>JAOTQP010000001.1:77081835-77130858 GCA_026413545.1 Cichladusa arquata
ACAGCTTCCTAGAGCTGGCTCAGTCTAAGGAAGAAATGGGACTGATCTATTTGAACACAGAAATATATGTGAAGTGTATCTCCCTACAATGTACAGAATTCCTCAGGGGGCTCAAGGTTTGGAGCAGAAAGAGACACAGTGAAGACAGAATTGTCTGTCCAGTGAGACAAACCATTCAAAGTAAGACAACCTTTTCTACAATAAGAGAGATTAAATTTTTGTATCTGTGCTGCTAGATAGGTCAGGGAAAGACATTTTTTTGCTATTGTTCTGTTGTTCTGTTGTTCTGTTCTATTGTTCTGTTTTTTACATTTTGATTGTTTGTAAAGACTTTTTCTGCATTAACAATAAATTCTTGCCTTCATGGAATCGCAGAATCACAGAAATGTAGACATTAGGATAGACCTCTGGAGATCATTTAAGCTAGTCCCTGTGAACATAAGATTTCTTTCATTTGCCTGAAGAAAATGTCATTTGATTCTTCTTCCTGATCATGTGAGCTGCAGTGGAAACCAACCACAGTGTTGCCATGTTATGCTAATCTTAATCCATAAAATCTGTTTTGGCTCTGCATTCATCACACATTCCGTGTGCACAAACATCTAATTTTTCCTGACTGTCCTCACATTCTGTTTGTTAGCACACACACACACTTCAGAGAGGTAGTCAGTCATGTGCACATTTCCAGGAACAAAAAGCATGAGAGTCAGCATCACCATGCTTTTTGGCATTTCTATATTTGTGCATGTGCTTGAGATGACAAGTTTTCTCCTGTCCACGTCACCCAATATCCTGTGCTTGAGTCACCATTTCCTCTCTTGACTGTATGTCATGATCTCCCTCCTCTACTGTTCTTATTTTAAAGTTTTTTTACCAGTTTGACCTCCCTGCTTGCAAAGAAGATGTTGTCCATCCTGATCCAGAGAATCTTATTATTACCTAGCAGCCCTCAGTCTTCAAAGGAGGTCCTGTGACTGCAAAAGCCAAATATTTGGGTTTGATACCTATTTCACTACTAATGTTGACCATCACAATCCATCTACTCCATCTCAAGCCTTTAACCCTCACAAGCACAACCGAGTTAAAAAAAAACTGACCCACCAAGCCCTTGAGCATCACCATGGGCACCTGCAGGTATTCCCTGACAGCGTCCTATATAAACAATCATGCGTGTTTGTTTTCTCACATGACAAGATTTGAATATAATGAACGTATAGCAGGGTTTAGATTTAGCTTTTGTGTAGGCATACAACATGTCTGCCATGGCCTGAGATTTGTGTTTTATCTGGTCTTTGGTACTTGAAGAAGCACCTGTGTTTCTCATAGATTTGATTCCATTTGCTGCATCTGGCAATCTGTAGGTCAAATGTATCAGCCTACTTCAGATATTTCAGATACCCTAGAGTACAAAAAATGGCATTCCAGCCATGAAAGTTTAGAAAATAACTCAGTTCTCAGACCACAGAGTAGCTGTCCTGTCTCCATTGATGGTAGGAACTTGATTCAGTGGCTTAAATATAACATTTAGTAGCATTCTGGATGCCTCATGCTGACCTCCATCTGCCTGCCATAAAGGATGCAGGTCTTATATGTTCTGGGTCCCACTAGGGCCTTTCAGATACATGTAGTTCTCTCATACGACACTAGGGAAGCTAATTAATCCCTGGGTCTCTACTAATACTGACAATTAAGACACATAGCACACAAGCATATTTTACTTCACATTTCTGAACCTAGGCCTGAATCCCATCCCTGTGGTGTTGTACATTCACAGTGTGAGGAATGGGATATCTTCCATGTCAAAGTGGTCACAATAAGGATGCACAAGATCTGAGGTAGCCTTTGGTTTTAGAAGTTTAAGTGTTGTCCAAGATGCACTCATAGGCTCTGTAAACAGTGCTCAAGTCCTGCTACAGAAATAATACAGATGTAGATACTAAGCTGAGTAGGAATTGTGCCAGAATTTCACCTCAGAGGGAATGTTCTAATCTTCTGTAAAGTGTGTCCTTTTTTCAGATTGCAGCCAAAAGGGTAGAACTGATCTTGTAATGTGTGACAGAGTTTTATATAGTTACACCTGTCAGAAATGTATGTAATAAATGGATTAGTTTGCTAATATCACAGGGGAATTTAAGTAGAGCAGGAGAATGCATTATTTTTTTTTTTTTCATTTGGTACTTAACAAAGGTATTTTGAGTATGGGGTCTGGCTGGAATGAAGTTAACTTTCTGCATAGCACCCTCAATTGTCATGTGCTTTCAATTCATGACTAAAGCAGTGTAGAGAACTCAACATGGCTAATGTTGTAGTGCTTGCACACCATCAAGACTTCTTTTGTTCCTCACTCCACCCTTCCTTCTACTTCTCCCTGAGGGTCAGCTGGGAGTGAGCAAAAAACTTCAAAGAGGCCAAAAATGGCCAAAAGAGCTGACCTAAGCTGACCAAAGGAATATCCCATGTGGTGTGACATTGAGCTCAGCAATAAGTGATTTGGGAGAGGATAAGGTATGAGGGACATTTATGCTTGTGGTGTTTGCCTTCCCAACCATTGTCATTTGTGCCAAGGTCCCATTTGCCAGGAAATGGCTGTACATGTGCCTGTTGATGTGAAGTAGTAAATTTATTACATTTTTCTTTCTATACTGTGAACACAACTTTCCTTCACCTATTAAATTGTCTTTATTTCAGTCCATGAGTTTTCTTGCCTTTGCTCCATTTTCTCACTGTCCTGCAGAAGACAGAACCAAACAAGAGTCTGTGTGGGTGCTTGGCTGCTGACTGGGTCAACTCACTACAGTTTGAGACTTCTTGCCATAGTCACAGAACAGTTTGTGTTTGAAGATATCTTAAAGATCATGCAGATCCAACCCCCCTGCCATGGGCACAGATAACCCCCTCTAGATCAGGTTTCTCAGAGCCCCATCCGATTTAGCACTGAACATTTCTAGGGGTGGGGCATCCAACAGCTTCCCTGCACAACTTGTTCCAGTGCCTCACCAAAATCACAATAAAGCAGTTCTTTCTAATATCCAGAATAAATGTCTCCTCTAGTTTAAAACCATCCTTGCTCGTCCTGTCACTTGCTGCCTGTGTAAAAAGCTCCTTTCCACCTTTTTTATAAGGCCCCTTTAGGTACTGAAAGGCTGCAATGTGGTGTGCCCAGAACCTTCTCTTCTCCAGGCTAAACGACCTCAGCTCTCTCAGCCTGTGTCCACGAGAGATGCTTCAGCCCTCTGATTGTCTTTTTGGCCCTCGGATCATCTTTTTGGTCCTCCTCTGAACCCACTCCCACAGGTCTATGTCTTTCCTGTGCTGAGGACCCTAGACTTGGATACTGGTCTCCAGGTGGGCTCTCACAAGGGCAGAATAGAGGCGAATCACTTCTTTCACCTTGCTGGCCACTCCTATTTTGATGTAGCCCATGACAGGGCTGGCTTTCTGGGCTATGAGCACATCCTGTTGGCTCATGTCCAACCTTTCCTTGATCAGAACCCTCAAGTCCTTCTCCTCAGGGCTGCTCTCACTGAGTTCATTACCCAGTCTGTACTCACCTCTCGGGTTTTCCCATCCCATGTGCAGGACCTGGTACTAGGCTTTCTTGAACTTCATGAGGTTCCCATGGGCCGACTTCTCAAGTCTGTCCAGGTTCCTCTGGATGGCATCCTATCCTTCAGGACTGTCAGCTGCACTTCTCAGCTTGGTGCCATCTGAAACTTGCAAGGCTGCACTGAATATCACTGTGTACTTGACCCAGTTGATATTAACATGACATTTATATTAATCAAGCATATACCAAGGAATATTTAAGAGCACTGATTCAAAAACAGAGCCCCAAAGGACGCCACTCATCACTGGCCTCCACTGCAACATAGAGCCACTGACTACAACTGTCTGGCTGCATGCATTTAGGCAATTTCTCATCCAATCCTTAGTTTGGCTTCTGTCAGGAAGAGTGATTATATTTTATTTAGTCTGTTCTCGACAGAAAGTGATTTTACAGAAAAAGCATACACTAACATGGCTTTAGCTGAGCAGCTGGCAAGAAATATTTAATGCAGTTCTTTATTTTTCTTAGCTAATTATAATTTCACAGTCAGGTTTTATTGCACTATCCTTAAAGCTCAGCAAAGTAACTCTCACCTTGGGAAGAGCAAACACAAAGTTCTTCCCAGTAGCTATTTTTCTCCGTGCAAACATTTCCCCCGTGACATCTCTTGGAATTGTGAAACATATTCACATGGTCTGTCTTTGCATGTCTACACTCATAACACTAACAATGACACTTTCAGAAACCAGTAAATGAGTTAGTTTGAGAAGTGTGGGATCAGCTGCAGAAGCATGTAGGGAAAATAGTCCAATTCTCCTTTCTTTGCCTTCAATCCCTCATCATCTCAGGATGGATTCCAAATGTGAATGCTGAGAGCTGTTGAATTCCTGCCAGCTGGAGTACAGCAGAAGACAATATTTGCAAAGTGTGAAAGGAAACCAGGGAAAGGCAGTCCAGATATCAGTAGGAGTGAGGATGGAGGGATGGGGAGAGAATAAAAAATAAAAATAGTCACTTCAGACTTGGATATGGCAATTCAAAGACTTTTTCTGAGCTAAGCTAAATACGCTTTTAAAAATGAATTGTAGCTGTGAAAACAATTCGTAGGTCATAAAGCCTTTCTTCTTGAAATGAGTTTTGAAATCAGCCTAGTTCAATTCATTAGCTTCATGTCACATTTAAGCTGTCACAAATCCTTCCATTAGGTAGGAAATTAGTTTACCCACTGGTGAACCAGAGGGATGAAACAGGAATTGTATAACTAGAAGTTGGACTCTGCAGAAAAACTGACAGGATTGCTTGATAAAGTAGATGAACTTCTCTGGGGGTTTGTAAATCCTTCATTCAATCCGTGCCCCTGAGCAGGAGCAGGTGCACTGTTCTGACATGAAGCAAAATTTCAAAGGTTTAGTGCCTGAATGGGAGATCAGACCTCAGTACATTTCAAATCCAATGAAGCTACATCACTAATCATCTCCCCTCTAGAATACTTTGACATTGGCAATGACTAGAAAGAAAGATATTCCCTGAAGTTTGATTAGCATAGCAGGCAATTGATGTAGTGGAGGACCACCCAGAAAATAATTAGTAAATTAGCATGATGGAATTTTGAAATATAAATCAGTATGTAGTAGAAAGATAAAAAAGAAAAAAAGATAAAATTAAATATTGACTGTACCTCACAAAAGACAGCAATAGTTACTAAAAACATGAATATATTGAAGATACCGGTTTTCAGTGAGAATTGCAATTTCAATTAAAAGCTGCTCAATTGCTAGAACTTGTAATACATGAAGGACACTGAATATTAATCACACATTGGTGAGCAGAAAGCTGACATACATCTGCTGATCTGTGGTAACTTATTAGGTAGATGCAGCTCAGCTCAAAGCAAATATGAAGCAATTCAAGCTAACATAACTGTTAATAGGAAAAGAATACTCTGAATTCAATTATCCTATGTTTGTCATGAACTAGGAGCACAAATATTTATTTATTATTCATGTATTATGGATATTTATTGCAGATTAGTCAATGTGTGCTCTTACTTAGGGTAACTTGATCATGTTCTCTGGTATTAAATCACATTTGTCACGTAGTATTCAGAATTTACTTAAGTCAAAGAATTTGTTTAATCTTTCTTTTCTTTTGCTTTTTTGTTTAAAGCAATATGAAACTTAATCATATGTATTAAAATAAAATTTTTAGATTATCTCAAGTAATCTGAATAATAGATAGTAGATTATCTATTAAATGTTGACTTTATCAGAAATGGCTACTTTTACTCTTTCTGCTTATGCAACCATCTTAAACAATTGGGACGAAAATAAAATTAATTATCAAAATTATTTTACATAATTATTAATGTTTTTATGAGAAGAATAAAATAGTCAATAATATTAGCAAAATATTTTTATATGCCCAGCCTAAAGTGGTCTAATGTGCCATTAGAAATGGTCCTCCCATCATGAATGAAAGTCACGTTTGAGATCACCTAAGGGATCTAAACATACATAAGTCCATGGGACTAGATGAGATACATCCCAGGATCCTGAGGGAAGGGGATGATGTAGTTGCTGAATCATTTTCTATCATCTTTCAAAAGCTGTGGCATTCAAGTAAAGTCCCCAGTGACTGGAGAAGGGAGACTATTGCCCCCGTTCTTAAAAAGGGTATAAAGGGATACCCAGACAATTAGGGACTAGTCAGTCTCACCTCACTGACTGGTAAGACCAAGGAACAGATCCCCCCTGAGATTTGTCAAAACATTTGGAAGACAGGGAGGTGATTAGAAACTGCCATAATGGCTTCACCAAGGGCAAATTGTGCCTGACAAACCTAGTGGCCTACAATGGAATCTCTGCTTCCCTTGAGAGGGGAACAGCTATGGATGTCATCTATCTAGATTTCTTCAAGAACTTTGATGCAGTCCATCACAACATACTTATCTTTAAATTAAAGACATGGTTTTGATGGAATGTGCTGGCTGATTATTCTTCTTAGTAGCTAGTGTGGATCAACGTTTTGGATTTGGGCTGAAAATAGTACTGATAATATTGTAATAATTTTGTTAGTGCTGAGTGCAGCACTTGCACAGCATCACGGACCTTTCTACTTGTACTGCCCCACCAGCAAGGAAGTTGGGGTGCTCAAGATGTTGGGAGGGGAGACAGTTGGGACAAGTGATCCCAAATAACCACAGAGATATTTCACACCATGTGACATCATGCTCAGTAAATAAAGCTGAGGAGGAGAAGGAGGAAGGGGGTGATGTCCTGAGTGGGGGCATCTGTCTTCCCAAGTCAGCACTGTGCGTGATGGAGCCCTGATGTGCTGGAGATGACTGAACACCTGCCTGCCCATGGGAAGTGGTGAGTGAATTTCCTGTTTTTCTTTCCTTGTGTGCATGACCTTTTCTTTATTTACTGAACTGTCCTTACCTCAGTCTACGAGTTTTCTCACTCCTACCATTCCAGCTGTCTCCCCCATTCCAGTGGTAGAGGAAATAGTGAGTGACCCCATGGGGTTTAATTCTCGTCTCTGGCTAAACTTAAATATGGTTGGATTTAGGCTGGATATAAGAAAGATTTTTTTTCCTTTTATGATGACACAGGAACAGGTTTCCCAGACAACTTGTGAATGTCCCATCTTTGGAAGTGTTCAAGGTGAGTTTGGACAAGACTGAGCAACTTGTTGAAGTGTAAGATATTCTTGTCCATGGTGGTTGGACTAGATGACCTCTAAATATGTATCTGTGAATCTAACATTGTACAACTCCATCATTCTTTGAAGTTGTCACAAAAACCTACTTTTTATGTCCTTATATTTTTTGACAAACTTGAAATATTTTAAGAAACATGACTTGCGTTGATAATTTCACCAATATACAAAGCTATTTTCAAGATTGTCAACTCTCTGAAAAAGTCAAAGCAGGATGAAAATATGTAAAATTTAAAAAACAAATTAGATGGATTTTTTGGTGTTTGATGGTGAATTAACAGATGGCTGATGAAAGAATGCAGATACTTAGTATGAGTGGATATGTTTGAATTTCACAAAAGAAAAATTAGAAGAAGTTAGAAAATAGGCAAAGGGTGGTGCTATAATAAAAATAATATCTATCCTGAATTGAATTGTCCAGTTGGAGGTGGATTTTTTAGATATTGAAGCAGAACAAGACTGGCACATTGAAAATGCAGAAAAGAAAAAGAATATGTGAAACAAAAAATATTGAAGGATACCAAATATGTTTTTTCAGCTGTCTTGAAACAACAATTTTCTTTTTCTCATTTACATACCTCTAAGGGAAATTTTGAGATGGGTGAATGATTTTGTATAAAACCAATGTGATTCTTTGTATAGATACTAAATGAAACCAAATCGCAGACAATCAGGTAAATTGGAATATGATTTTGTGTTGAATGGATCTTTTTGAAATACATTAGATTAAAATCTTTTCAGTCCTTCCAAAGTTTGACTGTGTATTTGAGTAAAGTGTATTATATTTCCCATAAAAATATCTTTACTAATAGCTTTAGAGATACCTCTAATCAGTTTATTGCTTGTATTTAGGAAACTAAAAATGTCAAAACAAAAATACTCCAATATCACGAGAATGAGTACCAAAAGAAAAATCCTCAAATAGGATGAGAGTGAGTACACTGTAAAAACCTTGTTAAACATGAAGAAGAAAGAAAATATTATAATGTGAAAACCTGTTTTTTCAGAATTAGTGCATGTTAAAAAGAACAAACTTTCAGCTGAGAATGTCTTTACAATGTGTCCAAAATTTTTGGAGACAAAATAGTGCCCAGTAGGGAGAATGATGGATTTTGTCCCCTGAGGTTCAGAATTTTTATTTAGCTCTGACACCGCATGCTAAATTATCTTGGTTAAGGCAAATTTTCTGGGAAGTAATACTATTTACTGGATGTAGGGTTTTTAAAAATTATTTACATTTATTCTACAATATAATACATAATATATGCATATTAATAATCCTTGTTTAGTGTCTAGTATACTTGCAAGTGCAACACTCTAACTCCAGGGTGGAATATTATTAGACTTAAGCAAACTTATAATGTTCTAAGCTATCAGGAAACCACATTTCTGTGAATCAGCTATGACAATGTATTGGCTTTTGCATGACATCTGGAGATCATCAGACTGAAGTTGTTTCTAGAATGAGGAAACTGAAGAACTATACATTGATTGTTAAAGCTTAACTTTCCAGTTGGGAAAATGTAATGAAGGATGGATTTTGATGCTAGTCAGTTTTCCAATATACTGTATTCCCCGAGTTAAATCCGGACAGAACTTCAACATCTATGGTTAATTTGGCTCAAAACAAAAATCCGTTCCTGATTTGAAAAGAGACAGTCATCACAACTCTTGATAAGGTATTTAAGTAGTCAAGTATGTTAACTTTTAAAATAAATGAGCAACTTATTTCATTTTGAAGTTAGCTGCAATTTTTCATCATGACTGCATTGTATTAGGTTCTGAATTTAAGGGCTTTTTATCAGCCTGTGCCTATTTTTTCTCTATTAACAAGTGTAAGCACTCATAGACCATAGCAGTCATAACCATTTCTCTGATAATATAATAGACTGAACTACCTGAGTGTTTCATTGGAATGTATTTTATAATCCTTCATGTATTTTAGTTCTCCTCTGAGTCTTCAATTTTTCAGTAACCTTTCAAAATGTATGTCAGAACTGGCTATGGATTTCTGGAGTGTCACATTATGATCAAATAAGGAAAAAAATTGAAATTTTTAAAGACACTTAGTGTTTAGCTCTTTGCATATTTCAATGGCATATTAATCCAGCTGTTCAAAATATCCACTTGGAATATCATGTTCAGTTATTTACCAGCTGTGGTGCTTCAGAGCCCTCCCTCAGTGCCTCCTCCATTCCCTAGACAACTGTTTCTCAAAGCCTTATGTCTTTGCCCTACTTACTCAGGTGTGCATATCTATATTTCTCTGTAACAAAACATGCATCCAACATGTTATGAACAGATTCAGACCTGACTTTTCTATTACTTGTTTTTCCTTCTGTTTTGATGCCCTCTAAAAATTTCATCAGTGAGTATTTAATGTCTTTTGAGTTGTTGATTAAAATATTAACCCAGGAGGAATCAAGGCAGTGTTCTTTTCAGGACTTTACTATAGATTATTTATCCTTGATTCCCAGTTACATGTTTCATGGCAGAAAATATCCCTTTTTTAAGGCCTAATTTTATTCAGATTATCTTCCTAGGAACAAAACTTTCATTGTAACAAAGAACCCATCCTAAAATTTATATATACTAAGCAAACACATATAAAAAAACATTTTAAAAACCCTTGTATTTCATGACAACTAACCTAATTAGTGACAGCCCTATTCCACATAAATTTCAGTTATTAACTGCACCCTGTTTGGTGTATGACACACAGTTCCACAGTAAAATTATTGCAGGTCTAAAAATAGTGCTTCTTCTCATTTGTTCTCGTAACTTTCATAGTATTTCTACTGCAGGTTTGTGCAACACATCTGTATGATGCAAGTGAACAAATAAACACAAGAACTGTGTTGCGGGTTGAATAAAATACATCCATGGGTTCTGAAAGAAATGCCAAATGGAAATACCAATACTGCTGTTAGATATATGTAGTATTCTCAGCCCATCTTGTTTCTCAGTACTGTAAAGTAGTGGGAATCATAGATTGCCTATCCTTTGATCTTTCTTTGTTCCTATGGCAAAAAAAAAAAAAAAAACAGCCAACCAATATTTTTCAAAATTACTTACTTCATGTCAAAGAGGAATAAAATGGAAATAAAGACACACACACACCCATATAGATGTGTGATTCCTGCCTGTCCCTCTATGTACATACTTGTTATAATGTCACTGATATTTTGCACATCAGATTCCTTCTTCAAACATATTCTTCTGAAAATGTTACGGTTCATTAAAATATGGATGTGATTAAGCTCAGGAATTCTTTATGCAGTATGTGAAATTTGTCCTTTGGCTGTCAGCTCACACAAGGCTCTTCTCAGAAATACATGCTTAGACTTCACCAGCAAATTTCACCAGTGACTTAAAGCAAAATTAACAAAATTAATGTCAGCTGCCCTAAAACTCCTAGTTTTTGCACATTTTTTAGAAACCATCAGCAGAAGTGTTATTGTTTTATATATGTACAGCAGCCCACTTACTCTAAAAGCTGTGAAACTATCTCTGTTCAATAGTCCTGTTTAGAACAAGCCAAAAGTTTAATTTGAGAAAGGAAAGTGATTTCTCACAGTTACAAGTGAAGAGTTGAGGCCCACAGGAAACTCAGTTCCACTGAGATAATTGTAAAATAGTTTCTTAAGAGGGTGGATCTGGGCTTCAGCCTCTCAGTACGATAAATGGCAAAAGATAAATTCAGTATTCTGAAGTTAAGAAAAAACAGTATTTCTTCTGTGAGATTAAAAGGAAAAAAAAATTTAAAATGGGGAAAGGTAGAAGTAAAAAAATATTTTACTCAGTGGCCGATAAAATTTTGTTCAAATTTCTCCTTTATTTGTGCACACTGAAACTTATTTCTTCGAAACTAGAAACCTAACTATCATAATAGTCATAGCTCATGATACGCCTCAGTCTCTTTTCAACATGAAAGAAATTCTGTTTTGCATTTGGCAGTGTTATATTTTTCTGAGCTGGTGATGGAAGGCACATTTATTCTCTGATTCCTTGAAACTGAAGGCCTTAAGTGATGGCTTTTCCAAGTCTCACAGAAGTAAGTATTCTGAAACTTTTTATGTGAAATTGATCGGCTGCTTCAGGAGGGATCAAGAGATGTCTCATCAGACCATGGCAGAATGCTGTATAGAGCAGCAATTTAAGTTTGTTCGCTACAAAGAAGTTCAAATAGTCTCAGGCAAATGAGAAATGAGCCTTTGTTAGAATGAAATTCAAACAGTCTCAGGGAGATGATGAGTCTTTTCTTCCTCCATACTTTGAGAATGAACTGATCACATACCATTCTTGTTCTGTATAGGCTGAGGTAGTCTGAATGCACACTGACTGCATCAGGCTCAGCAAGTGAGATTACAGAAAGCAAAATAACCTCATCAAGTATGTCCTACTCTTAGTGCCAAATCAAAATCTTAGTTAAATCAAAGCCTTTGTGGGGGAGAGAGGGAGAAGGTCCTATTTCAAGGAATTAGGCTTTTTCTGATTGCTGAAAATATACAAATTCAGGAAAAATTAATTTTAGTCTCTATTTCATTATTTCATCTATTTCATTAAATAATTTCCCACTAATCTCTCCCATATCTGTGGGGAGACATTGAGAAAAAATATGTGAATTATTTGATGGAAGTAGTTTATATAAAAATCTTAAATTTGTGAAAAGCCCTCTGCCTAATGGTCATCGTGATTGTGACTAACCAAGTTATAGTTGATCAGTTAAGAGATAAGTCTTATTTCTAAATACTTTTCAACCAAATGCACTCTCTCCTGCTGCTGTATAGACAAGCTCTAAGTCACATTGTTAGGGTTAGAAGACCACTCCTCATGCTGTACTACCTACAAGACACTGAAGCTGTATATGATGTGACTATTCACTATCATACTTGTGCAATGGTTTGAGAGGATTACATTCTCCTGAAGTGTCTGTTTAGATCTGATTATTAAGAGATGCTCCTGCCCAAATTAAGAAGAAAACAAACCCACATGCCAAAGTCAATAGCATGGCTTTTATTTAACAGTAAAGGTGATGTAAAGAGTTGGAAAGAAACAGGAAAGACGCAGAAAGAGAGAGAAAGACAGACAGACAGACAGACAGATAAAATAGAAAGATATCACCACCCAGTGGATCCTGCGGTATCCTGCTGGTCCTTCTTCACCCTAATCTTCTCAATGGTGAGAGAACCAGTCATTCTTCTGCAGGTGCCACCTTTATACAGCCCAAGTTTTGGGTACCCACAGGGTGGTCCCAGATCTTCCCACAACTTGGGCTGGCATGGGTGTAAGCAGTTGTTTCCCAAAGTCTTCACTGTGGAATTTTTTTCTGGTATTGTATTTCCCAACCTTCACCTCCATTATGCCTGGAATTGATACATTCCTCTTTGCCTTACGATGCTTATGTCAAGTTTCTGTTGTGGTGGCTCATCTTATGGGAAGATCCCTCTTTGATAACATTTAGAGAATTTGTGCTCTTTAAATCTTTACAGCTTCCCACTGTACAATGGGCTCTAAATAATTACATTAAGAACATTGTCCATTGTCTCTGTCCATGTATGAACTATGATACTGAATTTCTTTGTCTTTTACTCTTGGAAACAATACAAAGGCAGTGTTTAACTAGCCTTAGTATCCCAATTAATATAATACAATTATTTTACTGAAACCTGTTATCTTTTGTCAAGTCTTCACTGAAAACTAGTGAGACAACTGAGTTTTGTGAGGCAATTAGCAGATTTTCAGAATAGCAGTGTGAGAATTAGTTGCTGCTTTTCACATTCAGCTTTTTTTGCTATTTTTTGCAGTGTGAAGGACTTGTGAATGGAAAAACAAGTGAGCTGAACTGCTTTGGTACTCCTCAAGACTTTGGGGGGGGAAGGAGGAAAAAAGAAAAAAATTACAAGTCCCTTTAGGAATTACTAGCATTGCCAAAAAGATTTCTGCATCAGTTTAAAAGCAGAGTAAATGAGAGATTAATTTGATTTAGAGGTGAAATTCTTCCTTAAGCAATTCTAACCACGAAGGGAGGATGGCTATTAACCCTACGGTGCTGGAATTTCTCTTGTGGGCTGTAAGGTCTTTCAAGAATATCAATTAATACTAAAATTAAGAAACAGAAATGCAGCTTCTCTTGATACAAAGTTTTTCTAGTTCCTTTTCATATCAACTTATATTAGTATCTTTGAATCATAAATATTTTAGCTTGTCATAGTATGAAAAACATGTGGATTCATAAGGTTTTTCAGTTGGGAGCTCCAAGAGCATGTTTCTAAACATGCACAGATAAAATGAAACAAACAAACAAAACAAACAAACAACAAAACAGAACCCCCCAAAAAAAACAACAAGACCATTTAGAAGAGCTTCAGGGGTTTTTCAGTAGAATAATGAGAGAAATGTAGCATCACAGAATGTAACACATTATAATGATGATAGTGATTAAAATTCACTTACATGTGAAAGGATTCACTAAAAACTTCCATGGATTTATTTATTTTTTTTTTGTCCTAGATAGTGCCAGGGTGGTGGTCTTTCTGTCTGTATCCTTAGTCCACAATGACAAGGTTTTGATTCCATTTTGCACAATGGGTCAGTGTAGCAACATGGGCAAAATCAGCAGTATGATAATAATTGAAAGGTGAGAGTGTAGTGAAGCAGAGTTTCTACTACACTTCCATTAGCAGTTGTTCCTCAGGCTTCTTCAGAGAGGAATTTTCACTTGGGGAGTGCAGAAAAGAATGCAATCACAGACCAATAGGTTGCTTTCCAATATTAAGGAGGTTTTATATCTGTATGAAATGATATTGCTTTATATTATTCTCTTCCATTTGCTGCCACTGCTTGACATAAAAACAATTACAGTATGGGGACTATCCACAGAGAGGTCATCACTGAAAAGTATATCATGAGAGAGGAACTTTCCCATTCCCTGTTGGCTACAAAATCAGTGTTTTCTCTATTCTTCTGGTCCTTCTTCTATTTTACAATAGAGAACCCGATAAAATAGCAGGGGGTCATTCACAGCTGAGTTAATTAACATGCTGCCAGTGCTGATGAACAAAGTCTGATAAAAAGCACACACAATCCTGGAAGAAGCACTGCAGGAGTTCCTTTTAGCTTATGGCAATTCAATAATAAAAAGAAAAAGGAAAAAGGAATTTGAATGTAGGATTTAGCAGAAAATCAAATATCTCAATTAATATTAATTAATAATTGAAAGAATAGTCGATAGACTGTTGGATCATTGCTTAGTTGAGTTTTGTAACCTCTATATTTACTGAGCCTTCTTTGGTATACTATAAATTGTAAATATAACTATCTGGAAATTGGAACCCATAGACATAACACATCAAAATACGTTTATACTTGGAAAAATGGTTTTGTCAGACTTCCACAATGCGAAGACTTGTTGTGTTCCAAATAAAATATCTGCCAATCTAAAAAGTTGTGGTTTATTTTTTTAAGTAGTAGTTGTTTGCTTTTGTCCCAACATAGGTCTTGAATTAGCAACAAATCATATCTCTCTTTTTCCTTTTTTCTTAATATCATCCCCCAAAATGCAGGTTCTGTAGGGAAAGCATGGTCTTCTGGGAGCAACCTGACAACTTTATTGCCTGCTGGTTTCACACTGCATGAGACTGGAGATGCAGCTCTGCCATGGGAGTATCCTCCAGCTCACTAATCCTAGAAATGCTTACTCAGAGTGCTTCTCTGAAAAAGACAGCAATAAAAGATACATTTTTCTCGCTCAAGGACAATGAGAACAGAAGGGACCGGCATTCCCTTTTGAAGGGACCATCTGGCCCTATACTCTGCCTCTATAAGCTGCAGAATTTCTTCCAGAAACGGGATTAAAATATGTTTCTCAGAGAACTATCTAATAAGTTTTTAAAGACTCCAAACAGCAGTAAGTCCATGGGCTGCTTCTGTTTAGTTCAAATAGTTAAATAGCTTCATCATTGCATTTTACTGCATCTTATTTCAAGGCTGAGTAAGTCTAACTTTAGTTCCCATGCAATGCATCTTCTTATGCCTTCTTTGGCAAGATTTTGACACCTTTTCCTCATATTTCCTTATATTATCAAATATAAATTCTATGGTTGAGTCTATATGTAGAACGATCAAGTAACTTCTTCTTCTCTTCAATAAACTAATAGATTGCCTATTCCATAAACATCCCACTTCAGGAATTAGTTTAGGAACAATTGAGTCATTTATTGGGTCCTCTGTATTCTTTCCATTAAATCCGTAACTTCCAGAAAATGCAGACTTCAAACTGGATGAAAAAATCTTCAAATTCGTGCAATGCCGCATGCAGATGTTGTCTGACTCCCTTCCTTATATCATTTTCAGTGACAACATTCACTGAACTTTATACTGAGTTTCCACACTGACCCTGTTCTCTTTGTCAACATTTTTTGTTAAGTTGCTGCTTTGCAGGGAATAATCTCTCATTCTGCTTCTGAATCCTGCCATGCTTCCCACACGTAACAACTTACAGTCTCAATGCTGCATTGAAATGTATTGTGCTCAGTTATAACCTTGTACTTGGGATCTGCAACACTGTGTAAAAGCATTCTCTTCTCATTGTTTAATGCTTCCATTGAGCTGTACAACAAACCAGCAAAGATCTTACTTGGTCATCCAGATACACACAATATCATTACTGATTAAAACATTGAGTAGTATCAGATCCTGAAGAATTCTCAGTGGTCCCAAATCTCATAGACTCTAGCACTGTTTTTTTCACCCTTATCTGCATGTTCTACCTCTGAATACTAACTAAAGCATATGACCAACTGATTATATACACTGCATGCCTTCTCAGAATATGCTATTATATAGCATCATGTCGAAAACTTTTATTTATTTGAAGTGCTTAATTGCTTTTATCAAGTTGTTTTATCACCTGATCAAAGCATACCACAACATTTTTGTGCTCTCATTATATTTTCTAAAAAAAAGGGCAATTGTATTTTTGTGCTAATTTCTTTTGGCTCCTTGAATGTGCTCTGAATATAAATATTTAATGAAGAAAGAGAAACAGTGCAAGCTCCAATATGATATTAAGGGCTCGAGCTTAAATAAGGTTGTTAGTATCCAGGTGTTGCTATGAAGAATGAAATAAGATGACAAATTATGAAATTGCTCTCCTGTCTCCAAGATGAAACACATGGAAATCCTTAAAGATATAAAGTAAGGATCAGTGATGTAATCATTCCAGCAAACAGTAGCATATTTGAGGTAGTGATTGTATGAATATATACGAATTTTAGTTCATATAAATGCAGTCTATAAGCTGCACTCTCTAAAATAATCTTTGTTTCAACCTCTCTAAATGATGCTGAGTATCTTCATTGTCTTTTGCTGTGTGTTCTGCATTTTGTGTTTCATGTGACCTTGGCTTACCAGATTTCTCATATTTATCCCTACCTATTGACCTGTTTCTTTTCTGGGATAGAGTTAATTGTCTTCATAGTAGCTGGTATTTCGGATTTGTGCTGGAACGTGTTGATAGCAGAGTGAAGTTTTAGTTACTGCAGAGCAGAGCTTGCGCAGAGTCAAGGCCTCTTCTGCCTCTTACCTCCTCCGTGGGGAGGCTGGGGGTGTACAAGGAGTTGGGGGGGAACACAGCCAGAACATCTGAGCCCAGCTGACTCCAGGAATGTCCCACACCGTGTGACATAATGCTCAGCATTAAAAGCAGGGAGAAGGAGGGCAAAGTTGGGACATTTGAAGTGATGACCTTTATTTTCACTGTTAATGAGAAGCCCTGTTCTCCTGTAGATTGCTGAAAATGCGCCTGCCTGTGGGAAGTGGTGAGGGAATTCCTTGTTTTGCTTTGCTTGTGTGCATGTCTTTTACTTTGCTTATTAAACTGCCTTTATCTCAGCCCATGAGTCTTTTTACCATTATTCATCCAATTCTCCCCCACATCCAGCTGTGCAGAATGAGTAAGCAGCTGTGTGGGCCTGATCCACCAACCATGGTTAAACCATTGCAGCTCTGGCATTCTGGCTAAAATAAAGTACCTCAAAATGCTTTTTTAGAAGGTTTTTTATTTTCTTGACATTATTTTTGTCTTTTTTGAAGTTCCAGTCACTATTGCTGTGTTCTTGAGAGACATGTATGGCTTCTCCTCTGGTGTCTGGAAGTACTGACAAGATGATGAATATGAGCAGCTAAATTTCTTTTTTTGCTTAGTTTGTTCTCAGGCCCTTTGTGGTCCTTTCTTTGAAAACTGAAAATAACTGGGCTGACTGAGGGTCTTTTGCTCTATGCTACCATTGGGTTGAAGATTTCTTTTTTGTGCAGTTGCCATTTTTATGCTACGTTTAGACAAGTCAAGTATGTTTATCTCCATCCCTTTCTTGGCATACACATCAAAACACTAGCACTGCAAATTCAATGAAGGCATTTTGGAATTGTATACAGTATATTTCTAAAGCCACTGTCCTCCAAAGCAACTCTGTGAATTTAGGCATGCTGATAAAACTTTATAAATGCAAGCACTATGGCAAATGTTTATTTTTGTATGGGCATATTTTTTTCTAATGGCAACAATTACTATGATTAAATTTATTCCTTGTTATCCTTTCTTAGGAAGATGCATAAGTCTTCTCTTTCCCACTATTTTGTATGAATCTTAATTCATTCCTAACCACTTGAAGGTGGTTGAAGAGAGCATGTTGAAACAGCTAAGGTAATTTCTATCTGTCTCCAAGGCTTTTCACACAGTGACAATGCACCAGGAGAAATGAACAGGAGTTTCATACAGCTTTTTATTATTTAGAGCACATAGATATGAGCATGGTATGTACAGATTTAGATTCTAAGAGTCAGCCTGCAACTTTTGGGTGACCTGCCAGCACACCCTGTCTGATCTTGCATCAGTCATAGACTCACAGGGTCTCCTCTTTGTCTCCTGGCTCTGTTTTAGCAGAGAAATGAGTTGTGCTCATGATCTCCCAAAGCACTGACAATGCTGTGCCTGCCTCCATACACCAGACTGACACTGAAACCTGAGAGTCTGTTAGTATGCTCTGACACTGCTTTCTCTGCTGCAGCTTTATTCCCTACAAGCATTTTTAAGCTGCATCTACCTGCTGGTGTGCCAGATGTGGGGAGGTACTTTCTTTATCTTTTCCCATAGCATGGGCGAAGTTACATTTTTGGCATCAAATATAATTTCTCTTTTATTGTCAGTTAATTTCTCTTTATTTGACAATTTTTTAGTGAGTAGGTTGGTTGTTTTTTTTTTTCTTATAAAGCATGAGGAGAATTGGCAAGAACTGGAGAAGATTTTAGTGCATTTCAACTGCAATCAACCTTTTCATTCAATCAGAGTTCAATGAATTAACAAGCAATGACTTCACTTCTCATTTACTTTCTTGCTATTATTTTTTAATCAATGCTGCAGGGACAGTATGTGAGAGTAATGACTGACTTCAGCACATGAGATGAACTGTGAGCTCTCATGACTTTGGAAGTTAAGCTTGTAGACTGCTGGATCTCACAGTTAAGAGAACTTGAAGAACAGTGACCAAGTGTTCCCCTTAAAGCTGATGATTCTGTGATAAAAATATAAAATTAACATTATTTCTAAAATTCTCAAATAAATTTTGGGAAAATAGGAATGGTCATATAATCATTTTTTTGGTAAAGTGACTAAAAATATAGAATGATTTGAACATTCAAAAGCTAACAATAAGAACTTTTAATCATTCTGTGGTGAAAAGCATAATAAAGTCAAAAAGTATAGCCCAGCCTTTGGCAAAATATTGTTATGAAAATTTCCCTGTTCGACTTGTTAGAAAACCTGTATCTAGGCAGTGTTATTGTTATTCTGTGAGTTTTATGACAGGATTAAAAAAACAATGTGATAATGAATAAAAAGCAGAAATAGTAATTTTAAATAGTAATTTTAAAACTCCATGGTAACACTGAGCTGGATAAACAAGAAATCAAGTCTGGTTTTATTAAATTATTTGCCAAAGTTGCAATGGGTTTGTGAAACCAGTGCAGCAATCTTAGTCTCCCCACTCTGCTCTCTCTCCTTCACAATTCCTGGAGCCATGAAGACTGAGCTGGTTTTTGTGTTTCTCCTTCTTCTTCACCATCATATTCCTGTTTCTCTGTCTCCCAGTCATCAAGTAGTCTTCAATTCAATATGTGCTGCTGTTCTCTAAAAAATTCTATTTTCCACACAGTCCCACCCCTTTCCTTTCCCAAATTGTATGATATTAAATGGACAGGAAGTACCATAGTCCAAGTATGCAATTTTCAGCCACATAAAATGTCTGGAGATGCAAATTTAGAAAATATTCAGGAAGAAAACTCAAAGCAATAAAGTATGAAATATTGGAGTGGTGAATTAATAAAGAATGCACAATTAACTTAGACACTGTACAAAATTGCTTCGCAAGGAGTATTAAAACAATACAACAAAACACAAAAATCACAAACCCCATTTGGAAAATAAAACAATGGACAACATGGTACGTCCTATGTTATTACAACTTACAAAATATAATAATTAATACATAAATATTGCCATTTATGATGAGAGAAAATCATCTTTTTTAGTTAAAAAGATCAGTAACACAATACATTTATTGTGGAATACACTTCATTTATACCTTTAAATTTTTGCAGATTTTAGGAAATAGTTTGCATGTACAAGATACAAGAATGTTCATTATAGCATAATATCTCTATGCTCTAAGTACCTCTTTGAATCTTTGTGCTGATTCAATGTTGTATTTGTATTCATGAAGTCTAATATGAACACAGAGTAAAATTTGTGCTGTTTCTGATGTCAATACAGGATTAAAGCAAAAAAAAATTAGTAATCTACAGGATTTAATTATATAACTGAGGGAGAAATACCTTGATTTGACTTATTACTGAAAGAATTGAACAGAGAGTTATAAAGATGGTCAGAGACATGGAGTTAGGAAATACTGCACTAAAAGTTCATAATGATAAACCAAGAAATATGAAAAGTATATTTGGTGACCAAGAAGATTTGAATTTATTTCTATACTCAGTTTGAATACCTGGGAGCAATCTCTCAGAAGAAGAAGGAACTGGAGACTTGGGTGGAGACAGAACAAGCTGACATGAAGGGTGTGAGCAGTGGCCATGTCTTAGACAGCAACTTGCCATGTTTAAAGAAAAAGGTTCATAATGGTGAACAATTGCATCTAGTGCAAATAGAGAAAATGGCAAAAAAAAAAAAAAATAGACAGAAAGATAGATTTCTTCTTATATAAAGCAGTCAGGAAATTATTATTAAAAAGTTATAACATTTACTTCTGTCTAATACAAAGCCAAGCTGACAGTACTTAGAAATACTGGCTTTTCTTCTGCAGGAATTCCTCAGTGAGAAGAATGTGTTTTAAGTCTACATTTCAGGTCATTATATCAGTTATTTTTCATATAGATGTGAGCTCTGGGATCTTATTACTGAAAAGTGAGATAGATAGATAAATACTTCTGAAAATAAAATACTGTGACAGATTATAGGGCCAGGAAAAGAAAAACAAAATCTAATAAGGAATTGTGAGAAGTCTACAAACATCCAAATAAAATAAAAGAAACACTGTGATATGGCAGCAATATCAATAGGCAGAACATATCATTATAGTGAAAAAGGTAGATTAATTATTTGTCTTTTGAAGGAAAAGGAAGAAAAAACAAAAGAAGGATAATAAGCAGACTATAAAAATTCTCAGTGTGAGATTTAACAAGAGAAATAATAATCCTGACAGAACAGGTGGAATAAAACTGTGAGAATAGCTAAGAGTTTAAACATGCTTGGGAGCAATAATTAAAGTACTTCATGAGGCAGATGTTGCACAGGGTGAATTGCTTTATTTTTTCACGCATTTAGTATGAGCAAAGAATCCATATATTCATATATTCAAGGAATCTCAAGAATTTTCTACAGGCTTCAACAAAGGTGAATCACCTGCTCCAGGTATTGTTGCTTTGATTGTGGATATTTGTTCTGGATATTAGATCCATTATTCTTGTATTCACTAATTTTAGACAAAAGTAGGGGCTTAGTTTTGCATGCTTCCTGTTTTCCATGCTCTGCTCTCTGGAATTTGGGCTGTGCATTAGACTTCTCTAGTGGTGTTAAGATGAATCTATCATACTGCATTGCCATTTCTCATTTTCTCCTGTAAAATTCCAAGGAAGGCTTGTCGGCATTTTACTGATTCCTCTGCAATGTCAATTTGGTGCTCAGATTTCTGCATCTGTGCTGGTGCCTGGTTTTTCCACCTTGTGACAGCCTGAACTATTCAAGTCATTTGTTTTAGTAATTTTTCATTGCATTAAAGTGAAGTATGAAAAATCTTAGCCTCTGAACCATTTTGCTGCCCTGCCTTTCACTTCCCTTTCCCTCTTTTTTTTTCCTTGGTTTCCTTGGTTTTCTATATAATAAATTTATCCCAATAATTATTGCATAATAATGTAGGAAAACAGTTGTCAGTTTTCCTGCTAACACTTATAGATCTTATTTGATATGTAGTCTTGTCTGCTTACGATTGTCCTTTTTTTTCCCTCCTACAGAATTCCAGGATGGTTTTTGTTGCATTCAAATATAGTGTTTATATATTGAAATGATGCAATCATACATTTATTGAGTCAATTTAATAAACTTTTAATATATGAGTCTTTATCTTAACCTGGATTTCATCACCTTTTCTGCAATTTGGATTATGATTTTATTTCTAAATCAATAAATTGGAAGTTTTATGGATCACTGAAAGTGAAGACAGAAGACTGAAGGCAGTGTCATTATTCATTGGTAACTATACTTTCAATTAAGATAAACACTGACATGCCACCAGGAAAATTCTGAAAATTGCATTGAACTTGGAGGAAGGTAAAAACTTATTTATGAAGAATAGTCAGGGTTTCAGGTTACTTTGATTACATCTTGCCTTACATTACGAAGTATTTTCTTTAAAGTTAATGGTACAAATTTTGAAGGCAACATATATTTTCTTATATCATATATGAAATTCAGTTTTTGTTAAAGATTCATTCATACTTAACAGGTATCTTCTTTTAAATACACATTATAAATCTGCAAAATAAACAGCTAACATTACAGAAACTTTAATTGTTGCTCTGATAATTTCTTTTATCACTAAGTATATAAATTTCTGTATATCAAGATACATTTCCAGGCCTTAACCATGCTACTGATCTGTCAGTAAAGCAGCATACACATGATTTTTCTTGTCTTTCATAAAAGACAATATAGCTACTTCTGATTTTTTTTTTTTCTAATTATATAAATAATGTTTTGTGTGATACAGGTATCAGTTTTTGCAGCTACAGAACATTGACAGACACCAGGAAGACTATCTGCTCAATAAAGAACTTTGCTTTTTCCTTCATCTGTTGTCATAGGCTGGTATGTTACATTGCTGAAATGTCTCAAAAAAAAATTGGGAACAAAGCATAGCATATGTTTATTCTTTTTGAAGTAAAATAAGGCAATGTTGTCAATTTGTACAATACTATCCTCATTAGCCCTGGAAGTCTGTATTTTTCTGGCCAAACTTACTACCCTTAAAGGTTTTCTTTCCTAATTGGCAAGATTAGGTCGCAAGTTATGTGACTTCTGCTTATTGAACTTTGAAAACTCTCTATAACTTCAGCGGCACTGGGAATAAAACCTGTCATTCAATTCTAGGGACCTGTAATCTTCTGCTCACAACCTGCCATCTGGTCCCGTGTCCAACGTCAGCCTAATGAAGCCTTCTCTCCAGTGGGGAGGGTGGGGGTCACTCTGGCTGGTGTTTTCTGCATTCATGTCACTCCCAGGCAGAGAGACAGCACTAAGTCCTTATATCATTGAAGTCCTCATTTCCATTAGTACCACTTAATTGAACCAAAAACCACCAAAAAAAAGAAGATGATCTAGACAATAACCTTTAACTGCCACTTGGTCACAAGTATCTTAATTAGTTACTTTTCAGTCATACCCAGTCATTTTCCATTTAATTCTTCAGTTTGACTGCAATACTCAAGAAGCATTTTTATTTAGCGCAGTGCTGTGCCGTGCGAGAAATTCTCGATTTGCCTTTAAGCTAGCTGAAATAGGCAGCTCTGTGAGACATGGCAACGCTGGCCTGCGGCTCCTCAAATCACAGTAACAGTGTTAACGTGTAGGCATTCAGAGAACAACAGCTGAAACTCTTGCCTAGGCAAGGTGCAGTTCTGCAGAAAGGTGCCTTTGACATTTTTTAACAAAGTAAACCTAACCACGGGTTTTGTTGTGCATTTCAGCATTTATGAATAGTAAGAAATCATAGTAACTTAATATTTTTAAAGAAAAAATATGAGGAGAGTCCTAAAGAAAATTGAAACCAAAGGCAAATGGGAGAGAGGGGGCATTTAATGGTAATGTACCATTTTTGAAGCTTTTCTAAACTCAGTTCCAGTACATTTTCAAGTGGTCTCTTTTCACAAGGAATTTGGGAAGAACAAATTTTTCCTTAATCTTGAAGTTTACTGTGCCAGTGTGAGGTACAATTTGTTCTTCAAACCCACATATTTAGAAGTTAAGAAGTTTACGTTTATCCAAAGAACTGACTGTTCTTGCCAGGTTCATCTTCTCAGTAACCATCTTTACATTTTGCCCAAATTAAAACAACTTATGACAGTGGAAAATGCTTCCTAAAAATTCCCTATGGTTAGTAGAAAAATACCTAAATTTATATATTCTGTAAAATGTATCACATCATTATTTGCCAACTTTTCCAGGTCATTTACTGAGAATTCTATAATATCTTTTAAATGCTTTATGTTCCAGAGCCTAGGGAATCCTACCAGAAGCCTTCACCTGCTGTGAAAATTGGACATAAACTTCTATTCTTTATTTCTGATATTTTTAGCCACTCACTGACCTACAAAATACCTGCCTTTAGTAATTCATTTCATGGGTTTTTTAGGAGCCTCTAGTGAAGGTCTGGGTGAATGTTTTGTTAAAACTTCTGAAAAATCCGAGTACACTCTTTTGGCTATCTACATGCTCATTATCTCTTTCAAAAGCTGATAATATGGCTTCCATCCAGAAGAGTATCCATCCTATCAATTTTGAGTCAGAAGTGTTCGCTGTTCTTTTCTATTCTTCGATGGGAGTATTAGTAATGGGAGTACTCAGTATATGAGCCAAAACAAAGAAATTAAGTCATCAGCCATAATAGCATTTAAAAGTTCACTACCTGCTTATGATAGTCTGTTCTAGCAGATCTTGTCATGCTTTGTTTATCTATTGTTTCACCTCCACATTTTTTTTAAAGGTCTTAATATTTGAAAGAATGACTGTAGGGCAGTGAGACCTCTGGGTAGAGAGATGTGGCTTAAAACTACTGGCATGTAAGAGGCATGTGAAGAAATTGACCTGTGAGCAGAAAATCAATTGAGAACAGGGGTGTAGCAGGAGACAGAGTGGAAGCGAGCAGAGGCAATTTGTCAAATTGACGTTCTGCCATACACACTTTGCCCTTTATGGATAAACACAATCATCTGATACAAGTACCAGGTAAGCAGAATCACAAACAGTGGGTGAGTTAATATGATTTCTCCATTAGATGTTCAAAACGTGGTTTAAGGAGAACCTTGGGCACAAACCTGTGCAACATGAAAGAAGGAAAGACATTATTTGATTAAATTAAGGGGCAGCAAAGAATCAGAGTTCAGGAATAGCAGTACGCTACTGAAGTATCTACAGTGGGAGAGAAAAGAAGCAGCATTTGGGAGTGGTTGAAAAAACTAGGAAAGTCGATGAGTCCTGGAAAGTGACAGTGAATTCCAACTTGATGGACAAAACTGGAGGCATATTTGCTTTATCAGAAGGACACTACATGCCTTGGAGAAGAAGACAAAGGAATGGCAGAGAAGAGGAACAAACTTCAGAAAAAAAATGGAAGGAATGTATCTGAATAAATTGAGAGACCACCACAGAAAATTTTAAACAGGTTTAAATGATCCTCATTTCCAAGTTTGCCAATTAGATCATCATCCAAACACACTTTAATTAGAGTGCAAAAAGTAAGTACTTTCCAAATAGGACAGATCTCAAGAAGAAGTTGGTATAGAAGCTGTCCTGAAAGTATATGTAAAATTTTCTGATGTGTTTTCTCTGATTTAAGTATTAACTCAGACACTGTAAGCTAGGAGGTTACAATCTTCAAAGGAAACCAAAGCCAAATGAAATAGTTTCCCTCCAGCTGCATGTTTGCTACCCCTCTCATTAAACAAAAGGCTGTGACTTCGTAAATTGAAATGAAATAAAATAGAATAAAATAAATAAAATAAATAATAAATTTAAAGGGGTAAATTGGTAATGTGCAGAAACAGGCAGTTTAAGTAGTTTATTTTTAGTTTATTAGTCTCATTTTTTTAGCTATCATGTTCCTCCTCTAATGATCTTCTCACCTCTTTAAATTGAGCAGCTTTTTGCTGGTTGTAGAAGAGATAATGGGTTCTATTACTTTATATTTTAAAAAGAAATGTAATTGTTTTAAATCTGCACTTTCTGATCTGTGAATAAAATTTAGGATAGGCTTTCTAATTATGTAACATTCGTCCCTCATCTCTCATTGGAATCTTTATGGTGACTATTCAGGTTCATTAAATGCAGAATTAAACTATAAACTGGGAAATACTATGAGAAATTAGTGAACCACCATTCTTTCACCCTGTGTCTTTCGGTGTGTCATTTCAATATGCCCATTTTAACACTGGTCAGAAGACATTTCCTAAGACAGCACTGATATTTCTTTATCAGGAATTTTTTGGTTACTTCTTTATTTCCCCTAGAAATAAAGATTTATTCTATCTCAGTTTTAGAGTACTGGCAACAGCAAAAGAAGAGAGTTAATCCATTAATGCAGCAATGTACTTTATAATAATCAGTGACCTTGGCTCTGTCTCCATTCTGAATTTGAAGGTGCAGTCTAAACTTCACATACAAAACACTTAATTTGCAAGGAGCTAAAAAATAATTTTCTATTGACTGAGACATCACACAACCTTAACCCAAACACCAAACAATGAAGCAAATGATGCAGAGCCTTTGGTTGGGACAACGAAGTAAAAGATATCAAGGATGTATAAAATGTGGGAAAATCACAAAAATTAGTATTTTACATTACAATAACTACTGTGTAATCTCACTAAAACAGCATCAGAATTAACACCATGTTGATAATATGGTGTTCTACAAAAAAAGATAAAGAAAGGAAGGGAAGAAAGAGAAGGAGGGAGAAGGAAGGAAATAGTAAAGGAGGAAGTGAGGGAGGGAGGAAAGAAAAGAAGCTTGATTCCAGAATTACCCAGAATTGAATAGTTTCCCAAGATGTTAAAATCTTTTACTGTCATTCCTCTAAGAGAATTTATTTGGAAATCTCTAGCTTTGTGAGGACAGCCTGGTCTCAGGACATATTCCATTTAAATGCATACAGCAGCTACATATTGCCTAACACAAAGACATGGTAACTGGGACTTAATGAGCTCCACACAGTCACCATCCCAAAGACTTTGGCTGGCCTTTCCTGTGGAAAGAACGGTTCACTTCCATAGGTTTTTATACTTATTTCTCAGCCATCTTCTCATCCCCATTAACACTGAAACATCAACTCAACCTGATGGTCCTACAAATGCAAATACTGAGGTGACTTAGGGGAAGCTTACGGTGGGTTTCAAGGGAAGAAGGATACAAAATTCAGGAAGTATTCTTAACTATTTCAAATAGGCCTTGGGTCATTAGCTTTACTGAAACTACATGGATCATTAAATCACCTGAGCATCCAGTCCATTGATCTGAGTTAAAAAGCATAATTCAGTAATGTGTAACAGTCCATCTACAATAATTTGACATCACAGGTGTTTGCCACAACACCTCCATAAGAAGTTAGCTCAGATAATAAGAAATCTTTCTTCTGTGTCTTTGCAGGAAATTTAAATAAATAAATAAATAAAAAATTAAAACAAAACCAAAAGTTATTTTTTAATGAAGAGCAATTTATCAATCCTGGCTATACAGAACCTTATAACTGGTTGGCTTTCCAGTGGTCGTGAAACTAAGGAAGAGTAAGCCTTCTCTGTCCAATCCTCTGCAGTACCTCAGTTTGGACTGCTCTACCTGTTATAGTAGAATGTTTTTACTGAGTCTGCTGTAGCTCAGTGACATGAACAAGATAAACTACTCAAGTGTTTAGAAAATGCAGCTTCTCTATACTCTGAATTGTTATTTGAATTTCACAAGTCCAGAGACAGAAATTAAAGACTCACTTTTGAGTGTGATTTTTATGGTGTTCATAGATTTCAATGTAACTCTCTGCAGCTGTAATATAAGTGCAGTGATTTTCCAGATTGGGACATAACTGGTTCTTAAATCATAATGCACTCAAATTCAAAGAAATGTTGAGAGCTAATAGCGTCTCTATCTTGTTGCAAATTCTGCCTATGGTAGATGTTGACATAATATAGAACATACAATAATTGTCTTCTCCAGATGGGAAGTCCTATGAAAAGTAGTTTTATTTGTATTCATTAGTAATACATCTGTTTCCAGACATATTTGTTTCAAAGACTTTAATGTTCACATCATTAATTTCTATCCTTGTGGAAGCCTAAATGAAAATAAAAACTCTTGTCAAAATTGTAACTATAAAAATTATCATATACATTCATATATTGAAGTTTGGTGGCTTTTGTATTTGTTCTCCAACTTTTCAGTGAAACAGATGGAATTAGGATATCTGTCTTCTAGAAGAAACCCTGACATAAATGAGTGTGTGACACTCAGTGGATTTCTGGAGGGAAATTCTCAGATATCTGAAAAAAAAAAAAAAAAGGAGAGAAAATTTTTTTTTTTTAATCTATAAAATGAAATATTCATGTTTTGCCAATCCTAGAATATTTGTTGATATCTCCTGTAAGCAAAAGTATGTAGTACTCTGCATGATTGTTTTCATAATTGCAGAAACACTGGCATAAAATTTCTCTTAAATTTCTCTCATTCTTTGGGAATATATTTTTATGATATTTCTTCAAACCTTGTCACCTGTCAATCTTGCTGGGTTTTCTTTTCCCAAAAATTCCAAAATTGCTGGAATAAGAAATTTTGTGGAAAAAATAAAAGTGACAGAGACACAAGTTCTAGTCTCTCCTCACATGCAGATGAGTGTTGCAGGAATGACAATTAATTCATATGTTTAACAGAGTTATTCTGGGATGAATAATGAATTATTTCATGTAAGACCTATCGGGGGGGGAGAAAAAAAGATATAAAGGATAATATTTTTCTTAAAATTTATTTTGTTTTTTGAGTCAGACATTGAAATTGTTACCTTGTGCTTTTGGAAATCACAATAAAGGGAAATAGATGGTTTTATGCAAGGCCATTATATTTCTGGATTTTTTTAACAGCTACAAAAAACACTAGATAGTTTCAGACCCATACAAATTAATGAATTAATAACAAGTACTTTACTCAGCATGTAAGTCATGCTTTGATACAAAGTCATAATCTGGAAAAAATATGTCATAGTGCTGAACAATGGACCATATGCCATCATTAATATCTTCCAGATTGCTATGAGTAGAGGAAAAACCCCCTCATTTGTTTCCACAGGATTCAGAGTCAGCAGGATAGCTTTGAGACAGAAGTCTCTAGACCTTCTCTTCATTCACCAAAAACCAGAAAGTGTTTTAAGTAGTCCCATCTCAAAACAATACTGAACCAGATTTTATTTGAGTATAAACCAAAAATACTTGAAAATAAGTAACTGGAAATTTGCATTTTGCTCACTATATCACTGAATGCAAATTCTTGCTTGTGGCCTTTTCTTGCAATTGACCCAGAATTTACCAAATATCAGAAACATCTTCTCGGTTGCCTCTGACCCTCAGGAAGTGCTATCTGCTCCCCTGGTGGTCTGGCTCTTGCTCTCCCATTTTCAGATCATCTCTAGATCTCCCCCGTGAAGTTCAGGTTCCTGCCTGTACCCTTTGCAATTCTTTTAATCTGTGTTTGTAATGTCCTGTAGATACTAGGAAATTCCCTTTCCAATGTCTTCTGGTGTTCACAATGTGAACTGTGGTATTCTTCCACTGTTTCAACTGATCTAGTTGGTTCTTAAAAAAAAAAATTGTTAATTATCTTAAATAAATAATGCAAATATCCTCACTGACTAAAAAAAAAATAATTTCCAGGCTTGGCAATATCTTTTTCCACCTGTGCTTATATGCAGACTGCAAGCATTTGTTTTCCATGTACCATTTCACATTATTTTTGTTTCTGAAATCTCTGGATGGAATGGTTAGAGGGATGACAAGGTAACTGCAGGGATTCCTTTGTATACTAACATGTGCAAGCAGCTTTTGTTATCAAGACACATGTATACCTCTACTACAAGAAGGTCAAGAAATTGCTTTGCTTCCAAATAGAAAATTAAATATTTGTTTGCAATTATTTTCTTCATGGATTTGTGTAAGATGATTTCTTTTTCAAACTTTTCCTCCCAATGTTTAATAGAGAGGCATAAGATAACTGTGTGTAGTTTCACGTGTCTGACGCTGTCTGTAGATGATTCTTGAGTAGTCATGAGCTTTTCTCCTGGTCTCTGACAGACTCTAAGCAAAACAGAACCTGGCTTGGTAATCTTATGATCAGTGATGAAGGTAGAAGGATGAAACTGGATTTCTGTGTGGATACAATATATGGTGATTGAACAGCTAATAGATGATTAATCTACATCTAATCTACAATAGATTATTAAATGGCTAATAGTCTAAAAGATCTGTTATAGGAAAATTTCAACAGGCAAAGAAAGCTCCTTTTATTAGTGGCAGCAGAAGGCAATACATTCAGTCACTAAATTAGAGCACTCACATTCCTTCTGTTGTGGCTCCACTTCAGGACAATGTCTGTATTTGATAGAGGTAAAAGGAGGACATCTAAGGAAAGCAACATTTTAAACTGCCTTGCCAAGATTTACTCAAATATATGGATCAGTGTACATGGCATTTGCAGCACTTCACATTTATTATTTTGAGCTGTGCATTGGATTTCATTGTTTTGGCTGTCTAGGTTCCAAGAAGCCAAACAATGTGCATAATAAAAATGGCAATTTAAGGAGTTTAATTCAGAAACTAGGGGAAGGGGGGAATTATGCCAGGTTATGAAGAATAAATCCAACCACCAATACTAATTCATTAATTTTTATTTTTTATGTGAATCTGTGTCTGACAGAGGAGCATTCTTCAACTTTACCATTTCAAAGAAGGTACTGCAGGGTTTTATTTAAAGGCAAGGAACTGAAAAATATAGGGAGTGAACAATGCAAAATGAAAATAGGGTTCATTGTATTTTAGGCCACATCAACTGTGGTTTTCATTGCTGTTAGAAAAGGGTTAGTATGCCTGCATTTTTTAATCAGAAATGTAGGCAGTTCACTTAAACCTTTTGTTCAGTTTCAAAGAGATTTCATGAGTGTGAATGCTCTCTCCAGTATTTTTTCTTTTCTTCTCTCTTTCTTTCTTTTGCTTTCCCCATGTAGATTTGAGATGTGTATTATCCATTTGTAATCTGCTGCGGAACATCTACTTTATAGAAGCTCACCAGTTTTTGATGCAGTTGAGGCTGTCCAAAAATTTGTTCTTCTTCATTCACACTCCATTTGCTGTAGAGAATAAAGTGAGGGCAGTTGGCAACATGGGGCTTGATATGATCTACTTCTGCAATTGTGTCTTCTTTCTTGAATTACAGGTTTTATTATGTGTTTACCTTGTGCTATTTTTTTTTTATTTCCTTTAAAAAATATTAATATATGTGTGTGCCTTACCAACCTCACTTTGAATCGTGAATAGAAAGAAAGAATTTTAGTTTAAAAATATTGATAAGACCTGAAAAAATATTTAGAGGCATTTAATCTTATCTTACTGATATAATCAGGGAGGGGGAAAGGACAAAGTGCTGTAAGCAGTAAAAAATTATCAAGTTTATATTTATCTTCTATGTTACCGTTATTCGCAATCTTTTCATTGGTGATAGTTGCTACTTTGGGGCATTACAGATTGTAGGAGTACACGATCTAAAAATAAATTGTCTTGCAACAGTCTTGCTCTTGGGCTCATTTATCCTTTCCACCCTTCTCCTTGCTACTTGTTTTACACTTCTCTTGTTTCTTTCACTAGACTACTTTTCCTTCATCAGACTTCTCGGAGAAGAATATGTTCATTCTTTTGAATCCTATTTCACAGAATCACAGAATCATTATGTTACAAGAAACCTCTTGAGATTTTTTTATACCAGGGTCACCCACAGCGGGTTAGCCACGACCATTCAAGTTTTAAATATTTCATTATTAAAGACTTCACAGTCTCCCTGGGCAACCTGTGTCAGTGTTCAACCACTCTCATATGAAAAAACAAGTGTTCAGATGGGATTTCTTTTTTTGTTTTTAATGTGCTCTTGCTGCCTATTCTCCTGTGAGTAGAGGCTGCTGAGTCTGTCTTTTACGCTGCTCCCATCAGATTCTTCAACACATGGATGAGATCCCTAAACCATCTCTTCTCAACACTAATATTCCCAACTCTCTTATATATATATAACACATAGCTGGCGGTTGCTCTGTTGTTGTCCACCTCATCCCTCTCTGCCAGCCTCTTTGCCAGCTGGTAAACCCCAGCCTGTTCAGTTCCTTGGAGATCTCACTAAAAATGTCCTTTACAGGTCCCTTCCAAACCAGTCAATGTTTTTGTTTTTTTTTTTGTTTTTTTTTCTCCCATAGGCTAGAACTGGCATTTCCCTTCACTAAACTTCATGAGATAATTCTCTGCTCAATTTTCCAGCTCCACTCACCTAGTCTATATATAAGGACTCTTGGTTTTGCAGCATCCACAAATTTGCCTAGGGTGCACTCCATCCCATTCTACAGGTCATCAAGGAAGATGTTGAACACTATTAGCTGCAGCATTAACCCCTGGGGTACACTGCTAGTGACACTGCTGGTTTTCATCTGGATTTTGTGCCACCGATACAGGATTTTGTGTTGTGTTGTGATACAGATTTTGGCTGTCTGTGTCAATTTTCTGGTGTGCTTTAGAGCTTTCCAATAACTATTTCCTTACTGACAGTATGTAGTCCAGTCTGTAAAGCCTATTTGACTAGCTAGTGTTTGTTCTTTCTCCTAGAATGCATGGTAACTTCAACTAAATTTGTTTAAATGAAAGAATTGCAAGGTACTCTTTTCCCAGATGTTGGCCAAATACCATGTAAATTCCCCATAAAATTAGTCATTTCTTAAGGATGTCAAGAAGGATATGGACAAGTTAGTAAAAATTCAGAGCTTTGCAAGAATGTTAAGAGGTTTAGAAGATATAGTAAGGTTGAAAAATAAAGGGCATTTCATCTAGGCAGAAGGCAGTGAAGAAAGATATACTTGCAGCCTTCAAATCCACAGAAAACATGAAAGGATATTTTTCATTTTACTCTTTTCAGTGTGAGTACAATATGAAATTATATATTAAAAAAAAAGTAATACTGGACTCCAGGGAAAATTTCTAACTGTTACAACAGGGGACAACCAGAAAAGTGATTGTAATGTTTAGAATTTAAGGCTTCAGAACAGGTTAGGAAAATATTATAGGGGAATGGTCTAGATCTTAGGGGCAGACACACTCTCCTGAATACTGATTTGACTTTAATTCTTATGCTTATGACTGCTTCCATTCCATTTGTTGCTCATGGTTTATCACTGCTTTTAATTTTTGAGAATCGAAGTGTCAAGGATAGTCTTAGAAACTATAAAATGACTGAAAAGTTAAGGCAAAATCCAGCTCTGACATTTTTAGAGTAAATTAGAAGTTATGACAGGCTTCTCTTAATATCTCCAGCATCAACATTTTTAGCCTAGTAGCTCAAAATTTGGAATAAACAGATAGAAATTTACGTCCATCTTCCAGTCAGAACAGGACAAAATTACTAAAGAGTATAGTTCACAAATTTACCTGAGATTCTACTTTTTTACTGCTAAGCATAATTCTGCCTGAGATAATCACCTCTTAACATTCTGAATGAAACGGGCTGTGCAGAGAGCTCAGGTTTTAGTATGTAATAAAAAAAGCAGAAATCAGATACATGTTGAAACAGCAGAGTAGAGAGAGAATGTAGATAGTAGCAGTTAGGAACTTCAATTAAAGCTTTTAGGGTTACAAGATATGTTCTACTCATATTAAAAACATTTGAAGTGTATTCAAATAATCTTTGATTTTAGAGAAATCAATGTAAAAAAATTAATTTCTTTGACAAAGAGATACATAAGAAAAATGAGCATAATACAAGCACTGCTAGAACTGCAAGATATTTATTAATAGCAAAAAAAAATCTGTAAATGAGATAAATGAGTTATTTGTTTATTTTTTATGCTGCAGTTTTATTCCTGGAATGTTTTCTCAGAGAAATCATACTTTTGACATGGCAGTTCAGGTAACATGCTTCTGCAGTGGATGAGTTTGTTTCAGATGCCTCCCTTTTCAGAGAAAAAAAAAGTTTAAAGTTGATTTCAAATAGAGATAAAAAACCACTTACATGATACAAAGTTAGCAAAAGAGACAAAACTTTCCTTTTTTATTAAATATTCATCCACTTGTAACCATCTTTCCCCTTTGTCACTGGGGATGCATCTCTACCTGATCCTCTTGTTCTGTCCCTCACACCTGTTTTTCACATCAAGTCTAAACTGCAGTATTTATCTACACTTTCTTGAACTTGCATATCTTTGCCATATTTCTTTGTGCCATGAGATACTTGGCATGTGCTTCTCTTACTCTAGTCTCCACAGCTTCCCACCTCACAATTCAGTGTCATAAAGTACCTGTCTGTATTCAAAGCATACACTAATTTAAAGAAGACAGGCAAGTTACAGTAAATTAGTCAATTTACTGCTTGGCTGATGAGCTGCCGTGATTCTCCTTTTGTATGCTCCTATCTTTTGCAAATATCAGGTAATTCACTCAGCTATGCTCACAGTAGAAACTGTTGATCTGTGGTGAGTGCCCTTGCATATTCTGTGGGTTAAAAATGGATGCAGTTAGTTACTATGCTTTCACTGATGGCTCTTAAATTTCTGTTAACACTTAATGGGAAAGCGTGTTTGACTTCCATGCCAAAGATTAACACTGGGATGTAAATGAACGAATATTTCCCCCATTGTAGTGGCATTAAAACTAAAAGAATAAAATGAGCTCAGCAATTGTGACTAGATCTCTAATGCAGAGTTCAGAATTATGTGGCAACCCACAATGACATCCAAAATACTGCTCATGTTTGGGGTTGCACTCTTGACATTTCTTGTTAATCAAACATTTCCCTCTTCCGGGTCTTTTTCTAAAGTTTTCAATCTTTACAATCTGGTATAATCTTACAATCATGGTATGATAAATGCTAGAATTTTTAATTCTCTTCTACATTCATTTATATCTTCTAGTTTCATTTATTGTCATGAAAGCTTTGCCAGTTTCCAAAGCTGTAGAAGAGCCTCCCTTGGTTGCAAGCTTTGAGTACCAGATGTTTTTCAGCCATAAGTATCTGTAGGAACATATGCAGAAGAAACATAGAGTAGCATGGAATTCAGAAACAGGATTTTTGTACATAGTTTGGCAGTATATAGGTATTAGCTCAGAAATTCAAAACTTTGCAGGCACACAGAATTTTTAACTTACCTTTGATGAGAAAGGCTCAATTTCTAAGGAGAGAAAAATGAAAATTACATCTCTACTTGATGTTGACCACTTTGTAAGCTTGTTTATAATCTAAGTTGCTTCAAGAACACATGCATCCTCTAAGGTAGAAAACAAGATTTTAAAAACGAAAAACATTTCAGGATTGTTAGTCTAGCTCAAGCTGTTGCTGTATAAGAAGCTATGTGGAAGTCAGTAAGTGTGATGGTATATTCCCTTTATGAGCACATGAAATACAATTTACTAGCTTCTAATATGCCACATCTGTTATTCTTCCCCACAGTCTCATTATCTTTACTTTGAAATTTTACTCAGGGGATGACATGATAAATTTGGAAAGCTAATTCAATGAGTATTCTTAGGTTATTAACTCTGTGACCTACTCAGGATTAGTTAACCTTTTTGTTTAACACTTTTCATTAAATGATGCAGTGCTAACTTTAACATCTTTGATTTAAATAAGTGGCCTGTATGCAGTGGATGTGATTTTGCACTTGTCACAAGGCATAAAACATTACATTCATTCCTAAGGGGGATAAAGTCTTTCCTTCAAGCAGGCTTCCTTACAAATGTGGATTCTATTCAGAAAAGGCCAAATTCTTCCAATGTATCTATGTAGAGTTTCCAGGCTGTTGGTGCCAGTTCTCCAGCCGAAAATATGTTGAAATTTTCGGAGTTAACAGGTTGAATTTTATTTGACTCAGATGTATATCTCCTGGACATACATCTTGTGTTTGAATTGCGTTCTATTGATCTGAGTCTACAGCAGACAACCTCCTCTTGGCCATCAGTCTTTTTTGTTTAGGACTGTGCTATTCATTAACACCAGCAGCTGACAACATAAGGAGCACTTTAGGAATTCCTTTTTATCACATAATGCCTTTGTGAAGATTTTTGCCTAGAGCAGTTTGCCTTCTTTCCATCTTATTTTTGCCTATAGTTTAAGCTGCCTTTCCTGCCTAACTCCTAGTTGCTGTTCATTGCTCTTTTTTGCACTCTAGGTATCAGGCTGAGATAGTGCCAAAAGCTCTTACTCTTGTTGAGGGTGATTTTGATGTTTGCAAAAGATCGTGGAGTTTGAAAAAGTAAAGAGAAATCTCAAGAGAGACAGCATGCGCAGCCCTGGCATAGAAAGAGACCAGTCATTCTAAGAATGAATTATTATGCAATCAGCTTGGTGAGAAAACTGTGAGGATGCAATCATGTAGAGCAAAAGCTTTCAGAGACCTCACTTTCCACAAAATTTCCAGGTTTTTAGTGATGTTCAGGAAGACACATCATCTCAAATACTGCTTCTTGAATTTGATGCAAAGAGATTTATTATTTTGAAAATGAGAGGAAGTATTTTTTAACATGAGGTTTTGTTTTGGGGGTTTTTGTGGGTTTTTTCATTTTTCTCTATTCTTGGTTTCAGGAACGACATCATCTTTATTGATACCCATGATCATATTTATCCTCTGTTAGATTTAACCATAGCTACAGCCTCATGGTCCACTTACAATCCTGTAGGAATTGATTAAATGTCTCACTAACATATTTGGTGAAATAAGTAAACAGTTTTGGAAGGAGATGTTGGTATCTAGTTCTATATTTTCGCTAATTTCTTCCTCCCTTCCTTTTTACACACACTTTTCAAGTCAAGCTTGTTCTCTTTTATTTTTGACCCTGCAAATCTTTTAACATGTCCTACAATATATTACAGTTGGAGAAGGAGAAATGCATTCTCTCCTTAATTCTAAAGCTGCTATTACACATACGTACAGCTTTGAATTGCAGTTGGCTACTTGGCAAATGGAAAGAAAGGTGAGTTAAAGCCCCCACAGAGAGATGAACTGAAGTCTCGCACATGTACAATTAGAGAAATAGTGTTAAGTTAAAAACATAGAGCTGTTTTTCTCCTCTAGCCATTCCAGTGTGTTGTAAGAGAAGCATGATCCTTGTTTCCATTTCTGAAAGAAATATTCAAGTATCTAATTATGTAGCTTTTTCTGGATATGCAAATTCCAATCAAAGATATCAGGTGCTTTTCCATAGCCTGAAGTTTGATTTTGAGACTCAGGGAAAGTTTGGATCTAATACATATTTTTGTCATCAGCATTCTTTATTACTTGGATGACCTATGCCTTCCACTCATTGCACTGGCTCTCATGAATCTTTTTTTTATCTTAACAGCCCCCAGTCACCTAATTCAGAATTCCATCCCAGGAGCTCAGGATCCATTGAGTAAGGCATTGCAACACCCAAATCCTTCAGTGGATTCCTTCTGGTAGCAGAAAGTGTAACTCTTCTGGTAGCAGAAACCATTCAGGAGAGGTGGTCTAATACAAACTCAAGACTGGAGGCCAGAAATCACTGGAATAGTGAGGGATAGCGTGACTTTTACTGAAGGAATCTGATGAAAAAGAACTAAAAGAAAAAAAGTCACCCATAAAGAGAAAATAAAAACAGAAATCCAAACTCTGAGAACTAGGTTTCCTTTTACACAACTCTTATTACCTGTAGGCAAAAGCAAAAGGCTACTCCGGGAGGTCAAGAAGAGAAATGTTAGATGTGATCTCTGTGTACAAAAATCAGGGGTTAATTATTACCATTGGAACATTTTATGTAAATATGTACACTAATAAAAAATTGCCAGGTGTTTCATATATATATACGTATACATATACATATATATATATATACATATACACACACATATATATATATACACACACACATATATATATGTATGTATGTATGTATCGTAAATAGAACAAGGCATTCTTAAAACTTTTTTTCCAATAATTCAAAGAACTTGACTTAGTTCTGTTATCTAAAATCTTGATTACATTTTGGTTAGTGATTTGGGTATTTGGCTAACTCTGTGTATTCATTAGATCATGAAAGATAAATACTTTGAGAGATCAGCATCTGAATTTTTTGTGTTCTGTCCAAATCCCAGATTTGTGGAGGGAGAAGTAGGACCCTTGGTACTATTGATAATAAGATGATTTTCAAATGTAAATTGTTTGCATCCTGGAGTCTCTTGAGGCACTTATAAGCAGCAATTAATCCTGTCCTAAAGTAAACTTGTAAAATTAATCAGGGGACTGATTATTTGGTTTTTTTGTTAACTGTAAAGGAAATTCAGGTTGACCTAGTGCAAGCTTCTTCATTTGTTCATAATAATCCCATCCTCAGTGTTTAGGAGTCCCAGTTACTGCTGTTTCAAGATTTCAAAGGAGATATTTAATCAAATGGCACTAATGATTTCTTCAAAATCTGTAATAGTATTTAATGCCGTTGCTTAGACAATGACCTAGCCTAGGGGTGGATGAACATTCACATCATTTGCAGAATACAAGGGACAAAACTAAACCATAATTTCCACACGAAAGCTAAGATTCATGTCTTAACTCTACTCAAGAAGTACACAATTTTCTTTCATAATCTATGGACATCAACATGTAAATATGTAAATATAAATTATAATATGTAAATATAAATTGTAATATGTAAATATAAAAACACAATAAAAGAACAGCTGGTGGGGGAAGGAACTTCAGAAGACCTAGCACAACCTAGAGCATGTTCAAATCCAAACATTTCCTGTTAGGTTCTATATATCTCCAAGGACAAAAACTCCACATTTCTATGCAACCTGTTCCAGTTCTTTGGCCAATCTCACCATAAAAGTGTTTCTCTTATATCTAAAAAAAATTTCCTGTCTTTCATGGACCTATATTGTGCCTTTCTGTATAGAGTGTGCTTCATTTTTTTCTTTTCTGGCATTGAAATTACCTCAAATGTATCCTACATAAAAATATTCAATATCCGTGTCTTTCTTGAACCAGGTTGCTCAGAAATGGACATAAAATTCCCTTGTGGACTCACTGGGGCTGAGGGGATGGATTACCTCTATCAAACTTTAGGTAAAAGTTTGTTAGTGCAACCTATCACGGTTTTTCGTGCAAGGGCGTGTTGTTGGGTCATGTTCAACTTTGTGTCCATCCCAATCCCCAGGTCCTTTTCTGCCAAGCTGCTTTCCAGCTGAGTGGTCCCCAACAGAGATTAGTGCTGGAGTTTGTCCCTCCCCAATTGAAGGACTTGGTATTTTCTATTGTTGAACATCATGAGGCTCCTGTCAGCCCATTTCTGCAGCCTTTTGAGCTCTCTCTGAATGGCATCATCACCATCAGTGTACGACCATTCCTCCCAGTTTTGTGCCATCTGCAAGTAGGTGTGTGCATAGACAAATGCAGTATTTCTATTCTTTTAATGATATGTTGGTATCTCTGGGAGCAGAGTTATTTAAGTCTTCTGATAAAATAGATACTGCTTTTCTTGTCTGCATGATGAAAAAAAAAGTTTACAATTTTATGGAAACTCTATTTTTTTTAAATTCTCCCTCATATTGTCATACAGCTGTGTTCCATTTTCCTGTTCCCTATTAATTGGAGATTTTTCATGGATGCAGCTTCTATACTTTCATGTTGCCTGTGTTTTATAACCCTTTTTAAAAAATATTTATTTAAAATAAACAATTCACTTCCATTGCAAGTCTGAGAGGAGAACTGCTATTTTCATTGGCTCTCTTGACCCAGATTTTTTAATAGAAGCCCTTTAGGTGACTGAAAAATTGATAATTGTAAAAAAACCTAATAAATTTTTTTTTAATGCTTACCAATCATTCATGATTTCCATCAGCTTTGTTGGTTTTGGTTTTCTTTCTTCCCACTGAGTTTTGTTCATGATCATGTTTGGCTTAGGAGATAAATCTTTTTAATGTATTATAGCACAGATCCTCAAAGGCTTTTGGATTCTTAGCTCTGACTGAAATAATGGGAATTGGTTGCTTTGAATGCACAGTTGAAAAAAAGCCTTGTGTCTCTTATCTTGTTGAATGTAGGAAACAAAAATCAATCGATGAGGACTTGTAATCACCTTGCAGTTAACTAAACCAATGAAGTTTCTTATAGAAAGGTCTTATTTCTAATTTTTTTTCAAAACACCTGTTAAAAATATGCGCTTCACATCTTTTTTAAAAAGTCTGTATTAGTTACTTTTTTTTAACCTTGCTAACAATTTTTAAATGCTCTCTGAGATTTTCAGTCTATCTCATGGCAGGGTGATGTGATTCTGTGTGGAGATGCAGTTTGTGGTTTAGGTTTAACACGCTTCATTATTACCTAATTTGCCTCTCTTTTGAGGCACAAAGAAAGGCCCTGCTACTCTGCTGAAAACCTTTTGAATACTTGTGTTCAACACTTCCCTCCTGAGCTCACACAGCATAGAAAGCCTTTTACTCCTTTAGAAAAGGCACATAACATACCAGGTGAAACAGTCTTGTTTGTTGACTGTGAATAAGGGGAATGTGCCTGTCCCTGTCACCTGGAGGACTGAGGATTCTCTATAGGTTTTCAAGCACTAAATCTTGCCAGACAAGTCTGATTGCTTTTTGATGTTATTACAAAGCTAGAAAATGATCTTACTCTCAACACGAATTAAAATCAAATGGAAAATTATTCTTTCATATTGACAGGATCTAACTGCAGGGCTGTAAAACATAGCAATGATGAATAACAGTATTTCAAGTTTTGATGAGGAATGGTCCTTGTTTGATGAAGCCTATTTTAACATTTTCATTAATAAATTTACATGGAGCTTTGGCCTCTCTGAAGTGAAAGACAAAATTTATTCTCTTTGACAGTCTAGGATGTATAATAAAATGGTACATTGATGAAAGTCCCATCTGATATTTAAGCTTCAAATAATGCTGAAGATAGAAAATGCATTAAAAATCCCTGTTCCAAACAATAAAAACAGGCATTTAAAAATAAAATTAGCTTTGGTTTGAAAATATATTTTCTCATTAGTTTGTGAATGGAAAAAAAATCTCCAAAAATAAAATCTTCTATTTTGTGGGGCAGGAGAGGAAGGAATAGAAAAAGAGAAGACCCCACAGAAAAGTCATAAAGCTGGCAGAAAGATCCTAGGGTAATATTTAAAAATATGTTTGTAGTTTATATGGGGAACATCTGAAATCCTGTATAACACAAAGCTGGTTATAACATTATTTATTTAGTTGTTACTGAATAATTTCCACATACATATAGATTAACACCTGCCATTGTTTGTGGTGTAAAAATTGTAGTTGTGTCCTTAAAATCCAGCAGAACAGAAATAAAACATACACTTTAGAAGCCTGACAACCTTATTCAAGCATCTAACAAATATGTTAATCTATAATTAAGCAAATAATGCAAAAAAGTGGTTAAGAGAAAGACTGAGATTAGCATTTTTCTATATTTGAGTCAGAAACAAAAATATGAATGCAAGTCAGTAGAAATGCTAACACATAGTTTCCCCTCATTTAATTTAGAAAATGCAAATTCTATAAGAAAACAAAATATCAGTAGCCTGTTAAAAGCAGTAGCACCCGGGGTAACCAGAGAAAAAATGTGGACTGTTAAACAAGAATTGTACTGATTTACCTAATCAATGTTCTTCACTAATTGATAACATTGTTGAGCTGATTAAAGATTTGCTGAAATATATTTGTCTGGAAAACTTATTCACATTGGCTTGCCCTCACATCCCTCCACTATTCCACCCTATGTAATTTCATGTCTTAATTAAAAAAAAAACAAAAACAAAAACAACAAAGCAAAACAAAAAAACCCCACAAAAACAATAAACAAAGAACTTATCAAAACTCTATCAAAAGCATATTTTTCTGAAGAAAAATGTGAAGAGTTATTATAATATGTAACACACATGCAATGCTTCTTATCCACAGATAATAGGGATATTTATAAAGAAAGAAAAGTGGTAAAAGAAAAAAAATCCTAGGAAGCATAAAAACTCTCCTAGACATGTTCCATGAGCAAACAGAATACTTGCAATGGCCAAAGTAGAATATTTTTCAATTTTCCTTTGCATGAATTTAGTGAATTTTGGAGTGAGTATCCAAAATCCAGGCAAGAGCACATATTGGTCTGACAAATAAACCTGGCTGAAAATCAGTGTTCTAGCTCGTGGGAAAATTGAGATCTGTCAGGCTTGTCAAATAGTCTAGCTTCTGAGCTAAAACCCAAGCCCCGATCCCTTGGTCTTCAACACTGCATAAATGTTAATTTATTACTGAACTCTCTTTTGGAGGACTATCAATCAGTTCCCCATGACGCAAAATCCATCTGTTCTTAAGGAGAGAGTTTTCCATAGAAATTGTTTTTAATTAAGAGAGTGGATGAAGGCAGCAGTCAATTAGGTTTTTTCTACTTTGTAGCATTCTCCAACACTACCTGGTGAGTACTGATTCTTCACAATTAGCACAACTTCATGTTCCTTGCCTTGGGGTGAGCAATAGACCTCCTGATTGTCATGCTGTAAGTGCCTCTCCCCCAGGGACTAAACACAGCTTTCTCATTATATCAGACACACGCTCAGGCTAATAAGAAATTGTGGGGGCCCTGCACATGGCACAGACCTGGGGCCAAGTGTGGTACGGCTGTGGCTCGTCTGCCACAGGAGCATCTGGCTCTATGAGGTGTTTGTGTGTGCCACTGCTTGTGTTCACTGAGGACCAGACTGCTGGGTATCATAGATGTATTTAGCAATGTAGATATATACTTTGTTCCTTGGAAAGATTGATCTAAATCAATTCAAACCCTAAGTTGCTTGAATTTCAAGCAAACCACGGGTAACAACAGTGAGAACTGCTTGTGCCTACCATAGTAGTACACCCATAAGAGCACCAAAGCCAGCAGCAAGACATGCCATATCTATGGCATATTGCCAGACATGGCAGCTCTTCTGACAATGGATTCTTAATAAGTTCTTTGAAGCCAAGGTTTTCAAATGCATGCATAGGACCCAGAGGACTGAAACCACTCATGCATATGAGTTCACAAGGATCTAACAGCTAAGATCAAAGGCCCCTAAAGGTGTTAAGATATTAATAGCCTGGGACACTTAGTAGTTGATCCAGCCCACAAGTTGATCCTGTAAATTTCTGATATGTGCCATACTCAGTATGTGCTACTGAATCTTATTCTTCCTTCTCCTTGTGTTAATGTAATACTGGTAACTGAAGTGACAATGTTGCTGGACTAGATCATAAGTACAGTCCAAAAGCAAGCATCTTTACAGTTTGGGATATTTTAATAATTACAATAGTAATAATAATAATAATAATAAAACCCCAGCTATTTCTATTGTTGTTGTTTTTGTTATTAGTATTTGCTGTATTCTTAATAACTAGGTTGCAATCTGTTATCACTAATCAAAAGAACTTAAAATGTTTGACACAACATTACACTTGTAAGAGAAGTAAGGACACAGCCTCCATAAGTGTGTATGGATATGTGTTAATATTTATTTGAAAAAGCCTGATGGGAGCACTGAATTACTTTTTTTTCCTCTTGCTGTATTTATGGACAAGAAAGTTACTGAAAATATTAAAGAAACACAGCAGGTGATAGGCTGAAGGAGTCTGAATACTGTAACCTTCATATTTACTGGAAATACAACTAATAAAGAATTGGAGCTGGGACAACATTACAATGTTATGCTCCAAAATCACAGATATTCTTTATATCACAAGGAAGAAAACCCTTGACATTTGATCCTAATTAAATGAAATAATGCAAAATTCTGAGGTGGGAATTGCCCTGTCTCCCTTTTGTAAGAAACAGACAGTAATGCCTGGCAAATAAGTTGAAAAAAGTGCTACTGATTCTTCCTTCCATTAAAACCATTGAGAAAGAGACTGGCCTGACAACAACAGCAAACTCATGACGCCCTACATTCTGTTGTTGCTGGACAAACAGCATTTTGAAATAAAATGAAGTTGTATATGTTCACATCAAGATTTTGATGAAAATGGAGGTAGATTATACTTGCCCACTGGATAAATTCTCCTTTCATAATTTCTCCTTTTGGTTCTCCATCTCAAGAAAAGGAGCAGGAGAACACTTTTACATCTTTCAGCATTCTGTAGCTCAGAACGGCAAACAGATTAATTCCAACACATATTCCCTCATTATTTCCCTTTCCTAATAATCTGAAATTATTATCTTGAAATAGCAACCCACACCTCTATTCAGATTCAAAAGTAATCCTCTGTGTGGTGGATTCACCAACCCATTTTGCTTGATGGGTGCAAACCATTCTGGTGCTCAGAATAGCTACAAAACCATACTGGGCAACGCAATATTTGATGCACTTCCTTCCACAAGACCTTGTCACCTATTAAGGACTTTGTTATTACTACAGTAAAGACCTCATAGAGCACACTGATAAATGGCAACACAAAGTTATGGCACAGACAGGAAGAGCAGTCACTGCACAGAAATGTTCTGTGAATGTTGGCTATTATACAAGATCTTAAAAGCCAAATGGAGAAAGATATAAAATTGGTGGACTTAACATTGGTTTAACTCTCCTCTTGCTGAAGGAAATCATAAAAGTTTTTAATTATATAAATCCCCTGTAAGGCACAGACTTCCAGCCATGAATTTCTGCCTATATAATAAATGCAGATTTTTTTTTTCCCAAGTGGATCCCTTGCATTTACACTAACTGAGGTTTTCTCCCCTCAGATGTTGTAAGATTAAATAAGAATGTTTTCTACCACACAGCTAAGGTCTATTAGGGTTCTCTTAGAAGCCTTAGCTTGTGTATCATGCATGGTGTAAACTCAGAGGAAACCAACTGTAAAAGGAAGCTAAAATGAATGTTATTCATCCCTTTTCCCTTTAGAAGGAAAGAAAGCAGAACCCTGCTTTGTTCATGAAAGCCCAACATTCACAGCTCAGCAGTTAGTCTTTGATTTGGAGCTGGTTTGCACCAGGGGTGCCATGACACTGATTTTGATTTGGGGAAAAAGTAAGGATAACAAGGCACTTAATAAGATTAAGTGATTTAGAGATACATCTGCTAAGCATAGTTTAAAAGCATCGGGCATTTTCTTTTTTTTTTTTTTTTTTAATTTTCCCTCCTTTTAATCTCCTACACAAGAGCAGAGAAACAGACTTCTGAATTGCTGTTTTTACTCTCGCCAAACCCTATGTAGTTATAGTTAGTTATAGTTATAGTTATAGCTAGTTACAGTAATATTTGCAAAAAATTCTTTGCAACTAGTCGACTTGTCACTAAATCACAAAAGTGTCTTAAAATAAGCACAGGGAAAAACAATGGAATAATGCATAACTATTCAATGACAATTAAGAATTACAGACAGTTTAAAACCCCCACACAATCAAGCTGATCATGAAGTATTTAGAATTAATGGCCCCTAGTTGTCCACAGGACTGTTTCCAGGAGCCTGAGACTAGTCCAGTTCCCCTCTGTGTTCATCCACATTCTCAGCCCCTTCTATGTCTTCACTCTCAAAGCTGTTGCATTCTCCAATCCTCTGTTTATTTTCCTGGGTCAGGGAGAGCACGTGCCCTGGCTGGTTTAAAGTTTCACAGTAAGCACTCTCTTAGATTGGCCAGGTGGCTGCTTGCTCTTGGAGCAGGTGAGACAAGGAGTTATAACTACTTTTCTCCTTCTGTCAGATAGTGCTGATGGAAAAAATGACAATTTATTATTAATGTTATTCATGAAACCTGAAAAAAATTTGTCTCTGTAAGATCTCATCTGTTATTTTCAACGTACTTGAAAGCCTGTTGATGATTTCAGGGCTAGTAGAGGAGAATTGACAGATACAGGCAATGTGATCATATAAACTTTTTGCTCTAGAAAAACATGCTAAAGATAGAAATACAAAGATAGATTATTTCTGGCTCGATATAGCTTAGTGCTGCTCCCAGAAGGATTTCCCTTAAAAATAATTCAACTCCAAGTTTTCCATTGTAAGAACATGTTTAAGTTCTTCAGAGAATCTGAATTATAGTGATTTCTTCTGATAGAATGTCTTTCAAATAATTTCTTTTCCCTTTTTTTGGTGTTTTTTTTCAGTTGTATTCACAGATAGGCTCAGAACATTGAAATAAGAATGTCCACTCCTGAAAAAAAATGTTTTCTCTTTTGAACTGCCAATATGAATTTAAATGTAGAAAAATAAAAGCAGAAACATGGGGGAAAATTCTGTGAAATATGATTCCAAGAAATTATATTGTTTCAAGACAGATTTTTAGTCCTGAAATAACAGATGTTCCTTCTAATGCCTGGAATCTATATCCTTCTCTGTGCCAGCAGACAACTTCATAGATTGCTAACTAGGACAGGGCCTAAAACTGGGAAGAAACTTTGATAAACATTAAGGAAGCTCTGAGATTTATTAGGAAAAAAAGTCTGGTGAGCACAGATCTGTTAAACTCACGGTTTCCATTCTGAGGATACTAATAGCCTAATCTGATATAGAGTCACAAACTGGATTTTTAAGATAAGGCAATAAAGGGAAAGACTTTTCTATGACTACAGACTGAAATGAAATAGCATTCTACATTCAGATTAATATAAAATTGATTTCTCTGGATGCCAGCATGACCCTCTGGCCTAAAAGTCACTCCTCTCAGTTTGGTGCATTATGAAGTCTTGCTGAGAATACACACTTCCCCATTACCTAGATGATTAAAGATCTTGAACAGGACTAGGCTCAGTAGAGACCCCTGGGCTACATCACTAATTAGTGGTCTCCAACTACAATTTGCACTGCTGGTCACCACTCTCTGGGTCTGACCATGCAATCAGTGTTCAGTCTACCTCAGTGTATTCGCATGCAAGTCATATATAGCAGCTTATCTGTGGTGATCTCATAGAGGCAGTGTCAGAGGCCTTCCCGAATTCTGGGCACAAAATGTCCACTGCTCTTCCCTCATCTACCTATCTAGTCATTTCAGTGAAGATATTTGTTAAGGTGGTCAAGCATGGCTTCATCCATTCTGGCTACTTCTGTTTATTTTATTATCCTTACTGGGCCTAGAGGTGACTTCATTTAAACACCTTTCAGTGATTTTGTCATTCCTTCCTGACATATTCCCCCATACCTTTTGCTCATCTTAGTATAAGATGATATTTTACAGTGAGATGATATTTTACAGATGATACGATATTTTACAGTGAGAACAGGCATTCAGTGGAACCGCCTTCACAGGAAGGTGGTACAGTCCCCATTATTTGGGATTTTCCAGAACCAGCTGGACAGAGTGCTAGATAATCTCATCTAGACTTCCTTTTTCATTAAAGGTTGGAATAGAAAATATTTCAAGATATTTATCCTTAGCAATGTGAGCTGCTCCATGATTCCATGATCCTGTTTGTCACTCTTTCAAAGAACTGCTGGTTACTCTTCCCCTGCCACCCAGTATTCTTACAAAGCCCTCCTAATGAGATTGGACGTGCCATTGACAAAAATAGAGGGGTGGATTCTACCTCACAAGTAGAAGTTAACCTGAAAATCCCCTCACCCCTTCTGTCAACGTGAGTTCTGCAGCCATATAAGTGCAGTGCAGACTCAGTCGTATATGCTTAACACGGGCAACCTGACTCCAGGGATGGTCTGTGAATGTCTCATAAAACAAATGAAGTCTTTCTCACTGATGTTTGGGAGGTTTCTAAGAACTTAATTTGGTTCATTTTTCTGATTAGAAGATATAGATAGTTTTATACTATAATAAGAAAAGAAGAATCAAAAGCAAAAATATCAAAGCCTGTGTATTTTGCACTCTGAAAGGGTTAATAAGATTAGTAGTAGTACTTGATATTTCAAAAGTTGGAGTAAATACACAAAATATGCAGATCCAAACATTAACTTCTTTGCTTATCTGCCACATTAGGAACTATCCCTGAGTTATACAACGTTTCTTGAAATTAAAATATTTCAAAATACATAAAGCAGCTTGCACGGGTCGAATATAATTTTTTATAAACTGCCTTCAAAAAAACACAACCATATGGATCTGTTTTTTTTACAGTATTTTTTACTGAGCCAGCTCTCTTTAAAAAAGAATTAGAACAATAGTAACAACAAGGAATGTTGTCAGTTTTTAAATGTTTTGACCCAAAAGCATTTAACATGGGTTTACCTGATGTATTATAAATGAGAAAAAGCATTTAATTGATCCCATTGCCTTAGAGTTCTGGTTACATTTTGCAAGTGCGTTTTTGACATTTCTGTGATAAGTGCACGCCTTCTAGGAGATTAAGAGAAAGAAAAATTTTTGATTACATCTATGTTACTGTCATTTTTCAGTTATTGTCAATAAAATGAAGTCTGTGTCTGTTACTGACTGAAAAACATAACACTTACTTTAGAAGGTCTGCTTTCATTGCAAAAGTACAGAACAAAACTGCTGATTATTTAGCTGACAGTGTTTCTATGTAACTGAAAAGGTGCTCATTGAAAAATGTTAGACTGGTTTAGAAACATGGGCCTGAATTACCAAGTAAAATTATGGATAATTAAGGAACTATCTTGCATTCAAGATGAAACGTAGTTTCTTTTAAATGAAATGGGGTCTTTGCTAGCCATAAGAGTGAGGCAACATTTCATCCTTATGGGTCCAACTACCACCAAAATTATTTAGTCAAGAACCCTGTGTAATTCTGTGATGTCTTCATAGAAATCCACCATCTGAAGATTACTTTTTCACAATATGCAGTCTAAAACATAAACACCAAAATTGTTTCATCACCTTACCTATTTAATAAATGGTAAGGTAATGGACAGTTTATACTGAGTGCCATCACACAGCACTTACAGGATGGCCAGGGTATCAGACCCAGCCAGTTTAGGAGGGGTAGGTCGTGTTTGACCAACCTGATCTCCTTTTGTGACCAGGTGACCCATCTGGTGGATGCTGGATGGGCTGTGGATGTTGTGTACCTGGATTTCAGCAAGACCTTTGACACTGTCTCCCACAGCACACTCCTGGAAAAGCTGCAGCCAGTGGCTTGGGCAGGAGCACCCTGTGCTGGGTTAGGAACTGGCTGGATGGCCGGGCCCAGAGAGTGGTGAATGGTGCTGCACCCAGCTGGGGATCAGCACC
>JAOTQP010000001.1:77136947-77147397 GCA_026413545.1 Cichladusa arquata
CGCTCCTCGCCTCTCCTCTCCTCTCCTCTCCTCTCCTCTCCTCTCCTCTCCTCTCCTCTCCTCTCCTCTTTTTTTTTTCTTCTTCTCTTCTTCTGTTTTATTTTTCCTCTTCCATGAGTAAATACAATGCTTCAGTATGATAAGTAAATTGCTGGACATGTCAAATTTTGTTACCTTGACTACTGCAGCAACTTACTTTACAACCTTTTGTTTCTGTTATTGCACTCCTCACCTTCATCTGGAAACTGTCACTAAAATAATTTTCCTTTGTCAGTGCCCGGAGGATATCATTCCATGGCCCTGTAGCTCTCTGCATTGCTGTCTTATCTTATGAATCACAGCTATATGTTTTATCTCAACTGACAAGGCCTTTTAGAAACAGCTTACATTTCCATTTTGGATAATAATTAGGTGCCTGATTCAAGTTTACTTTTTTCTGGATCACCTTTCCCAGACATAGTTATTATGAAGTATTCTTCTCATGATGAACTCAGTCCCCAAAAGCTGGGAGATGGAAAAACACAGGGCATCTTTACTGCTTTACCCTGTGCTTTACTATATGAAACAGAAGAAATTCCAGGAGTTGAAGTAAACCAGCATACAGCTGTGCAGTTACTGATTTTGCCAATTCCTTGTCTAACAATACTAGTGAAAAGAAATATTTGTGACAAGCAAAACTTAATGTTTTTCTTATTATGATAGCAACAAGAAAAAGAGACATTTCTTTCTAGTGCAGCAAGTTTTTTTTTTCAATTATATAGTTGCAACACAGGTACAGCACTCTTTATTTTTATTTGGGGGGAAAAAAACCCCACTATGTTGAAAAGAAACATTTTACTTTTTCCTTCTCATCCATTTTTGGTTCATTTTTTTGTTTGTTTCTTTTTGTTTGTTTGTTTGTTTTTTTACTTATCCATTGCAATATGCAACAGGAAGTTTCAAGTAGCCACATTTTTCACTGAAGCAGTTAAAACCAGATCCATAGTTAGTTTTAATCTGTATGGAAGTTTTGCCTGAAGATCTGACTGTGCATGAAACTCTTCCCCCTGGTAATGATACTTAACACTGCTGTGCATCCAAGAGTAGTGTTCCACCATCTCAGACTAGTGTGATTTAACCTCCACTTAAAATGGACTTTGTTTTATGAGTCCACACAAGCTCAGCAGTCACAGGAAGACATAAGCACCATGCTCAGTTGTTCATTTACCACCCCTCTCTCAGTGTGGATTTTTCTCTTTGCTTCAACAATCTTTTGGTGGTATAAGACACCATCCCCCAGGATCTCAATCCATTCATAATACTTTGTCTTGAAGAATGACTAGAGGTCCTTTGGCCATAAACCTATATTGAGTATTTGACAAAATAACAGCCCAACCTACAGGCTGAATTCCTTCTCTGAGGCTGTTTTGAGTACATCTGTCAGGAACTTTTGCTATTTGCCTTTTCTAAAAGAGATAGAGATTTCAGCTGAGAGATAGAAAATATTTGACAAAGTTCGCCCATGTTACAGATAGATAAGCAAAGAATCATTAAAACAATTTCAGGATTAGACATTTTGGAAGCAATATCTAATCTTAGAAAGTAAATTACAATGGAATCCAAGATGACACAGATGAATTGATTTTCATACAGTTATATCAGCATGGGAATTTAGACAAGTGATAACATCAGAAGACAATTTACAACTTAAAAAATACTTTTCTTGATAGTAACACACTTGAGATTTAGGAGTCAAGTGAGGTGAACCAGGCAGATAGAAGAGGGTTTTCTGTTGCTTTTTGGAGTTTTTTTTTTTTGTTTTTTTTTTTTTGTTGTTGTTTGTTTTTTTGTTTTTTTGTTGTTTTTTTTTTCACTTTTTACAATTGGAAACAAGTGGAACAATTCCAGAAGAAGTTTTAAAATAAAAATGAATTTGACAATCTTTTTCCACAGCATTTGAAATAATAGAGCAAAGTATGGAAGAACAAGCAAATCCTACCTTATAACTCGAAGAATATTATGGGGAAAAAATCTCCACAAAGCAACATTTGGTATTTCCAGGAAAGGGAATTATTAACTCATTAACTTAAAATTTAACCAGTCCAAAGGTGGTTTCTTCTAGACCAAGCAATGATAATAAACCACTAATCTAGCTGCTGTCCCTCAGTGCCCGGCTGGAAATTATTGCCACCACTGGTCTGTCAGGAGCTTAGTTCATAAGTATACCTTGTAATGTGCTTCAGGCAAGAACAGTCAGACAAGCTGGAACCACCAAAATTCAGTGTTTAGGGAAGCCTGTCTGATTTTTGCCTGAAGCAAATGAAAGAGACTTGCTGTTCTCCTGGAAATCATGAAGAACTGGAAGTAATCACTTCCACTGGCACATCTATGTCAACTGGCAACACATTTATCCAGTGTTGGAAGGGAGCTTGATTCTGCTTCTCTTGCTCTGACAAAGTAATCCCATATTATGCAAATATTTCCATGAACTGAGAAGGCACTGTGTCTTTAGACATTTTGCTTGATAGCAGTCACCTTTACATAACTGCTCTCTTGTGAGCTCTCCTGAAGGTGTCAGTTATCAGAAACCTGGATCAGAATTTTGACCCTTCAGTAATTAGGTCAAAATTATTGGTCAGACATAAACAAAAAAAATGAAATCAGAGTAACTTTCAGATATTAGGGTGATAGTAGGATTCAGAAAGTGTATTCAAATCTTCATTCTGCTGGATTTCCACTTTTACTGACAGTGTATATGGCACAGGTTAAATAGATTTGTCTGACCCACCACAGATACATACAGAAAGCCCTGTGACCTTCAGTTTATGGCAGTACAAAGAATACTGTATATTATGGGCCTCTTTGGTGGAGTCAGCTAAGATTTCTGGAACTTTAAGGTATTCCTGTTTTTTTTAAGTAGAAAGACCTAGTCTATTTTTATTTAGTATTATAATTAAACCAAGTGAATTGCATGGGGCATGGACATGAGACAGACAATGAAATAGAGTAAATATTCAAGGCCCTGACTAAAAAGAAAATTTTAAGATTGTAGGATAATTTCTCTTGGACGTCCAATCTTCTGCTCACAGCAGGGTCACACAGGTGACCATAGAAGATTGCTCAGGGCTTCATCTGGTCAGTACATGGAAACCTTCAAAGAGGGATACTGCCCAAAGTGTCAGGGCCACTTTCACCACTGCCCTACTGTCCTTATGGAGCAAGAAAACATAGCCTTTTATCCAGCCTGAATCTCTCTTGTTTCAACTTGTGCCCATTGCCTCTCTGGCTCCCTGCACAGCTGTGTGGAGTCCCTGTCTCCTCAGTGACATCCTTGTTGGCATTGGGGTGCAATTAGGCATCCCTAAAGCCAGCTCTGCTCCAGGCTGGCTGGGCCCTGCTACTCCAGCTGGATGTCCATGCTCAGCTTCATGGCTTTTTGGACCTGAGGACATGGAGCTGGGACACTTCACCTCCCTCAGGCTGTTGGGTCCAGCCTGATTTCCTCTAATATTAAACTGTGAAGAAATTTCCTACGAGAAGTGGTGAACACTGTGTTACTGAAAATGCTACTGTGAAAATATATTACAGGGAACCATTTGCTGTATCAGGAAGGTGATTTGATAACATAACCAGCCATTACATAAAGCCACAATAATTTTGTTTTGGGCAGTAACATGCACTTGTATTTGTGATTTTTATTTACAATTCTTTGGTTGTAAGAGGAAGAATATTGACCTAATAGTAGAAAATTTGTGCATCATGTGTTGATATAAGTCAACAAAGATCTCTTAAATCCTATATATGTATAGACAACATTTCAATGACATTTGTATTAATGTGATCTTTGATCAAACACAGGCAAGTGGAGGTATGAGAGAAAGAAAATGTGCTATTTGATAGGCAGACAAGTGGATTGCATTTTTCTCCTGGTTTCTAATCTTAAATAATTGAAAGGGAAGCTAGAGCATTGTAATTGCTGATTTTTATGTATTTTATTTCTCAATGAATAGATCTAAAAATATATACACTAAGAAAAGAATACAAGCTTACTTAGCATGCCCTCTAATTTCTTCATGTTCACTCTGCCATGAAGACATTGAAAGGGATTCTTTCAATGCCTACTTTTAATAGCAGGATGTGTTCTGGCATGTGAAGTGCATTTCAGGAAACTAAAACTGCAATGGATTAAACTGTACCCTGAAATCAAATACTACTGACCTAATTAACAAGTTGAATTAAGAACCATCAAGTATTCATCAAGAAGATTTTCCTTTTCATTAATCTCTCTAATCACGAAATCCTCTGAGTGCCAACCAAGTTCCTTGGTCACATCAAATATTATGAGGATAATTAAACTAAAGCAAGACCAGAAATTCTTTTAAGTATTCACTCATTCCAAAGTGATAAAACCTAGTAGTACCAATGTTTCACAGTAAAAGGGTTTCTGCATTTCCTAGTAAAACTTATGGGCCACAAACTGAACGTGTCCAAAATTCAATTTCCTCCACTACTTGGCAGAGACATTAGGACTTCACATCTGATAGATACTGGGCAATAAGGCTATTCATGTTCTCTAAGAGCTAAAGAATGTCTTACTGCCAGATCAAGATGCAATCTCTTTGCTGTAATATTGTAATAAGTCAAAATTATACTGGATATCTATATTCAGACTTATATGTGTTCACTCTTTCATTCTTGTTTCCAGCAACCATATGTGAATTTCCAGGTTCCACAGTTTGCAGGAAAAAGCATTCCTTGGTCTCCTTCTAGAAAACAGAAATTATTTTTTCAAAACCATTCATCTGTGCACTCAAGAGACTCAATATGCATATAAAATTTATGAAACAAATCAGGAACTAATGTGAGAAAAACAAACCTTACAACGAGCCATTTCTTTCCTAATTTCTCAAAGGATCTAGATATGATAAAAAACCTGCAAGGTTTCCTTCTTTATTGTGTCAGCTGTGTTTTCAAATATAAATCTTACTGTCTCACCCATGTCCAGTGGAAGATACTAAAGTGTTCAAGTGTGTGCTTCCCCTCCCACACACTCTCTCTTCCTTTCAGGTGTCTCTCTTGGGCAGCATGATTTGTCCTAATATAAGAACACCAGGTCAGAATGATGCTAATATAAAAATATTAATTATGAAGAAAACACATAATTAATACATTCCAGAGATGGTGAGCTTGATGATTGGGGTTGACTTTGGTACACATTGGTCTGCAAAAGGGTATTAAAGGCTGCTAAAGACTGGGCCAATGGGGCAAACTGGTTTCCTGAGGTCGTAGGCAGTAATCCTGTGTGGATCCACCTGTGGCAGGAATGCCTGCAGGGTATGTCCAGCCTGAACACTGTGAACACTTACTTTTGGACCGCTGAGTAAAAGCTCTAGGGTCTGGTCACATACAGTGACAAAATCCTAAAGTAGTTTCAGCATAGAATCATTAAGGTTGGAAAAGGCCTCCAAGATCATCAAGTCTAACCTTTGAATGAACACCACCCTGTCAACTAAACCACAGCAATATGCACCACATCAAGTTGTTTCTTAAACACCTTCAGGGATGGTGACTCCATCACCTTCCTGTGCAGCCTGTTCTGGTGCTTGACAACCCTTTCAGTGAAGAAATTATTCCTAATATCCAGCTTCTAAACCTCCTCTAGCACAACTTGAGGCCATTTCCACTTGTCAGTTGTGGCTTTGGATAAAAGACCAACACCCACCTGGCTACCACCTCCTTTCAGGTGGTTGTAGAGAGCAATAAGGTCTCCCCAAACCTCCTTTTCTCCAGGCTGAACAACCTTTGCTATCTCAGCTGCTCCTCATCAGACTTGTGCTCCAGACCCCTCCCCAGCTCCATTGCCCTTCTCTGGACGCTCCCCAGCACCTCAATGTCTTCCTTGAGGAGAGATGCACAAAACTGAACACAGGATTCAAGATGCAGCCACAGCAGGGCTGAGTACAGGGGAATAATCCTTTCACTAGCGCTGGCTGGATCTTTTAAAAATGAATTTAGGATAGGTTGATCTCAGTGGTCAGTAAAACTAAATTAAATGTCTTATAAAATATGTAAGTAAAAACAAAATAAAATCAGATTTATTTTTAAGAGGAAAATTGAATATTGTCTATTTCCTTATTTCTAAAAAAATTGAAGCAAAAGTGGTTTGTCAGTTATGTCATGCTCAAATAATTATGTGTAAGTAATAGGCCTGTATTTTTTTTTCTAATACCACTTCCATTTCATAGAAACACTGCTGTACTGCATACACAATGTTCCTTCAACATTAAGAAAACTATCTGTTAGGTCTTGCTTTCAGCAAAGTCCAACATCTTTGGCAATGTCCTCTTAAAGTAGCTATCAGTACACTAATATATTAATGTAAATATAATTTGCATTTTATAATTTAAATATTAAATTAAGGTCACATTTTTATTTTTCAAAATTGTGGCTGCCTTTTCCATTTGGTATGTCAATAAGTCTTAAGTTAAAAATGTTTCCAGTCAGCACATGTGAATTAGTATTATAGGCAATGCTTAAATATATACACATTTTTAAAAGTCATTAAACATCTAATATAAGCCTTGGATCAGATACATTAATGCCTGTCACAGTATCTTCCTTTTTTAAGTAACAAGGTGGATGTGAACTAACTAGGATATTGTGCTTAATATTATATCTTCATGCATACACTAAGCCTGGAGCTTCTATCTTGGCTCATCTAGTAACTTCTATGTGATAGAATGTAAAATTTATATGTATGTGTGTAATTTAACATGAATATGTATATGTGCATTTGCATATGCCTATAAAAGTATATTGTAACCAGAGCTTTATTTTTCACCCAAATCAGAAATATCAATCTTCTGAATTTCATTCACCTTTTACTTCTCCCCTGACCATACATCAAAAGAATAAGAAATGGAGAAGATATATCAGTTCAAGTACCTCAAACCCTCGGGACCAATGCAGGATTGTTGCCTACACTATATCTCATGCTACCTCTTCTCATTATAAATGTCTCCAGTGACAGAGTTTGAATATTTCCCTTGCAAATTTGTTAAATAAATTTAAATCTATCACTGACAAGTAGTTTTCTTCAGATATAGTATTTTTTCTCTCATTAATATCAGTTTTATTCTTGGTAATCACACATAGTACACCCACAGATCACTCTTACTATCTCTAAATACTCATATCTTTCAAAAAATGTACTTTACACTAAGCAGGCTATGTTATTGCACTTGTTAAATTTCCCTTTCTGAAAATCTTTTCTATTTACTAACTTTTAATATAGACTTGGTTCATATGAGTGTGAGTGAACAATTATATCGATTGAAGAAAATGGAAAAATTACATAACTTAGTGGAACTGTAGGTTTGAATATGTTTTTCTAATTTTTGTCCCAGATTTACAACAAGCCCTAGTATGATCCAGTTGAATACATAATGTGAATTAGAAACTGTAGACACACGAAACTCCACAAAAAGTAACTTCTATAACTCACTCATGATATCAGTCTTTTAACTCTGTTTATTGTGACTCTTTTTGCTGTTGACATCTATTTACAATGTAAGAGCTTCATAAATAATGTTTTGTTTTCTTGTCAGCACTCATCTCCCTCTGAAAAAAACATATGATCATAATTAAAAATCTTCAGTGGTTACAAATCTGATTTTATAGATTTATCTGTGTTGTTACTCAAATTTTAGTTAATTTTGAGTTTGTTTAGTGAGAAAATTTCTTCATGCTCATGAATTGTATATTGCTAAATACTATTTTATTCCTAAACAAATTAACCCTCTACAACATTTAAAGCCACAAAACATGTGGTTATCATTTTAGCAGGAAGCCAGAGGTTTTGAATTAATTTAACAGTATATGTCTCAGAAACTGCTGATCCCTGTCTGGACCTGTATGGTCTCAAGTTAATTTTAGGCTATCTACTCTGAAAAAGCAAACTTTTTACCTGTGACATGATCAATATGTGACTTTTTTAGCCTTATTTTAGGGGTTTTTGTGACTGCGAAGTTTTGCCCTAAAACTTATACAGGCTATTGCAGTGTTTCCTGGTAACTGACTGTGTGGAATAATAGGGAAAGAAGCATTAACAGTAGATCATTTGAAAATTTAAAAATCACTAATAGCACTCAAAGAGAAAAAACCCTTCATCTTCAAGTCATACTACTCCCAGTGAAGGACTTGGTGTTTTGACACGCTTCTATAAAAACAGAAAAGGAAGATGAGTGCAAAAGAAAGAGACTGCTATTCAAAAATTTATGCACATGCTTTTTAGTTTCATTTTAATAGAAACTAGAATTAATTGTTAGTTTTGTTCAGGATTTCCCCCCCCTTTGAAATGTTGCTATCATGAATGTACTAATGTAAGGCAAACATCAATTTTTCACCATGTTTTGAGGGTAAGACTATTATAGGTGGCTCTAAATGTCCTAAGAAATGTAGGGGGAAAAGAATATTTTTATCCTAGCCACAGGAGAGAGAGATTAACTAGGATAATAAGCTAAAATAACAGTACTGGAATGTCATTGTGCCTCTCTCCATTGCCAGCCATAGTGACAGCTGCAGAGCCCCAGCTCTTGCCTCATTAGCAGTAGTCTCTGAAACCCTAAGTTTTCAGGACTCTGGCATAAACAAGCTAGGCAGCAGGCTTGTGGCTGTTTTCCTGCCCTTGATTGTATGCTGTTCTCCACATCTGCTTGCATTTTTTGTGCCAGTGGAGAACTCTAGGTATTTCTCATCCACTTCCCGACTCGCCCCCCACCCCCACTGCATCTTTGGCATTTTCTGAATTTTCTATAAGGATTGTCACTTGAAGCATCACACAGTGCTTATCAAAGTTCCTGAATTCATCCATATTCATCAAGTCTCCAGGTGACCACAGCTCTTTCCTACTCTGATCTTCCACTCTATCTCTCTATCTGTGCACTTGTTTTATTTGAATTTCCAACTTTGTGAAAAATTCTCTTCCTGGTCCTTCTTAAATAATTTTATAGACTGATAAATAACTTCATTAATACTCTGGATGAAACCATATAAACCTATGAAATCAATACATGCTTCCAAGACAAATAAGCAGAGATTCATTCTCTTGTTTTGATATTATTGCTGGTGGGGTCCCTCCATAGAGGGTAAGACATCAGTTCTTTCCTCTTTTCTAAGTTTCCTTTTATAACTTTGTCTTCTAAACTAAGAAGTCAGAATTCAGAGAGAAGAATTAGAGAAGTGATTGTTGAATGCAGATGAAAATAGTTTATATTTTAATAGAAAGAAAATCTGACTTTCCTATCTCTTGAACATCGCTTTCTTTAGGGTTTCTCTGGCTACATGGAAAACACGTGGTCCTAGGATGCTACCTAACTCCAAATTGTGGTTGTCTACCTTGGCCACATGCTAGGATGAGACCTACATGTTCATTGATCCATTTTTTATCATTACATTAAAAGATTTTTGTTAACATTACTACTTATACTTGCTTTTATCAAGATGAACCCACCTGAAAACAAACACTGGTTGACAATCAGAGGTTTTGGCCCATAAGCCCCTTATGAAACTGCACCTTGTTTCACTTAGTTCAGATCTTTGAGCCAGGTAGTGTGGGGGTTGGGTGGTTAGGAGGGTTTGTGTAGATTATTTTATCTGTCACTAGCAAGTAGTGATAGAGAAATGGCTGGTTAGCAGAGACGCTGTTATTAGTAATTGTAAAAAAGGCTTGTTCAATCCTTGCTCCAGAAGGTCTTAGGAAAGGAGGCAAAGCCAGATTAATACACCTTGCTTTGCACATAGAACCAGAAAACCATCTTGGTTAGTAAAGACCCTAAAAATCTTTGAGCCCAACAGTTAACCAAATACCTCCAGGGATGGTGATAGGAAAAGAGCAAATGGCCTCAAGTTGCACATGGGGAGGTTTAGATTGGAGATTACATTGGATATTAAGAAAAAATTTTTTTCACTGAAATTCTTAAGTGTTGAAACAGGCTCCCCAAGGAAAAAGTGGATCCAAGGCCTCTGGAAGTGTTCATAAAACATGTGGATATAGCATTTGAGGACATGGTTTAATGGTGAACATGGCGGTGGTGCAGCGTTGATGGTAGGACTTGATGATCTTAAAAGTCTTTAACCTTAACAATTCTATGATTCTTTTTGATGAAAAATGATGCCAGACTTACAACCTAAAGAGCTAAAAAGTTAAATTTGAACAAGTGTTATTATTTTGTTTTAAAGAAGTTCTGTTTTCTTCCTTTATTTGAAAATCTGAAGAGATCAGGAGAACTTTTGTAGAACTTGTCATTGGTTTTTTGGTCGGTTTGGATTTTTTTGTTTGTTTGGGGGTTTTTGTTTGAGTTTTTTAAATTCCAGTTTTAATTCTCAGAAATCTATTTCCTAATCAGACCAACAAAAATATAACGAAATGTTTAGATTAGTTTTTTCCCAAGTCAAGCAGTTAAAAATAGAG
>JAOTQP010000001.1:77151801-77193148 GCA_026413545.1 Cichladusa arquata
TATGATTTTTTTTTTTAGTTGCTGCTTATCTATGTATCTCTTATTTTGCTTTCTTCACTGACTGCTTGACTGGAGATTATCTGAAATTGTTTATCTGTATCTCACTCTAATTAAGTCTTCTAACATCTCTTTTAACAATTCTGATTTGCGCTGGTATATATAAAAAACTGAAAAAAATTGGAAATATTTGTTTGAAAAACAGTGTGTCATTATATATGATCTTGCACAACTCTGCTTTCGCCTCAGTATTTTTTGCCTCAACAGGGTTGTTTTTCATTCAGACTGTGCTACCTTAGTTTAAATTCCTCCTCAGATTCTCTCTTAACCCAGTTTCATTTTTTCTCAACATTTTGCTGTTGCATACTGCTTTTCCACTCAAGCTTTTTTTTTTTTAACTGAATCAATATGGCAGCAATCTTCTTTACCCTTCAATGACTACTACGTTTATAAATACTGAGCTACCAAGTCAGAATGAGGAGAAGAACTTTTCCATTTTATTAATTATGCTGCTTTCAGTGGTATTTTATTTCTACAACAGTGATATAATTTTCCAATGCAGGAGCAGTGGCAACTTAAAGGAACTGCATTTTGTGAAGAGATTTCATTTTATATATAAATTTCTAAGTCTGGGAAAAAAACCTCTGGTGGATTTATAATTCACTCAAATTTCTCTTTCCACCATCGTTGGTTGTTAATACATTCTTCCAAGCAATTTATATGCAAATATCTATTGAGACAAAGGAGAGTGAGGTAAACAGACAAGCCACACCACATACATTACAGCATATTTTCTTAAAAGTTCTCCTTTCAGCTAAAGCAGTAGAAGGAAGTAGCAGCTTCAGTGTCTTTGATGTAGGACCTGCTGCTCTGTTTCCACATCACTGTGTTAGGGAGCAAAGCAGGGGGCATGCAGAGCTTTTGGTCAGGTGAGCTGTGGTATCTTTGTATGTCTGTACAAATTCTCAAGCCACCTTTGGTCAGTCCATGTGGCAGCTGTGGTCACCTGTGTGAGCCACATCATCCCTACAGGCTGCATAATCCTAATGCAGTTGGGTGTGGGGTTACCCCATAAAATCTGTACTTAGTGCCTGAGCTATTTTTGGTCTAGCTTACCACTGCTGCAATCACACTTCTGATTGCTGCAGGCTCATGGCTCTTCACTCGTTCTATAAAGCAAAATGCTGAACTGTTTTCTTAAAGTAGTGGGATAAAGGGGAAGAAAAACCTCTAAGGCCTGATTCTCAGGAGAAATGTGGGAAAGAGATGAGAGTAAGACTTTGGAATTTCACAGAATCACAGAATATTATGAGCTGGAAGGGACTCACATAGATCAAGTCCGATGCTTCAGTGAATGGCCTATATGGGGATCAAACCCTCAACCCAGGCATTATTAACACTGTGCACTAACCAACTGAGCTAATGCACCAATAGACACAAGTTATTTACACATCTATATCATATCTGTGCACATAAGATCAAGATATGCAACTCCATATACTAAAATGATGTGTGTTTCGTGAATGAAAAAAAAGAAACACTAATCAAGTTTCTCAGAAAAAACAAAACTAAATATAATATTGTAAATTTTTTCAGCTCTGAGAACTACAGAATATACTCAGCTTTGCATACACTGTTGCTGAATTTGCAATAAAAAGGACTAGCCTTTTGTTATATTTTTTCTCCTCTGCCCAGCTGGGGAGGGAAGTGATGGAGCAGCTTTGGTGGGCACCTGGCATCTGTCCAGGTTCAACCCACAAGAGTACTAGACTTATATAAGGTTCTCCACTTCACAAACTTTTTTGTCATAAAAGGACAACTTTTAGATGGTCATTGTGCCTTTAATGTGTAGAAGGAATGTGAGCTTTACAAACAGGATGAAAAAATTGGCTTGGGTTAGACAGATACAGACCAGCTAAGCTGCCCAGGCTTCCTTACCTGCCTGGTCTTGAGCTTCCAGCCTGAAAGGCTTGACCTAGATGTCCCCAGTTTCCTCAGTCACAGCATCCATCCCTGTGCAGATGGAAATCTGAAATACTGACAGCTGCCTACCTTTAAAAACAGGAATTAAATCTGTACATGTGGCAAGATGATTTAAGGTCTACTGCTTGTCTTATCTCCATTGGCTTTAACAGGAGGTTGCACATGTGCACGTTGGCAGCTACTGCTTCAAGAATCAGAGCTTTGATCCTTATTGTACTGCTTTATGTTAACTTCTGGCTCCTGAAATGTCTTCTCCCCCTCTTTTTCCTCAGAGTCCTAACATCTTCAATCTTTTCCATAAGTGGTTCCTCCTCCTCCATCTGTCCTCCTGGAACTAATGGTTTGCTAAAAATTTTTTCACTCCAAATCCTTGTGTGATTAGCAGCTCAGAAAAAAAAAAAAAGCAAGTTTTGCCAGATACATGACATTTTATCACATATCACTTTGATAAAGATTTTTACCACATCTGGCAGTTCAGAATATGCAGGAATATTTCTGCTGCAATTGAGCTAATTCAGTTCCAATCACACTTAAGCATAAGAAAGCAATAGGCATGCAACTCCTGCTCTGTTCTTTAGTTAAACATGAAAAGTGGCATCTCAATTTCTCTGTAATTAATACCAACTAAAATGATTCACCTAAAGTTAGTGGAACAATATTTTTTCAATAATTATGTCTTTAAACATATGTTTTACCCTTATAATCTCTTTTTTAAGTACGCCAAACATTTTAGGAAAAAGAAAATAAAATCATCATGAAAAACTATCAGGCCATTTCAAACAAATAACAGAAGCTGCAGAACAAAACCAGTATATCTAAAACATTTTTAATTGCAAATATAAACATCAGAGTTGCTGTTTGCAAATAGAAATATCCCAATGTAAACGTTAAAAGATTTGCCATGTGAATAGTTCTAAATGCACCAATAAGCTCATTAGATGGATCAGAAACTTTCATTTTGCCATCAATCTTTATTAGTTGCAGTCGGGTTCTGGTATTGAATCACAGTAGATTAATTCAGCTCAGGTCACAGGTATTTACATGCCTGAGCACTTTGTCATGCAGATAGATTAATCCACTTGCAAAAATTCAAAACCCTGCTTAGAGGAGAGGTTAAAAACCCCAACCATTTTACATCACACGTTGTAAGCACAAATTACAAACTACTGCAGACTCCAGGCTACTGTAATATTTTCTGCTTCTCCTTTTCTAATAAATATATATATGACAGAGCTAATTACAAGACATGCAATCAGCAACCATTCCAAAAATTATCCTTTTTTAAAGCAGAAAAAAAGTGTAGACTAACATTTGAGAAAGAAGGATTTTGGCAGAGGACTGCTTCAGGAAGGAAAGTCAAACACATACACCTGTCATCCTGTTTTTGTATTGGAAGTTAGAGCCATGTAAGTGATTGGATGACTGAAAGTTTTACATATTTATTTCCTGGAGTCATTGTTTCTGTTCAGTAGCTACTCCCTGTACCTGAAAACAAATATCACCTTCACTAGACATGGAAACAAGTGTCACCTTCATTAGTCTTTCCTCAGGGTTACAGTCTTCTTAGCATTGAACAGGCTGCTTCTGTTCTGGTTTCAGGGTACTGAGATCTGCACATAGCCATATTACCTTAGAACCTCCACACCATTATGGACTAGTAGAAAAGACAGATAATTTCAAATTAAATATTGAAGGTGGATTTTTTTATTGAATTAATATAAAATATTATATATTCAATGCATTATGTATTCAGTAATAAGGTTGGGATGATGGTATATTTCTTTGGTTTTTAGCTTGTCAATCCAGGGTATACAAAACACCTGCTTTTATTTAAGTTACTAAAATATTTTATTGGCACATGAATGCCATAGATTAAAAAAAATAAAAAAGATTACTTGTACAATTTTGCTGGTAGTATTAAACCATTAGATATTTTTTTAACTAAGTGGATGGATACAACTTACACTAGATCTCACCAGTGAAATAGCTGATCAATAAAGGAATGAAAGAATTCTAAGTAAATGGCACAACAGCTGAAATCCTGGCCCAGAAGAGAAATAGATACTAAGTGAAGTTAAGATTTCATTTGATCAGTTTTCTCCAAAGTTACCACTATCTTTGTAATAAAAAAATAAGGAAAATAAGTTCCTAAACAATTGCTTCATTAGCAAAGCAGTTTTTTCAAAGCTGATGATTTCTAATGATGCCTGATCAAATTATTTTTGAGTAATTGTAAGCTGTCCTCACACATTTGAATCAATTTTTTTAATCATACTTTAATTTTTCTCCTTTTTGTAAACAACTGTCTTACAGTATTGTCATATATAGAGTTTGTCTTCTATCTGCATTTTGAGTGCAATGACTGTCTTCCTGTCTGTCATCTGTCTGTTCATTCTCTTTAGCATCTGTGCAAGCAGAGTTTTCCATCAAATGATAGAGTAAGGTAAATCCAGCCAATTTTTTATTTCCAACATCAATCAATACAAGCTCAAGGAAGAATTTATAGTAGGAATCTCCTGTGTATAAATATCTCTCTTTGGGGATACATTTTCTAATAATGTATTTTTTCAAACTCTAATATCACCAGTCTAAATCTAAATTTGGAGCAGAGCAGCAACCAGATGATCAACTGTATAATACCACAGGGGATGTGGCTTTAGTGTGTCTCTCTTCATTCTGCTGACAAAATCCAGCATTTTATAGGAGATCTTTGTACTCTCAAAGGCATGAGAAAACCGAGCAACTGTTTCAGCCTCTGATGTAATCGCTGAGGTTGGTGACCTTCAGACTAGAAGTCCTTTGAAGACAGTGAATAAGTTTGCAACAGCTCTGTTATCAATAGGAGAATGATAAGGCTTATAAGCAAAAAATTGGAAAGTCAGGAAAATAGGAAGGATAGCTCTAAGAAGTGAAGCCTGAATAAAAGTGGATTAATGACATATAAACAAAAACCCCCCAGATCCATGAAAAGTAGTAAATCTGTAATATTCTTTTTCAAACACAGTATTTGTAAACTTACTCCAGAAAATGGGAGCCATCTTATAGCTCTTTGTTCTTGACTCCTCTTTTGAAATGCAAAGTGCTTCATAAGCATTGCTTGAGTGTGTTTATGCAAAAAACTGCTTTCTTGCAATTCTTACCAGCACAATGACAGTCTGTTCAGAAAATTTGTTATTCAAAGTAGACAATATTATGGTCCATGTGTTTTGCTTTGTTTTGTTTCTCTGTTGTTTTGGATTGTTTGTTTTGATTTGTTGTTGGTTTGGTTTTGAGAAAAGGCAAATGGTGTAACAACTATAAAGTATAGCCAAAGAAGATATATCACATCATTCCTGTTGTACCTGAGAAGGTAGACAGAAAGTTCCAGCCTCCTAACTCTGCAGATTCCATGACATGCTGTAGGTCTGCATACCACAAACATGAGCTAGAAAAACAGCAAAAATCTTTTTCTGTCGAAGCCAGTTGATATTTGACCATTTTATGCAATGTACTTATTCAGAAGTGAGTGAGAGGAGTGTACAATGATCAGCAAGTGAACTTTGAGAGATATTAGTTGTTTAGCTTAAATAAATGTTATATAGAATGAATTACTCAATTAAAATACAGTATGTTTAGTATTCTGTCTGCCTTAGCATGAGCAACTTGGTTTGGTGAAGTCTTAGGTTGCAAGCTGTGAACTTATACCTAGATATGCTCTTGGCTGGAATAGGTTATAGGAATACATATTCCTAATAGGTTTCCTAGTAGTTAGTACAGTGATTTACTTTGTTTTTAGTATAAGAAACACATTGAAGCACACTGATGGTTAGTGTTTGTTGATAAGTAGTGTTTAGCCCAGACCCAAGGCTCTTTTAGTTTCCCATGTTCTACCAGAGAGTAGGTGCAGCAGTGGTGCAAACAAGCAGCAGAAGCTGTGACTCCATGAGATGAGAGCACTGGACAACTTGCCTGCACAGACAAATTGAAAGAGCCCAACAAGTTGTTAAAAGATCCCAAAATCACCATTAGAACAAGAAAAGCATGCAAGGCATGGGAAGACTGCATGAGGGATGGGTGCAGAATTCATAAGGCTATAATTGCCTGGGGATCTCTTTGTTCTGTGTCCCTCTCTGGAGATATCCAGCTTGAGACGATCTGCTGCTGTGGCACTCCATTAAATTATTTGTATTTATAAATCCATTACCTGAGACTCTGCTATGGGAATCCTAAGGTCAAGCCCAAAGAATGAGGAAGCGTGTCCATGAGCAAGTATGGAGCATGTGAGCAAGGAGTTGACTCCCTGCATCCTCCTGCTGTGAAGGGACTCTGCTTTTAGCAGTTAAAGTTTCAGGTGGTGTGCGTGTGTGACTCCTTGAATAGTGTGAGGATGCTCAGGCAGAAGCTTCTCCTTTAACAGTGAAATTGGTGCAGGTGAATGTGTGTGTATCTATATATTTAATAGAAATGCTTCATCAAATTTTGCTCCACCAGGCAAGCATACTAAGATAATTTTCTCTTAATCATGTATAACATAATATCTCTATGCATTGTATAATTGAATATTAATTAATTACATTTCATTTCAAAATGCAAACATGTTTAAATTCATGGTGAAAAATAATTATTGTAATTCTTGTGTGGTGATCTTCCACATAGAGATCTTAGCATGTACTAAATAATGATTTTAACCTCAGAAGAACTTTTGTCAAGTACTAAGCAGAGAGAAGAAAAGTGAATTGTTCAAGTTCACACAGAAATAGAAAGCTAAGAATAGAAATCCAGGAATAGATTTCATGGGACAGAATCTAATTGAGGCAGAAACTTGGCCTTTACTCTTCCAAACAGGTTTCGTTCTGTGGTTGACAAGAGTTATTGATTTCATCTGTTTATTTTTTGCTAGTAATAAAATATGTCATATGTGAAAATCCTTCTGTGTTTAAATTGGTAGAATAGTAAACTGAGGAGGGAAGTGTGACTGCATGTCAGTTTTATGAAGCAAGCTCTAGGTAGCCAGGGCGTGTTGTAGGGTTGGCCTCTGGGAGGACACCAGGAGCTACCCCCATGTCTGGCAGAGTCAACATCAGCAGGCTCCTTGTCAGACCTGCCACTCCCCAAAGCTGAGCCCATCAGCAACTTTGGTGGCACCTCTGTGATAACCTATTTAAGAAAAGGTAAAAAACACAGAGCAACACCTGTGAGAGAGAGAAAACCCTGCAAAAACAGAGGGAGGAGGCAAAAAAGGAGGGAGGAGTTGCACCAGGTTCCAGAGCAGAGATTCCTCACTTCCATGAGCCCTTAGAAAACCACAGTGTCTCAGACATTTACCATGCAGGCCATTGACAGCCCCACATCAGAGCAGATGGAGATCCCAGTAAGGAAGCTGTGACTCATGAAGAACTCAAAAAGAAGCCAGCTCTGGGCAGGACCTTGCAACCTGTGGAGAGGAGCTCATGCAAAAGTAGATTTTCTGGCAAGAGCAGTGTCCTGTGAGGGGCTTACACTGCAGAAGTCTGCTCATGAAGGGCTACATGCCTTCATGAGGGACAGGGAAAAGGGATAATAAGTGAAGTTTAACTTGAGAAAATAAGAGGGATGAAAAGATGGTTTTGTTTTTGTTCTTATGTCTAACCATCCTACTCTGTTACTCATTTACAATATAGTAAATACATTTCCCCAAAGTCAAGCCTATTTTACCCATGGTAGTAAGTGGTGAGTAAGTGGCTGTCCTTTTCTTGCCCCATGGGGTTTTTTCATCTTTCTCCACTTGCTCCACTGAAGAAGATGAATGATAAAGAGGTTTGGTTTAATTTCCCAAACTGTTATTTCTGGTCCTGTAGGAATGCTTTAAGAATAAATATGAAATCTCTCTTTGGATCTTGCAGACTTAAACTGACGTTAGGCATATTCCTTCCTGGATTTCATTCCATTGAGATAGACTCATGTGAAATCGGATGGTAGCAAAACGATGGAAGATAACCACAAAGAAAAAGAATCCCCTTCAGCTGTAAACATTTCTGCTTAAGCTCAATTGTTTCTTCATTACAGATTAATGTAAGCATTCTTAAGTATCACTTTGGAAGGTAAATCATGGTATTCTCTGTGATTTCCAGCACAGATTATCTTGAAATGATCAGCTCACACTATCATTGATGCTGCCTTTTGCATTTTTCTTGTGTCTGGGCTTTGGCGTGTAGGAATTTGGTGTGTAGGAATTCCAGTGTAGAAATTTGACTGATATAAGCAAGAACCACACAAATGTTTACACTTTATGAAGGTCAGATCTCTTCATGATGACAAATTACACACTTATTTGCAAGTGAAACCCAGAACTGGAAAAAAAATGTTGGTTGCATGTCAGAGTTAAAATAAGTGGCAGAGGCCTGAGTTGAAATACTCTTCCACTTCTTGGAGCAGAAAGAAATACACTCACTCCACCGTACAAACTTTCATTGGGATCTATATGTGTCATCAAAACTATCCAGAAAATGAAGAACTTTTCATTTTTGAGCAAAGAAAACACATTTTGTGTTTTACTGGTAAGTCTTACCCTAAGAAAATGAAAGCTATAATAAGCCATAATTAGTTTATTCTGTCAACAAACAACCTGAAAATCAACAGAAAGCTGCAGAAAGCAGCTTTCAACAGAAAGCTTTCTGTCTTACAGTGACTTCTGAACTGCTCCTGAAATATTTTTCATTACATCGTTCTCCAGGTTGAGCATGAAGTTTGAACCTAACCTGTAGCGATAGTCTCTAAGACAGATGTGTAAATATTTCTCATTTACTCTGCTTGGAACAAAATTTTTTTTAAAAATTAAGAAGGCTTAGAAATGGATCATTAGTGTAATAGCAATGAGCCCAACAGAAAGTCAAAAATATCATATAATATACTGAATGCCAGCTCCAAAGTAGCATGAAATTAATCTAAATAAGATGAACTATCACTTATGCTGCTTTAAAATTATTTACATTTCCCTCTGTGTTAATGAGATCAGATATATAAAACCCGAGAAAAACCTGGAAAATGAAAAGAAGGGGGTGATGTTTAGTTAGATATGCTATTCACGTGCAGGGGAAAAAAGCACACAAGAATGCAACAAAGCAGGGTGAGAAGTTTTGTCAGTGAGATAGTTTCATCAGATAACCTGCAATCCTGAGGACAGATGACTCACTCCAGATCCTTTTGAGATCATTAAATCTTCCCTGAACGTGATAAGCACACAGCTTCTGTGAAGTTTCATTTTAAAAGTCACTCTTAAAATTATGTCAAAAGTAATAATAATTTATATTTTATAAGAGCATCTCATGCTAGGAACTTCACAGAAATGGAATGCTGTCAATCTCTGTCCTGAGAACCTACAAACCACATGCAGCTGGTGGTGCTCAACCAATGCAACAAGGAACTTGCATATGCAGTAAGGACATGAGAACAATCAGAGGATGATACAGACAAACTATCACAGAAGATTATCTGTGAAGCAGACTTAATGAATAGAAGAAAAGCTTTAGCTGATGGAACCAGAGTGTGGTGCAGCAAACAGAAAGATTACAACAAACTGGAAATTTTCATTTCTTTATGCAGTTGTTATTTTACACACACACACAGCCAGGCTATAAGGGCAAGAAGGGGTCAAAGATGACGCCCAAGACATAGCTCAGATACTGATATTCTCCCCATTGATTGAGAAAAGAAATTCCTTGAGAGAGCTTGCCTAAGCAGGACCCTCATTTTATTACCCTGTTTCACCAGACAGCAGATTTCTAGACCTTTATAGTCTAAATAAGTTTTAGAAAGGGAAACTAAACAATTATTAGTCATCACTCATCACTACTTACTCTACATGTAGAAGAGCAACCATTAATTTATTCAGCATTTATCTAACTTCATCTCTATGTTTCTCTAAGAAATACATTTCCAAAAGTCTATGGAAAGATTTTAGTGTGGTTTAGGGCATTTGTATATATATATATATTTTTTTTTTTTTTTGCATATTTTGTATATTTTTAGTTTTGTTGTTGATTAGAATTGCATAAATACTGCAGTTTCCCTGCAAATACCTAGCATGTAAATAAGAACCTTTTAAACTACACATGTGAATTAGAAGGACATTAGAAGATCACAAATTATTTTCATTTATATTCTGTAGAGACGTCCCAGATTTATGCAGATTTCAAACTGCAAATCTGCTCAGAATCTGTCAAAATGGAAAAACTACACTATCTGTTTCCAAACAGAAAAATCTTTTGTTAATTAGCTATCCGAAAAATGAAAATTTTTTCTTTCTCAAAAGGTCACTTTATTTTAAAATAATTTCAAGGCTTTCTGATAACTAACCATTCAATTGAGAGATTAGAGAACAACTAGAGAATTTTTTTCATGCTATGAATTCAGTTTCAAGAACAAAACTCTTTCCTTAATGAATAAAATTAAAAGTTATGCAACCAAAGGAGAACTTTCATTTCACGTTTTACAAAGCAGGTAATTTGGTCAGCTCAAAAAAAAAAAAAAAAAAGCAGAATAATGTACCTTTTTTGTCTGCCTCAGGATAGATTTCTCATTTATCTTTGAGTACACTACTTTGATTGTAATGTAGCATTTTGCAATCATTTCTCATTAATACTTTTTAAAAAGTTTATCTATTAAGTAATTGCAATGGAAATTATCTTAAAATCATCCTAAGATAATAGATTCTTCCTTACAGTACACAAGAAGTTTTTGTATATCAAGACTATTAGAAGATTTGAGATAAAAATAATGATATGAAAGAATCCACAAATAAATGAAAGAAACTTCATTGAAATGGGTCTTGAAAGTTTTAGGTGAGCTGTCTTTCTGAGGAAATTGGCTTTTTTTCTAAGGTTCATTTTCCGCCAAGACATTTCTTCAAATTTATTTTTGCAAAATGTCAGTCTTGAGATTTGGTCACTCTGGTAAATGATGTGCAAAATGACCTAGCCTAGGACAATAGGTTCCTTGTTTAGTCTAAAGTATCCAAGAACCACGAAATTAGTAGTTACTGACCTTAACAATATCTATTAATAACAATAAGTAAAAAGAAAATGAGTCACTATTGGTAACAATGTTGAGAGAAGAGTGAAATGCAAGACCTCTTTTTAAAGTGTTTGTCAGATTTCTGAAAAAAATGGATATTGGACTGAGTGACTCTGTGAAGCATTTGGGGTATAGCAAACCCACTCTTTACAAATAAATGATGACTGGCATATAAGACATATGGACAGAACAGACCAGTGTGTTTTGATTAGGTCAATTAAACTAGTGCAGGTAGGGGTAATTAGAAATTAATTTTTTAAAATGTTTTTCACTTTTCTTGGAACTCTGTTTTACAGAGTAATAATTCACCTTTTTTTTGGCCACTAAAGGAGTTTCAGTTTGAATTAAAGAATTTAATACTATTTTTTTTTCATTTAAAAGAATTTTATTGTTGCTACATAGAAGAATAAATTGGAAAATGTGACCATTAGTTGAGGTATCTCTCCAAAACTCTATCACAATGTGCCGTAAAGGAAGACCTCTGTAGCTGATTTCTATTTAACATTCTAAAATGAACAAGTCTTCAAAAGATCCAGCATCCTATTCTGCATTTACGTACTAGCCCCATGTACATGTTCTGGATAATTTAGAAAAACAAAATAAATTATTACCTGTGTATCTGCTCTTGATGTCCTTTGGCTGTGATGGCAGTTTATGTGTCTTAGTCACAACTGAACCTTTTTTAATGAACAATAAATCTAAGTATCTTAATCTTGAATGGAATACCAGTTCTATTTCAATTTCTAAAGTATCCATTACAGCTTCGTTTTATTATCTGCCTCTTTGTGTTGAATTGTTCCTAATTATCTGAAAGAGATGACTTTGTTTTAGCTAGAAGACTCCAAAGAAAGATATTTATTTCATTCCTGTTAGTTCATTATTTTTAGTTTTGCTTTCTACACAATTTTCAGGGCTTCACATTCCATCTCTATCCTAATCATCATTTGTGAAAAAATAGCACATTTTACAATCATTACTCCAAATTTATTTTCTTGCTTTGTTTTGTAAGGGTTTTCACTCTTTTTGCAGGTGAACTTTGTCTCTGCCTTCTGAATGAAACTCCCAAAGCTGCTTTCTCATCTTGACTAGTCCCTGGTTTGTTCTTCACCTTTACTGTCACTGCATTACATCTGCCTCCAAAAATCTACTACTGTCTTCACTTATGTCTCTTTTTGGACTATCACTCTCTGTTCTTTCAAATGCATTATTTTGCTTGGTAAATATACCTTTCCAGTCATTCTAGAGATAATATCTATGATTTATATACTTATGTATTGATAAAGTTCTCCTAGAGACTCTGACACAGCTTTCTAAAAAATAAAGTGGATGATCTGACAATAAAGATCTGATCTCAAAAATTATCTCTGAAATAAAATTGTAGACTTGTTTTTTGGATCCAAAGCACTTAATTCAGCCTTTATCAAACTGGGTAAAAATGGGCAACCAACTTTTCTGTAGTGGGAACAGAAATAAGGCTGGGAGAATGGAACTGAGTGCTATGGGAAGAGAGCCATTATCCTGCACATCTGCAGTCAAGTGGTTTCATTAAAATTTGCTCCTTATTCCTGGTGTTCTACCTCAGCAGGGAAATACTTTGCAGTTTATTAGACTCCTATTTCTCCTGAGAGACACAGGATATCACAAGGCTTGTCTTTTTAAAGCAGTATCAACATTTCCTCTTGGGAGAAAAGACCATTTTCACTCCCTCAAGTGAACAGAACTTGAAATCAGTTCTGATTAGTGTCCTCTCTATTTCATCCAGGTTCAATTAGTGAAGGATATTGAACCTGTGAATTACCTGTCATCCAAAGCATCACTGTATGTTTACAAAAGCAAATAGGCTATATTATAAGAGTATTGTATACGAAAATGGAGCTACTTATTAATGTGGGTTTTTTTTAGAGCATCCTAGTACAAACATTATCTTGGAAATAAACCAAATGTTTATTTTTCCTCGCAGTTTATGCTTTGATTTCCATAGCATACCATACCATCACCATCATCCCTTCAAAATGCCACTAGAATACAGAATATTTTCACTGCAGTTCCAGGAGTATTTTGCTGCAGAAACATTACTTTGAGCTTATGGGGAAAGAGTAATTCTAAGATGTCTAGTGGATTTTTCTTTACCAGGGTGCCTATTTTCCAATCTGACTCTCCACATAGTATCCATCTCTTCATGGAAGAAGGGCAATTGCATCATGTTTTAAAAGATGTCTGTAATAAGGTGAAACAGTGGCAGTTTAAGGCTTTTCAGTTTTTCTTATGGGCAAGGAGCAGGAGACTGAGGCTACCTTTAAAACCGCATTGACCTGACCACATGGAGTTTCATTTGAATGCTGTGCAAACAAAATTCATGAAAAGACAAGGCAGAAACAAAAAAGGATAAATGGTTAGAGTAAATTTAACAGGAAGAAATTGGACACTTGGGAGAGGGCATATGCTTTGGCTTTCTGTTTTTCTGTCTCAATAGAGTAAAAAGAATTATTTTTGATTTCTTGAAGCTATTTATAAGACAGGTTTGCCACTCATTTAAGTTACATTTAATGCCTGAATCTGTTTTTCATGTATGTGAAGCTGACTGCTGTGTTTGTTAACATACTCTATAATCAATGCCCCCTTTGCTCAGTATTACAATAAAAATCATTAACACAAATTACTACCCTGTGCAGTTCTCAATATCTATGCATGTGTCTGTAGACTGTAGGGTGGTTCATATGTTCTGTAGCAAGTCAGCTCATTATTGACTGTGAGCAAAAAGTCACTCATTGGTATTTTCCATGATACGGCTGCAACACTATATATGCCCTTCTTCATTATTTTATAATAATTTTTTTGTGGGTCCATGGCCACAAAATCAAGCTACTCTACTTAAAGAGGGATTGCTAAGCCATCAGATATTTTAAAATCATTTAGGTTCCAAAACATGTAAAATAATGCCTACCGGTATTTCAAAACCATGCAGAATCCTAAATGTCACTGACTCTTCTGTGGAATTGATGCTTAAATTCCTGAAGATTTGTAGTAGAATCCTACCTACCTCAAGTACCTAAATTCCTTTGAAAGTCTGGTCTAAGGTTTTTTTTAAATTACATTGCATTACTGTTAATGATTTATAATGCTGCAAATAATCAAGATGCATACAAGTTTTTAATAGCATGCATTTATTTTCTTTACATCACTAATTAAACCAAAGGATAAAGAGCTGCATCAAGGTACCATCAGCAGAATGAATGGATTTTCTTAGAGTATTCTGTATGATAAATATGACTACAGTGTTTTATTACTTTCAGTATATTTAAGAAAATCAACCTTTAACTTTCTAAATAAAATAAATTGATTACTAATTATTTGATTTTTTAAAGTCACATTTTTAGGTAAAGGAAGAACTATAATTTAATAATGTAATATTAACTACAGTAATGATTTTCAAACAGTTATTGTTACTGTGATTTATTACAGCAATATTTTTATTTTTATATTGAAAGATGGACAGTGGAGTATCTACATTTGAAAATCAATTACTCCCCAGTGATGATTGAAAATTCCAACCAATGACAACACAAATGTGTAGCAGGAACTTAATAATTGGAGCTTTCAACCTCATCCAGTGCCTCTAAGCCTGTAGAGGATGTGGAAATTTGGCTTCCTTTAGCCTTTTCTCCCTATTAGAGATAAAAGATTAGGCCTTAAACACTATCTCCAAAGAATTCCTCATTAACTCTTTTTGATTGTTGTGATATTAGCGCACATAATAAGCTGCTGAAAAAATCTGTGCTAATATTCTCAGGAATGCATAGAGCATATTTGATCACTTTGCTACACTAGATTTCAGACTTTACAAGGAACGGACACCAAACTTACGGACCAGTGCTCTGTATTTTAATGGTAATACCTTGGATTTATTCAAAATTTTGTTTGGGGGGAAAGGGCAGATATTAAAAATTGTTTTACAACAAATTTTACAAGAAATAGATAACTTTCAAAGATACATTTTTCCTAAAATAATATTCAAGTTTTATGTACTCATCAAAATCACTGTAAGCTTAGCAAGGTGGGTTTTTTAATCTTTTGTACACATTTTAATGAGAAAAGTAGCACATATTTTTGTGTATTTTATATGCTGTAGTGATTAATTACATGCTTAAAGAAAAAGAAAAGTATACAGTACATAGTATTTTCTTTCATGGCTTTAAATTCATGGACCTGCTCCCTGTTTAGGATACAGGTCAAGTTTGATGTTCCACACCTATCAGAAAGGCAGATGGTCAGCTTCTCTGGCATACAAGAATCCTTCTGGTTGTTTAAATTAGTTTTTGCACTGCTCCAGAGCAAAATGGAAATGTTATGTAAGTAATATCAATACTTGCAGATGACACTGTTAGTTGTCATTATTAATATAATTTTCATATTTTCTCCGTAAATGTGTTTCAATTCTCATCAAGATTCCTGCAGTGCACTAAACAGCCATATGCTTCTTGTAAGAAATATTGAATATGTTGTGTGCTTTGCTACAAATGAAAAAAGAATCTGAAAAACCAGACATTTGAGGGTTTTTTTCTCAGTTGAACACTTACCAGTAAAAAATACTTTTCTATTAAATGAAGAAGCAGAACACAAAAAAAAAAATAATCCAAGTTCTGTCAAACAGGACAAAAGAAAAACAAGTTGTTTAAAACTCCAATGAAATGTAAAGAAAGACTTTAAAAATAATTACTACTTTAAAGTAGCTAATTATTCTGCAGAGACATCTTACTTTCTCATGAATTTTCACTGATATCTGAAATAACTTCTACTTTTCTGTCATGGAAGTTTTAACCTGAGAAGGCTTCTGTAGGGAATTTTTTGTGCTCTGGGGGTTTGATTGGTTTGGTTTGGTTTGGTTTGGTTTGGTTTGGTTTGGTTTGGTTGGGTTGAGTTGGGTTGGGTTTGGTTTTGGTTGGGATATTTTTGCTGCCACATATCTTATTGTTCACAGCAAATCACCTTCTGGATTTGTTGAAACTCAAATGCAAAGTTCAGCACTCTACTGTTCGACTGTCCCATTGTAGACTATTCACAAGGTCTGGACTACAGAATCATATCAAGGACAGGATATTTTAAATGTTTCAATTTTTCTTTTTATTCTTAAAAACTTCCAAGTTTTTTAATGAGTTATTCCATATACTTATGAATATTCTATATTCCATATTCATAGAATATTCCATATTCCATGTTAGTGGTTGGTAACAGGGACTATATGCATCAGCTGTTCTTGTTGCCTGTGTTATTAGCATCTCATTTTATTTTGTGTTTGAGAAAAAACTAATCTTTTTTTTTATTATTCTGGATATTCTTCAATTTGGAGACATAGATACCACAATGCTGTTACAATAGTACTAGAGATACTGGCCAATGAATAAAAAAAATGCTGTTATATATTAACTTATTTGACATAATGCACTTGATACCTCTTGATTTGAGCCTGATTAAACCAATAAATCATCTGCCCACACATCTACATTTAACACTTGCAGCTGCACACTTCTTCCTTTTGAAGCTATAACATTTCTAGCTGTGACCTCCATGTGCAATGATCATTTCCCATGTTAATAAGATCTTTAATAATAAAAGATTATTTTAAAATGTGATCACAGTTGATAATGAGGCAGTGCTTAATGAGGAAAGGACATGCATGTGAAAAACAATTTTGGCTTGAAGTTGAAGCTCTTTTGTTAAATATGTGTAAAAGAACATGGGTTTTCACTGGTATTACCCTACCTGCTAGCACAACTGTTTAGATTAGTAGCTGTGTTCCTGCTTATCTATGTCTTATCTATCACTTCTAGTGATGTGTCAGCTACCATCTCTAGGCCGAAAGAGCAGGACAAATTCATTGGATTCAGGCCATTCCAGGCCATTCATTCATGTAGTGCACACAAATCCTGTAAAGCAATAATTACTTGTACTCTTACCTTCTCTGAGTCTGTGAATAATTGAGGTGAATCCTGCATCACACATTTACCAGATAAAGTGTGATTACAAAAAGGCACATTGCCATGCAATAATAATTACATAGGCCATTTTTTTTCCCCTGAAATCCATGTGAAAACATATGTTGTCCGGTTGAAATATAAGATTAATAAAAATTTGTTCCCAGTGTCATCTACATCCTGGCTTCTTTTCAAGTACTGATCCAGAGTATCTAGATATTTAGTATCTCATTGACTTTTACTTCTAAATTGTACTGACGCATACTTTTCTGTTGAGGCACTGCTAACTAAATCACAGCAATATAAATAATCTTTTCAAGAATAACTGAGAAAAGAAGTGAAAGAAAAAAAACACTAGTATCAATATTTTGTATTTTGATAGATGGACTGTGTTTATATTTGATAAAAATCTGTATTTGGTAGAGTTATTGTGTATTCAATTTATGTCAGTATACTTCATGGATAAAACTATTTCTCAACAGAAAGAAGAAAGAAATTCTATTTTCAGGGCTAAATGTCTTTCTGGGCTCATATATTTTTTAAATGTAAATAATTTTTGTATGAGAAAATATATTTTAACACATAATTTTCTTCTCTTTCATCCCCAACTGACAATGCCACATTTGGGCCTACACCTTGAAGAGTAAGTTTGCTCTCTACAATCTTAACAAAGAGGGTTGTTTTTTTTTTAGTTATATAATCATTATTTTAATTTTATTAATGTTTCCAAACCTAACACGGATGTCTTTCTAACGTCATGTAAAAATGTCTAGAACCATTTGGCTTCTTTTCATTCTGTAGTCCAGTAGGAAGCTATTACGAGTTATGATAATATATAACCCCAAAAAGTACAGGTTATTTGTGAGATCTGACTTTAAGACTCTAAGACATTATTGTAGCTTTGCTCTTCTGAACTCCATTTTTGTGACATATTTTTAACAATCTTTGTTTTTTGTTTTGGCACAATATGAGAGTTTAGATGGCAAAATTTATAACAGATTAGTTGCACGTGAAATAGAAAACAAGTTCAAAAGTTTGGTGCTACGTTGTGATTTGAATAAATAAATAGTTACTGGTTATTTTCAAATGAACAGAAATTTCTTGTAGCACAATGCAAAGAGAGTTATGGAATGTTTCCTTAGGAACATCTTATACCTCAGGATGAGCTTAGACAATAGGTTCTGCTAGAAAAATGGCAGAATGACATTACTTTTGAAAAGTTAAAATACATGACCTTCCTACACTCTGAAAATCAAGATTTAATGGCAGATGATAATTTGTGTCAGAGTGTGGACCATGGACCACCTCTGCTTGGGAGCAGCATTAAATTCAGGCCTTTGTCTTGATGTCACATGAAGCTGCACATGTGCGTATGTGTAAAGTGCCCTAGGAAAGAGTGGGCATGGTTCTGGGAAACAGATTATGTTCTGCAGATACAAAGCTCAGAGCATCCTGGGTCCTAAATCAAAATTCAGTGACAATTCTATGCTTTGTTCCTGTGACATTTTTTTTCTCCTCTTTTATTCCTCCATTCCTTTCATTACCTGCTTCATTCTAAGAGGTCAAAGTAATTAATATCCTTATTTTTGGCAGAATGGATCAGTTTATTCTTGCTTTAAAAGAAACTGACTGTGGACTCGGCTCATTTCAATACCTTCAATGATTACAGCAAAGGTTGACAGTAAGCTGCAGCTCATTCAGCAGTGGCTGATCTATTTAAAAAAGAAGGCTACATGAATAATCCTAATCTTTCTCATGCCAATAATGTAGCATGTCTCTTTGCAATATACTACATTGTTAAAATTCATAAGCTCCATTTCACAAAGAAGTTCCCTAGTCTTTTTACACCTAAGCACAGCAGGAATACAACTAGGAAAAACACCTAATGTAATTACCTGTAACAGCCAATTTTAGGTTAAATAGATATTTAAATTCCACCAAATATTTATACTGTCATTTAACTTTCTGCTAAATTATTGTATTAAATTACTAGCCTACTAAACATAAGAGGACACAGTTATTTAATTAACTAGGACTCTGTGAAGATTTGAAGACCAGACAACTTCAATTTCTGAACTACAATTTTGGCTTTTATCTTTATGATTATTAATTTCTAAAGTAAACAGATGCAAATTATAGCACATTCATGTTGGTTCATTCTGACTGACTCAAATAGAACTCTACCTGCATGAAAAAAGCCTTACCTCTATGAACTATACTCCTGTTTACAGGCAAGAATAGTAATTCTACCAAACACTGTGAATATATAAATTTTGTACATTGTGAAAAATACAAACTTTTTTTATTCTTTAAAAAAATCCCATGTGAATTACATGTGCTATTTCTCAGGCTTTTTTTCACCCCGCTTTCTAAAAATGGCACTCTTCTCTTGATGTATTTTGAAAAAGAGCTAGATGTTTAATTTACCTATTTTTGGAAATCCAAGATGCATCTTCTAAGATTCAGAATAATTGTGTAGATGTGTAGCTTAATAAACATTTGATCAAAATACATAAACCCAATCTGTCGGGGAAAAAAAAAAAAATATATATATATAAATAAATAAGTTGTTCAAATGTTAATCTTTACTGTTAAACAACTTCCATTCAGTGTCTTTTTAAAAAGTGAGGATAAAAAAAATAAAGGACATGAAAGATAAACTAAGAGAAAGCATGAAAGTATTTTGTATGAAGTTTGCTTATATCATTCCAGGAAAAACTTGTTGAATATTCAGAGGGAATTGTAAATTTAAAGCTTGCAATAAACAAAAATCTTCATAGGAAGTAAGGAAATTGCGTCTAATGGTATGTGAAAACATGTTTAAACAAAAGAAGTATTGTGTTACATTGGATAACAGTAATGTTTGCCAAGAAAAACTTGACACAAAACTGGTTTTAAGAACAAAGACATTCACCTTTTATAATATCTTTCAAGGTTATATACTCATAAGAAACAATTATTATATCATTATCCTTGTACTATAAAGCTAATTTTCTCTTTTAACACTGATGTGAACACACTTAGTTGATTGAAAAGGATGGAGAAAATCCATGCACAATTTTCTTTAATGGGTTGAGTCTAGTGAGAGTCTACCTTTCACAAAAAGTAATAAAGGCTTAAATGAAGGCACAAAATTTTCATGTTTTTAGTGCTGATCCATGCTGTGACTAACACCATACAAGCATGTTGAAGAGATCTGTCATAGTTTAATTGAAATGTTTTCTTATATTTCAACTATTTCAGATAATTACATATGAAAAAACCCCCTGCTTTTGTCACATGCTATTTGCATACTGCTTTCTCTTCCCTGCCCCAACTGACTTTCAAACTTCAACCTTTTTACTTTTGTTTTAATAGGTAATAGATTCAGAATGTAAGCTGTTTTGAGAGGAACCCTTTTTGAGCATCTATTTCAGTAGGAATTAGATAGATATTAGTCATTTTAAGGAAACCACAATTAAAGGAGGTGAATACATAAAAGTGCTGTGAAGCTCTGGGGCATGTTGAACAAACAGAGGGAATATTTTCATGATCACCAGCACAGATCTGTTTCTTGATGCCTGCCTGCCTGGATGAGCCCACAGGTGACACATCAGTGCTCCTCATGGGGGGAGCAGGGAGAGTCAGGCATTTCAGACAGAGATTTTAAAAACATCATGTTAAACAGGAATTAAGTTAGAAGGCTAACAAGTGTTTCCTACGTCCCACCAAAAGAGAATGACCTCCGTTTCTATTCTTTTCACTAAGAAATGTTGATGTATTCACTGCAGGAACTGTTTCCTGTACTCAGACACAGCCCTTAGTAACCAATTAATCCCAGATTCTTCCATCTAAGTGAAAGTGCTGGTTATTGAATCAGAGTCATATTATCTTTGGCACTTCTCTTTAGCCTAGCCTATCTTTAGGAACTCCATGATCAGGGGTCAATTTTTGTAGGAGGGCTCAGTGTGTCTAAAAGAGTCTTTAGGTGTAGGCCTGTGAGTGAGGTACTCTCCAGAGAGTTAAAATAATATTTTGGTCATTTCTATAAAGCCATCTGGCATCTACCTGGAATTTAATGTAGAAAGAGGGAATAACTTAAAGTAAAAAGGAAGGTGTTGCTCAAGAGGAACATATAACTTGCTGAAAGTACTCAGCATGAAATGGGGTTCGTGTTGCCCTTCCATGACTCAAGCTGGCTGTGCCAGGCCAACAAAATATTTGAATCTGTGTGACTTCATTGTACAGAAAATGTGACAAGACTGAACCCAAACTCAGGTACCAGTTTGTTTATACAATAACTGAAAATTATTTCGGACACAATTTTTTTACTCAATCACTTAAGTAACTTTGGAAAGCTATCATCATAACCATTTGTACGAAGTCACATGAAATAGTTTTGAAAGCACAGGGAACAGAACATCTGTAGCCAAACCTCTCTAAGCACCTTACATCCCTTTACTTTGCTCACTCCTTGCCTGGTGATGAGGTGAGTTGTAGGCTCTGCTCTAGAGCAACTTGCTGCCAGCTCTTGCCTCTCTCATATGTCTCCTCACTCTTGTGGGTTTGCACAAACCGTTATAGAGACTGGTGAATAAATATCATTCAGTTATTTGTTTATAGTGTATCCAAACAAATAGAATGGCATATTCTTCCAGTTTAAATAAATAAATAAATCTAATGTAGATCAAATTTCTTCTCTGCCTCACCACCCTTACAAAAGTAATTCAGGAACGGTTCAAAAGAGAACTGTCAGAGCACAATACTGCAAAAATTGCTCGTTATTCAAATTCAGTTGGAATTTTTCAAATAATCATTTTAGAATTTTGAAAAGTCTCCTTTTTTGGATTAATTTAAGTAATTTCAGTTGACCTGAGGCTATTGTTCAGAAAATAAGCAACTCTTCAGAAACATCTTGCTCAGCTATCTGCCAGCTGCATCCTCTTGAGGTTTCAAGCAGGTCCCTGTTTTCTGTCATTGTGAAGAAGGGGGAAATGAAAGGAAAAGAGATGACAGATTTTTCATTATTTTGTGTGTATAATTTATCATTGTCAAGAAAAGTCTTGCTTGGAAAAAAAAAAAAAAAAGAGGTTAATTTAGTACCTGCTAGAACCTCTGTTTTGTTTACCTTCTCATTCTCAGGTGCCATTGCTGCTTTACTCACCACCACCTATATTGCAGAAGGCCATGCCAGAAGCATTGGCATGAAATGAGTCTGCAACAAGAGAAACTGCAGTGTCAAGGGGCCACAGTGAAAGGTGATAGCACAAGTAGCATTTTTAAGTATCTTATGCACTGGCAACTATGGTTGAATCCGAAATGATTCCTCTTAAATTATATTACACTTAAATGTTCATTAACATTATTTAGAGGTCTGGTTGGGGTTTTCAGTTGTTTTTTGGCTTTGTTGTTGTTTTGGTTTGGGGGGGTTGTATTTATTTTCTTTGGTTTTGTTTGGGGTTTTTTGTTTTGTTGGGGTTTTTTTAACAGCAGTTTTCAATATAAAATCTTTATCTACTGGAAGCATTTAGTGGGAAAACACTAGGCTACAGTGCAGTCTAGTCCACATATCTTCTGAATGTTTTAATTCCAAACAGCTGGTGTTATTTAGTCTGACAAATGAAACACTTCAGACAGTTTCTCAATTGTTGTAATTAAAAATAGGAAACAGCAAGATAAATAAAAGAATCAAGGGATCAATAAAACATTTTTATTTTAATGACAATCTCAGAAGCCCAGATCAAAAAGTGCTAGTTTATAAAGTGCAGGAAATCTGAACAAGCACACAGTGGTTCCTGATGAAACTCTTGATTAATGATCTGAAGATCTGAACAAAAGTTAGGTGATTCACTAAAGCTGAGCTCTTTGTTTCTGAAATTAACAAAACAACTTCTGGGGAAATTTCGTAAATGGAGATCATAGAATCATGGAAAGCTTGGCTTGGAAATGACCTTAAATATAATCTCTTTCAAATCCCACTGCTGTAGGTAAGGTACCTTTCACTAGACCAGGTTGCTAATAGTTGTTAAAAATGCTGATAAAGGTGTGAGGGGTGGAAAATGATACAGGAATCAGAACTGAAAGAGAAGATAGGCAACAAAACCTGATATTAATGTAGGGAGAGGTAGCTCCAGTGACAGTAGATATCAAATACCAACTCATTTCATATGAGGTGTGTGGAGTTAGTGCTTGTGAGGGGAAATAGAAAGCTAAAGCCACCTTGAGTCATATTGTGCTCTCCTTGAAAAACAAGGAGTCTATCAAATCAGAGAGGCTCCTCTAGCGTTGAATGCAACAAATATCTTAGTGAGATGATTATGGGCTGTGACAGAGAGCAGGGCAAGGACACAGAGCACACCACCTAATCCAGTGCAGTATTATGGCTGAGGGACTGTTTAATTGTTTTCTCTTTGTGGATCTTGTAGTGCATCCACTAGTATCCACAGTTTCCTCTCCAGTCTCTACTTCTTTATGCTTTACTCTTTCTACCCCTGTGACTTGGCCAGAAGAACTGAAAGTGATATGTCAGAACTGGCCTGTTAAAAAATATGATGGATAATAAGAATATTGGCGTAATTCTTAAGATAGATTTGTACTTTTCTATCCTCCATTACTGTTCTGGCAGAAACTGATTTATTTGGTCAGCTATTCTCTATTTTTTGGGCGCAATTTTTTAAGTCTTAAAACTCTGGTAATTATAAGAGATACATATTTGGCAATACTTACGGGTTGTGACTTGAAACTGATTGCCAAATTGTTTGCCTTGTGAGGGTCAATAATTTTTCTCTGTATTGCAGAAACACCTTGGCAACTTAGAGATTTATAAAAACTGTGAGGCATTTATATTACTGATACTGATGACCTTCAGATGAGCTAGCAGTATGCTTATATTTTTACAAAAAGGAGTGTAACAATAAATGTGTTCTTCAGAATGTGATAAATATTTAATATTTTTCTTCAGGATTAGTATTTCCTTTAAATTTCTTTAAGAACAGTCAAATGAGGTCAAATTCTTTAAAAACCATCTTAAATAACTCCATCGGGACTTTTTGTGAGAACTTTAAACATTGTGAAAGAAATGCATCTTAAGCTAGCAGAAATACCATTGCAATCAATATAGTTACTTCATAAACTCTCAGTTTGTGGGTTTAAAATACAAATATGCTTAATGTTAAAATTATCTTTTACAAAGCAGGCAGATCAAAGGCCATCCAGTGCCTTTGTGGGTGTGCTGGTGAGCAGAGAGCAGTTCAGAAGGGAGAACAGAGGAGAAACTTGGCAAAAGACGTAAAAAAAATAATGCTGTGATAAGGGACTGAAGTTAAAAGGCAGGAGTGAAGGTAGACTAAGGCAGGACATGGCAGGGAATAAGAGGATTATTTAAAAGGAGGCATCAGTCTGCAGAAAGTGAAATCTTGAATGGGAGATTTAGGGTGCATGACATGAGAATGTCCAGAGCATCAATTATGAAGAATACACAGAGTAAAGCTGGCTGAGGAGGAGATGCTTGTTTTGTATTGTGTATTGTGTAGATGTTCCAAATCAGATTCCCTAGATGAGAGAGAACTTCCCAAGGAACATACTTGCTGACAAGACTTTGTAAAATCAAAAGGCAAAAGCTCAAGGATGCCCCTAACAATGTGTCAGAGGAGGGATTAACAAACATAAAATGCATGTTAATTACTCATTTGCTGTCTGCATTATTCATACCTCCTTCATTTCATGAAATTGCCAGCTTGGAATCATTCCTTTGAATCAAGATGTGTCATACACTAAAGGTTCTGATCCACTTTGACTGTGCAAGGTTTGATCTCACTCAGTTTCTTGAAAAAGAATGTTGCTCTTGCTGTTCTGACAATATCTTAAACAATTTCACCTTCATCATTCACAGAAACTGTTTACTTGCACTTCCTGTTGGAAGCTGTCATATAAATATTATTGAGTCACATCAAACATCTATTGATGTCCTCCTAGATGTGGCAGTGATGTGTGTAAGAAGAGGTCTCTGAAGAACTTTTATTTGTTTGAGTGTGTTGAGAGATTTATAAAGCTATTTATCAGGCATGTGATTGACTGAAAGTTTCACTGCAGGAATGCTTGAAACAATATTCTTGCCCATTTTTAAGTGACTGCCATAAATATAAAGAAATAAATATACTAACCATTATCAAATTTTTGTAAGAAAATATTCCTCAACTTTTAGAAGAGCAAAACCAAAACCAAAAATTCTTTCTTCTATTAAATGAATGCAGATTCCATGGCTTTGCTGCTGTGTTATTAAAGTAGACCAGGCCATTTTGACCTGTCAAAAATGTTCTTTTAGGAGTGAGAATTTCACAGATAATTTGGGAAATGCAAACAAAACAAAACAAAATAAAACAAAACAAAACAAAACAAAAATTATGTACTTTCTTCAGAAGATTTTGTTGCTAATGCATTATCCATGGCAGTAAGCTGAGATTTCTCTGCTCTCTTATCCTGTAATTCATAGCACTCCATGAGTTTCTATTGAAGTGATAAGAACACTCATAAGTATATGTTTCTGATCATCTTTATATCATCAGGGTCTTATTGTTCCTTGGTATTTTATTTTCCCCTGTGGGTTCTCTATCAGTTATTGGATTCTTTTAATAATTGTTTAGTAGGTTTATGATTCTAAAGAATTATTTCCATAGACAGAAACATGCATCACTGCCAAGTAAGAAACAGTAAACTTTACTAAAAGGAGAAACATTGATCTTGCTGTTTCTAGCAGGAAAACTAGTACCAAACACTGAGACAGGAAGAACTGATGAAACTCAATCATTTTACTTGACAGATCAGTGAGCTTTCTAATACTTTCTAGTAAAGCGCTTTTTTATTTGACAATAATCTACAGATGATGCTTAAAAAGAGCACTTAAAACTCTCTGTGGAGCAGCTGATTGAGCAATGTTATGCTATAAAGAAAAGTCCTGTGGCCTTTAAGTGCTGAACAGCTTTTAAATTTGATTCATTTTCATTCCAAACAATTCAGTTTACAAAGCTTTAAACATTTAATACTTAGCCATATATTTTGATGATGAATTACTCAAGAATTTTGGACTAATTATAAAAAGTTTATTTAGTCACTGTGCATGGGCATGAGCATTCTGTGTTGAATTGGAACTACAAGAAAAAAGCTCCACTCTTCTAACAACTCTTCTTACTTGGTGTGGGAATCTGCATTTTAAACACTGTTCTCTTCCTATCCTGGAATTGTTCTCCACTCTTGCCAATCCAGAAAAGAAAGGACTGAATGAATTAATTTTGCAAGTGCAGTTAATGCATAAGTAAATTCCTCTGGGGATGTGACAAAGAACTCAATGAGGACAGCAAAAAAATCCCTTTTATATCACAAGTCTTCAGGTTTATCAATCTCATGCTGTGTTTGTGTTTAAATAATGTGCAAAATTAAAAAGAGATTATACAGAAGAATTATATTATTTTTGTCATACAAAATACCGAATTGGCGCTCAGTTTCATACTGACGTGCAAAAATATGAGACATGTATATTCTAATATTTTGATCATTATTTCACAGGATGGAACGGAGGACAAGCAATTATTCACCTTGATTCCTCTTGATATCTTCTAGGCTCATCCTGAGTGGCATTGCTCTTTGCAGCCTTTAGGGCTTTTGACAAAGGCACAGGGCCATGCTGAGCAGTATCACTGAGATTACCCCACAACTCTGCTGTGGATTTAGCTCTTGTGTATCTTATCTTCAACACTCAGCCCCATGCCTTGCTGTTATCCATGGGTGGCTGCTTTCAGTCTCTTGACTGAAAGTTGCACCTTCACCACTTGTCTAGACCCTGCTGTAACATTTCTTCTGGTATTTTTAAGCACACACATGTTCACTCATACGCCGTATAACTTGCGTATATACTATGCTGTATGTTTCCATCACAAATCTTTTGTGAAAACTTCGACTTGGAGAATGGAAGGTAAGGAAAGAAAACGAACACATTTTAGTGGTCAACAGCTGTCCCTGCATTATTTATGCTTAATGTTGAGGTCAGAAGTTAATGGAAAGAAGTTAATCAATGCCTTTATAGATGCTGGAAGAACCACTCCTGTGAAATATCACTTTTAGTTTTGTTTTGCAATTGCCAGACTGATACTCAAGGACTGCAGCTTTCTCTTCATTACCAGTGGGCTTCGTCTCTTTATCACAAAGAAAGTGAAAGGACTTCTTAAAACAATAAAATTTTCAAAGTTGGTCTTCTCAAACAGAGCACAAGAAGATATCATGTCAAAATGTCCAAGGAAAGAGGAATAAGTTCATGACAAAGAGGAATAGTTCATGGAATGTATTTCTAAGGCATTAGATGATTTAACTCAGACCGTGTGTTCCAGTACTAGAAATGGTTACTGTATCTAATACAAGAGTACATAATATGTTTGACAACCTCCAGATGCTTTTAATAAGATTTGTTACTCATATTAAAACTAGAAATGGCCTTGTCTTCATCAGGATACTCCTAACTCAATTTAACTCCATACCTTTTTCTGATGGGAAGACTTTAGCTATCAAAAATTAATTGGACTCTACACAGAAAACAGATGTTTCCTCACTTTATTTCATACATGAGTTTAATAAATTCAAGTAGGAAGGAATCCTCCAGTTAATATTTAAAATTTATTTTGGATTGTATGAACAGCAGATCACATTCTGTTTAGATGTCTATTGTGCAGCCATCCATGACATAATAAGAGCACAAATTTTAGGCTACAGAAATCTAAAGGACGTAAACTGAAATGCAAGCAACAGAAAATAGATATTAAAGTAATAATTTTGGAGATCTCTATTTGCCTGTGGACTTCTGAAACTTTCAATTGTCATAATAAACTTATCATATACTGCAATATTTTGAGAGAAATCACATGAGAATCTTGATTTTATTTTGAAATTTAAATGCATGTTCTCACAAGGATTTTAACCAAAAATATTCTTTTGTGAATGCCAGGTATCACTAATGGGAATAAAATCACCTTAGAAAATGTACATTAAAAAACCCTAGACCTGATTTTTAGTTGTTAAAATGTTTGAATTTCATTAAAAAAAAAATACAAGCAAACATGATGAAGTGACATTTATGTTTCCCCAAAGCTCTTGTAGACAGGAAAATTAATTTCCTTCCTGATGCTTAAAAGCATACATTTCTCTTCAGCAGTGTATATCATGGCAGATGCTATTATCTACTTCAAATAGAGCTGTACATGAAATGTCTTTGTTGGATTATAATTCTTGTAATGCAAAATTTGCACACCTCATAAATTTCACAGTGCATTTAACCCAAGAAAAAAATATGGATTGTATTTCTTTGTTAAAGATCTCAATAGTTTTATGCAATTTTGACAGGTGAATTGGTACTACAGTTTTGAATTGGCAGGTCTTCAACTCCTGAAATAGTATCAAACAATATCTGAAACAACTTGAAAATTGTGTAATTTTTTCACAACCACGAGTTTAAACTTCCTTCTCTTCCAACATTAAGAACCCAAAATCTACTCCTAGGTAAAAGGTTAGTGCTTCAGAAAGAGCGAACTTGGAATTTCTCATTTTAGGTGCTAGACAGTACAGCATTACTTTTCTCATCCCACTGCTGGCCTTTCTCTAGCATCCTACTTTTTTTTTTTTGGTACAAAATAACACTATGTGAAATACATGCAATGGTATAAAAATAATTAATATTATAATTTTTCTTTTTTTAAAAAAATGTCCTTAGTTATGCAAATAAGACCTAACTACTGCTGGTAAAATATCTGGAATAATGTCAGTATGTGTAATTCCGAATACTTCAGCACTTAGGATTTTCTTCCTCCTAAACATGCTCATTGTTATTTCAGACTTCTCTGAAGAGTAGAATTTGAGCATTACTATTTTTTGTATTTAATAGCTTAAAAAGCAGCTTTCATACCAGGAGAGTCAAGAGACAAAAGCAGATCACACAGGTAATCAGAATTTATCAGAACTGATCAGCAACATCATAACGCAAATAATATACAGCCCTGAAATCCAGGACATCTGACAAATACCTTACAATAGCCAATATTTGGATGAAAAAGTCAAGCTTTGTTATTCACAGCCTCATAACACCTATTCAAAATTGGCAGAGACATTCACAGGGGGGAGGTGCTATGAAGTTCTGGACATCTTCTGTTACTCATTCCACCACCCCCGTGAGGGAACAGAAGACAAGAATTCTGCTCCCACCTCCCTAATTTGACCTTATCATTGTGAAGGCCTGAAATATAAGGATAAGAATAAGCAGAATTTTACCTGTACAATCTTTCCAGTCACCAGTCAATTCTCAAAAGCTTTTTGATAAGGAGGAAAGGAGTATAGAAAGAAGACTTGCTGATGAGAAAAGTACAAAAAAGTGGACAATATTCAAAGGTTGTTCTCATCTGTTTAAAATGCTGTCTTGACCAAAGCTTTAATTTTTAACTAACTTTGAAAGAGTATGAACAGCTTGTAAACAACCCAGCCCATCAAATTTTTATTGGCCTGTAATACCCTGGAAGGGTCAACTTTTATAACTTTTTAATAAAAGATAAAAAATTATCTAATGTTTTCTAGGCTAAAGCATTTTGTTTCCAGCCAAATTGATTTTAAATTGACATCTAATTAACTGAAGAATAATGAAACAAATTAATTCAAATAATGAAGCAATAACTGCCAATTAGTTGTAGAAAAATTAATCTAAGAGATGGTAAAGTGACAGAGTCCTTTGGTGAATGGTTTATGAATCACAATTTGTAGCTACTGAGATTTGGATAGCATTCCAGTAGTTTCATGGTTTATCCTTATCCTGTATAATTTCCTTCTTTTTAATGAAAAAATGAAAGGTGGTGACTGGGATATGTCTCGTCCACCGTACACATGCAGCTACAATCATCTTACAGAAATTGGGTGGGTATCATTTGTTCTGAGGTGTGTCAGGTGTGAGAGATTGAAAAGTTAAAGGTTAATGAGCAGAGGGTGCTTTGATGGGGCCAGGTTTGCATACCCAGCTCAAGGGGGGCAGCAGAGTTTTTTATATGTGATGGTGAGACCTCTGATCTGATAAGAGCTGCCCAGGTGAGGAGGGGATGCACACCATCACCAGAGAGTGACCATGCCAAATGAGCCTGTGTTTAGCCACAAGCTGGAGTTTTAGCAAGATAAAGGAAAATGTAAGAAAAGGACCCTGCAGAGGTGGGATAATACTTTTTTATCATGCCAGTGTCTTCCCTTACACAACTGCCTCAGATGTAAAACTCCCTCCCCCCTCCAGGGGAAGGATCAGGACATTCACATTCACGCTAAGGCCTGAAGGTGTTTGTCCCTTCTCATGAGGCATAACTGGCCACACTGACCTGAGAGGCAGCTGTTGTGTCTCAGAAGGATTCATGACCCATCAAAGACCCCTTAGTGCCCCCAGACTCATTTCTAGCACCTTCTACCAGAGGACTGCGGATGATCCAAGTGTTACATCAGGCACTGTAAAATTTCCCCCACTATTGGAAGTTGCTGGGCATTCCCACCTGGACCTGAGCGTGTGTAACCCATTGAACTTTGCGTTTCGGTGTCTTCATCCAACCCTGATGGACCAAGACTGCAACCATCACCTCAACAAAGACACTGAAATTGCAACAATCAAGTCCTGTCCCTGGATCCATGGATGGTGATATCTTTCCTCTCCACTTTGTGCTGTAGTCCATTCTTCCTCTTTCTCTACTGCATGTATTTTCTTAAGCAATATTTTTGTACTTTTATATTGTTATATCTCTTTAATATATAATAACCATATAATATAACTATATAAGAACCAAAATGGCTACACACCTCCTTTCCATGCAACCAAATTGTTCGGAAATAAACCTGCCATATATAAATAAACAACATTCATTCATTGTTGTTTCACTCTAATCCACCCCAAGGGATCTATTAACAAGCACCTCAGTTACCCTCACCTTCAGAAGCAGGTCATAGCATCAGAATGTTATCCTTCCTTATAAATCACAGGGAATAAAAGTGTATTCTAATCTAGCATTTACTGTATACATTTGATGTGGACTTTTTGTATTAGTTAGAGGGGAAGGAGAGTAGTGGGATAAGAACTGAATTCACTGAGGTTTGAGTTGGACTACAGCTGGAATCACAGTCACAGCCTCCAGCTGGACTGGAGCACAGTTATCCTTTAGATCAAAAGAGTGCCAAAAGGTGATTTTTTAAAAAAGGTTTATGTAAATTAAAACCCTCAGATTTAAAACCAAAGAATATTTTGTTCCTCAATTAATTTAGATTTAATCTTTCCAATGTCATCTATATCTATTTTATATATTTTAAATTTCACTTCAAAAAGCAGTTTAGTGGTTCAGTTCTTGAAGTTTTTTGGAAAAGAGCAGGAGAGCCTAGAGATGGTCAGAGGGTGTTATAACTTTTGTGGTCTAGACCTGCTTCACAAGGCTACCTACCCTTATCCTATCTTTTGGATATGAATCCCTGCATCATTTCGCTCAGCCTGTTTCATAAGTACCATCCATTGCTTCTTAATAATCTACTTATAGATGTGTTGAGTGCACAGTGTTTGTGGAAGTCGCAGGTGCTTTTTCTTTCTTGTTCCTTTATTGCTCATTGGTCACAACAGGGCATTGTCATTTCATGAAAGGCTTTTTGCCTTTCTGTATGCTTACCATAAATCAACTTAGGCTCCACAGTCCCTATGTGACTTTCTAGAATTGTATGTTTACTTGGGATTTTTTAAGTTTATTATATCCTCACTTTTAACATAAGCAGTGACATATACGGGTAGCCAGCAATATAATACTTCCTATTGAGCAGTATCTTCATAACACATTTTAAACAGCATGAGGACTCTTGCTAAATAACAGTCCAGATTTGACTTCTTAGCTAATACAGTACCTTTTTTTATATTTTAGTTACCTTTTTTTTCCTCCTCCTCAACACAGATGTATTATAGATAACCTGACAAAGAAATCACTTTAAAATAATGGTCTTGAAATCTGATTAACTTTGTGATTTTTATAATGGAACTTATTATATTTAACACACCAGCATTTAGTGTGAGACTATATATTTTTGGCTGCTGTATTCTCAACAAACACACTTTTTGGAAAGTGAAGTTAGCATCTCTGTCCATGAGACACAAATGAATTAGTATGAACCTTGGATCACATTTCACAGTTTTATTAAAAATACCATATGGGCAAATCATACGACAACTTTTGCTGTATATTTTCACTATCTTTTTGGGACATACTGTCCTATTATCTTCACAGCATTTGGCTCATGCTGCTAGCTTATTGAGACAAAAATCTTCTAAAGTGGTATTACATCTTAGAGATGGTGTCTTTCAACTAGTTACTTTGGCATTTATGAGAGAGTCATATCCTTCAAAGTTTTAATTTTTTATGACATCCATATTAAAACAGAATTTTGACAATATAAACTCCACGGGATGAATCCCAGGCAAGAAGGTGTCTTGAGCTCAGTAAGAGTCCTGATAAACACAAATTTATAACTTGGGAAGAAGATTTGTTCATGGGGAGTCTATGGCTCCAGCAAAACCCCAGTGTTGGTTGTAACTCCAACACTGGTTGCAATATAGCAAGGCTAAAGAAAGCCAACTCTTGTTGAAGAGTATTCACTAGAAAAATGAATTAGCTCATTGTTTGGTAAAATATGCAGAGTTTGTTGTTTGCTTGCTTCCAAAAGAAAAGATGGGGAGAAAATTTCAAATACTAGAGTGTCTTTATGAAAAAAAGCAAAACATCAACTCTCTACAATAAGTAGAATTTAAGTGAGAAAACAATCCTGACTGAATTGCTACTGTTTCACTAGATTCCAGAGTGCTAGCTAATGAGATCTGATTAAGATAGTGTCAGTAAATACAGTAAAAACATTGCTGAGGCACATTTTTGAAGTCAAAGGTATCTTAGTTTAGAGATTTATCCAGAAAGAGAATAGAAACAGCAAGTTTTCAGCATTGATGTCAACATAGACTCCCACATATATAAGGTCACTTTACAGTCACACAGATAAATGCAACATTGTTGTAACCGTGACTCTGCCACCTTTTGGTACATTATTCCTCTTGGATATTTATATTAAGTGTTTCTGCCATCAGCATAATTTTTCAAAAATCTCTCAGAAATGTAGCAGTGGCCAGACAGAAAGAAAAAGCAGAAGGTTCCCAAAAGCCAATTTCCATGAAGCTGAAATATTGTGTACTGAATAAAATATATTTTGTTTTTCTCTTTGTTGTGCTGCCATCAAGAAAGTAATTCACCATCTCCCATGTTTCTGCAACTCTTCAACTTTTCCTGAAGATAAAAGACAAAGAGCCTTCCACAGCATAGGTAACAGTAAAGATGCACCACTTTGGGCATTATCTTTAAATCACTGTATCCCTATAGTGACATAATTTCTTTATTTTTCTTAAATCTTGCATGCAGCTCGTTCGGCACATCTGCCTTGAAGTGAGAGCAGCTGAGGTAGGTTTTTGTGTGAAGTGGCAATTCTCTTCCCTTTGCAACCACATGGAGCTGCATGACTTCAGTAGACGTTGAACAGGGACCTACTGAATGGATCAGATTTAAGTCACATATTCCCAAGCATGGGAAGCCTGCCAGACTTCTGTGCATTTCCCTTATTAACAACAAAGCAGAAACTGCACTTTTACTCTGTGTTTGCCTGGAGATGTAATGTTTTGCACATGAACCGTAACAGATCACAAATTTAAAGTTTTAAATATAATTTTAACTGAATGTTTTCAGAACTTTATTAAATCTCTGACTTTTTTTAACATGAAAGAAAAAGAAATTGCTTAATTTCCCAGGCTGTTGTACCATATTTTTGACCTGACACATTCAGTTGTACCAGTAATATTATGTTCTGCCGTGTCAATAGAGTAATGAAACATGACTGAATTAACCAGACACAGCAATGAAATAGGCCACAAAATGTAACAGAGTGAAGTTTTCTGAACAAAAGGAGAGAAAAAAAGGCTCAATACTTTTGTAATCATAATATAGTTTCTTACCTGAGCATCAGTTAAAATAAATTTTAAAAATTTCTTCACCTTAAAAAACATGTTAGATACTGGAGTTATGGGAGTTTTCCATGCATGACCTGGACTTGTAACTGTTATCACTACACTGCATCACAGTGAAGGCACTTCCAAATTTGACAATGTAGTTTTCAAAACCTTGTAGTACTTTACAAATACTAAACAATACAATATTGCTCTGAATAAAGCATACACATGCAAGTATACGTGTGTATATACACACGAATTCACACACACAAAAAAACAGCAGGATATGTAAAGTTAAAACGTATCCATCCCTAAGGTCAAGCCTACACTGCTCCTTATGAGTGGCACAGTTAATTCAACAGAATTTTCTAGAGAAATTTCAGTCATATTGACAAAGTGTATTTTTATACTCATAGCTTATTCTGCATAAGAGGAGTCATTTTATTTTATCAACAGCAACATCAGTTTGCCATGAGTGCTCTCTGACACACTGCAGTAATTTCCTACATGAGGAAGCGTTCCTAACTCTAATTAGAACTTCTGTGCCTGAAGTCTTGGCTTGTCTAGAACATAATACATGAAGATGGAAATCAACATTGGTTGAACACTGTGGTTTAACCACTCTTGACTGTATAAACCATATGTATATATAACATTTTAAAAAGTACTCTGCCCTCAAATTGTGATACCCCAAATCCCTGTGACATCATTAGTTGATATTTATTATCTCAGACTTATCATTCTGCTACCTTCTCTTCATCAGTAGTGAAAGGTACAGGATGCTTATTTATGCTTACAATATGAATACAATATGAATAACTGTCTTCCCATATCCCATAGAGTAAGCATTCACATGAAAGGATAATTCTTCCATTTGGTTGAGTATACCAACAAACTAAGGCCCTTGAACCTTGTCAATAAAAGGCATATGGAACACTGAAACATCAAACTCCTGAAACAAGTGGTTAAAAAGTTGGTTGTAATTTCTTATTGGTGGAAGGATGTTGAACAGTACTGAGAAAATCTGTATTTATTATATGAGGAACAAATTAGAGAGCAAATGAATAACTTTTCTGCATGTATTCAATGATTTCTTGTAAATAATCTTTGTCTTTATTTTCATCTTGAAGAGGCAGCATAACCACAGTATGTCCTGATCCCATATGTAACATTCAGGTTGGGAAAAAATAAAACAATCTTAGTAATTTTCTAGGGCTGATATTCAGACTGATGTCATTTAATGTCTTCATTGCTGGCCATAAAATGGGATGAAGTGCAATACCATATTCAAAAGGTATCAAACTGAGGGAAGCTGGCAGAGATTTTATGAAGTTTAACAAAGCTGAATGCAACATCCTGCAAATGCTGGGGACGCACTGGCTAGTAACCAGTTTTTAAAAAGGTGTTGAGATGTCCCAGTGGCCAAGTGAAACCTTATTCAGGAGTGTGTCCTGGCAGACATGAAGAATATAAGCTCTATGAGAAAGAGTGCAGCCAATAGGCCATTCTTCATCTGGAACTAAGAATGCAGCATCCAAAGTATCATTCCCATTTTGATCTCCCCAGTACTCAAGAAATACTGGAATAAAGGAACTAGTCAGTGAACGGCCACTGAGCTGTTTAGGCGTCTGGAACACAAGATATTCAAGGAAAAGGAAGAAAATATTAAGGGATCTCACTTAGCCAGTATGGAAAAGAGAAAACGAAAGGAAGCTGGTTTTAAACATTCAGGAGAAAAAGTGCAGATAAGGTAGAGCCAAATTCTTCTCAGAGATGCACCATAAAGATATTACAGGCTATGAACATGAGCTACAACAAGACAAATTATTAATAGATTTTAGGGAAAAAATGACAATGAGAGTAATCAAAGACTGCAAAAAATTGTGAAAACAGGTCAGAGATATTGTGTACTTCATTGTGATCTAAATTTGAAACGAAATATAGATTGGACGTTGTCCATGCCCTGAGTGGGAGGTTGATTCCTAGGGAGTTGCATTAACAGGCTCCATTGTAGGCTTCTGCCTTGTCTTAGTTGTTCTGTTTCAAAGAAAATCTTGATTTTTAATGCAAAATATTTTTTTGTTATTGCAGAGACTTAAACCATTGAACTCATGATAAAATTCTCTTTGTACCTTTAATATTTTGCACAATGAGACATAAAGAACCAAATAAACCCTTCTATCCTTTCCTTGCTAGGTTGATCTGTCTTTGTGGATATTCTACTGCCAGGTACAATTCTCTGGCTACAATTGTCCACTAAAATATGCAGGAAATGTTATGGAAGACGCTTGTTCTGGAAAAACTTTTCTTTTACTTTCTTCTTTGTATTTTCATGGCAAGATAAAAGAATGAGGAGAGATGCAGTCTCACTGTCTCTTTTCCCAATTTGAACATTATTTTTCCAGGGGTCATATTTCCAGTGGTCCTCTACTTTTATGTTACAATACCTTTATGCTTGACATGATCTAAACCCTGTTGCATTGAATAAACCATGTTTTTTCTCTAACCTCTGAATTTTTGTTTGTCAGTAAAAAACTAAAAGTGAAAAATACACAAGGATATTTTATTCTCTAAAGTAGATTTTGTCTAATGGGAAAAGAAAGCTGAGGGCTCCATTTCTCTAAGTGCATTTAAATAATAAATATTTTTTTACACCTTTTCTCTTAATTTATCATTCGTCTAGAAAATGGTTCAGTGCATTGAAATCAGAGAAAGTGGCAGCCAAAAGTAGAGTCAAACAGCAATAGTTTTTTGCTTGTATATTCATTTCCATTTGGAGAGTTCATCCATATATTTGGTTTTCAAACGATATCCATGTTCTTATCAAAGCTTGAAATATGAATCCTAAATCCAGAATCTTTAATGTTATGAAAGATAATTCCATTGTTTTGTGGGGTTTTGGTTTGGTTGTTTTTTTTATTTTTGTTTTCTTGGCTTTGGGTTTGGGTGAGGGTGTTTTTTTGGATCATATAATGGGTTGGGCTGGAAAGGGACATTAGGGATCATCCAGTTCCAACTACCCTGCAGTGGGCAGGGAGACCGTTCCCTAGGCCAGGTTGCTCAAAGCCCCACCCAACCTTGCCAAAATTTCATGCAGGATACAGGGGTGGTACAGACACATACCAGGAATTTATGCTTAGGAAGATGGTGAAGAACAGATCACTCTCCTGTGTTTTGAGGAAAAGAGGGGTGCATGCTGTGAACTTAAGTAGGAAATCAAGACCCAAGTGAAAGCACAGTGTAGTGGCCTCTGATATGCTCTGGCCTGAATACTGTTGGTCACAGGCTGTTGTTATGAATCACTGTCAGTACACAGATGGGCCACCTGCAAGTTCTTTTTTAATCATGGAATTCTGGGTGCTCTATGATCTGTTTGTGTGGTTTCACAGACCATCAGCATTGCACGAATTGACCACAGTCTGGGGATAAATCTTTTATTTTCTACTTCTTCTGCTAGGATTTTCTATCTTACTACTTGGAGAAATTGTGAATTTCTGCAACCAGAAAAAAAGTAACAGGATGCTAACTACCCTTCCTGTTTATTAAAAAAAAAAGTGGGAGAATATAATTTACTTCATAATTCACACAACTTTTCAAAGCCTTTTCAGATTTAAGCGGGGCTTAACAGTAAAGTTCCTTCTTCCTGTAAAATTCGCACATTGATCATTACTTTCTGCCTACCCAAATTTCCTATTCACTTTCAAATGTATGAGTCACTGTTGAGCTGAGTATGTATTTTATTTGGAGTGCTGGTATTCCATCAAAATGTTATCAGCAGAACTGCATCCTTCCCTTTCTGTCTTATATTTTCTGTGCACTGTTGTGCCCTGGTGAGTAATGTGTGGTATGGTGCAGGATGGAGCATAGCTTATGCTGTATTGAACAGTGCTTGTGCTTCACTCCAGAAATGTAAGTTTTTGGTCAGTGGAAACAAGAAGTTCTGAAACTTGAAAGCATCTAGAAGTAGCTAATTGATTTAGAGGGACAGGAGCATAACATTTGAATTGGGTATACGTCAAAAAACATAAGTGTACAGAGTGCAGAAAGATACAAAAGGAGTAGGTATGGATTTGTCACAGGACTTTAATTAAAAACTGTTCTGGTAACTCATATGAAAGTGCTTATGAAACAAATGACTGAGTAGATATAAAGTCTAAAGAGACTTTGTTACTAGGCTTTTCATCTTTATAGGTGTTGGGAATTAAAAAAATATGCCTGTTTAAAATAAAAAGTGATTTGTACTTTGCTGCAATTCTTAGCAGTAGAAAACAGAAAAATGTTGCACCTGATATGACTCAGGATATTTGTATGAAAAGAAAATCTACAAAGTGAATATGAGAACAATGTTTTAATTTTTTTAAAAAAATTCTGATTCTGATTCTGATCTTCTTATATTTTTTTTTTACTCTTTTATGATGGACACATAACTGTGTCAAAACCAACCAACCAAAACGAAAACCGAAAAAAAAAAACACAACAGAGAAAAATATCCATTTTAAAGTTTAAGAGGTTTTGATCTGCATACAGAGATTAATTTCTGAGCCTTCATATCAATATCTTAGTAAGCCACAAAGTCAGAGAGAACCAAAAGCCTACATACTCCTAAGCTGCTGCCATCTCTCTCAGTGCATCCTACATTCCATTCTCTTGATGTGGCGTGGACACTAATGCAGGCATCTGTCATGTGTGGTGCCTCAAGTACCATATTCCAGAAATGAAGTGCAGAGCTGCTGACACTGGGCAGCAGCAGGAGGAATACAGCACCCAGTGACCTCCCTTTGAGGCTCGGGTTGAATGGTGCAGAAGTCCAGCCTGACCTACCAAACCATTAGTGATGGAGAGATCATCAGCTGGGAAACTCCCGCTCATGCTCCTGCTTCACTCTTGCAGGCAGTGTCAATTACTGTGAAACTCATGGGCTGCAGCAGGTCAAGTGCACATGTGAAAGGGAGCAAGAGGACATGAAAGCACAAGGCACTTCACCTCCACAGAGGTGGGGATGTGACAGATAACTAGGCTGTACTCCTGACATGATTATGATACATTCTTTTTAATAAAACAAGACTTCAGAAATTTGATGCCTGAAGATTTCATTATGTCTGCTTTTGGTTTTGGCTTTTCTGTTCCTTTGCAGCTGATGAAAGATGAACAACCAGCTTTTCTGTATATGTTTTTGTCTTGCAGAAGCTTATGACAAGAACAGAAGCAGCCACATTACTTTTTTAGTTAAGGACTTGATTAGAGAGGATGGTATCCATAGTTTTGTACATTCTCTTACTTCAGTGACCATGTGCTGTTAACACACTTGAATGCTTTTGTTCACAATGATCCATACGAATTTTGTGGGGTAGTGGGTGATGTGATTCTATTCATATACAACAGACATTTTTTTAATCTCTTTTAAAGGAGATATGCAAATTTTATTTTTGTCTTGAAAGCCTTGTTCTTTTTTTTCCTTGTTTTATTTTTATTTTTAGAAGTACAAAATAAGTCTTTCAAGCAGAAGATATGAATCTGTCCTTTTGTGTCTGACGAAGAAGGAAAAGATAATTAAGATGAGCACTTGAAGTATGTAGAGTTTCAGGATTACATTTATTTATTTACTGAGAAATCTGTTTCAAGTCATTTTGGAACTCTTCTGTCTCTATTTTTCACCTATTTTTTTCTTATAAAATAGGTAATATAGAGAACTGTTTAACACACTCTTCCTCCCTTCCACCCTACCTTGTATGTCATTGAGATTTTATACACAAGATAGTAAAAAGACAAGTAGTCAGGCACTGATGTTGATGAATGACAGTGACTTAAAACCAAGTTCCACCTCTTCACACACTTTAACACAGCATTTATGCACATAAGCAATGACTTTGGTATTAGGAAGAAGGTGGACTCTGCCAAAGCCTTCACTGCTTTCAAAACATGAAGTTGACTCTTTCTGAAAAGCAAGACATCACTAGTCAACTTAATTAGCAGTGCAAAACCAGCTTCATTTAAATTATTCACTGGGAAAAATCTGAAAAGGTAGAGGAGAAGAAAGGGTTGTCTGATACTTATGACAGTGACATTAACGTTAGAATTTCTCTTGTTTGAAAGTGTTTCTATTTACACTCTTGGGAGCCACATGGAGCATCTCCTGATGATCTCCTACATCTAACAAAAAAATATAAGTACCCAAACTGCTATAATAGCCATGGGAAGAAAAGGGTAAAATTAGCCAGAGTAGAACACATACAAGATAATTAATTTTAAAAAAGAATTATTTACTCTGTCTTTTAAGATATTGACAAGTACTTGCCTTCTATTATCCTCACACCTCATGAACATTTAGGAGTAAAATAGTATGGATGTGATGAGCTGTGATGGCATATATAAGAAAGTGCACTATTTCATTTAACTCTGTGTGTCACAGTGTGTCAAACTCAGCCCCTATCTGACATTAACTATGTAGCAAGGGGATTGAAAACAGAGAACATTCTCTTGTGGAGATTCTCTTTCTTTTCTAGCAGCTAGTGAGTTTTAAATATCTGGTATCAAACTGAGAGTCTACAATTTATCATAAATACTTCAATGCTCAAAAGAACAGTTTGTTCAAAATCAAAAACTCTGTAGGTCGCTCCAAAGATTATTCTGTTTTCTTCACTTTCCCCACCCTAAATTATATCAAAATGTATTAAAAAATGGATGCTGAAATTATTTAAAAGTGGTTGATAGATATTACTAGCAAATTGAGTCATTCAGATAGGGACACAAGATTATTATTTTCCCACTAGCACAAAAAATAAACTAACAAACAAAAAAAGGTGACAATTTTAAGTGCCTGACTGTCTGACTCACCTACATGAATTAAGAGCCAGTCACCTCTAACAATCAGGGTTCAGAAATGGAATCATCTGGTGGGATGAAATCACCTTTTAGAGCTGACTGTATCTCCCTTATCTATATAGGATAATACTTAAAACTTTAGTTTAGTGCCTTTAGTTTGGTGTATGAATTCAGATAAAACTTTCAATTCACTGGAAACTACACAGGGAGCATAGATATTGACTTATGTTACTTAAAATTACCTATTAAGCCCAGCATCTGTCACTACCTCTTCTTCTACTGTCCCCAGATTAAATGTATATTGTTAAAAAAAACCATGGCTTATCCAGAATAAGAGTGTTCAAAGCTTCCATTCAAAATATGCTTTTTAAAATTATTTCATATTTGGCCATGTAATGTTTTTTTGTTTGGTTTGATTTGGTTTATATTTTGGCTTGGTTGTGTTTTTTTTGTTTTTTTTTTTTTGTTCCTTGTTTTTTGTTTTTTGGGTTTTTTT
>JAOTQP010000001.1:77200481-77221098 GCA_026413545.1 Cichladusa arquata
GATAATTATACACTGTTCATAAAAATAATATGTTCTTGGTAGACTCCACACTGAAATTCAGCTAAGGAAATCCAATCTTATTTCCTCAGAAAAAGACAGCTCACTTGAGATCAGATGGATTTTATCTGTTAAGAAGGAGGAAAGATTATCATAGCAAAGAAAATTATACTCTGATAAGGAAGGGGAGTGGAAATGATTTAAATTAGACAATTATGCATGCAGACCCTGAAAGAGACCTGTCAGAACTACTGCAGTTTTTGTACAGTCCTGTTAGACCACCCTGCTGCTCACTCATCTGGACACTCCATTGGCTATGTATTTATCTTTTACTCTTCTACACAGGTGTTCCTGTGATTCCTTTGGTCTGGGAGTTTCTCTGGCAAATTCACAGCACATATGTTTTGCTATTTTGCCACAGAAATGTGATTATGTGAACCAGGTGGCCTCATCCCATAGAACAGGTACTGATGCGTGTCTCACCCCTCCATATTTTAATTACATTATGAGGGTACACCAGGCTTGTGAAGGTGAAAAGTGAATAAGTAGAGAAGGCTGTCAATGAGTTTTAGGTACTGTACCTGTTCTTCAATTCAGCTAATAAGACTTATAGATCTGTAAAAAATCTAACATTTTATAACTCAAGATACACATTTTCCCTGTCTCAGTGTGCACAGTGTGTTGCAAAGACTGCAACTTGAAGCTTCTAAGACTGTGTTTTCTCCTGCAAGTAGCGTCTGTAGCTCAAGGTTCTGCCTTTCTCAGCCATGTATTTTGATTTTTTCATTTCCTCAACAATGGTTGTACAGGCCTCTATGATACTAAAAGTGCATTTCCCCTCTTACCCTTGTGTTTCCTATAAGGGGTCTGTGATTTTAAGTTTTGTAGTAGCAATCCATGGAAGTGCTTAGCTCTCCCTTATTGGGAACATTTCACTCACTTGCACTAGTCCTCTACAATAAAACTTAAAGAAATTGGATGACATCTATCCTTCTCTTTTCAGTAGCAAACGCCCCACAAGTGTTCTCCAAGCCTCCTGTTCCAGATTTATTCAGCAGTTAATAGCCTTTCTCAAATAGCTTTATTAATGTTGTTTTATAGATGGTTTTCCTTTGTTTCCTGGTGTAAACAGCATGCAGCTGGTACTAAAATACAGTAAAAAATAAGCTCTAAATATCCAAGACTTCCTCATGGAGCAACAAGATTCAGCACAGATCCTAGGGAAGCCCTTCTAAAAGTGTAGTTGTTAGTCAAACAAGTCTGCCTTAAATGGCAATAAATGTTTTCATAAAGAAACTGAATTTAATTCTTGGCCTGTACTACCAGTGGAACCTTGAGAGTACTCCAGTTCACCTTAAATGAAAGTGATAAATATTCCAAAATGTAAATATCTAGCTATGGGGGATAGCCAGCAGCCTCCATCTGCTTTCATTTGGGATTCAGATCTCCAAGATACTCTCCAAGATCACGATACTTATCCCTGATGTGCTTGCATGCTTTGGACAATGCTAGGCAATTATGATTTCCACACTTAGTGCCTGGTAAGCTAATTTACAAATTACCTGTAATGGTTAATCATCAATGACTCTACTGGGAGCTTAGAAAACAAGCTCACATGTATGAACTAGAAATAGACTTTTAAAACAGGATGATTTAATTTTGAACTGAATCTCTAATGAAAGTTGGATTGGTCCAAACCCATGGAATTCTTAGCTTATATATAAATTTCTTCATTTCATCTCAGGAACCAAAGCCATTTCTCTTTTAGAACAGACAGAAATGGCAGAAAAATCCAGAAGTTGTTATGGTTTTCGGTTTGGAACTCACTAATTGCTCTTCAGGTTTGTTCTTTCTCACATCATCATTAAGAAGTCCTCATTAAATGATGAAGGATGAACAACAAGAGAGAAAAGATGAACATCCAATCAACCCAGTGGAAAGAGAAAATAGAATCATGGCACATATTAAACTGAATTTTCTTTCCAATGTAGGGCTTTATTGTGCTTTTGTAAACATAATGTTGACAAAGCTAAGAAAATTACAGCAATCATCATCTGATTTTTCCACTGTCCTGCTCCTGTAGAGTCCATTGGACTACTTCTTAGGTGGGCATAGGAAAGCACTTATTTTTAGGCCAGTGTTTTCATTTAGTATTGTTTTATTCAATCAACATTTTATCTGGTAAACTACAAAGTCCATAAATTAATTTTTAAAAAGGCATTTTTAAGTGGAAACAAAAATTGCATTCTTGTTTTTTGCTAGTGTACATTAAAAGGCACTGTCAGATAACTCAATGTTAAAACAGAGTTAAGAAAATAAAGATAGAAAAAAGCAAATGAGTGTTTGGAGAGGATGAGGAAGCAAGAGATGTGTTTCACTGAAGATTTCATCATACTAAGAAAGCTTTTACAGCTTTTTTATTATCATGGCAGTGTAACAAATTTTAGAGCTTTCAAAACATCACTCAAATGGCTAATATCTCCACAAAGTGCAATCTGAAATGAATTTCTGTTATGTTTATCAGAAATTTCAAAAGTAAAAAAAAAAAAGATTTTTTTTTCTTTATAATTGATACATAAAAATGCACTTTATATTTTTTTTTCCCAAGAAATGCACACAAAAAGGTTTAACAAAAGCTGTTTCCTCTCATAAGTACAAAAACCTATTCAATTTAATGCTCAGACTGCAATAGATTCAGTTATTTATGTTCTTCTTTGCCAGAGGAATAACAGCTGTGTAGAGATATTAAAAAATACACTATTTTTCTGCTAAAGACAAAATTTTAACTCTTTGCTCACAAATCCAGACATTCACATCAATGGGATAGATAAAAGGAATAAAATGCTCCAAGGAACATGAGTCTTATCATTAACTTGTCAGCATTAGGTTACAGGAGTCTAATCTTTAAAGCAGTCTTGTGTAGTAGTTTGGGGCTTTTTTCTTTCACTAAAAATTTCATTTACATCTTTTTCAACTCCAGAAGGAGTAAGAAAATTGTCACCTCACGCCTAAAACAACAAGCTTCTATTCAGAGTTCAACTCCAGAGCTCCAGGGATGAGAAAATCATTTGCTTTCTACAGTATCACTTAGCAAGGTGTTAACAAGGGCAGCTATTTAAAAAAAAAAAAAAAAAAAAAAAAAAAAAAAAAAAAAAAAAAAAAAGAAGAAAAAATTTAAATCTCTTTGGTGTTTGTATGTTTGTTTATTTGTTTTTTCTTGGCTGTTTATGTTCACACCTGCCTACTAGAATTCCTTTGGTTTTTTTCCTAAGTCATCTGCCTCACTATTTGAGCAGAAGTGACAATGCTATACTTTATGCAAATGTAAATTGATCCTAATTAGCATGTGCAGCACGATATTTTTATCTTGTATTTCTAGGTACAGTTAAGCAGAGCCAGTGTTCAACAAGCATATAAACAGATCAGCTATTTATTTGAAACTGTTTATTTACTAAAATCTGTCTATACGTTTGTATTGTGCCTTAACAAGGAAAACTAAAGCAAACTGAATGTTTCTGACTTTTTTTATTCTGTGCTTTCCTGGCATAATTATTGATTTTCATATGAAGAGGCCAGAAGTTCGATGTAGACAAATAAAAGGCTGGGTAGGGAAAGAGTCTTGAGACACTGAAACATCCAGAAAGCAGCAGGTTAAAGAAGGGCAGTCTCTTCTAGGCAGCTGTTTCCTCATCTCATTCCTTATGGTGCAGGGGGTTGGAGGAAGTTAAGATTCCAACACTGCTGAGGAAAAGAGAATTTTGTCTAACAGAGACAAAAACTTTCAGAGCAAATGAGACCAGCCTTGCTACACTTGAATGCAGTGTGCTGGGAAAGCTTCTTCATTTGCCAGCCATGTGTAATATGCCAGCCATAAAGCAGCATTCCCACATTTATCTTAAGGCTACTTATTGACAAGTGCTCAGCCAACTACAATTTGGAGTCTGATAGCTAGATACTCTTGACAGATAATCCATATATGTAGCAGAACATGTTCAATGGATTTGGTATTTACCCAAGGAATGGACATGGAATAATAGAATCATTTACTTTGGAAAGTACCTTTCATATTATTGAGTACAGCTGTTAACCCAGCACTGCCAAGTCCCCCAGTAAGCCATGTCCCTAAGCACCACACATACACTCCTTTTCAACATGGCAGGGACAGTAATTCCAGCACCTCCCTGGGCAGTCTGTTCCTATTCTTGACCACATTTTCAATGAATAAATTTTTCCTAATATCCAACTAAACCTCCCCTGGCACAACTTGAGGTCAATTCCGCTTGTTCTATTGTTTGTTACCTGGTAGAAAACATCAACCCCCACCTGGCTATAACCTTCTTTTAAACAGTCATATTTAGCAATAATGTCTCCCCTCAGCCTCCTTTTCTTCAGACTAAACAACCTCAGTTCCCTCAGCTGCTTTTCATAAGACTTGTGCTTTAAGAAACATTATACAGCATTCTTGATTTCCAGAAATGGATGTGCAGGTTGTCACACTCCCATGCATTAATACATAATAATGATAATCTTAACAACATTCATCTCTCTGTTTAGAATTGCTAGCAGGATATGACAGATTTTTAGCGATACAAATACTGTGTAGAGGTTAGCTATTCAGTGCTACTTCCACTGGCATTAGTGAGAACATTCATTGAAAGTGGTGGCTGCCCTTATTGTCATAATTTTTGTAGCAGAATTATTTACCTTTATAAATTCCTTTTAACTTTGGTAATTGCACACACACACATTGACATAGGGAAATGCATGCATGAAGGAAGATGATGAATAAGGGACAATAAGGCATTTTCTGACTCTCTGATGTGATCAGGCTCCCAGATGAGGAATGAGTGAATATTTGCTCTGGTACAAACCATCTTGAGCGCTGCAACTCTTTGTCTGACCCACATGTACAGCCACCATCCTTTGATCACTCGCCATGGGGCTATAGGTGTAATGTCCAGTGCACTTGGCCGTAGCCATACAGAAAATGGGTCTCCTGTCATAATTCATGGGTTTTAGGTTATTTTACTTTCAGCCTTCTATGTACACAAGTCATAATTAGATGTCTTTTCAAAAAGATGGGGTTTTGGCACAAAAATGCTGTGCAACAAATCTGAGGCAGAGTGAGTAAAAAGTTTTCCAAATATCAGTGGCAACTTCTGTTGGTGACTTTTCAGAACACCTCAATTGGATGTTGCCATTGCTTGTTGGACAATTTATTGGGTTACATTCTGATGATCTGGTGTATCATGAAGAAGTCTTTGAGTCACTACAGGTTTCATGTGTTATGTTATCCTTACTATGACAAATACTGAATGATATGAATATTTTATATATATATACGAAAGTTGCAATCACTGATAGGTATTCAATGGGAATTGCAAGCCTCATACTGTTTATTCAAATACCAGTTTTGAATGACCCTCATTTTCAGAAATAAAGTTTTCTGGCACTGCATACATTTCTGAGCTTCTATTCAATGTCATGGCTATTCTACTAGTTGTTTCAGATATTTTACTAAATTCAGGACCAACAAATTTATTGAGCTTAAACTCCTAGTAAGAAGGGTAAAAGTGAAGGCTGTGTAAACCTGAAAATATCAGAGAAAAAAAAAATAGGTGGATTGGCTTAAATATTTGTATTTCAGCTGGATAGATGACTGATATATGTAGTGTAGTCAGAATTTTAGCCCGGGTTACAGACTTCTGAGTTGCATGCTCAGTATTTGATAATTGTTTTGCAGACTTGTGGCCAGACTATGTTGAAGTAGATATCGGTGATTGAAACTTCATAATATCATGTGTGTCAATTACTTCTTCCTAAACACTGATAAAATAATGTTAAATTTTATAAATTATGTGTGGAGACATTGTGGAAGGTTTAATAAATAACAGTAGGAAGAAGAAACCCTTTTATGTGAACAGGATATTAGCAGTAATCAGAAATGCAAGGTGCTTAAAGGAAACATAATGTCCGTGTTTAAAATAAGTCTCTGGAGGAGGTCACAGCTGTGTGATTTCAATGCTTTGCAGGTCATAAATTCAAAGAAGCAAACTAACAGGTCATCTTGCATGAAAAAAATTATCAATTTTATTCCGTCTATCTGCCTAACACACAAATAGTTTCTTACTGAAAAAAAAGGTTGAACATAAACATTAAACACTTCAATGTTAACGAACATCAAACAGCAAAGACAATTTGTTATGCTATATAATTGAACATAAATATTGTATGGAATGAGGAAGCCATAAATAAACATATTACATGAAGAAACAAAGAGTCAGCTTGTACTTTTACTTCATCTAGAACTGAAAATAAAGCATACACGGAAGGGGAAGAAAAATATCTACTTTATTGAGCCTATGTGATATAACTATTCCTTCAGACATTTTTATGTACCATCCATTGTATCCCTTAATCCCATTCTTTCTTCACCTAACCTAGCCCAGCTACGTTTACTCACATCTAGAACATAAAGGATGTTCATATCTTTAGTTAATATCTCCTCAGAATACTATACATTCCTCTACCTGGTTTATGGTGCTTTACCAACTTTAAGTACAGTTTGTTGGCACTAAAGAGTGCTTTAAGGTGTGAGTTGAGATAGGTAACTTCATGTGGCAACATTAGGGCAGTGTGGGCATCTATCCCACATGGAGAAACAATATGCTCAGACTGATAAGATCCACTTGTGAAGCTCAGAGGCCTTTCAGACTTATCCTGCAAGGATTCACATAACTTTGAACATGACAATGTGTCTGTCAGCAATCTGTCTGATTTCAGATGGCTTGGTTTGGAGTTGTGCAATTTGTTTCAACCCTTTACCTGTCCTAAAGAGTCAAATGACTTAAATAGACAATCCAAACTAGCCTGGAAGAGAGAAGTGAGTGATAGATATCATCTGAGACCTCTGATAGAATGTAGTAGGGATGACAGCACAATCTAGATCTCCAGCCTGACTCATCAATGCTCTTCCATTTATAAAAATTAATTTAAAAAATAAAAATATATTTAAACCAATACACAGACAATCCCCAATTAAAGTTTTCAGCATACATAAAGTGGTTCTTACTCAACAGGAAGAAAAGTTCAGCCCTTCAACTCATCTCAGCAGTTATGATGGAGTCATTCTTAGCTTTTCCCCATTCTCAACTTACTTTTCTAGTATTTCTTTATGTTTAGGTAGAGCTTGAGTAATTCTTGTCATGGATACCTTTGTTATTGATTGGTGTTAAATTCTCTCACCTTCTTTTACAGATGCAGTCAAAGAAAATACAGAGTGTATTCCCAGTATGGGGATGCCTTTGGGATGGAAGTGTGCATTATTATAACAATTAGTCTACAATGAACCAAGTCAATCTGAGGAGAGAAATTTTGCCACAGTTTCTGGCTCAACAGCAGGACATCTTCCCCATCTCTCTTGGTTGACAGCTGCTGTGCAGTTTATCAGCTGCAAAGTGCCGTCAGGTTCCCTTCCCTGCAGGGATTCCAGCAGAGCCTGGCTGTGGTGTCTGCACTCTGCTCCACCCTCCATTCCATCCCCTCAGCAGGCACTAGGGCTGCAGACCGTGGATGTAAGGAATCATCACAGAATAGGTTTTGAGTATGTCAACCATATTCTATCCAGGGAGTAGCAGCTGCATTTTACCCTACAATTTCCATACTATTATAACTTCTGTAAGGATGTCAATATAACTTCTCAGTTTCCTCTAATTTCACCCCCAGCCGTTTTTCCATAATGAGCCATAGGCTTTAATTTCACACTTTATTTTTTGTATCAACTGTCACAATCTTTGCATATATTTCTATTGAACAAGTTTTCTGCTGAACTCAGTAAACAATAGATTTTTGATACTAGTCAGAGAGTTGGGACTTTGTACATACATATTTCTACAAGTTATATTGATTGTTCTCTACCTCAATGATACAAATTTATGCCTACAATGAAGTCCTCAACTTCAGTTTAATTCATCACCTAAAAGTGCAATAATATGATCAAAACAGTGCTTAAATCCTTCTTTTAAGAAAACTTTCTAGTGAAAAATGGGTAAAATATAAAGTAATAATGCAATCTACTGTAATGTTTTGGGAGAAAATGAAAAAATATCTTTAGACTGGGTCTGACTTGATTTTATGAGGAAATATCTTCAAACTAAACTTGATGAACAAGAAAATTTTAAGATGACACTTCCTTGTAAAAGAAAATGCTATAAACATCACTACCGTGACAAAAAAAAAAAAAATCAGTTTACTTTAAAGGGTCACAAAATATGATTTAGCTAATCTCAGCATATAATATATGACATGATTAATTTGGATTCATCTATGCAGTTACATATTTCACTTTTACTAAACCAATTACTGCATTTCAAGGTTTTATGATGAATTCTATGTCAACATAGTATTAATAAAGTATTTTTTCACTCTATTGCATGAGAGCCATGAAATAGATACGTGAAAATGTTTTGCTGTTGCTTCATAGCAGAGGAGTCTGTAAAAACTGCTAGCATTACAATGTTTACAAATAAGTTATGATCTACATTTATCTGAAACTGAGCTTTTAATGTCCTTTTATTTTTTAATTAAGTGACTGGTTTCTAAGCTATCACTGCTTACATTAGACAAATGGATTTAAAACATTACCTAGCAGTACTCGCAAAAAATATATTTTCATTATATCAAAAGTGTCATTTGGCTTGCAGTTAGACTTCTATTTTAGTTTACCAATGAAGGGCAGAAGGAAAATTGAAAGTATAAAATTCTTAGTACAGCCCTGCCCAGATGGCTAAATTTTCCTCTGTGTTTTACTGGGGAAATGTGTGGTTATTTCCTCGGGACACTTTGAATTCTCAGCCTTTTAACTGAGGCAGTTCATGGGTGAGAGCGTCAAGTCCAGCTGCACCCGAGAGACTAATGTAATACCTGATGTTTTTCCATACAAAAAAAAATCTGTTTTGACCTTATCAGCATATAGAAAATCCTGACAATGAGAAAAATCAGGTTTGGTGTAAACCCTGCATCAATTTTTTTTAACAGATCTTCCTGTTCATTAAATAGAAAATGAACATTTCCATGCTTGATGTTTTGAACACATTTTCTTTCTAACAAGAGTTGCGTAGGCCACAAATCTACTACTCTGTCTATAATGTTATGAAAAACATCTCAGTTCCTATGGGATAGTAAGAAGCAGAGTTTTTGCCCACTTACTGACTGTACCACTTGACAGCAATTTAAAAAATATTGCCATCTTTTTGTAAAAAAATGACACCCAAACAAAAAACAAACCGAAACCAAACAGAAACCAAATTTTTAGTATAAAAATAAATAGGATTTAACAGTTTTATACAATCACAGCAATCTGGTTTGATATAGAAGATTGTAACAAAGTCTTCAAAGGCATTACAAGGTTATATGTGTTAGAGAGGATTGATAACAAACATGAAGAAAAACAAAACTAACAAAAATTTCACAGTGGCAGATTAAAAGCCAAGACTAAACCTGGAAATAACTCTATTAATTCGTTCAATTAACTACCTTTGAGAGAAGTAATTTTAAGAAAATTTGAAATGTTCCCTAATGACTACATTTGTTTTAGCTCTGTTAAAATTATTCAGCAATGAATAGAGTTTTGATTACAAGCATATAGGACACAGTCTTGATTAAAAATTGATTGCAATGGATCTCCACTACGTAGTGCATCGTTTATTAACTATTCCATCTGAGATCCTCTTACACATTCTAGGTAAATCAAATTGCCCATCATAGTTTCAATACATTTACACACTATCTATTGTGACAGAGTTTTATTTTTTAGAACTTTCCTCAGTTCATTGGCAAAAGTAACCATGCACTTAACAGTGTTAACAGTGTTCTGTGTTGCAAATACACTAAAATCTGTTTACATGCATAAACATGAGGAAGAATTCTTCTTAAAACATATGATCAGAAAATTCATATTTTCTAGAAGTGAAAGTTTATTATAGCTTCCAAACTTTAAAAGAGAGGCCTTTAATATCATACCAGCCTTTAATTCTGTAAAACAGAAAAATAGGATTATTAATTCAAGAAAAGAACAAAATGAACATTTCAGAAATGGCAATAAAATGTTGCTCAAAACTAGCTGAAGTTTGACACAGTGGTGGTATGAACTACCTGAGCAGAATGAACTTTACAGTTCTAAATGCATTGTTAATACTAACATACAAGCTAAGTTAGGTTTACCTAGGTATTTTGCACATGTACAGAGGATCACAGGAGCTCTGGGTCAATTAGTATGGAAATGAGTAAAGTTTGCCTGACCTAAAGTCTTGCCTAATTTACCTTTTCCAAGCCTGCAACTTGGTTATCTGCAAACTCTGTTGCTCTGCGACATGGAGTCTTAACATGAATTCTGAACTATCTACTACAAGATACTGCACTGTAGAAAACAAAAACTAGAAAGAAGTTAGTCACAAAGCCATGTACTGGCTTTAGCTGTAGATAAGTATTTTTTTTTCATTGAAGTCACTATGCAATGAATACTCTGGAGAAAACAGAACTCTTGTTGATAGTTTATGGAGATCAAAATTAATTTTAGTCTATGTAGCTTGGGATAATGCACTACTCAATGAAGTATCCAAGCAAATTCTAGTGAAGCATTCTGTGGCATGACTAATATCTGTGTGATAAATAGAATTTTTTTTCTTCAAGATCAAATAACTAAATACAGCAGGGATACACAAGTTTGGAAAAGCGGATATATTAAATGTGAACTTCAAAGGGGAAAAATTCCTTTGCTTGAGCCTTTTACGGATTCTGTATGGTTTTTAAAGAAGACCAGGTGTCTTATTTATTTATGTATTCTTTATATAGGATGGTGTTGATTCTGTGTTACTTAGTCTTAGCTATGTTAGAACTCCAAGTTCCAGGCGTCTTTATTCTTTTTTCCTTTTCTTATCAGGAAAGAAACCATACTGAAATATCACATCCAGTGTGAAACTTAGGAAAAAAGTTCACTAGTAGTTGCCAGCACTTTTAGGTTAGGTGACATTTACAATGACAGCATTTTTTTTTTAATTTATACAATAATTTGATAAATAGCTCCTTTTTCTTACTATTTATTAAATTCAGACTTCAGTAAGACTATATTCTCAGTGTTTCTCACATAAAATCATTAGTACAAGAGATGGGTCTAGTGCTTGACCATTAAAATAATGCAGAACATCCATCCATTTTGCCATTTTTATAATTTATAAACAATTTCAAAGTTTTTAATATTGACTAAACCAAAGAGACCATCTACATCCGGTACACTCACCGTCAGTCCTCAGCTGATTTATTTATGCAAGCCTCAAAACACTGACTGGGTTCTTCTATGAAAGTAGTGTTTTTTAATAAATTATTTTGAGGAAAACAAAACAAAAAGATAAAATTGTAGGAGAAACCCACAAACTAGCACTCTCTGTTTTGGCTTTCAGAAAGCTTCTAGGTTGTGTCTACTATTCTGTGGTTCATAGACTATCATTTTGATGCTGCTTTGTCAATATTAAAAAGTTAAACAGCAGACTAAGAGAGAATTATTGTGTTTTTTGCAGTGTGCTACCTTCAGATGCTCTTGAGCAAAATTTAGGGACTAAAGTCTGTTGACACATTATCTCTGATCTGGCCAGTAGAGAAATTTTTTTTACTGTGAAGATGGTGAGACACTGGCAGGTGTTGCCCAGAAAAGCTGTGGCACCAAGTGTCTGGACATGTTCAGGGCCAGATTGGATGGGGCTCTGAGCAGCCTGGTCTAGTGAAAGGTGCCCCTGCCTGTGGCAGAGAGGGTGGAACTGGGTGATCTTTGAGATCCCTTCCAAGCCAAGCCATCTATGTTCTTATGATTCTGTAATTCAAGTAACAGATCTGTGTATTGTATGAAGCCATAAAATAGAGTGCCTGGGTTGTCCTATCAGTTAACAATCTGATACTTGATGATTGTGCAGAACGACAAAAATACCCTTTAATATAATCTCCTCATGTTCTCTTTCAGATACTTACTGAGCATATTTTGAAACCTCTTCTTAATAGACTTGATTTAATTAGCTTCCTATTGGCTTAATTTTTCTTTTCCCATTTAAATACTGTATTATAAGCATATTTGTAAATCATATTGTTCTTAGGCCAAAACATTTCATTCAATGAATGATTGCTTATACACTGCAACAATTACCCAAGCAAATTAATGTCTTTGAATAAGGATGGCACTTAGTGATGGTTTAGTTCTCTAAATTCCTGCATTTATACTCCAGTCAAACAGGATCTGTCACTGCATAGTGCTAATAACAAATTAACTCGCATGCCATGGAGAAATAACAACTTATCAATGTTATTCTCCCCCTATAAATTACTCCTAAACAAATGATCTTCTTGGGCAGATTGTTTTGTTAAGATCTTGAGGGATAAAGAAAGTGCAAAGAAAAGGGAAATTATGATACTCTTCCTAACAGTAAGGCATTGTCACTTTCTGAGGCAAAGATACATAAGTTCAGAGCTGCATTTTTCTTCAGACCCTTCTGAACCTGCATTTCATTCATGCTTGCACAATTACATCAGAAGTGGATTACGTGAAGTAATTCTGTTGGGCCAAAACAGGATTAGCAGGGTGAGCATATAACCTTCTGTAAGTCTGATTTACTTACGGGACTTTATATTTTCCACAAGGGTGGTCATGGGCAATTTGTCATCATAGCAAATCCTGTAAGAACTGCACTTGATAATGTTCCCTTACTCCAGGGCAGATGGTGAAGCAAGCTTTTGAGAAACATTGCACCTATCAGTAAAAAGTGGCTAAAGAAGGAATAAATTTCTGTTGTTGTTTAAAACTAGCTGAAAATTAAGCTCCAGGCAGCCACTTCCCTTCCCCTCTCCCTCTCCAGTGAAAAAGAGAGACAGGGCAGAGATTATGGCTTGAGGTAACAATTCACTGGAAAAATTAACTGCAAAAGAGCAATAAGATAAGGAAAACAAACAGTAACAGCAACAATATTAATGACAGCCGTTTCTGAAAGAGGGTGATTGCATTAAAAAAAAAAAAAAATCTTACAGAGGTCCAATTGCCCCAGTGTTGCCATGGCCAGTAACACGCAGCTTCCCAAGACAAAGGAGAAAATGGCAGGCACTGCCACAATTAGCATTTTTTCCCTGAGCCTGAGCCAATGGAAAACAATGACAGACAAACCCTCTCAAGGTTGCATACATGCAACCCCACCATTCTTCTTACTGCTTTTCTCCCCTGTAAAAAGGAGAAAAACCAGCCATGGTTCTGCTGCACGTTCCTTTATAATTCCATCCGATGCCATACCACCCAGGGATGATGTGCCTGGCACAGAACAACAACCTAAATGCACCCAGATGGCTGCAGGCTTCACCTCCATTGAGGAAACTGAAAAAATTGACTCGGTCTGAGCAGAAACTAGGATATATCTTTGCATTTTTTTCACTCTTGAAAGGTGAAATGCTCAGATAAATGATGCAGAATTTTTAACTGCACAACTGGACTGTTATGATCCAACCAGTCTGAAATCTGTATTTTTTCAAATTCTAAAGGTATTCAGACTAGAGGGTTTGGTTGAAGGTCCATTAGTTAAGATACACAGTAAAATTTGCAACCTCCACAACATTTCAATGAAACAGACAACCTCTTAGATGCTTCTTTTTAATACTTTGTGTAATTATTGGGCCGGCTTAAGATTTCTATGGTTCTTGTTGATTGGTTTTATTATTAATTTTTTACAGAGATGTTTTTCTTTAGAGAAATTGCATGTTAACACTCAGATTATTTAACACTTTATGGCCCTGATCTGATAATTTGATGATAATAGACACCGTTCTGAAAAGAATTAAAGTAAGAGTGGGAAAGGAAATAATCTTTGGGAAAATCAATCTTCACACATGCTTCTGTCACATTTTATAAGTTCTTCATAATAGCTGTTAGTAAGCTGACAGCTACAATTAAAGCAGGAATGAGAAATATAGCATTAGGGATGACTCCAAATTAAAAAAAAAAATACACATATATATATGTGGAAGTATTTGTCAATCTTGTGGCAAAGGCTTCTGTAAATAAGAGCACCTTATGCTCTAGAGTATGCAATGCAGAGTAGAGACTTCGAAGACAGACGCCATATTATTAATTAATGTTCTTATTTAATCATCATTTGATATGATGTAGGACATTACAGAATTTGGCCTCTTTGTTCTATGAAATGCAGATATTCTCTTGTTTAAAATGCTGAGAGCACCATAACAGCAGTTTTTATAGTAACAGTTTAGAACTGTATATTAGTGGATTAAATACATAAATTGCCATTTTTTTCTATAGCGCTTATGAATTTTGAAGTTATAAAATTAAGGTTACATAATCCTTATTTTTGCAGTCCTCTAATATTTAGTTTCAAGTGATTTGCATGCTACAATGCATCTTATACAAAAAGTAGTAGAAACTATTTCAGTAAAATTTCTTAACTAGGCCACCCAGGAAAGACAGCTTAATTATAACTCTTAGTTTCACCAATCAACATTTTTAATTAACTTTTAGATCTCTGTACCTAATTTATGTGGTGCAAATTAAAGCATCTGTTAAAAGATTTTTTGTTCACTCTTTATAAATTTATGTTTGTTTGTAAGCTTGTGTCACCTGTGTTCCATAATAGCACGTGTCATTTAATCTCAAAAGTGCAAGCAAATCAAGCAAAGACCAAACGGAAGAAACAGAATAATTTTCTAGGAAAAGTGCATGTTAAAGACATAGTAATGAAATTCAATTACCAAAAAACCCCAACAAACCCCACATCAAAAATACCCCAAACAAACAAAGAAAACAAAGGCTCATTGATAGATAGATATCATTAAATGGTTTTGATGCACTGACACTGGAATTTTAAAGGAGATGAGATGCTGAGCAGCACTCAGAGCATGGATCTTCACCCCTATCAAGGCACAGTTTCTGGGAAAGTTTTTTAGTGCCACCTTGACAGAAGTGGCACAGCAATTTGGTTTTGTTGCAGACATTAAACCAATAATTCTACAGCACTAAAACTGGTGTCACATGATGTTCAAACTAGTAAATATCTTAACAGTAAAGAAAAACTATTTAGCCAAATCATGTACCTGCTCTCCATGCCAGCCCTGAAACTCTGTTGGCATGATAATCATAATCTAGCTGTTTTAGCAACTAAAATTAGTTTCACTTGTCTCCATAGCATGAAAAAATACTGTATTGAATCATTCACCAATTGTTTAAAAGAACAGTAATAACAGTTCATCAGCTTTAATAATCAGTTCAATATAGAAGTCAGTATAGATAGCAATACAGCCTTATTTCTCTATCCCCAGATAACAATGAGCCTTAATAAAAACACATACTATCAGGTGTTAAATCCATTCATTTACTGTTCTAAGATGGCTCATAATCACATTAGAGCCATCTATTTATTCACATCTCTATTCATTTAAAGTTTCTTGCCCTATTACAAGAGATAAAAGAGGGAGAAAATAACAAGAAGTTTCACTGTTTATAAAAAAAAAATCACTCTTGCATTATCCATGAAGAGTATTATTTTCAAAATTCCATGGTTGTTATCCTACCAGTTTTTGTTTCTACATTTCAATTTGAGTAAAGATTTCTTTCAAGAAGTAAAAATCAACTCTGCCCTCTGGTGAGGGGTAGCTTTGTAGTTATACAGTTCTACAGACTTTTCCACACAGTCTGTCAGGACAGACTTAACCTGTGCTTTGAGATGTGTATAAGAAAAGTAGATGTAATACACAGATGTTATTGGATGACCAAGGCTAGCCTTAGAGTTCCAAGGTGAATACAAGGGTGTACAGTCTGAGTTCACTGAGGGGCTGAGCTCTGCATGTGAATTGCAGCAGTTCTCAGCCCCCAGCACTGCCAAGGCATGTGCAGAGTAATGGATGCGATTGATGGATGCAGTTCCTTGCAGAGGTAATTATTGGATTAGAATCTAGAAGCACAGGAAAGAGTTGCTTTTCTATGTGATACTGGGGAATTGAATCCAGCTCCAGTGCTCTCCTGCTAACAACTATAGCAAAGAAACAACACTGTAGCAATTGGTCATGAGTAATACCAAACTTCTGCTTTGCAGGGCTGAAATTATTTGTTAACATATTCAAAACACAGTTACTCTCATAGGTGGCGTCTTGTGTGGTCAGATGCATTTTATGAGAAGTTGTTAATGGAAATTTTAGGATTTTGTTATAAGCAACCTCTTGATCAGTTAAAGAACAAGGTAATGCAGTTGTTTTGAGCGGCACAAACATCATAAATAACTAGCATACCAATAGATTCTACTATAAAAATATTAAAAAGCCTGCTGTTATATATTTGGCAAGGTCCAATTCTCCTCTAATAATCTGATTTTAAGTCTCTTATTATTGGCAAGTTATTGTTTTGGGGTTTTTTTAATGATTTTTCATCTAAGTATGAAAATGGAAGCATTCCAGATTAAATAGGTAAAAATTCAGAAGAAAGCGAATGTTCTCTATGAAGCTTGTGGGGAATCCACTGGTCCTATGGCATATGTTCAGAACATCAAGCTAAGATGGAAAATGGTTAGTGCTCTGACTTGGGAAACAGAAAATGAAAGGCGAATAATAAGTATTACTGGCCATGATTATTTATGTCACAATGGCTCTTCATCTGTATATTTCTGGATGAAGTGATCAGATTCATGGATGGCTCATGTTCCCACTATCTTCTAAAACATATCCAGTTTAGGTATTGCTCACTATATTGGTATTGTCTAGAAATAGTTACGGGATATAATCTTCTTGAAATCTTGGCTTTTCAGAATTTCATGTTTTGCACTCACTAGTTCTGTAAGTTAGTCTTGCACTTAGATTTCATACTTTAAAAAGGCAGAAGCTGGAAAAAGAGGGAGGAAAAATCCACGGTAAGCAGTGACTGTATTTTTTTTTTATTTTGTTACTATTATTCTCAATGACTACTAAACATGAAAAACCTAGGCAGGCTTCACATGCTTCACACTGCACTCTCTTTGTAGACTCAGAATCTAGGTTTTTTTAGCAGCACTTGCTTTGCCCTTAGATTTTTTCATGTGAAAATGTAATTACATGCAAGGGTTACACACATGCATCTTTTTTATGTCATATGCATTCCACATCTTTATCCCTTTTACTATTCTGCTCATTCCTAATGGAAAAAAATGTTAAACATTTCAGCTATATTTCTAATTCTGGGCGAAAGGAGAAGTCAACAGCAAGGTTTTAGAACTCTGCAGTAGGAGATCAAAAGCTCTTAAAAGAGTTTCACCTACGAGAGAATTTACTCTGAAGGCAAGATAGTACTCTAAATTCCATGAGGGCTTGGCTGGGATGTCAATCAGACATGGCAATAGTTTGGAAATGAGCTACTCCCTAAAGGGGAAACTAGTTAAAAATCCAAAGATACAGAAAGGTTTAGGGGAAAAATCTGTCTGCAGAGAGTGAGAGTGTCAGCAGTAACAGGGAAAGTAGAGAAGTCATACAGGCTCTCCAGCTACCTGGGAGCAGAGAGGCAGAACTTCCCCTTCCATGGGGCAGAGCCAGGAGCTGTTAGTGACCCTGGCATGGACAGTGGCCCCACTGATGGGGCACAGTCACACAGCAGCAAAGGAAGGCTTGTGTGGCAGTATGTTGTGCTAGTTGTCCTGTAATTATCTATCAACGGGAGTTGGAGTCAGGATGGACCCAGGAAGCCCACTAAGTGCAGCAGCAGACAGGACCAGAGATAAATAGAACATGGCTCAAGAAAGGTCTTCCAAGGCCTACAGTGATATGGGGGCCCTGATCCTGTGAGCAAGGGACTCAATGGCCAGGACCATTAAGTCCTTTTATTGCCCTCAGCTTTCCTACAGCAGCAGCTGAAATTTCAGCAGCTGCTGAATTTCCTTGGCAGGGGCATGTATTCAGAAGACTTTTTTTTACATATTTTTTTCTGTAGTTTCCTTGTGAGGTTTGTTTTATTTTGCAATTAAGAGCATTTCAATACATTGAGAAAAATTATGAAGAGTGTGTATCATGAAGTTCCAAAAACCCTTCATAAATTCCTGTACTTTATCACAGGCTTGCAGCTCTGCCCTATCTAGAGCTTCAATAGGGGAGTGCTACTGCCATGGCACTCAAATCATATCACAGAATCAAAGAATCACAGAATGGTTGAGGCTGGAAGAAGACTTTGGAGGTCATTTTGTCCTCAACACCCATGCTCAAGCAAGACCTCCTAGAGTTGGTTGTCCAGGAACAGGTCCAGGTAACTTTTGAAGGTCTCCAAGGACAGACTCTACACCTCCCCTTTGCACCGTCCCGTAAGATATTTATAGATATTGATAAGATCCCCAGTGAGCCTTCTCTTCTCCAGGCTCTCTGAGTCCTTTCCCTTAGCTCTTTCCTCATAGGAGACATGCCTCCAGCTCTGCAGTCCCCAGTACAGGGGAGACACAGACCTTTTGGAGCAGGAGACATAAAAAATGATCAGAGGAATGGAACCTCTCCTGTGAGAAAAGGCTGACAGGTGGGATTACTCTGCCTGGAGAAGAGAAGGTTCCAGGAAGATCTTATTGAAGTTTTTCAATCCTTAAAGGGGGCTTTTAAGAAAGGTGGAGACAGACTACTTAGGAGGGTCTGTAGTGATTGGACAAGGCATAAGAGTCTGGACAAGGGATAAAGGAGTTTTGATTCAAGCTAGAAATAATAATAAATTTGTTCAAGAAAGGTGGTGAAGCCCTGGTAAAATTATTCAGTAAGGCTATAGATGACCCCTCCCTGGAAAGGCCAGGCTGAGCAGGACTTTGAGCAACTTGATCTAGTCAAGGTTCTCTGTGATCATTGCAAGGGTGTTGAAATAGATGCCTTTTAAAAGTCCCTTTCACCCCAAAACATTGTGATTCTGTGATCCTGCTAAGGTCTTTATGGATGACAGCATGACTTTCTAATATATCAGTGACTCCTCATTTTGTGCAACCTGCAAATCTGCTGAAGGCACATCATCCTACAAATCATTAATGAAGGTGTTACACAGAACTGGAGCTAGTGTTTAGCCCTGGGGTACAAGTGCAGTTACTGACCTCCAAGCAGATTTTACACTGCTGACCACCACTCTCCAGGTCTGGCCATTCAGGCAGATTTAAATTCACTCTCTTCTCATCCAGCCCACATATCACAGGCTTGCTTCTGATGCTCTTACAGGAGACAATCTCTCCCTTCCTGGAGACTGGGTAGGTAATATCACTGCTTCCTGCTCATCTGCTAGGCTAGTAATTTATTCAAAATGTATCACAGGGGTTTAGGAGTGATGTTTGCTTTCCTCCAGTTTTCAGGCACTTGTCCCAGTCACACTGGTCAATGAAAGTTTGCTAATAGTGGTCAGGCAATTTTTACAAACCCCTCAGAGCTCATGGGTGCATTGCATCTTGTCCTCTGGGTTTATGCATGTACAGTTCACTTGTGTGATCCTTTTGCACCAGGGGTATATCTTCCTTGCTCCAGGCTTTTCCCCTGGTCTCTGCCTCAGAATTCTGGAAGTGGGTCTTACACAACTGAACTGAAATAGACACCTCAGCCTGTTCTGTCATTTTAAGCTGAGTGGCTCATTCAGCAGTAGGTCAACATTTTCCGTAGTCTGAGTTTGTTACTTATATCCTTACAGAAGTATTTTCTTCCATCTTCTATAGCATCCAACTCTGTATGGGTTATGACTTCCCTAAACATTATCAGACAGTGTCTATATTCTGAGTTACCTCAAACTACATCCACCTCCTAGTATAAGTTTTTTCCAGAAAATCCTTTTTTTGCTTTTGTTGGTCCTCTGCATTTTTTTCTCTGACTTCTTGGTTATTGGGATGGATTGTTCATTAGCTGGAGGAGGCGATCCTTGAGTGTCAAACAGCTTCCTTGTATACCTTTTCCCTCCAGAGCCTTATGCCATAAAATTTTTTGAAGCAGATTTCTGAAGGGAACAAAGTCAGTTCTTCTGAAATCTAACACTGACATCATGCTTTTTGCCCTTCTCCATCCTCTCAGGATTCCGAACTCCACCATCTCATGGTCACTATAGCCAGGAACAGAAAAGCATAGGATCACAGTGAGGTTCAAGAGACCAATGAGGGTATTTCATTTGACCAAAGCAGATGAAGATCATCAGACAAATTTTGAGGAAGTACTGGAAAAGTTCTGTAGGAAGCAGAAGAATTTAAAATTAGTTCACACATTTGGCCCACCATTAGTCAGGGAAGAAACTCACTATGTTGTGATCCCAATCTGTGGTATGTGTCTTATATGTAAAACCTTGGGGCTTTTTCCATTGCATTTTCTGTTTTTAGTTTGGTTGTTTGGGTTTTGTTGTTTGTGTTTTGGTGAGAGCTTTTGGTGGTGTTTTGTCTTTTTTTGTTTGTTTGTTTTTTTGTTTGTTTTGTTTTTGGGGGTTTTTGTGGTTAGATTTTTTCCTTTGTTTTCTTTTTTTGCAGTTTATGTTTGGTTAGGGCTTTTTGGATTTTTTTTTTTGTTTTGTTTTTTTTTTTGTTTTGTTTTGGTTTTTTTTTTTTTTGTTTTTTTTTTTTTTTTTTGGTTAGTTGGTTATTGG
>JAOTQP010000001.1:77231037-77243580 GCA_026413545.1 Cichladusa arquata
AGTTTGAGAATATTTTTTTATTTCTGTCAGTTGAATACATTCAGAGAGTTCCTATGATAAGGAGCAAGCAAGAACTTGAAAATTGATCTTTCAGCATCCATATAAACTTCAACTACTGATTAAATCTGTTAGTTGCACACAAAATATTTTCATTTACTTCTGATTTTAAAAAATCCCAAGCCCACAAAAAAAAAAAAAATTTTTTTTTCTTTCCACAAACACAGTAAACAACAAACTCCCTGAAGTTTTGCTGAACATTCTTTTTCCTCCAGCCTCTCATCAGCTGCTTCAAATGAAGCAAGTTCTTTATTTATTTGTTTGTTTAGGTGTTTTTCTGGAGGAGTGTTTTTGGGTTTGTTTGTTTGTTTGTTTGCTTTTTCCTGAGGTATATTGGTTTTGATCACTATCTTTTCATTTGTCCATCCTTGTACTTAGTATCAAGTCACAGTTCTAGACTTGGCCAGTGTCATATATTACCTCTGTAGACTTATTTTACATTCTGGACATGGAGAAATACTGATAGATTGTTATGAATCATACATAAATATGAAAGGCATAAATATTTAACACTTAAGGCTGGAAAAAGTAAGAATAAGAAAAATAAAAGGTCTAAAGGTTGCAGTCAGAATGTATCAGAAAATAGGATGAATTTCAGAAAGAGGATGTAGAACAAAATAACATATACACGGGTCAAACTAATATTAAATTGGGCTGACAATAAAAAGGAATGCAACAATGGAAGCCTTAGCTATTATGAAAATGTTATGCTATATTCTTTACATGTCATAACTAGGATCATGCTCTGCCCAGACTACCTGAATGGCTAACAGGAAGAAACCCCAGGAACCCAAAGGTGGAGAGAAATCAGATCCTGAGGGTGCAATAATTTTTCTGTTTTTGAAGGAAAATAAGGAATAAAGGTGTCAGGCCCTACTTGAGGAGAGATGTAGGACAACTTGAGGTGTGCTCTCAGACCATTGCCCTGTAGCTTCTGTCTTGCAAAATTCCCAGAGCTGAGCAGAGCTGATTTTGTTCTAAGCTGACTGTAATTTCATTGTAGTTGAGGAGAAATATGCATAGCAATAGTGCAGTTCAGCCAGATATTGAAGGATGAATCCTCTTCAGGAGTAACATCATCTCACATTGGTTCTCTTCCTCCTCCCCTTCCTGAATATAAAAATCTTCAAACACTGTGTTTTCCTTCGCAAAGAGCAATCAAAATAAACTTTGTGCAAAATTGAGCTGGTTTTTGGCAATCAAAGAATCCAGAATGAAACTGGGCAGATGGAGCACCTGAGTAAAGCACATACATTGCTGATGTTGAGGCAGAAAGTAAAACTGACACAAACCTCCACCCAAAACACAGGGAAAGGGTGAGTTGCAGGAAGGGAAGATCATTGTGGTCTGGTGGAGTAAATGAAAAAGAGATAAAATGTATTTTACTTTCTCAACCAAAACACAAAGGCTAAAGGCTGGGAGAGAGAGTAAGCAGGAGGGGACTGTATGCAACCTTTATGAAGAAACTCTAAGCTTTTCTGGTTGGCTAAAGTTACCTTAATTAGTCCATGAAATACAAGTGGGCACAAGGCACAGCTTTCGGAAGTGTAAGTAGAAAGACAAGAAGTGGCATTAGGTCTAGCATAAAGTGTAAGATTTTCTTTAGAGAAGACGCTTTAAAATATTATTCTTAACAACTATATAGAATGATCATGTTCATCTTTACATCTTTAAATAAAATTGTTTTTTGAACAACTTTATTCCCATTTGTGAGTGTAAAAAATTATCTCCCCCAACACCAAGAATTTCAGTATAACTCTCTCAAGAGTTTTTGCAATCATGTCCTCAAATATGAATCAACTTGTTGCTGTCAATCATGATCTGTCAGAAAGGTTGCAGTGGGAAAACCTGGCATACAGAGTAAGAGCCTTTGGTACAAACAGAAACTAAGACAAGATCTCTTGAGTCCCAGTCTTACTTTAAGTTCAAGACTCCCAGGTGCCTCATAGCTAGCAGATGTTTACCTAATTAGCAGGAACTAGCTAATACAATATATGTTAAATCTAACATGTGACGAAATTTAGTTCATTAATATCTACACCATTATATGTTTGCACTTCTGGAGTACTCGCATTACTTCACCAGAATTGGTGCACAATGGCGAAAAGACATCAGTTTATAAAAAGGCAAAAAAGTCCACTAATTCAAATGAGACAAGCTCCTTATTCTGTAAAGAGATCCATAAATGAGGAAAACTTGACAAACATACCAATGAGGCTTAATTATTTTTTTGGATGCTACAAAATGCAAAGAACATTGACCACTTTTCATTTTTAATGAAAAATAGCCAGGTTTTCTGCCAGGGTCATTGAGTTCACTAGAATTAATTAACTAATAAGTTCTGTGATTATGATTTTTCATCCATAAAATGTTATTTCTATGAGTTGCTCCATCATACCTATAAAAAAGTGCAGAGCAAAAGGATGCAAGAGTGTTTTTAGGCAACACTTCAACTCTCTAAGTCCTAAGTCTAGAATTATATTTGTTATTTTCCTTGCTAACAGTAAGAGCAATTTAGAAGCAGCCGTCTCTTGTAACAACTGGTATCGAGGAGTAATTCCAAAGGTGGAGAAACGAGTTTTGCTTGGCAAATATAGATAATTGAAAAGAATAAGTTCAGCTAACTTCTGCTGAGCTGATGGTTGTTTTTCACTGGAATTCACTTAGATTTTTTGCAGGTCTGGGACTTTGAAAAAATGCAGGACCCTGGGCCAAGGCAGACATTCCTGAGAACTCCAGTATCTGAAATATCAAAAAATAATGAATTGATTTCGCTTAAAATGATATCCAGTTTATATATGATTTTGGGAGGGGGAATGTGTTTTATTTGTAAAATTATTAAATAAAATAAACTAAAATAAACTGCTGCTATATCAGTCTGAATTTGTCTCTAAAATATGGAAACATTTTTTCCTTCAATTTAAAAAATTAAAAAACACATTTCAAAACGAATATTTGAGCTGTCACAACGTCGTGTTTGGATCTATATTTAAAAAAAAAAAATTAAAAATTTGAAAATCCTTTTTTCCTATAAATGTCCTAATAATTTTTATCACTATTAAATTAATTTTGGGGACCAAATCGCCAACAATTAAAAAATACATCTAGCTCTGTGAACAGGGCACAAGAAGCCTTCATAGAAGCAGGATTCTATATTATCTTTTTCTTTTTAGGCTACTAATATTGTAAATATTTATTAATTAATGATTTTCCCCCCCGTCTCTCTCTGTTCCACTGAGCTTTTCCAGATGGTACTCCCTTGTTAGAAAACTGAGAGCTTAATTCTTTGTTTCATCTAATTCTTTTTTTACTCTTGGTAAAAAAGATCTATGAAAATCTATGACAAGATCTAGATAAATGACATCCTTACACAGAAGCCAACAGATCACCAACCCCTTAATCTGTGCTTACATGGCAACTGTGACCCAGTGCTCGCCACCACCTATAGAGGTTTCATACAAAGCACATTATCACTGTGCTCACGGCTGTGAGGAGCCCAAAAGCTGATTCCAAGGAAGGAAGGACTAATCCTGCCCAATATACAGTTTTTCTTGGAAGTGTCCTAGTGTGGCAGAGCATTCAGTTCCTACCCTGTCTTACCAAGACTGAAATTGTGATTATAAATTTCTCTGCTCATAGATTTACCTTCAACTCTAAGCATTCTGAATAATCTCCTGCAGAGTCAACAAATCTGTTTTATCCATCATTTCTGCCTTGCAAAACGATCACTAAATCACCGTGTGGAAACTTGACTGCTGGTATACTCTTCCTTGCTCCTCTGACACCAAGTATTTAAAAATAATGATAATAGCCATGGACTGCCCTAGTTTGTGGCATTGTCTCTGTCTTCAGTCAGTCTGAATTATTTTCACCATTATCATTTTCAAAATGGAAACAATATATTTTTTGACTTTGCAGCCTTGCCGTTCTATCTAGACTCCATATCAATGCAAGGGGAGGAAAAGTCATTAGGAAAAGGATTAATTCTGAGAAATGGTAAATTGAATTATTGATTGCAAGGCTTCCTGATGCTTTGACTGATCCCAGAAAAACATAATTTGTCCACTCTTGAAAAGCTTAGAAGTCCATTTCCATGACATGAAGGAAATGTTGTATACATAGCCTAAAAGAATATTTCATTTTATCATGTGTAATTATGTAATTGTGTGCCATGCATAGCTCTGTGGAATGTCCATTATTGACATGCATTGTAGCCCTCCATAATGAACCCTTAAAGAGTCTTGTTCTAGTACGCCTTAAATAATTTTTATAACACCGAAAATGAAGACAAAAGGAATCCTTATCATACATTGTCTAATTCTTGCTAATATTCAGATTCCCAGGCCATGAAATTTGCTGAAGAATATGTTCCTTTGCAAGAAATTATGTTGAAACAGAACTCCAAGTAAAAAAAGTAAATATTGCTAATACCTTGATATGAAAGGGAAGCTATTGAACAAATCTACTCATTTTCATAATTCACTTGTTATAATTCTATCTAACTTTGAATCTCATTGATGTCAACAGGGAACTGCAGCCTATCATAGAAATTCTCCTTTAAATCTCCTGTAAAAGCATGTGTACTGCTTGGAACTTCACAGAGCTTTGCTTGTGAGTTGCCATAATTGATACAAGATGCAGAGAGGTGATAGTGCAGGAAAACACAGAAAAATTAATGAAATATCTTCAAAAAGCAAACTTGTACAGCATGAACATTCTCTTTCCAGCTGTGTGTTCAGCAGAAAATTCTACAGGAATTGTTTTCAGCCCTGAATAGAGTAATAACATAGATGACACACCAAGGAAGCTCCCCAACAGTCCACACATCAGGGCTTAGACAGAGCTTAGCAGGAGCAGGCTTCTCCACATGGTTCTCCTCTGCTTAGTACTGCTCACTGCTTTGCTTCTTGACTGTCCAATGAATTCATACATATTCCATGAGAGATTAAACTTTAAAACAAAGAGAACAAGACTGTTCTTATTGATAAGCCTAAGATTTTTAGAATAATTGTCTATCCTAAACTTTTAATATAACCTGTAGATACATCCTAGAAAATAAGTTTATACTACATCTGCCTCATTATTTTAAATAACAAAAGTTAAGCAACATTAAACTTAAAAAAAAAAAAAACCAAAATGGTAGGTTATAGAAGGTTTTTGGAGAATAAAACCCCTCTTGGTTCAGTATAGTAGGATTGAGATGATTTAACCTGATCTGTTTCTATCCTAATCAACTTCAACACAATACTCTTACAATAGACAAAACCAGACAAAGACTGAACTGTGCCTTAACTTGTATTTGACAGTAGAATTATACCTTTGTGAAGAATATTTCTAGGAGTGCTAGATGAAGTCTGAGATGTAAGAATACTTATTACCCTACAGAAAATGTGTGACAAGTGCAGCTGACAGGAAAACCTCTTGCTTTATTTATCTTTTCGAGAGAATTCAAACATTTTCTTGTTCTGTTGAAGAATACAATTGGAGATGAGAAACTATATGTGATGTTAAAGAAATATGAGTGTGAGGGGTTGTCATGGTTTAACCATATCCATTAGCTCAGCCCCAGACATCTGCTTACTCACTGCCTCACCATGGGATGGCAGAGAGAATCCAAAGAGTAAAAGCAAGAAAACTTCTGGGTGGAAATAAATAGAGTTTAATAGGTAAAGCAAAAGCTGTACACACAAGGAAAAAAAAAAAAAAAAAAAAAAAAGAAGCAGGGCTCCATCCCATGTTACTCAGGAAGACAAATTACTTATCTTGTAATGTCCCTGTCTCTTCCCTCTTCCACCAGACCAGCTTTTTACTGCTGATCATGATGCCATAAGGTCTGCAATACTCTTTGGGTGACTTGGGGTCAGCTGTCCTAGCTGTGTTCCCTTCCAGCTCCTCGTGCACCTGCAGGATCCTCACTGGCACAGTGGGGTGAGGAGCAGAAGGGCCTTGGCACTGTGTTAAAGCTGCTCAGCAGTCAGAACACATTTCTGCATTAGCAGCACAGTTTCCATTACAACTCCAAAATACAGCCACATACAAGCTACAGAGAGGAAAATCAACTCTATCCCAGCCAAAACCAGCACTGGGGAACAGCTGCACAGCTCTCCAGAGATACCTGCCCTCTTTATCTCAGAACTGTTACACGGGATGCACGCACTCTGCCAAAGTTAATGCCTTAGTCCTAAAATACTGAGCTCTTGGGGACTGTGCTTCAGGTTGCTGTTGCTTCATTAGTCTTTCCAGGGCTTCCTTTCCACAGGGCCAGAAATGAGATCTGGGTGGAGCTGCAAGTCCCAGAGCTTCTGTTTTTTGCAAATTCTGCCTGTCCTGAAAATTGTCTCCAGTCTGTGCTTCCAGGCTTCCTGTACATTATGCAGGGTACAGAGGTACCCACAGTTTAAAGGAAACCTGCAAGCAGGCTGACTCAAAACTGTGAATTATACATTTATAGGTTCCATGACAAGAACTGGGTTTATTGTCAGAATCAGGTTTGTTCCCCTAAATGTATCAGGTGAGACATCAATTTTGAGAATGCAGGCAAGTGTGCTTAGCATTAGCACATTGGGTGTCCCAGAGCTGCTGCACGAAGAATAATATGCCAGGAATCTGGACAGAGTAATGTGGAGCTTTCCCGAGCTTCCAGTGTAGGTTTGCTTGCTGAAAGCTCAGGAGGTTTTCAGTGAAATATTTTATACTTCACCAATTCTTATTTTCCAATGGAATGCTGTTTCATCACAAAATATCTCTGTGGTTCTTGTAGTATATGATCTCCTTATACTGCTGTCTCAGCTTTAACTGGTGAATAGAGAGGTAAAACAATCTTCTTTGTCAGGATGAAGGTTTAATTTTTTTTTTTTGTTCTTTTTTTGATGAAATCAAGAGTTTTGCTAGACTGTGCTCTTGGGCTTTGCATCACTAACCCCAATGACTGCTGCTTTCTGAATACTAGTGGAAGTAAGGCTCCATATAATTTTATTTTTTTAATTCACACCTGGCCATAGTAGCTTAATGCCTGCTACAGAAGCCAGTATCACTGCAGCAAAATGTACCTACCAAAATGGATGTGCTTGAGAGGGCAGACAAGAGTAGCATTTTTTTCTCTTTAATGCAATATTTTTGTTGTTTTCTGATGTTGACTACTCTTTTAAAATGTAGTATCTGAAGAATGAGTGCTTTCTCCTAGTCTGACTTTTGTTGTCTTCAGCACAAAGTTGCACAGCCTGACATTTGTGGGCTGTTCACACCACATACTGTTTTCAATTGCTTATGTTGCCATCTTTTCAGGCTTCTGTGCCTTTTGCTTTTTATGACTTTAGGGACTCTTCTAATAGCATCCTTATTATCTTCCATTATTGTCGGGAAAAGGCAGTTTTAGAACTTTGCTCATCATCCCACAGGAAAGGCAGGACTCTTAGCAGCATAGAGAATTTAAAAATTTTTAAACAGATGTGAAAATTAGACCTGGAACTCAGGTATAAAGTTTTTTTCTGATGTTTTGGTACTTCTGTTTATGTCCTAGTAAAAACCTGAAAGGATAATTTTGTACTAAATGCAACTTGAATGTCTAGAGTAATTTCTTTATGAACACACCTTCATGGATATGTGTGCCTTTCTCAGCTAATATGGGTAGATTTGAAGTTCACTATTCTAAAGCTTGAATTTATAATTAAATCCATTTTAGCTTTTCACATTATGGAGCCGCTCTAACACTGCTCACACTCTCAGCCCATGGCAAAGAAAGGTCATTCAAGTTAGGCAAGCTGTCAATGAAAAAGGGTGAAGGTGAACTGCATTACTGTGCACTTGCCAGAGTGCATAGAGGGACAGGTACTTGCAACCTGGTATATGAAAAATTGCTAAACTGTAGTAATTTGAAAATGGGCTGTAGTCCCCAGAGTTGGACACATTTCAGTACCCCTGGTTTATGGTTGGGGCATTTCAGGCTCCTTAGCCTACAAGAAAAAGTGGGCAATTTAATATCATGATACTAGACCACCTAATGGTTCCCTTTTAAAACAATGCCTACAGTCTACAAGATTAAGGTCCACTGGTAAATAGAAAAGGAATGTTTCTTTTATTAATAATTTATTTATAAGATAAAATGTTTCATTTTTCTAAAAATGTTGTATTGTGACTTCACTTCTGATTGAAATACATCCTAACATCATGATTTTATGTTTCTAATAAAAGAGGTTGATTTCTAGGATTTTCTTCAATCTTTAATTGGAATCATAGTGATTGAGCACCACGTTGAAGGCATAAAGTAATTTAAAAACTAATCAGAACAGTTTAAAATCAAAATACAGTTCAGGATTGTCTGTATCTAAACAATAAAATGAATAAATGTGGTACATTAACCCCTTCTCTACCCCAATCAATTAAAATGAGAATATAGAGATGTGGATATTCTGGCAGAAGCAATAGCAATTCAAAATTTCTCGGTTTAAATTGCTAAGAATTAGTCCCCATTTCAGGATCCCTCTCTATTCCTCTCTATACAGACTTACTTAGATGTGGTTTTCCTTTTCTTCCTTTTAACCATCAGGTGGTAGAAAAAGCCAGGCTCAGTATAAGGATTTTAGAATTTAAACAGGTGAGAATGTGCATAAAGCACACATAAAGCTTCTGAAACTTAAATCATAAAATCTAGATTTTAGGAAATATGTTTGGTGAAAATGCAAGAGAGAGAGCTGCTCTTGATTTTACTACCTTTATAAGAGTGTAAGTTCATATAACAAAGATTCATGACCTAAGATATACAATGGGAGAAATTAGACAAAAGCTGCTCCCCTTTTCTTTACTTTGAAGAAAATATATTTTTGTCATCAAAAAGGGTCTGAATGCTCAGAAGTTACTTGGGATTCTACATTCCTTTAACTCTATCTTTGCATCAGTACTTAACAAGCAAAGAGTTTGTATTTTAATAAACATAGGTTTGTTAATACCTTTAATACTTTTATCCTGTGTATACTTTGCTCCTCATGACCACACATTAAGAAGTTCATTCTTCACTATCTCTCAGTCACTACAGAGGGTACCCCATATGAGCCACTAAAATTGCCTTTGAACCACACTGCTCTCAGCTTGATTACTTAGGCAAAGCAGTTCAAATCCTACAAAAAAAAAAAGAACTCAGTGTGTTTCTTTGTTCCCTTTTGTTCAGAGAAGGAGTTCAAACCTCCAATGACAATAGATTTAATCACATTTTTTACCTTTTCCAAGACTTGGACATAGAGCATGAGTTCAGTGCACACAGCAGAGCTACTCTTCAGGGCAGCTCTGAAATGGTGCACACATCCTTGCTCTGGCTGTCCCCCTGAATATTTCTTTCAGAGAGTATGTTTGCATGACTGTGGATCCTCTCTTAGAAATATTGTCCTCTAGGACGGGATACTTGGTCTTTGTGTTGATTGGATGCAGTTTCTTTATGTTATGCATGATAAATTACCAAACAAGCCAAAAATTTCCTGAGTATTTAGAGAGGTAAAAGTTAAAGGAAGGAAAAGTGAAGGTCTGCAATAAGTCTTAGGAAGATGCTGACAGAGTCCAAGACTGCAATATAAAACTGAAACTCTCCAGAGGAAAAAAAAAGAAAAAGAGGGAAGAAGGAAAGGAAGGAAGACATAAGTAAGGGAAAGCATTATGAAAACTGTAAATCAAATTTAAGTCAAGATACCAGTGATGTGTTTGTATTACAAGGCCAGTTCTCATTATGACTAGAGTTGTCAAATAAAGTGTAATTTTTCTTCCTTGCTTCCCATTTGTATCAGAAAGCAGAGGAAAGAGGGATAATTTCCTCACTTGATGTAAAACTATTCTTTATTATCATATTTATAAAGCAATTACAGCAATGGAAAAGTGGCCACATGATATTCTTCATCTGTGAAAATAACTCTAATGGGTTTACAGCATGCATATGAAGAAACAGCTTCCTTCCGTTCGCCTACAACAGAGTGATGCAGCAGCCTCTTGTTTTGGTGAACAAACAACAAAACACCAAAATACAGCTTATTATTTATACAAGAAAGAAGACCTAGATCAAAAAGTGTCATCCTCAATGTCAGTAGCTGAGTTGCAATCTCGGCTCCTCTGATACTGGTGCAGTAAGAATTGCTATTCTTGTCACATTTGTGGTTGCATAGAAATTCTAGAAGACTTACTAGGATTCACCACAACCACCCTCACACAGCCTACTGAAACATTTTCTTAAAAAAAAAAGCTGTAGAACTACTGATCATATTTTGAAGGAAAGTTTGTTCTGGACGAAAAATGTAATTTAATTGAATGCAATATTTTTTTAAAGGAATAGATTTGATAAACTTCTAGCTAAGGAAAACAAAACAAAACAAAACTTCAAAACTTAACAGTGCAAACTTCAAATATCTTGTTTAAAGGTTTTGAAAATAAAAAAAAAAATGTTGGTTTCAAAATGCTTAGCATAATTTTTAAAAAGTAAAGATTTTGGTGGCATGACGACAGCTGAACTAGAATCTTATTTTAATTATGAGTTAGTAAATATGCATATATGTTTCTATATAGTTTCTTGACAGAAGTAATGACAGAGGCACAGATAGAAACAGAGGCAGAGGCAGAAAGACAGAATTGGAGGGAAAATATTGCATGCTGAATATTTTTCCAAGACAGAACAATCATCTCTGTTTCTGGACAGCTCTTGAAGTGATAAATTCTTCTGTGGCCCTAACATAAGGGCATTTCTTGATCTTGAAGGAAATATATTTGAATTGAACTGTTGAGAAGAAATGTTTCCACAAGTATAAAGGAAGTTGGCATTGCTTACAACATCCACTTAACATTCACTCTGTGTTTGTCCCTGAAAGTGAAGCAGAGCTGGAATAAGTTTGGTGGGTGGCCCCAGCAGGCTAAAGGAAGGAGGCTGCCCACGAGCATGGCATAACACAGAAACCGCTGCTGGGAATCTGATGAGGGCAGGAATGTGTAGCCACACGGCTTCTTTCCGAAATCCATTTCCATGCACCATAATGATAGTGAAGAATTTGTCTGGCTTGTATTTGCTGCAAGCAGAAATGAAGACTTTGTCCAAAACCTCATATTTTTTTGGGGAAATCCAGTGTACCAAGCCTGGATGTTGAGTTTTAGACTATAAAGAGTGCTGCATCAACAGCCTAAACTGTTAAAATAGCATTGACTAGATATGACAAGAACTGGAATTTAATCTAAATGTTAGTGGTGTGTGTAAGGACGAAGAGAATTAGGGTCTGGCTTCTCATTGTAAACAGACAAATCTCAGAGTATTTTCCCGAGGGAGGTATTTGTTGAGTACCTGACTTCTGAGGTAATTGCATCCAATTGTATGTACATTCCAATCACACTTCAAAAACACTCTGTGACAAAGACAATTTATGTGAAGACCAGCAATTTCTAGCAGTGACAGAGAAGTCATAGTTCTCCTCACTCAGCTCTGTGCTGTATTTTAATTTTTGATTGTGGCCAGTGTTACTGTTCAGAATGTCAGTCCCAGGATTTTGTAGTCAGAGACACTCTGACCCCTCTCCTTGAATCTCTGTTGTTACCATAGGTAAATTTGTGGAGTCCTTGGCCAACATGCTTTAGAGAAGCATAGCAGACAAAACAGCATAAACCCAAAATGTTATCCCAGTGAGCTAGTTCAGAATGAATAAAGGAATGTTGTCTTAAAAGTTCAAATGAAGATAAAACTCACATATTATCAAATTTAATCACATCAAGTAAATTAAGGAAAATCAAATTTAGGTGCCTATTTTCAGAGGCCAGTCCCCTCTGGATCCTTTTGTCCTTCAGTAGAGGGAGGCTGACACCTCCAGAGTGAGAGAGCCTGCTGAAGACAGAGCATAGCTCTTACTCTCTCTCTGTTCAAAAGATAGGAAACCCAGCAATTAACCTGCCCTAGTTATATAGAATTAATACATAAGGCATCTACTTTTTTTTTTTTTTCATAGATGATAAAGGGTGTTCAGAGAAGGCAGTTTCCTAATTGGACCACTAAATTAGATACTAAAAAGAAAGCAGAATGAATATCCAAAACAGGAAGCAATTCAAGCACAACTGCTAACTTCTGGGGGGGAAAAAAATGAAACATTTTTTCACATTCATTAAATGTGTCAGTCGAGCTTACATCCTCAAAATAACATACAAACAACATGGGGTCAAAGAATGATAGATTACTGTCACAGTTAGACTTGCTTATCTTTATGAACATCTGGATCACTGCAGTTATTTCAGCAAGTATACTTTGCAGTAACACCGTGAAATATGAGTAGGAACTCTCTTAATATTAAGTGAATAGTCGTCATCAGGATGGGCATGGGCTTTGAGGCTCCAGCCTCACACTGTGACATAAAGCAGCTCTGAAACTGTAGAAAAAGCCATAAAAAAATTACATAGTGAATGTACAACTGTCCTGGTTTGAAGGACAGGTGTCTGCCAGTAGAGGCAGAAGTTTCCTCTGAAATAGAGGCTTTAATTCCA
>JAOTQP010000001.1:77243680-77261236 GCA_026413545.1 Cichladusa arquata
CTCCATTGGCATGATAATGGGAAAAATTCTTCAAATTGACACAGTAACAGAAAAAACACTCAACCCCCAACAACAACCTTTCTGTGACACTGGTGGAGAATTTTCTAACCCATCACTCTTATCCACCTGGTAATTATCTGCTCCTGACTGTTGAGGGGCTGTGGTCCAACAGGGAGAGCCTGAGTCACTTAACATGTATTTCCACAGAGAATGATGAGGACAAGTTGTCTATAAAACTCTATGCCTTTATTTAATTGTATAGAGCCTTTAGACTCAGCTGTAACTCAAAAGAGGGCAAGAAGCCTAGGTGTCCCAAACAGGATACTTAGTTAAGCCCTTTCTCAGAAAAATGGGTTGTTTTGTTTTAAAAGAATTTGAAGTCCTGTCACATCCAGAAAGATATCTTTATGTGTCACGGAAGGCTAGAGAACTAAACTCAACTCCTTTGTAGGCTCAATATGAGTCAAATCCACATATTTCATTTTACAAAGGATTAAGTCACTAATCAGAAGATTTCAGGTTTTTCTGGAGGTCAGTATTTTCCCATGTTAAGTAAAGCATTAATTGCTTTGCATATAGTTTATAGAAATATTTTTCTTCCTTTTCTTCTTTTTATTTTTCCTTTCTTTATTATTTTTTTTCTCTTTTCTAAAGAAAGTCTATGAAGCATAACTAAGAGGTAAATATTTTCTTATTATTTTCCAGGTGGCAAAAGTTTTTAAAAATTTAAGAAACACAGTTTCACTCAGCTTAATCTGAAAAGAAGAAAAATGGTCGTTGTAAGGTTTTCTTCCCAGGGAGAAATTAGTGACTTGCAATTCCAGCAAGAAAAATTTTTCCTGTCTTTCTTTTCCTTTACTCAGTTCTACTAAGTATAGCATTGCCAGCCTTCAGCATATTTGTCAGTAGCTTGAAAGTGGAAGAAAGATTGTCCAGACAATGTTGAATTGGCAGGAATTGAATAAGAAATTAACTATTAATCTAAGTACAGAAGGACTTACATTAAATGTCTGGTCTAATAAATAGAAAATATAGCCTGAACAAGTGAAACTGAAATAAATATGTTTTGAAGCAATAGATAAACAAAGCTCGTCTGTTATAAAAGAAATGCTCCTGACAAAGGAATAGGATTTCAGAGTTTCAGAAAACCCTCCAAAGCCATTATCTTCAGAAGGAAATAAACACTGTTAGGGGGGAAATTACAAGAGGAACATGAGAAATCAACAGAGCATATCACCACTGTGCAAAGTTACATTCCTGACTTCTAAGAGTAAAATCCCTTTGCAGACCCACTGGCACTGATAAGCAGACCTCACCAGAGCTTTCACCAAATTTATCCCTAACACACAGAGAGACAGCACTAAATTTTTGAGCACAGGGCTTGGACAGGACTCAAGTGTTCTTGATGTCCCATGAATATAGTGAGTAAATAGTCTGAACTGTAATAAGAGTCAAACATATTTTTTTTTTCCCCTGGTAAGGATGCCTGGGGGCTAGGTATAGTTGTATTCCCTAGCAGGATCCATTTGTTAAAGGAACTAAATAACCAATAAATATCTTCAAAAATTAAATGACTTGACAGGAATCACCATTTCAATTGTTGTACAATCTGCTTTTAGCCAATGCTAAGTGATATGAGCTTACAAAAATGATATGAGCTTACCTTGACTTTTGTGGGACCAAGATATGTCAGAGAAATAAAGAATTCACCCATCTCTGAACTCAATCATCTGTGAATTACAAACAAGAGGTGAGCAGTGGACAGTGATAACCAACAGCTACCAAACCCTACAAAATTAATGGGTATATAGTGCACAGTGCCACATATCCCGAATTTTCATGGGATCCTTTCGAAGAGTAGGAAGCATTAAGGGTAGAGGGGTCTGTCCTCAGGTAGATCCAGCCAAGTTACTGTTGAGCTGTGATCCAGCTCTGGCCCTCAGCAAGGCTAAATAATATCAATATTCCACTAATTTGCTTCTACAGGTTCCAGTTCTGCAACCAGTTTTCTCTGAGCTGTGCTGCATTTCCTGCTATTCTTATGCCCAAAGATTATTTAAATATTTAGTGGCTGGTGAAATGAAGAATCCAAAAACAGGTTGAAGTGAAAGTGGACAGTGGAGAAGTTCTTGGTCCAGTGCCTGCCCAAAGGCAGCCCTGAAGTTGAGTATATCCATGGAATATATTTGCTTTGGTTTAACAATTTCACACATTTTATTATGAGTGCACATGGCTTCATCTTTCGCTGAATACGGCTACTTCAACATTTTATATCTTACTTTTTTTACTTCAGCATTTATTGCCTCATCCTTAATGCAAAAGAAATTTGTGGTCAGAGCCTGGATGTGCCCAATCTTACTGGGAATGGCAGTAATTCAGAAATGAAAAGATAGAACAATAAAATTAATCACATTCATTGATATGAGAAATATTCCAGTTCAATTAATAATGTTACATTATTGCATGTTACATGTTAATGGGCTGCATTGATGAGGCATGCTTAGAAAGAAATAAAGTATTCCCAACATGTCTTACCTGAAAAATAAGACCTGTGCCACAGACCAGCAAAGGCACCACTACTAAATATGTCCATTCAAAGCTCAGAATTGGTTTGGTTGCAATTCAATGTGCAAAAATTTTCAATTTTCCAAGAAATTTAAAGGCATAAACCTTCTGAACTGTAGAAAATAATCTTATTTGCAAAAGTCAAAATATTTTCTGGTTTTGTCTTGAGAAATATATATTACAATTTCAGGGAAAATTAAGGAGAAGAGAGTGATTTGACAGTGTATCTCACAATATTCCTATCTCCAGTTTGGACTATTTCAGTCTGAATGGGTGGACAATCAGATTGGCTAAAAATATTATTGCATAATCATGCTTGGAGGGTGGTAATTAAGGGGACATTCCTTATGTGGAGTTTGGTAACAATGCTGGAACTGTCTTATTCAATACATTTGTGAAGGATCAGAGTGTATTCCCATCAAGCTTCAGATGACATTGCTCTAGAGGGAACATTGGGTGGGCTCTAGGGCTCCTCTGCTATTCAAAAGCATCCAAGATTTGCTGGAGGAATGAGATAGCAGTAACATAAAGAAAATTCATGAGGATAAATTTAAAGCATTTTACCTGGGAAGGAAAAACCCCTGCAACAGCACAGGGTGGGTACTGGCTGCCTGGGAAACTGCTGTGCAGGAAAATCTTTGAGCATCCTGTAGGGCTGGACCAGAGCTGGTCATGAGCCCAAATGTTTCCCTGGAAGCAAAAGGGTTAACAGCAACCTGGATTGCAGACACAGGGCAGAGCCTGTAGATCCAGGGAAGTAACTATTCTCCTCTGTTCCACATTTGTTATGTCATAAACACAGTGCCAAATATCAGACTGCTCACTACAAGGAAAACACTTCTAAGCTGGAGATAGTTTGGTGGAGGACACCAAGGTGACAGGAGCAGGAACATTTCTCAGGAGAGCCTGGGAAAGCTGGGTTTGTTGTCTGAAGCAGAGGCAGTTTTTAGAGAACCCCAGATCAGCCCCCACTGACCAAGGGGAAGCTCTCTAGGAGCTGTAGCTGAGCTTTTTCCTGCTGTGCACTGAGGTACAAGAGACAATGTGTAGGAATAGAAGCAGTAGGGGTACAGACTGAAGAAACATTTTGCCCATGAGGATAGATGAGCACTGGTATCAGTAACCTGGAGATGTTTTGTAGTCTCCAACCCAGGAGGTTTTAAAGCCTTGGCTATATATGAAGCCATGAGAAATCTGGTCAGATCTCTTGAGGACCCTGGTCAGAGCAAAAGGTGGTTCTAGAAACCTCCTGAGGTCTCTTCCAACATACATTATATTGTGATTCTATGATTCTCTAATTTGTAATGTGAAAGAAAAAGACATGCTTTTTGTCATAAAGAATGAGAGGCCAAAATGCTCCATTTCAGTTAAGAAATGAAACTTCGTTGATTTTGAAAAATTTAATGTTCTTTTAAATTTCAATCCATATTTCAGCAAAACTAAGCTCCCAGAGGAAGTTTTGATGCTGATGGAACAGCAATCTTGGATGAAGAATGGTCCTTTAGGAAATCTTCAAGTGGTCCCTGGAGGAATTATTTACATCAGGAGAAAGGACCTTAGTTTGCTGTTTTATTGACATAGATTGGAAGTGATCATTGCAAGAGAAAGCTGCTAATCTTAAAGACACACAGGAAACAAAATAGGGGGAGAGGAGTCTGACAGTGGACAGCAACACATTTAAGATTTAACTTGTCTCTGCATAACTTGGCTGCATTGGTTGTTTTATTTATTTTTTTTTTTTTTTCCTGAACCACATCTGTTAGTTCTTCATATGGCCAGAGGTAGGAAAAAGAAGACTGAGATCTCCCTCCTTCATTTGCAGTAATGAGGGATCCACAGAACAACTGCATTCACAAGGTGAAAAATGGTATTTATTTTCGGTGAAATGATTAAAGCAACTCTGTGACAAAAAAAAAAATTAAGAGTCTTTCTAAAGCATTTCAGCAGTGCTTCAGGAAAGCTGGCTGAATATCCTTACTCTTAGTCTTTTTTCTTCAGACTTGGCCTTCTCCACAATGCCTTTCTTTCTCCAGTTGCTCCTGTTGGAGCTGAGTGGTAAGAAAAGAATTTCTATGACTGTATGGGAGCAAGTTTGAAGAGTCTCGTTCAAAGCATTACTCAAACTGACTGTTCAAAGATACTAATTTAGAAACCTCTGTTATAACTGTAAGTTTTTCAAACAATCAAAGCTGAGAGGTAGGTTTCTAGGCAGTGGTCTGTTACTGGAGGAACTTTCCTCCTTTGAGAGCCGCTTCTGTAGTCACAAAAGAGGAATATGTACATTTTTAGAGGGTTCTCTAATCCACTTATTCTACACAGTCATTTTAAAATGAGATTAATTACCCTCTGGAGATTGACAACTTTAGAAAGGAAAAATCCTGTGATTTTAATGCCCTAGGAGTGTTCTAATGTATTTTGGATTTATTGATGTCATCAAACAGATAAATTAAAAAATCTCTTTCAGATTATATTTGTTTAGCTAATCCAAGTATGTGACTGGTGGATCTGGCTGTGCACAGGTGATAATCATTTATAACTCTGAAATAGCAGGAGATAAATACAAACAAAGAGCCCTGCATCTGACAGACCTGTACAAATATATCGGTCACTTTTCTTCAGAGGTATCTGACTTGTCTTTGTGCCTTAATCAATAAAGTTCTCAAATGATTAAACAAGTTGATTTGTCCATTGCTTTTAGAACATGTCCTTGCTCATAAATCTCCAAAGTCAAATAGAATTTGCATGTGATATTATGCTATCCTCTAGAAGGCTTTTTCTTTCCTGCAGGAAAAGTTACCGGCTGCCTAATATAATCTTATTTTCAGTAATACCTTATGTGTCATTACCAGTGATTTTGACAGAGTTTTCTTATGCAGATCTGGTGTGTGTTTTTTTTTTTTTTTTTTTTTTTTTTTTTTTTTTTTTTTTTTTTTGGTTTGTTGTTGTTGTTGTTGTTGTTGTTGTTGTTGTTTTTTGGGTTTTTTTCTAGTTCATATGCAGTTAACATTGAATATATGCATGCCTTAGTTCTTTTTTTATTGAGTACAATTTTAATGAATCACTGTGGTGTGTTCACCCTGGCCAGAAGCTAAGCACCCACAAGCTGCTTGCTCTTTTCTTCATTAGTGGGGTGGTAAAGGGAGTTGGAAGAACAAAAACTGAAAACTTATGAGTCAAGATGAAGTTCTATAAACAAAGCAAAGCTGTGCAAAGAAGCACATTCAATGAAAACTTTTGAATCTATTCCTCTCCTTATCAAGTTCTAGTGATTATTTGTATATAAATCCCACCTCTACCGTCTTTTCCTTGGATGTATCTATTTTCACCCTTTGATTTTTTTTAGGTCTGCTTAGATAAAATCTGTAATCATGCTGAGTAAATCCCATTATTTGGATTCTCTATGTAACATGCACAATATAAAAAAAACTTAATTGCTTAGTATAGGCGTTTGAAATACACCCTGGGGAGCACTTGTCTGTAGGTATGTCAAAATTCTTGCATTCCTTTTGAGATCCAAGCCTAATATTTGGGGTTTAAAAAAACCTTTAAGCAACAGGACATCTAAAACTCAAGCTTTGGAATTTTAAAACTTAATTCCTACTGTGAATCTAGCCTCAAGGTATTAGTTAACTTTTTTGAAGCCAGATCTTTCAAGATGTGGTGTACGAAACATGTTCTCAGCATAAATTGTGACAAAATTTAGATTAGACTAAATTTATTTCAGTTAATTAAACTCACAGTTTAAGAGGAATACTGGAACTCTGTAGCTATAATACATAGTATCTGAGCAGTTTCCTGGTCTTACTACAAGATACTTATGGGGACACAATACTAAATTTCAGCAATCATGATATAACTACAAAGAGATAACATCTTCAAAAGGATACTCCTTTTTAGACAGAAGAAATCACGTCCTTAGAAAAGAAATAAAGCCAAATAAGAATAATCTGAATCTCATGTATGCAGTGAATGAGGAACCTTGAATTTTGAGCCCTTAAAAGCATGTATAGCTCTGGGGATCCCATCTTGTTTGGTCTAACACAAGCAAACCTGACCTGTGACCAGATAGCTCTCAAGGACCAAAGTACTCAACACCAGGGGATGAAGTTTCTCAGAGTTGACTGCCAATGTCAGTTTGGGCTACAATCATCAGGAAAGATAACTAAATTCTGATATTTTTGGGAGGGAGTAATTCTGTCTACATTTTTGGTTATGGGACGAAACCCCGAAATTTCAAAACACAAAGCAGGTTCTACATTTTGCAAAATCCTTTTTCATAAGGGTCAGCTTCACAGAGAAATTACCACATCAGCATGGTAAAGAAAGTTTACATTGTTGTATAGCTGCCTTTTTGTATACTTCAGGCATAAAGCAAGCAAAGGCAAAAGGCAAGCTTACAGTATTTCTTTTGGTTGTTTCCTTGTGTTTGTCATGGATCAAATGCCCAGACAGAAATGACACAGATAGTGTGAATATCAAGTTATTAAGCTGTGATTGCCAGATGACAGGTTTGTATTGGGTATAATAGGGCTTCACCTGTATTAATTTTAATGAAAACTTTACTAAGCAGTTATCTCTTTTATGCGCTATGCACTTTCCTGGATATTACAGAGAGCTTTATTTCTTAACAGTGGAATATTTTCCAAAGGAACTATTTTAGTTATTTTTGTTATGTCTTTTTTTGCTGCAGCACCTGGGTAACGGGACAGTTTCATTTTCCTTTTAGAGGCTTGGCATAAGGACCTGAGTCCTACCCAGTCTGTAGAAGTTTTATATGCTTTATATGCTGCCATTCCTTCTATTCTGAAGCCCCTTCTGCTCTTCTTTCTTTTTCTCACACCCTGCCCCCACATGTCTCTCAATTTCAACATTCACAAAAACATTTTTCATAAATGAAAATCAGTCCCAACCATCACAAGCATTTAAAGCATGACCATAATTTTTCACAGATCCTAAAATCATTCCCCTGGGATCTTTGTTCAATCCATTATCGAAAAACAAGATAAGCATATTGTGATTTTTTTTTTTCTTTATGTCTCTTGAAGTACAGTTTGATATTTACAGCCACTGAGCATGTGACAATGTAGAAGGGTTATTTCCTCCCTCTTTTTAAGATGACTTCCCATAACAATATGATTGAAGAACAGACAATACTCCGTCTTTTGCTACAGTGATTAAAGGCATGCCTCTTTTCATGTGTTTTAATCAGTCATGGGGAATGGTGTCTGAATTCTGAGCAGTGGTCTAAGAGATGATAATCTGAATTCTAAGAATATGTGTTTATATCTATGTTGGTTCCATGTAATTACTGCAACAAAGTGTATGTAGAGGTACAATATTAGAGGTATAATATTAACTATACTCTTTAAAGTCAGAGAGGACTTGTAGCTTAAAGAAACAAAAACACTGAAGGGGAGACTATTATTCCCTCTAGAAAGGGGACTTGGATTTGTTACAAAGCACCCTAGAAGGCAAGAGTAATCCAGGATCTTATTAATAGTTCCCTTAGGGTGTAGCCATTTGGGGGTGAGCCTCTTCTCCCAGGCAGCAAGTGACAGGACCAGACAAAATGGTCTTTAACTGCGCTAGGGGAGGTTAGATTGGATAATCGGAAAAACTTTTTCACTGAAAAAGGGTGGTTGAGCATTGTTACATTCTGCCCAACAAAGAGGTGGAGTCATCATCCCTGGAAATTAGAAAATAACTTGTGAATGTGGCAGTAAGGGACGAGGTCTAGTGGTGAACATGGTGATGCTGGGTGAACAGTTGTACTCAATGATCTTCAGGGTCTTTTCCAAGCTAAATTATTCCATGATTTCATGTACAGAATTCATTGTGCAATCACTTCATTTTTCCATTCTGTTAAGCCCTGTTTATAAGGAGCTGTTTCCAGAGGCCCTACATCTCAATATGGCCACCACAGTTCTTCATCCTCCAAACTTTTCTGACACAACTAATAGATTGCTATTTCCTCACAAGTTTCTCAACTTTTCTACTTGCGATTTATTTTTTATACTACATTTTTCTGTCTCATTTGGGCCTAAATCTAAGCCTTTGACATATTTTTATTTTGGCTGCAATCTGTTGGTACCTCTACCAAATTCTTGGTAAGAGGTGTCATGGAAGTTAACAATTGGGAAAAAATTATTCCATTAACAAAGACTCCATCCATCTTGCTGCCAGTGCTGTGTAGGTCTATATTTGAATTGATCAGCTTTTCACAGCTTTTCAGAAAAATGTAATATTTGCATTTGTAATTTTCATCTTCCTTGGTGATTATTGTTGATTAAAACATCAGTATATTTTATCAAACATAATTTTACGTTAACAATTTCTCACCAAGATTTTTATAAACTCATTGATGTCTCAGTCCTTAACCTATAATACCAGAAATTAACTGCATTAACAACAGAAAAATAGTTTTAACTTCTTTTTTTAGTTTTTTACCTACCTATGAGAGTAAATATCCACAAACTATCAAAAATTAACAAATGCAACTGTTTAGAGATTGTTTAGGGAGGAGCAATTGAAATATAAACCAATGTAAATTATTTGACATTAACTGTATTCTTAGTCTGAAATGTAATCCATGAGTTACAATGCAATTTGACGAGATTTTCATTGTATTAATATTGACAATACAAATTCCCAAAATGATAAATCTATCTCCTTAATAAAAACAGAAGTTTGTGATAAAGTATATTTATTTAAAAACACTTCTAAGAGTGTTAGTTCTTTGACTTTTGGATTTACATCAGGATACAGATTATGTGTACAGTCTAAATAATGAGCTCATGGAGTTGAAATTGTGCCAAAGTAATTTGAATTCTGGAGATTTCAGAATGTCAGCTGTTATAGTAGTATCCAATTAAGGAGCTGCCTTAATTTGCAGACATTAGTGTAGTGCTATCTGTTACTAATTCAACTTTTATGGGCATCATCAGATAGTTTTATTTCTAACAGGTTGCATTTATAAATTACCTACAAATAAAAATTATCTAAGTACTGCTACTTACAATGGCTTTAACCAATCTGAAATAAAGAACTGTGTTAAAGGAAATAGCCTTTTTCAGTAACTCTCTTTTACAGCTATTTATGTAGATTTTAGACCAGTGTGGATTTGATTTAATCATATGGAGATTATATTTGTACAAAAGGTGACCAGCAGTGAAGCAGTACACATATATCATAAGCTATTTTTAATTTCCCTTGTATTTTGGATCTGGTTCCTTCAGCCATTGAAATATGAATGCTTCAGCTTGCTTGTAATACATTATCCTATTCTTAAGGTAAGGTCACTCATGTTCAGTAGCAAAACCCCACAGCTGTTCTTTTTAAAGCTATTGTAATGAGCACACTCATGTACTAGCAAAGGACTTAAAGTGAACATTTTTTTAAGGAATGGTTTTTAGACACTATAAATTTAAAGATATTCTAGAAGAATATAAGAGATAAAATATTGGATAGACAAAGTTTGTAACTTCTACAGCAGAATAACACTCCTCTAATGAATGCATCAATACTACAGGAGGGATTTCAATGATCAAAAAAGTAAAAATGTAGGGTATTCAGAGGTTGAGATCCACTAATTGTAACAATTGTGGTCAATTTTAGAATGGGAAGAATGCAAGAAGAAACCTGTGTACTCAAAGAGTTTTTATGTCTGAATATACAGCCTACTGAAGTGATTAACATTTCCTCCTCTGTTTCTTTATCTTAGACAATCTACTGTTTATCCTTGTATGGTGATTCTGTCTGGTTGTGTCTGAGGGTGATACAGAGAAATTTGGACACTTTTTTAATTACTCAGAGTGTTAGTTGTACTTCACTCCCAGGTGAGTTTGAAGTATTGAAAGTGAGACTATTGTCACAATGGTAGAAAGGTATCAAATGTCTCCTGGCCCAGGAGGTTTACAGGGACTTTGTCAGAGTCAGATTCAGTGTTTATGTATCCCTGACAATGACCCTCAGCACCATTTCAGAATTGCACTTTTGGAAAACAGCTTGATGTTGTCTAAATGCTCACATGTTGCAGGATTTCTCATGGTTTGCTGGTGTTGAATGACAGAATTATTATGACCTGGATGATCAGTGCTCTACTGCTATGTGCTTGTTTGATTCCCATGATGTGTACTATAACATCTGCCCTGAACAGGAGAGAATCAGTGGTGAGCTGTTGCTGAAACTTGTGATTTGAGACACAGTTTGCGCTGAAATGCTGCTCAATTTAGTTGACTTGGAGAGCTTGGAACAGAGACATTCCATTAGTAGGCACTGAAAGAAGAAGGTGTAAGTAACTGTGTACAAAGTTATATGGAAACATACCCTTTTAGACAATATGGCTGGAAAATAGTCTTCAAGCTGTGTGCGAAAGGGAAAAGAACATAAATAGAGATTTTAAAGATAGCTGCACTAATTATTTGTCAAGAATCTTTTCTCCTGTTAATTGTGAGTCTTTGTTTCTCTTTCCAATTTTGTTTTGTTTTGTTTTTTTTTGTTTTGTTTTGTTTTGTTTTGTTTTGTTTTTGGTTTTTTTTTTTGTTGTTTGTTTGTTTGTTTGTTTTTTGTTTTTTTGTTTTTTTCTTTTGCTGCTGCATGATATTTTGGTTAGGTAGAGATGAACACACTTTGAATTTGTTTAGTAGGAGATACTTTTAGTGATTAATTCAGTAATTTATCAGAGGGAGGTTCGGGACCTGCAAAAGTTTTTGGAAATGGAATGACTCCAGCCTCTGCACAACCCAGACTGCTGCAAACTATTGTTCTGTCATGTTTTAAAGCAGGACAGACAGACAGCTGAGTTCTGAAGGCCTTATATATTTTCTGAATTTATATTTGAAGTTGCTTAGGACTTACTAAAAAGTGGCAGCCAAATAAAGACCCAAATAAGGTAGGAATATGTTTTTGTGGTTTTGGTTTTGGTTTTGTTTTGCTTTTTTTTGTTTGTTTGGCATTTTTTTCCTCTTTTTCTTTTTTTTTTTTTTTTCTTTTTTAAGCCATCTTTAAAATCCATAAAACTGTTTTATGTTAGAAAGTAGACTTTATCTTGAAGACCAGTGAAAGTATAGCCAAGTGGCCAGAATTCTATGAGCTGACTCTCTGTGTGTTGCCAGATCCTGGAAAGTTTGAAAATTAACTGAGACAAAACGTCGGGTTCATTATTGTTCTGTTTTGCTAGTTTTGATCCCAGCTTCATGATTCAAAGCCAACTTGTAGAACTGAAGCACATCTACAGAAAATAATCTCTGAAAGAATATCAGAAAAATGATTTATTTATTTATTTATTTATTTATTATTTATTTATGGAATGGTTGAGATATGTCTTAAATACTTCATTTCAATTAAAATACGCTACAGGAACTATAGTGATATGTAACAGGAAAGTTTGTAAAAATCACACCATCACTTTTTCACATTAGATTCATAATATTTCATCTCTTCAAGTATCCGACTATCAGGTATTCTAGCTACAAATATTCTGCCTCATTATTTGTAACTATACTATGCATGGAGATTTCTTTATGCAGCTGGATAGAAAGAGTTAACAACTTAAATTAAGAATGACGAGGGAAGGCAAGAACAACTAGCAGCACTGCAAGACAACTATGGACAGTGTGAGTGGGTAAAGGGCATGGGGTGACATGACAAGAAAGTACTTGCACATCAGCAAGGAAGTGCCCAAAGGGCATCATTCTGGGGAGCTCTCCCAACCTTTTCTAGGAATTCAGTGTGGGATAGTTCACTGAAGTGTGTCTATACAATGTAGGCAACATGGGGAAAAACAAAGCAGGGCTTTGATCATGTTTGGATCTTGGAGATTCTGCAGGATGGTTCCCATTACTGGAGTGCTTCAATGAAGGGATACAGGCTCACTTAGAAGGACAGAAAATGAATACAAGGAGGGATATTTGCCTTTTCTGTGAGAGGGCAGCTGGAGTGCATGGAAGCTCTGTCTAGGATTAGTGGGGCTGAATCCAGAGACAAAGTTAGAAATGTTAAAGTCCAAATTGAAGTAAACCTGTTAAGGGGTGTCAAATATAGAAAGAATAGAGATGACAAAAGGAAGCTCAAATAAACATGGGCTCATTTCTCGAGAAAATGGGGGGCCTGGTTATGGAGGATGGAGCCAGATTGTTTTAGTGGTTCCCGTTGACAGGACCAGAAGTAATGGGCACCACCTGGAACACAGGAGATTCTCTCTAATCATCTGAAAACACCTTTTTTATAGTGAGGGTGACTGAGCACTGGAACAGGTGTTCCAGAGAAGTGTGGAGTCACCTTCTTTGGAGACATTCAAAAGCTTCTGGATATGGTTCTGGACAACCAGCTCTAGGTGACCCTGCTGTAGGTGGGGAGTTGGACCAGATGCCTTCTGGAGATCCTTTACAATTTCAGCTTTTCTGTGATTCTGGGATTGTGTGACTCTCTGAAACTCATATTCTATATACTGTGATTTTCTGATTCTATGCAGCATTTCAGATAAATTGTAGATAATCATTGTGCATTTATTTCTTGTACTTACTCTTCCATTTAATGATAAGAAACAAATGTCTTTTCTCTGGTCCCTACAGAAAATTACTAATCATTCATCTGAACTTTGAGAAAATATGGGATTAATTTCTAGCATAGTGAACTTGATCCATGTATGTTTTCCAGCACTTCAAATTTGCCTTCATATCAACAGGATGAAACACCTTTATACAGTCTTAATCTCTCTGTACAAGCAACAGGCAACAGTTCCCTTTTTGTTTGTTTGTTTTCTTTTTTTTTTCTTTTTTTTTGGTGGGGATGGGGTTTGGTTTTTTCGTTTTTTTTTTTCTTCATTGAAGAGGATGAATGACTTGGGTTTCCTTATTGCCTCTAAACAAGATGTTAACAAGCCTCAGAGACCATTCATACACTCTGGTTGTATTTGCTTTGAAAAATATTGCAACATTATATTGCTAACTGACTAGTTCTTGTTATCACAAAGTTTAGATACACATCTTTGTTAGACAACAAAAATCTTTATGAACCAATATTATTATGTTTGGTCTTGGTTTTTTTAATAAATACTCTCATGGTGAAGCTTTCTGGTTACAGTCACTGCTAATAGAACTACTCTTTATCCTTGTCTTTTCAGAATGTTTAAACAACTTCTGTCACTTCATAACTTCATAGCTGAAATGTTTAAATCAATTTTTTTCCATATCTCCAGTTAACAAAAATAAATTCACAATGGATAGTTAAGGCATAGACTAAGCCAATAAAAACCCAAAGAAAGAGAAATTGATGGAATGTAACTTTATATTTAGAAATGGCACCTCAATAATGATTCAACAGTACTTGTCAGTAGATGTTATATAGGAAAATAATATATTTTCCTTCTCCAAGCACATGTTCTCTATAGTTGCTGTGGGTTTCACAGGTTTGTCAATTCTGGGTCATTGTCTCCCAGTTTATAATAGTATTGACTGATCAACAGTCCTTCCTTGAAAGTCCTGGTCTGGCCATGGACCTTGTTCCAGGACTGAATTTGTCATTAGGTAACTATATTTGACTTTTTCATGTGGGGTTCTTTTCATTTTTGATAATATCATATGTCTCCATATTTCCTATAAATGGTGAACTGTATCCCCTTATCTCTGAAAATCCAAAAACCAAAATGCAAAAAAGAAAACCTACTATTATAAAAATTATAAGCTGCTATTTTTATTTATTGAATTTGCCTTTTACATACTTTATAATGAATTTTTCTGCCTGGTTATTTTAATTGGCTAGTTCCTCAGTGTGTATCCTAATCACATAACCAGGTTAAAGTTATTAGCAGTGCCTTGCATTCAGCAAAATCTATGCATTTCTGAATATATAATAGGACTTGATTTTTTAGTACTATTAGCTAGCACCTAATGTCTTCAGTTGCACAGCTGTAATAAATTAGACCTAATGTTTGCATGGTACTGATTTACTGTATTCTACGTGGTAGAAAACTAAAGTTCTGCCTGTTCTGTAATCATTTATAGAACTGAAGGGAATGAGCATATTCTTGAGGTATTAACCTTTCACCATTTTCAGTTTCATGGTCATATGAAAGTTCTATTTTTGTATCAGGCAATCATAGTCTTTTCACGCTAATGTTTTTTTCTCTGGTCTGATTAGCATTCCTCCTTTATTTATGACAACTCCATGACTATTGTCCACATTTTTTACATAATTAGAACTTCAGTCTTATTTTTGAAATAGCCAGAACTCCTCTTGTATCACAGCATGCAGGAAACAATCTGTCAAATAGTCATTTTAAAGTTTCTATAACAAACTTCTGTGATGATCAGTAAAATAAATTAGTGATTTTTTTCTGTAACTGAATTGATTTGATTGCATTATTTTTTCACCTGTGCAATAATGATAACATATAACCTGCAATATAATCATGACCTGCAACATCATCACTATTTCAGGCAAAGCCAGAGGTGCACTACAAGCACTCATACAGCCATTTTTTATACTATTCTCCAAATAGAAAAACCTTAATTTTTGGCTTAGTCAATTCCATGACACCAGCATACACTGATTCTGGTTTCTTCCTCAAGCTTCTATTCCTGCACTGAAATCCACTTCTATGTAGCTCTAGTACAACAAATTGTGTGCAAGACCTTGCCTTTCACTATGACATAAATGATTAAAGTATTAGAATTTTATTCATCTTGGATGGAAAAACCTGGCAGATCCTTATTAGGGAGATGTATCCAAGGTAACCACATAGAATCACAGAATTACAGAATTACAGAATGGATGATGTTACAAGGGATCTCTAAGATGGTTTATTGCATCAGTCCTGTGCAAAAGATCATCAGCTGGAAGAGGTTCCCAAGGCGCTCGCTGATTCAGGGCAAGTAGAGGCTCCACAGCTTCTCTGAAAAACCTGTTCTACAGTTCTGGAAACCTGACAGAGACCTTGAGGGATTCTTGTTTTGTCATAGACACTGATCTTTGCACACAAAACTAGTGATCCACTGCTTATTTTCAGGGCATGCATCCATTCTCAGCCGCAGAAAACCACCGCGCCCTCTCTACAAGGAATCAATGGCCATCTCTGTGGCACAGAGAAATAGCTCTGAGCCAGGCAGGCTTCTGCTCCTTTTTCTTACACCTAGAGCTCCATCTGTCTCTGCAGACACAGCTGCAGTGCCTACCCCTGACACAGGCAGGCTTCCTTCCTAGCGCCGGGGAAGTTTCTACGTAGGCAGGACTGTGGCAGAGAACACATTTCTGTTGCTGGGAGAGTTTTCATGAAAATCACATTCATGTGATGCCATGAGTCACTGTTTGTCAGCAGAACAATATGGCTGATGGTCACCCTATAAATTGCTGTCTGGCCAACACCATACCTGCCTTATCATACACTTATGTGGCCTTGCTAAACAACTTTGACTACTCTTATCAAGGCAATGACCAACAAGTCCAGTACAGAGGGCTGCCAAGATTGTTAGGATAGTGTGAAATGTAAGTGGTTGACAGAAATTATTTTCTTCAGCCTTAAGGAGAAAAGTAAAGGAAGGAGGTTGCTCCCTTCTTAAGCCCTGAGAGGATGTAGAGAAGGATTCTTCTGAGTGGTGCTCATTGATAGGAGGAGTGGCAATGAATCCAAGTTGAAAATTTGGAAACTGATTTTATATATGGAAGAATGGTTTTGTTTTGCATATAGTTTGTCACTGACAGAGGTTTCACAGGAGCTTCTACCGTTGCAGTTATTCAGGAGAAGGATCTGAGCTTCAGGCAGACTTGCTCTGAGCAGTCGCTGAACTACATCACCTCTGGATGACCCTTTCAACCTTCATGGTGCCATGATTCTCTGATGAATTAAGAGAATTGAGGTTTGAGGATTGAGATGATCAAAATCACAATCAAGTTTGTTTTCAGAATTTTGCATGTAAGTGTAAGAGCTTTTCATAATCCTGGGAAGACTTATAAACATACTTTCAGTTTATGGAATTTGAACAATATCATTGACTACATTACAGGAGTATTTTACAGTGCTCTGGATGAAGTATGAGTATAAATCTTAAAAGTCATCTTACTCCCTCTCCTTGTAAAGCAAATATGTGTTTATTTTTGAACTATATATATAATTCCTTTAGACTGTTCTCATTTTAAAATTTTGAAACTAAATTGCAAAGAATATGAGATAAATCATGAAGCAGTATGTGTTTTATAGCTTGCAGTTCAATATATCTGGATTCTTTCATTCTGCTCTTTGAAGAATTAACAGACACTTTTATCATTTAAGTTATGGGAGAAAAGTTAAATAAACAAATTCAAATTCAACCTCACTGTTTTGCCTTCTTATGTTTCAGGGAAGAGTGCTTTCATTGTGCAGAGGAAATAGTTTGCACTTTCATTTTTTAACTAAGATGCCATTTGCTGGAAAATTGGAATAAGACAGGAACCTCTGCATTACAAAAAAAAAAAAAAAAAAAAAAAAAAAAAACCCACAAGGTGGGTTTCCACTGGAATTTGAAAGTCCTCCTAAAGTCTGTTATAATATATTTCCTGACTCTTTAGGAATTTTTACCTAATGACTCCTCCCAGCCTTTCCATTTTCCAGATTTCTCTGTTGGAAATCCAACGGTAAATTCACAGACTTCAAATAAGATTAGAAGATTACCATTTTCTTCAGAACTGAAATGAAGGGCTTAATCAGAGTGTGTGCATTCTAAATATTTCCCTGACTGATCATTAAAAGTAGTCCACAAGATTTTCACCATAACAAAATTAAATTAATTGGTTTATATGTTACCAATGTGTCCCTACACTTTCTTTTAAACTGGCATAATCATTATTACTCCATTCTCAAAACTGTTTAAATATATCTAGAAATACAGAACATTTTTTATTTTTAGGATTTAGATACAGGTTTAGGGCTTTGGTATTTTCCATATGTTTAACCGAGCCTACCTTCTTGAAAAGAAAAGCAAACAACACGGGGGGGGGGGGGGGGGGGGGGGGGGGGGG
>JAOTQP010000001.1:77276073-77292061 GCA_026413545.1 Cichladusa arquata
TTTTTGGGAATCTTTCTGGCTAGGTTTCTTTTTGTTTTTTTTTTTTTTTTTTTTTTTTTGATTGTTTGTTTGTTTGTTTTGACTTTTATTTCATTGCCCATTTTTCACACATTGGTCAAGTAGATTATTTTTAAATTTTAGCATGATTTTTAATTTATTAATACTTTTCACCATAACATAAAATGTCTTTCTACTACTTGTTATGTTTCTATATAGCTTCCTGCAATTCCAGGTGTGACTTGAAGCAAAGCTTATAAAAAAAGACATATTTTTTTCATGAACACAATGATTATTTGTTGAATGTTTGGCACTGAGAATTTGTCTATATGTTTGTAAAAACGTTGGTTCCTATTTTTACATGACAATCCATATATGCCTGTGAGAATTGTTATACTATTCAAAAATGTTTAAAATATTTTCTCATAGCACAAAGGGGGGGAATGGAGAAGTTATATGTGTGCATGTGAACTTTTGATATTCACAACTTGTGCTAGATGCTAAAATGAACCTTGAGAGATGAGTCCACAAGACAATTCTATTTCATGAAAACTACAAGTGTTTCAGACTACAAACCAGGTTCTTTCTGACAAAATTAAGAGGTTCACTCCAGAAGAGTACTTAATGCACTTCAACTGCTAAGGGATGGTCAGTCCAACTCAACTAAGCACAGTTAAAGCCAATCCAAACTAAACACTTATGCAAGGCACAAAGTGTAGACATCACATCCTCAGTAAGAATGTTTGTCTCTGCAAACACAACCTTGTTGGGCCACACAACTTGCTGCAGCAAAGAGATCCTCAAGCTGTCCTATTAAAGAAGTTTTGGCTCAGTATTTTTCAGACCCACGTTAACAAAAAAAAGACACTTGATCTGTTGTTTTGTTTTGCTTTTTCTCATTGTGTCAGAAAAGGGCCAGACGAAACAAAACATGGGAACTCCAGTCATTTAGATCATGTGACTCTTATATTAGCCATCAGGCAACCTTTTGGTTTTCCTGATGAACACATCTACTGACATTTGTTACAATGCTGTGCTTTTTCATAGGACACATGATGTTGCTTAGAGCTATCTCTACCATGTTGAAAGAGAGGAGAGTCCTATTTCAGAGGAATAACATCTGAGATCTTTAAATATGCTCCTTACCTTTACCTTTCCTTTTCCCTGTGATCATCCTTCCTTCTTCTAAGCTAAAGTAAGTTTAGTGCTCTTCTTAAAGTGCTAGTTTATGTATTTAGTTTTTGGCCAGTCATGTATGTTCTCCATATTGTTGCAGATGTGAACAAGCATTTCATGTGGCTGAGTGAGTTTATGACTACGTATATTTATGGCTCAATGTATTATCTGAACACATAAATATAGATACACATACACAGGGAAATCAAGGAAAGATTAGAAGTAATATTTCATTTAATAATTTCTGAAGGAGGTACAGAATCTCAGACTTAATTGCAATTCTTAATATCATTTGCTATTTTCTGACCAAAAAATCTTACAAGATTGTATGTCACAAATATGATATACAATAAGTGAATGCATTTTTAAACTTCATTTTGGTAAAGAGTTTATAATACCATTAAACCAAATAATAGACAGAAAAAAGTAAACAAATTATACTATGGCATGATTTTTAATATTAGGTTGTTGAATCTCTTAAAATGTTATTCTATTCTCAGTTCAGCATGTTTGAACAATGACTGGAAAAATAAAATTATTTATAGCAGATTTTCTACACAATGGTGATTGACACACTAATAAAATCTCTTAAAGGTTTACATATTCCTTTACCATTGTTTGTTTTATTAAGCCTGAAGTGAATCTAAGATTTGAAAGAGAAATAAATATTGCAGATTTAAAATTAACAGTCATCAGAAGAAAAGCTCTAGAGGTTCATTCGCCCTTAAAATATAACTTAATGATGTCTAAAAATTTTTTTATTGACAGTAAAAAAATCCAGTAGGGTTCCTAAAAAAGGATTTAGCCCGAGTAGAGAAGCTATTGGAAATGACAGCAATTAAATCAAGCTTATGAAATATTTAGACTGACCCCAAGGTGAATTTGTTTCAGTGAATACCAGCTATTTGGCCAGGTAATTGAAGAAAAAGAAGATTGAAAGAAATGTATGTATCCAGAATAAATAAATTTGGCATTTTCACTAAAAAAGATGAACTTTATTAGAACATATGTTAAACATTTTCTGACAATCCTGACTAACTGGATGCAGAAGAATAAGCAAGAAGAGAATTACTGCAAGCAGTGTTACAGATGTGTAAGCAGTACATTGCCATTGCAGATGCATAGTTACCAACCTGAAAACACAGTGCATTTTAGTGAAGAAAAGAAAAGGAGAAAAAATTACAAACCACTTTAATTACTTGCAAATGCTGTTGATGTCTTTTCTTCTTCATGTGCTTTGCAAAAATGGATGATTTGTAGATAGCAATTTTTATGTATTGCCTTTAACAGCTCTATTATGTTCTGGAAAAAAGATAGCATATTTATCCAGCTTAACAGGCCACTCTGGGAGCAGTGTTAACAGAAAAATCCACCTGAAGCAAGCAAGGATTTTGATGTTCCATATATGTGAAGTTGATGTTTTGAAGTCGTAAGAAGCTAAGCAGCTGGAATGGAAGCCAATATTGCAGCTTAAAAAAGGATGTTTTATGGATAAGATTTTCTCATAGCAAATTACATGCTTTTATCCCTACCTAATTAAAATTCCATTTTAGCAAAACAAAGACTGTAATCTAAGGTATTGATGAGGTTCTCTCTGATGGAAATTCAAGGATACTGCTCTTAGTACATTACAGAGATTTTCTTTATGCCTAAGGTGTGTCAAGATGTACACAATCATGTGAATTAGTTAATCAATTAAAATATTGAATAATTCTCTCTACAAAAGAAATAAAAAAAAAGCCCAAACAACAAAAAATTGAAACCTAGGAGCTAAGCCACAGCTTTTGTATTTCTACTTGAGAAAGTTTCCAGCTGTGATTGCAGCTTCTAGAACATTTTCTGTATTAACTTAAGTTTTACTGTCAAAGGATCCTCTTCACCTACATATTGTTTAGAGATATAATCTTGTAGCATCTTTTTGGGTTGATTTACCATCTTTATTATTAGCAAAAGACAGCTTATACCAGTTAAGATCATAGCATTCAAATTAATTTAGTTTTATGTTCCTTAACATCTGTTCACATGAAAGCCCTTTATGCAAGTAGGTAGAAGTGGATGTAGGAGAACAGTACAGTCAATTGTATCCACTGTGATGGTACGTGGATTGTGATCAGTCTGTCCTCCAGAAATGGCTGCCACAGCTTTAGAAAAAAACCTCTCAGTCTCTTATGATTTACCCATCACTAGTCATTGTTCAGTTTTATAAATGTATGTTTTCTTACACATTTCTGTGTGAAAACATCCAGTTTCTGGCTGCTGGTAAAGGAGTTAAAATTGAATATTTACAAGCAAATTAGAAGCACTCACAAACTTTCTTTTTACGTTCCCTGTAAGAATAGCTGGGAGAGGAACAGTTACTCCTTCTTGGTTGGGTGGCATCTTCAACATCTCAAAGATTCCTGCAACAATCACGTACATCTGTGGGGTTGCAGAGGTTTGAGGGCTGGAACAGGCCAGCCAGTCTCATCTCTTTGCCTGGGAAGATCACGAAGCAGATCCTCCTGGAAGCTATGCTAAGGCACATGGAAAATAAGGAGATGGTTGGTTACAGCCAGCATGGCTTCATCAAGGGCAAATCATGCTTGATAAATTTGGTGACCTTATATAAAGGAATTAAGGTATTGGTGAATAAGGGAAGAGCAACTGACATAACCTACCTAGACTTGTGCAAAGCATCTGACATTGTGCTGCAAGACACAAGCTAGAAAGACCTGGTTTGGAAGTTGGACCACTCAGTGGATAGGGAATTGACTGGATGGCCACACACAAAAATCTATGATCAATGATTTGATGTTCAAGGAAAGACTGGTGTTGAGTGGAGTTCCTCAGGGATTGATTGGCACTAGGACCAGTGCTGTTCAGCATCTTTGTCAATGGACAGTGGGATCAAGCGCACCCTCAACACCTGATGACTCCAAGCTGGGGGGTGCAATTGACAGGCTGGAGAAAAGGGATGCAATTCAGAGGGACCTTGACAGGCTTGAGAGGTGGGACATGAGGTGTGAACCTCATGATGTCCAACAATGCCAAATGCCCCACCTGGAGCAGGGCAATCCCAAACACAAATACAGCCTGGGTGGAAAATGGATTGGAAGTACCCCTGAGGAGAAAGATTTGGGAGTGTTGGCTGACAAGAAACTCAACATGACCAAGCAATGTGTGCTCGCAGCCCAGAAAGCCGGCTGTATCCTGGCTGCAACAAAAGCAGCGTGGCCAGCACCTTGAGAGAGTCATTCTCTCCTTCTCAGCTCTTGTGAGATCCCAGCTGGAGTGCTGCATCCAGCTCTTGGGTCCCCAACACAAGAAAGATGTGAACCTGTTGTAGTATGTCCAGAGAAGGGCCACGAAGATGATCAGAAGACTGGAGCTTCTCTCCAAACAGAACAGGCTGCAAGAGTCTAGTGAAAAGTACCCTTGTGCATGGTAGGGGAGGTCTGGAACTAGGTTATCTTGAAGGTCCCTTCCAACCCAAACCATTCCATGATTCTATGATTCTATGATACATTAATGTAAGACAAAATAAAGTAAAAAAAAAAAAAAAAAAAAAAAAAAAAAAAAAAAAAAAAAAAGGTAATCTATCACCTTAAATAAGTGTGCTTTTTTGAGGAAAATAGTAAATGGTTATCAAATAAAGTATCTGTAGAATAAAGAAAAACATGTTTTGTGTACATATGTGTTGTGAGTCAACATTCAGATAACCAAGGGCAACCATCAAACCTCAGCCAAAATGCAGAGTAGATTTGTTTCATTACCTCACTAACAACACACAGGCACACAGGCTCCGTTTGGCTCAGTTCATTCTAGCTGACAGCAAGGGCAGGGGCTCACCTGACTCACTACAACAAAATGTGCCTGAGAGTGTGTTATCTCTTCACAGGAACTCTGCTTCTTAAAAAAGGCAAAGGACGATCAACACTAGGCATAATAAATTGAGTTTTCTCACACTGACATTTTTACCATTCCCAGCTGCAAGGTCACTTTGAAACTATTCCCCCTCCCCACCAAATCTCCACGTTTTAACCCATTCCTCCCAACTATATAAAAATGCTGGAAAAAACTCTAAATCAGATACATTCTATGAATGAGAACATTCAATGCTTGTAACTTTCTATGGCATCTGAAATTTATTTTTGTAAAGTTAAATGTATTTCCTAACTACCTTATAACAGCAGGAGAAACAGTGACAACAGATATGAAAAAGGCTGATATGCTCAATAACACTTTTGTTTCAGTTTTCAATGGTAATCACTCTTCTCATATCTCTTAAGACCCTGAATCTTAAATCAGGGAATAGGGAGTGAAGTTCTTTCCATCATAAGTGAAGATCAAGTTAGACACCGCATAAGAAACCTGAATATATGTATGTCCATGGAACCTGAGATGATATAGCCCATAGTCCTAAGGGAATTCAACTGATTCAGTTCCCAAACCACTCTCCATCATGCCTCAAAAGTCATGGTAGTCTCTAGTGATTAGAAAAATTGAAACACCATGTCTAATTTTAGAAAGGAAAATAGGATGAACACGGGGAACTACTGACCAATCAGTCTCACCTCTGTAAGATCATGGAACAGGTAATCCTGGAAGAAATGTTGAAACATACAAAAGTCAGAGACATAGATATTGCCACATATGTTGTGTATCTATACTTCTAATTGGCTTTTCAATGTTGTGGTCCCCCACAACATTCTTGCCCCTAAATTGGAGACATAAAAGTTTGAAAAGTGGACTGTTAGTTGGATAGCACCTTGTCTGCAAGGCTGCATCTAAAGAGTTACAGTTGATGGGTCAATGTTAAAGTGGCAACCAGGGATTGAAAACACCAACATGCAGATCAGCTAACTGTAGCTATAAATTATTTTCAATCCAAATTACTATTTATCAGTTAGATTATAACTTTCATTGGCATTTGTCTCTGGCTTTCCTAGAAGAATTCTGTATGCCCATGTTGATTAGTGTGACTACAGTGCTGCAGAAAAAAGTTTAATCTTTGTATATCAGCACTATTTTCTGTTATAAAATAACATTCTACATGTTGTTTATTTATTAGCATCATAGATCTCTGTGTTTATTCTTCCTTTTCTCTTGCAGACACTATTCATCCCAATGACTTCAATAACCCTTTCTACCTTGGGCTCATTACTTTGTTTTTTAGGACAGTCCCTCTCCCCCTAGTGCAACTTAAATTGAAAAGATATTTCTATCTGCTAAATTAGGTGCTTGAAATGTCTTTACTTGTCGTATCTGAACTGCAAGTTACTACACTCTGCATGACTTATAGACAAATCAAAGTCCCAGAAGCAAAACTGGTCACAGATACAGGTAAAAACATTTTTGGCAAAAAGTCACTGTTATACAAATCCAAACTTTCTAGAGAAACCATTCTAAATAAATGCTGCATCCAACACAGTGTTATAACACAGAGTTTCTCCTTCAACTGAATCTTGTTGTCCACTTTGGTACGTGTAAGCTTTCTAGAGTTCTAGATCTAAAAAAGAGAAAAAAAAATCAGATAATACATGACATGTGAGTACGTAACTGAACTCATATTTAGGTATGGGATAGAGTCCGTTACAAAGCATTGTGAGAAGACTCTAAATAAAAGTTTCCAAAACTTGTCAGAAGGCCAGACTGTAAAAGCAGCTAGACAGTAGTTGTGCCATATTGCTTTGAGTTACATTAAGCACAATAATTCACTGTTATTTTGCTCACTTGATGTATGTTTATTCATTTACAGTCTGTCTTCCTGTTATCTCTTTGGGAGAGAGACATTAATTTTTACTATAAAAGGTGTTCCAGTACTAATACTGTATAACTCATAACAGTCCATGAGTGAGGAAGAAGGAAGAAAAGGTTGTTTAAGGAGCAACATGTGACCTCTATAGCTTAATACATTATTTCAAATATGAAAGTTGCTTTCTCTTTTTAGAACTTAAATTTATGGAACAAGATAGAGCATTTTTCCCAGATTGCATTTTAGAAATGAAAGTTTCAAAAGACAGAAAGGCTTAGAAAAAAGTTGACTCTGATTAACATAGGTGATAGAAATTATTGGGCAAAAAAACCCAATGTGGATTATGCAGTGAATGACCATTCCAATTTTCACCCACAAGCAGACCAAATAACTTTAATATTTTTTGTCCTAGAATATCATCTAGCTCAAAGAGGAAAAAGACTATTAAAGTACTAAATTATAATGTCTTGGTATGATATGTAGTAATTAATAAGTTAAACTTGAAAAAGTGTTAAAAAAAAAAAAAAAAAGGCCCAGTGCCCTAGATATTGAAGATCAACTATAGCCAAGACTGAATATTTTATAATAGGAAGGATAAGAATTGCTATGACAATAGTCAGTTCTATTTTAAAACTCCAAGATCATAGCAATCTATGAATATTCATAATACCATTTTTGCAGCTACTCTGGGGAAATCTTTCCTGAGCTCAAAATACAGAATAAAACTGATAGTAAAGAAAGGCGGTGAGGGAAGTGGAGAAGAGAAAGAGAAAAAAATGGCTAAGACAATATATTTAAGTAGTGAAAGAGAAAATGAAGCATTCAGACCTATCTGGGGAAGGATGTAAATAACCCGGAAGTATTCAGTAATTAGGAAGAATATCTTCAAAAGCAAGGAGAATGAGTTTGAGAAAAATTTTAGAATAGATTTACTGACGAAATGAACCAGAACAATGAGATTAAAATAAAACAGAATGAGAGAAATATGGGAAAGAGTATCTCTGTTTCTTAAATATAGACATAAATACAAATACAAATGCATAAAAAAGTAATTGTATATTCATATAAAACTATAATTTTTTTAACTTAAATTTTAATCCTAAATGAAAACTGAAATTCTTCTCCACCAGATTTACTGAATTCAAATTCTACATTCAGGAAATATTTTTAATGTGGAGTTATTGTATTATTCCCAAAACCAAACATAGCTCCTTGAGTCTGTCATGGTTTAACCCCAGCCAGCAGCCAAGCCCCACAAGTTGCTCACACACTCCCCCACCAGTGGGACCAGGGAGAGAATCAGAAGGGTAAAAGACAGAAAACTAGTGCATTGAGATATAGACAGTTTAATAGGGAAAGCAAAAGCCACACACAGAGCAAAGCAAAACAAGGAATTAAATCACATCTTCCCATGGGCAGCCACGAGTTCAGCCGTCTCTAGGACAGTAGGAACCCATCACATGTAATGGTGGCTTGGGAACACAAACACCATCACTCCAAACATTGCCCCCTTCCTCCTTTTTTCCCCCACTTTATGCACTGAGCAGGATGCCACATGGTCTGGAATATCCCTCTTGTGAGCTGGGGTCACCCATCCTGTCTGTGTCTCCTCCCAGCCTCCCATGCACTTCTAACTTCATTCCAGGGCTCTGTGCAAGCCCTGCTCAGCAACAATAAAACACCTCTATACTAACCCTGTCTTTAGCACAAATCCAAACCACAGCCCAATACTAACCATTATGAAAAAAATAAACTCTACTCCAACTGAAACCAGCAGAGAGTCCAACCTCTTTTCCTTTCTGCCTATCAAAAAGAAGGGCAATATTCAGTGCCTACAGAACTGAGATTATGAGTATCTATGGGCATTATTTGTCGAGTTGGTAAAAATGGGGTGTGTGTGAGGACCATGGGGGACATCCACTTGGGCATCTATGTGGGCTAATGTCTGGAGAACCTATACTTTCACTGGGGGAATATAACAGTGGGGAAACTTGGCAGGAAGAAGATGGTTTATACATCGAGGTCTACCACAGGTGGTGCAGGGTATAAACTGCCAATGCACAAACCTGTGTTGATGTGTAGCTCAACCAGACTGGGAGCCGCAGAGTCACACCAGGTAGCCTGGAGGAAAGACTAACATCAATTAGTTCAGTTGCTGTGCCACACTGAGATCCCAGAACCAGGAGCACAGAATCAGGCAGACTGCTGCTATTTTCAGTAGTATCTTAGACTCCTCAGTATTACTTCATTGTGTAAACAAGCCTTAAGAGGCATGACAGCAATGGAAAGAAAAACAACAAAATAGTTAGTCATCTATATGCCTGTTTTCCAGCACAGTTTGCAACAGAAAGCATGTCAATTTGAAGAGGGTGAGGAAGATAAAGGTACAGGTGGTATACTCCTGAATTCTTGCAGTCAGTGGAAAGACTATGTTAGAACCCATGTTTAAGTAGGAGTCTAAATAGAGTTGTTATTTCAAATAGCAGGGATGATGAAGATCTTCATGTAACCTCCCGGAGATGAAGATTGACTTGCCATTTTTAAAAACGTCTCTAGATGCAAGAACTAGTCTGAATAAGCTGTGTGGCTCTCTGAAGTAGAATTAAGGAAATGAAATTAAAAATCTGGCAGGCAATATCTATCATAGCAGTTGATTATTTGGAGGGAATCCTGAAGGAATTAAATACTCCAAATATAACTGGGAATTTTTCATTCTGATGGGTATATAATATGTTTAAATTTACTGTAGAGACCAACTTGACTAGTAGGACTTGTAGTGCCAATCATTGAATTATCTAGTCACCAAGTATCATGTCACACTGAGAGCATTTTATTCACAGATTTAAAAAAAAAAAAACAGCTGAACCAATTACTGAAATCTGACTCTAGAAATCAGGTGAAAAACACCTGCCAGTGCTCTTCATAGGGTTATTTCTGAAATGCACCAAATATTCAGGGACCATGCATTTGCTCAACTATGATGTTAATCAGGAATAAAGTACTGGCACAAAGTGTACAGGAGAGATTAGGAGGAAAAAGCTACATGTTAAAAGCCTATTCACCAACTTTTCCACAAAACAAGGTCATGTCAAGCTACATGGAAGAGAAACATTCAACTATTTCAATAATAAGAAAAAGTTGCAATTGATTAACTGTCATGACCAGCTCTTCAAAGAGGGAGTAAGAATACTTGTAGGCACTTCAGTTGCAGACAAATTTTGTTGCCCAGAATGAAATTCTAGCCTTTTTTTTTCCTAGAAGAAATTTTTGTAGTTCATTAAATAATGCTTCTGTTCTATTTAGTACCTTTTGTAGTCTGAAGTCAATATTTTCTCCCTGATTAGGAAGAGTTTTGTAATAATGGCTACTTAAAGAAAGAAACAACCACCCACATGTGAAAAAAAGTCTGGATGCAAAAGGAAAGAATCTCTTACAGATAAGCAAATACATACATTAGCAACTAAGTCAGCCAAACCATTACTTGGAAATTCACATCTTAAGTTTGAAATTGACGTCAAATACTGAGTAAGTTTCTTTTCTCCAGTTGTTAGCACACTGTCTTTTACCCTAATTTCATTTAAGTAACACTTTTTTGAGCTCTGTAACTTTAATTTGGTTAAAATTGATATTAGTTTTTTGGTAAAATAAAAAATTATAAAAATTATCCCATGAGTTTATTTAAGAAACTAAAGAAAATGAACTTGATAATGTGAAATTCAATTTCTGCTGTCAAGGCCTTCCTCAAAGGGTCCTTGGCCTCCTCTTTTTTGCAGGGAAAAGAAACAATTTCCTTTTTCTATCTTCTACACATTGACACTCACTCTCCAGTGCTGTGGAAGGGAGGTAAAACCCTACATTTTTCTTGCAATGAAGTTTGGAGTTGAAACAAGCGAGCAGGTCATCTCTGCCTCACAGATCAGACTACAGCTGAAAATAAGTTGAAAAGAGTCTTCATCCTCAGCTTCCTACATCATGAATACATATAGCAATATGATAGCTCAGGAGGCCTTACACTCTTGAAAGGAGTTAAGGAGTCTGTTCTCCTGCAGGGACATATGGATGGAAAGCAGCTTCTGCTGATCCACTCACATAGGAATTATTTGAGAAGACAGAAGAAAAGGTGAAAACAGACAATTTTTGAGTTGCAAAAAACACCTCATCTAATTTTGGAAAGCACTTTTCAGGAAATGACTGAAACACTTTGTTTTTCAAAACTTAATGTGATGGTTTTACATAATACCTTTAAATGTTATTTTGCCGTCAGTAAACATGTCTTTGGATTTCTGCCACAAATGACCTTTTATCTCCTAGATTTCCTAGATGCAAATTTAACTGCAGTGACATTCATTGTCTAGAAGAATTCAGACAGCTTCAGTGAAATGAATCTGAAGAAAGAAAACACTAACTGGGTTTTCCAGCTGTATAGGAAATGGGTCATGCAATTTCTAGCTTTTCACCAACTAAGGAGTGACTTGAATAGAAAATGAAAAGGTGATGACAATGTGGCAGTAATGACTTAAAAAGCTTCAGAAGTCTTTCAGATTTCTTTTTTCCTTCATGAGCATTATGGTGTACAATTCCTAAAAGCCTATTTGTCTTAAACTAAAAGGAAAGATTTTCTTGCAAGTCAGGGGGATGAGAGTTTTTTTCTTCCTTTTTCTTTTCTTTTTTATTAATTCCATGAGCCATAAGACAAATAAAGACAGTTTTCTCATTTCCTCTGCAAAGATAAAACTGAGATAGTGTCCCCCAAGGCATGTTGAAGAAATAGAGACAGGAATTTAGGCCAAAGTATTGTAAGGTTACAAAGCAAGATAGCAGTCAATGTATGATTATCTTTTGGTTAAAATTGTCTACTGACCTGGATAATGTCAAATGGGTTTTGATATTTGAAGGTGACTCACAATTTTTATAGTGTAGTTTATGTTCATTATTTCAGCTTATAGGCTTTGCTGTTGCACAAGTCTGTAAATGAAACATCGAATAAGAGATTTTTGGTGTCATTAGTAGAATAATTAGCAATTTTATGACCTTCATACAGTAATAAAAGGGTAAAAGTCTATCACTGCAAACAGTTTGATTGTATATAGCACAAAAATTTGGGTTATAAGAAAAAAATGCTAGAATTATGGAAATATTGACCTCTGGGGGTAATTTAGCCCAGCTCTCAATTCAGAGATAGACTCCTACACTGAGTCTGGCTGTTGTGGAGTTACCTGTCATCAAAGTGGCCCAAACTGTGCCATGCTTTACATCTGTGCATTTGCTAGGACAGTATTGTTAAGACATCATGTTTTGATGCTGGCTCAGCATCAAGGCTGCCTCTCCACACCCAAAGGCCAGTTGGCTGGAAGTGTGTGTGAGACTGGGAGGGGACACTGCTCCAAATTGATCCAGGGGACACTGCAGACCATACGACATCACGTTATGACAATTGTGTTCCAAAGTAGTCATTGCAAATACTGAGGCCCTGCTCCCTAGGAAGCATCTGTAAGTCTGCTTGGCAATAGGAATTGGTGGATAAATTCCCATTCATATTCTGTTTTCATTCACAGATTTTTCTCTTATTAAATCACATTAATCACAAATCATGAGTTTGTCTACCTTAATTTCTCCCCTTTTCCTGTTGAGAAGGTGTAGTGAGAGAACAAATGAGAGGGGGTCTGGCACCCTGTCAGTGTCAGCCCGCCATAGCTGCCACCAACACTAGTCAGATCAGCCCTGGCTTTGCCAGCCAAACCACGAAAACCTCACAGGATATATTTTTTTTTCATTTGGACATGGAAATATTTTGAATATAACAGTTGGACTGGACACATTGTTCCCTCACATAGAAATTGAATTAAGTTCTCCTTTTCACTTAACACCAATTAAGTAAAAAAAGAAAACTGATATATAGATGTAATTCAGAGCATAATTTAAACTATTCAATGAGGGAGATGCACAAGTGAACATCTATAGTGTCAAATGTCCCATGGGAAGAGTAAAGACCATGACTAATTTTAAAGCAAATAAACCAGACTCGGAAAGTAATCTTAAACATCTTCTTCCCCTCTTCTAAACCATCTTTCAATAATATTTGACATAAGTGTTTATGTGTTTTCTTGTTTTTCAGGTGTTACTGAGTCTTCTCCACTCTGCAGCTGACACTATTGAGATAGATGGATATTTTTAAATTGACTACCTCAAGGTTAATGGTAGTCTTATCAAAACAAAATTTCTGGTTTCTGTGGTCAAATACACCTTTATAAAGGTAGAACTAGAGTGTCAAGAGATGAAGTGACTGTGCAGTACTTCTTGTTTGTTAGTTTGTGCTTCACTTGGCAGTAGTATGTGTCTGGCTGCCTACAATTATTTAAATACACGTCCAAACACAGGAGTCTTGAGCAGGAAACACGAGAAGAATGAACTATCAAAAGGCTGCACTGCAGCCTCTGATTGCTACACCTGTGCTCTCTTCTGCAGAAGCTTTCTTGTCTCAGAAGCACTGACATATCTGTTGGAAGTAATTGCTCCCCTGAGCCTGTCAACAGCTTCTAGAAACAAGCTCTAGGGATACAATCCTCCTGGTGCCTCTGAAATAAACTGCTTCTCCTGAGTTTCCTTCTCTTAAAGAGATCAGGAGTTTTCAAAAAAGTGTTTTTCCTTTAAATTTAAAGTCTTTGCTCTATCTGCACTTTAGGAAAGGGAATGCATTGGCAATCTGTAAAAGCACTTCTGCCAGCACGAGCTGCCACAGCTGCATCGTGAGCTCATCTGGCATAGCACGTTTGTGAGGCTTAGGGACACAGCACAGTTCTAGTCTCATTTAGCATACTCTGTTAATTGTCATGTAGCTTTCATAATTAAAGAAGATTTAGAGCTATTTTCAGTAGTTCATGTGTGCAGAAAGCACTGCTTCTGGAGCACACCTGAAAATCCACCTACTCTTACATTTCAGAATACAAATCTTGTCAACTGTTATCAACTAGACCTCAGTTTAGTTGATCTCCCTTTTTACTTTGTGTTTAAAAGGTGTCTTGACTCAAGAGATGTATCAAAGGTGAGGAAATCTCATGTATAAATACAGTGGAATGTAGTTCTGTGGGTCACAGTATAAGGGGGACCCACAGTCCCATGTAATCATTACCTTTCTGTGTCAGTAGCAGTAAGCACTCAGTGTCCACTGACATGGGGAATTGGAACCTTCAGTTATTCTACATAGCAAAAGGATGTGCTGACATTACTAAGTCACACAGCAGGCATGATCATTTTATAGAAAGGTGAACATGTTTGAGCTAACAAAGGTCGAGGGAATAGTTGTATTTTTATAATTTTCTCTGACCCTGGTGTCCAATAAATAACCTTTACTGAAGGGAGTTTCCTGCTTAAGACTTAGTGAATGGGGCCAGTCAGTTTTGTTGAATTAATCCATAAAGGTTTGAGTCAAACACTATTTTCTGAGATGCAGCTGATCCTACAAAATTCATTTCACTTCATGCCATAATTCAGCCACAGTTTGTATTCCCAGAATTTAAAGACTAGTGCTTACAGCAAGTGGAAAAAACATTTTGAAACATGCTCCTACTTTTTAGTATTTTGCTATCAGATGTCTGACATTGTTTAAATAGAACATGTCCATGATTGGACAGACATGTCCATTTATAGTTACATCAAACTTCTATTTAATTCATTAACTTCATTACTGCACCTTCTCTTGCCTAGAAAAATATTTATTTTACTGCTGAGTTTTACTAAAGTGTGTGATTTTTTTTTATGGACAAGAACTAAGTAAAGGATCTGAAAAGACTTTTAGATGTCCTTTTCTCTTAAAGCCTGCACTATTTCTAAGTCATTTACCAGTACCTTTATTTTCCTGATATGATATTAGTAGTATTTCATTCTCTCTATCAGAAGTGATAAGCATCTTAAAAGTTCTTCTCACACTGACTGTATTAGCAGTTATGTAACATTGTCATATGTCATACAATAACCATGTGTCTACTGAAGAACGACTCAAATCTACTTTTTCAAAAGCAAGAATGCCATTAAAAAGAAAAACAAAATGAAAAAAAAATAAAGAAATATATAAACACTTATTAATATTTTCTGTATTTTGAATGAATAGAAGATTTCCAAAAGGTTCTACTGTGCTAACTTTATTGGTGTCTCAAACTTGGTATCCTAAGGTCAAACTTTCATCACATTAAAAGTTCAGGGAGTCAGTAGATGCATTCTCACATCGACCATACCCACTGTGTTGATGATAGCACAGTTTACTGCCAGAAAGATTTCTTCCTTCTCTTCATAACAAAATGTGAAATCTTTTTTCTAATTAACAAGTTGCATAATATGACAGTATAGCTCTCTTTATGATACAAAGGGGAAATACTTCCATGACATCCTAGTTGCAGCTAAAGATCTTCTGTCTGAGAGAAAAAGAAAATAGTGTGATGCTGTAGGTTTATTCAGAACAATAAGAAGCCTATTGATGCTCTTAAAATGCAGAAAAAATGTTGAAGTGTAGATGACAGAGAATCCTTTAGCTGAACTTGGCATTGCACAGCACTCATTCCTGTTCAGGTTCCTGGAGATTTGGCAGAAAACACTCTTCACTTCCCAGGTTCCTTAAAGACATTTGGGGTATTTATTCCCTCAAAGGTGTGTGCACCCCTGGAACATTTATACTTTACTGGGAAAGCTATTTTGATATCTCAGTTGCATCCTCTGTTCATCTCCTCCTCTCAAGATGGGGAAGACTTCAAGATGGAGAATACATTTATTAAGCATCACCTAAACTTAGGGCTCCAATTAGACACTTATAAAGACTGGTAAACCTGCAAATCAATACATAAGACAGTCTTGTCCTCAGGGAAAAACTTGGTCTCCCATTAGTTAAATGGTCTGGAAACATGCCCCTTGCTCCATTTAAACCAGAAGCATAGTTCTGCTGGTGGCCCTAAAACATAAAACCTACATAGCCTTGAGTCCCCTCGCACTTTGTTGGGAGCTCTCCTTTAGCAGTTTCCCCAGATTACTGCCTACTGGGATTATTTTTTTTTTTTTTTTTTTTTTTTAAACACATCATCCTCTGGGAACAAT
>JAOTQP010000001.1:77311916-77322507 GCA_026413545.1 Cichladusa arquata
GAAGGAAGGATTCCAGGAAGGAAGGAAGGAAGGAAGGAAGGAAGGAAGGAAGGAAGGAAGGAAGGAAGGAAGGAAGGTTGGTTTCTGTCTGAATGAGAATCTCAGTTCCTTCCAGCTGTATCATGACCTCTGATGCACCAGCACTCTTTAGGTTAGCAGGTTGTCTAAGACTGGATATGGCAACATGAATATGTTATGTGTCTCAGGGTATGTTTTCTAAAAAAAATAAGTGCATTTCTCATCACTAACAAACCCTCAAACTCCTCAATAAATAAAGCCTTATGTAGATGACAAATAAGCCTTAGCAAATATAAATTCTGGTTGCTTAATGAGCCAAATGTTACCAGAGTCACCTGAAGGCTTATGGAATACCACTGATGGAATTTCTGTTAGAAAGAATAGAAAAAAAAAAATGCATAGAGTTCTTTCAATCTGCACAAATTAGTCTTGAACATTTCGAGGCTCAGTGAAGTAGAAAAAAAGGTCTTCCTGTTTAAGAAACTTAGATTGTCTACTCAGACAATTACTGCATGATTTAGATAATCAATAACATGAATCATTATGTAATGAGTTTATGTAATCAATGATGCAAAGCATCCACAGAATAATAGATGTGTAGGTAGACTTAGCAGTGAACAGTCGTTTGTTACTGATCAAATGTGTAATGATAATGATGTGGCTTAGAAAAGTATTTAAAATTTAAAGATATTATAAAATTAATTCAAAATTCCTGTTCTACTAGTTTTAGATGTGGTCATCCAAGGCAAATCTGGAAAGACCTGGAAGTAAAAAGATGTACCAAATTTTCACAGGAGATTCTGAAGCGCAGATTTAGTACTGAAAAAGGAAGGGAAAGAACTTTCCCTTATTTTAGGGGAAAGGAATTGTAGAAAAAATTTTAGGAAAAAATTTTATTTCCTCGGTATAAGTAAGATTTCAATAAAATTTTTGCAAGCACTGTTGCAAGTTGTATAAAGAGTTCAAAAAGAGGATTATCATCCAAACTGTATGAAGATAAACAAGAGATGTTATCCAAATTTACGTATCTTACATCCATCTGGAAAGTCTGGAAATCTAACAGAAAATAATCTGGGCTCTTTCTAAGGTTTTTGTTTATTTGCTGGTTTGTGTTATGATTTCTTTCTTTCTTTGTTTTTTTGTAGCAAACTTTACCAAAACATAACTGAACAAAACTTTTCCCATAAAATAATTTTCTTAGGGATGCTAAACTTCTGAAAGTGGACAGAATAAATTATTCAAAGATGGTAACATATTTAAAGGTCAGTTTGAACTAAAAAATATATGAACTAAGAAATTATGAATGACGTTAATGAGTGCTATAACAACGAATACAATGACTTTAGGTTTGGAGGGAATTCAAAGTAAGGAGTAATTAAAGGCAGTAGAGAGGAGGCAATAAGTTGGCACTTAACAAAACTGGAAAAAAATATAGAATTTGTAGAGAAAAACTCTGCTAATGGATTGAGTTGCATCTTAATTTCTATTTTACAGTGAAATGAAATATCCTAAACCAGTCCCATATGATTTATTATACAATGAAATATTCTCTGTGACTTATTTTTGGAAAACATTTTGTGTGACTCACTGTAAAGTGGACTAGACAATGATCTGTTCAAAATAATCTGGGTATGATAGAGTGATGATTTAGGTGCACACACAAATCTCATTTATGTCTTTTTACTGTGATTCAGTGGTGAATAAACCAAAGTTGCCAAATTTCCTGGCTTTTCATAAGGTATTAGCACAATGCATTTGTATATATTTTATTAACTAATATATTAATATATTTTATTATATATTTGTATATATTTTATTAACCAATGCTACTCTACTTAGGACGTACTTGGAGACATTTCCCATTTTAGTTGAAATGTTGTTTCAGTCCTACAGATGTACTATCCCTGTAATTCCAACAACAGCATGCTAATTTTTCAAGCTTTGTTAAGTAATCTTTAACTCTGAATTTGTCCTTGTACCTTATTACCTTTTTGAAGAAAGGCTAAGGTATTTATGTATACAAGAAAGTGAACACATTTTTTTTTAATCTGCTCAGATGTTTCCCTGGCTGTTTATATGTTTTGCATAAGACAGAAGATTCAAAAATTTCAAAAATAAATGATGTGTACTAAATTAGCCTTCAGTAAGGAAAAAAATCTAAACTTTAGTTCTCTCTCTACACTCTCACGTTAATTAAGGTATCAGGTAATATCTTTCTGATGTTCTGACACTTTGATTTTGTTTTATGTATTTTGATGTACCTTTCACAAAAACCATAAAGCCTAAACCCAAGGCACATCATAAAGTCTCTACTGTGAGGCATCAAAACATCCAGGAAGGTAATGTCAGCCACTGAGGAAGAAAAACAGTTTCAGTTTCAGAGAGTAGTTCAGAGGTGATTATGACTGTGTTTAAAAAAATCATCTTCTGCTCTGTTAATGAGGAAGCTGGGGCTGGATCCGTCAGAAATGGTAGCACTTCTTTCCTTGTTCTTTTATTAACTTTATCCTAAACCAGACATCTTGACATTTTATTTATTTAAGTTTTGCAGACTTCAGCTTCAATGTGTCTTAGATCTCCCAAAACCGCAGTTTGTATACAAGAGCTGAAATTTGTGCTACTGAAGTTGACTTTAAAAACAACACATTTGAATGCCTCTTCTGAGAGCTGATGTTTCAACAGCCACACACAGTAAAAAAATAAAGAAAAACATGAATGGAAAGTTAAGCCTGCTTTCCAGTAAAAGTCTGAGTGGTTCACCTTAAAGTCATAAGAATGCTATTAGCAGGAAAATAACCACTGCAGAACCTGTATATGATGAGACAGAATTTGTGCTAGTTCCAAAGTCGTGGTTTTCTATGTTACAATGCTGATTGTACCCACTGATTGGGTTGAACACCACTCTGGCAGCCTCAAATGTCAAATGTTGTTCATGATCTTCTGATTTCAGATGCAAGAGCAACTGTAACAAGTAAATTACGTTAATTCAATATGTCTGAAATATAAATATGAATGAAAATATTTTTGGATGAGTATCTTATTTCTTCTTTATTAAATACAAAATATTAAATTATATTGCCTGTCAGACTTAACATCAGTGTAAGAACAGTCTTCAACACTGGGTACCACAAGACTTTTACTTCTCAGTGATCAGAAATTTGTCATTCTTTTCATCAAAGCTCTATTCTCCTACTGAGAAAATCTCTTTTATGATAATATTCTCTCAAAGCTCAGCACATCTCTGTAACCATCCAATTGCTATTCTCTCCCAGTAAGGAATATTAGGCATTGGTGTGATTTCTTTTTTTTTTTTTTTTTTTTTGGTCAAACTCTATTGACATTTGTGCAGTTGTCTCCAGTTAAATCAAGAACCTATTATAGGTTGGACTGGACCCTAAGGTGTTAATCCTTTAACAGCTATCAACTCTCCAGGCTGTTCGGGAAAGAAACTGCATGCAGAAAGTGCAAGAGAACAAACTATCCTGGTAAAGATTTCAGGAGAATTTCTGATACAATCTTCAGGATATGAAATATTGGAGCCTTGAAAATGGTAAAAAAATAGTGAACAAAATTATTGGATCACAAAGCATGTTGATACAGAATCATCTTTGAATGATGTTTTTGATGTTTCTCTCTACTGACTAAAAGGCAACTGATTTAATGACAACAGATTTGCCAGAGGGGTTGTTTTGAAACCTTTTCTATATGGTTCTTCAAAGTAGCAGACAACAAGAAAAACTATTCTCATTTAGCTGGAATTTTTCTCTGAAATCAGTAAAGATAAAGTTTGCACCCTGACTGACATCATGAAAAATTCAGCGATATTTTCTTAATCTGGCTACACATCCTGCCATGAATGCTGTAGTTAAAGTCTATACAGAGATAGAAACAGACCATATATTGTTTAAATAATTTATTTCTTTATTTTTTTCTCTTTTTATTTTTGAGATCCTATAGATGAAGTTTTAATGCTAATAGGAGATGAAGCTTTTAAGCATGTTACCATTGAGAAGCATTCATATCAGCCCATTTCACATTATTTTTATTAATAGCTTCTCTTTACCTCAGGAAGGCATCACTATTTGTCTTTGTCAATGACCATGACATACGGCTAGTCTCACAGGCACCAAATGGCTAAGCTAAAGGCTAAAGGTTCAGCTCCAGCAGGAGTAGAAAATCAACATGAGTGATGCAGATGGCTCATTCATGGCACTAATTATCCTTTGTAAAAGATATCACTGAAGGCAAAATGGAAACTGAAGCAAGAAGGATTTAAATAGAATCCTACATTTGTCTTCTTTTGAGAAGACAAGTGACTTTTTGGTGTGCCTCAGGGCCCATTACAATAGCAGTAGCAAGCAGGCTGCTTATAGCACATTCTGAGTCTGGGTACCCTTTTCGTCAGATGTTCCCGTGTCTAGGTCATTTTGGAAAGTCTTTGACGGTGGCACAGAATAGGAATGAAACACAAGGCTCTCTGTGCCTGCTGAACTGCCATGAGAGGTTAATTACAGCTTATGGCTGTGCTATTTTACCTGTGGATTCCCTTTGGCAGCTGCTGTTAAATGAACACAAATGGGTGAGGCTCTAACAGAACATGTCACCAACACATTTTGGAATCAGCTATAGAATTTGACAATGGATCTGGCCACTGAGATAGAGTTTCATACATGGCTCCTAAATCTTATGTATTAAAAAGTACTTTAAAATATTATTTTTTGAATAATTGCTTGGTTTATAAGGGATGGGTTATAGGGTTTTTTGGACAAGAGACAGATGTTTGGTCTGTACTGGGCAAACAGTTCCTAGTGACAGCATTATCATATAATTATTGGATGTGTGCTGTGCTGCAAAGATACCGATCATTGTGTTTTATAATTGGAATAGATCTGAGCTTTATATCTCTGCAGGATGCAAAGTATGCTCTCATTTCTGTGAAATTTTGTACTAATTGGGGCTTAAAATGGTACTTTCTTGGATGCCCATTTGCAAAATTATTTACTTCACAAGGAAAATCTCCATTTTTGGTTTTAGTCTTACTATAACCTACTGAGAAGTTGTCCCCACACGCATCATATATTTTACTAAAATATTACTAGCAATCAAATCTGAATGGAATAATTTGAACAAAGTATCACTATTAGAAGAAGTATAACTGAATTACTGGATTCATTTGCCTAAGCAGGGCTAATTAGAATGGACAAATCACTGCTCTAAAATGACTATACTCCTCAAGCTAATATCTCTGCAGAGACCTGGTATCTCACTTGGAGACTGCTTGGGAATCTCTAATTTTGCTGGATTGCATTATGTCCAAAAAAAATCCCAACACCTCTAAAGGTGATAATGAACCATATTCTCATTCATACTACTGTTCCTTAAGTACCAACTGAGCAGCAAAAAAGGTCATAAAATCCACATCTTCAGACAAAAAGGCTTCAAGGAGTAAAATCAGGACCTGATTGACAATTATACTTAATCTTGCTCCCTCACACTACTTTGGACCACTTCATCTCTCTGAGAAATTAAGAATTTTCTCTAAATGAAACTAATCCTAAGCAATGATGATACAAACCAGTTGTAGTGTTTGATCCTGGCTGGATGCCTGCACCCACCAAAGCCTCTCTATCACTCCCCTCTGCTGCTGGACAGGGGAGAGAAAACAATGAAGGATTCATGAGTTGAGATAAGGAGTGGGAGAGATCACTGACCAAATACTGTCATGGGGAAAACAGGCTCAAATTAGATATATTGATTGGATTTATTGCTAACAAAATCAGAGCAGGATAATGAGAAATAAAAACAAACATCAAAACCACCTTCTCCCCCCTTTTCCTTCCCATTTCTATCTCCTCATCCCCAGCAGTGCAGGGAGGTGGGGAAGGGGGGTTACAATCAGTTCATAACACGTTGTTTCTGCTGTGTGGGATCCAGTGTGGGCTCCCTCTCATGGGAGACAATTATCCATGAACTTTTCCAGCATGAGTCCATCCCATGGGCAACAGCTGGTCCCATTGGACCACAAGTCCTACCAGGAAGCCTGCTCCAGCATTGAGATCCTCTCTCCACAAAGGGCCCTGCCAGGACCCTGCTCCAACAGGGGCTTCCCATGGGCTCACAGCCTCCTCTCAGGCATCCACCTGCTCCAGTGTGGGGTCCAGCTCCTCCAGGAGCTGCAGGTGGATCTCTGCATCCCCATGGATCTACATGGGCTGCAGGGGCACAGCTGCCCCACCATGGGCTGCACCAGGGGCTGGAGGGGATTTTCTGCTCTGCCACCTGGAGCACCTCCTGCCCTTCTTGTCCACTGACCTTGGTGTCTGCAGGCTGCTCCTCCCACATATTCTCACTCCGCTCTTCTCTGGCTGCAAACACATCTGTGCAATAATTTTTTTCTCTTTTTCTTCTTAAATCTGTTATCACAGAGTGTTACCATCATTTCTAATTGGCCCAGCCCTGGCCACTGGCGTATCCATCTTGGAGCCACTGGCATGGGCTCTGCTGGACAGGGAGGAAGCTTCTGGCAGATTCTCACAGAAACCACCCCTGTACCTCTCTGCTACCAAAGCTGTGCAATGAAAACCCAATACACCAATTCATATCTCTTAGTCTGAAAACTTACTGCCTTGTCAGAAATACCCACATAGCCTCTAATGCCTTCTGCTGGCATTGGGGTCCCTAACCACTCAAACTGTCAAGAGATGCAAAGGTGAAACAGTTTTATTTGCACTTGTCTATTTAGAAGGATGTGGTGGGTCCCTGGCAACTCATGTACATCCTTATATTGCATAAAACTGATGAAGGTGAAGAACTTTCCCTTTAATTATGTTATATTCTGTTATTATTTTCTTTGTTTAAAGCAGAAAGCATTTTAGACAGAAAAGATGTTTTCTTCTACTACCTGAAGAAATATACCATCTGGAAATCTTTCAGAGTGGGTTCTGAGAAACTACCTTACATTCACAATTTTTGTAATAAATCTATTTCATTTGCTTTAGTGAATAACTATCAGTAAGATGACTTAATGCTGCCTTCCAGTTTAAGTTCCAATTAAGTCTTTATATGGGTTTGCTATTTAAGCAGTTAAGCAAGTAACATTGCTAAGTAACCATTGCTAATATGTTCTCCTGTGCACTGTGCCATATTTTTGTTTACCTACTTGTTTGATTTGCTGAAGCTGTTAAAGTTTCATGTCCTTAAGCTCTACAGATCTTAAATAACAGATATATGAAATGGTAATCAGTTCAAGATTAGACATTAGCATTTAGATGTTGATATGTAGGTGTCTTTGTGTGCACTGAATATCTAAGCTCTTGTTTAAATCACTGTAAAGCTGATCGATGCAATCAATAGAACCTAGACAAAGATTTGAACATAAACTGAAATTCTTGAACTAGAAATTCTACTTAAAGAAAAGGAAAAATTACTATGAGGGTGGTTAGACACTGTAGCAGGAAGGTGGTGGAGTCTCCATCTAAGAGTTGTTCAAAATCCAACTGGTCATGGACCTAAACACGCTGTACAATGTGACCCACATCAGCATAGGTTGGACTAGACAATTTCCAGAGGTCTCTCAGCTCTTCTGGATTATTTTGATTTTGTAAGTAGCCTTGTCAGAAATCATCAGTCTCCTCTCTTCTTGTTTTTAAATTCACAGAGGGAGAAAGAAATTGGAGAATGGAACAGGAGCCTTGTGTTACAAGCATTTATATAGGATTATAGAGGGTTTGCTCTTCTGCTGGTAGCACTTCATGTAATTATTTTTAAATCACCATATTTCCTAGAGTGGGCCTAATTTAGTCACATAATTTAGTCACTGCAGTCCCATCCTATCATGTCACCATCTGTACACTTGTCATGACACCATCACACAACTCAGAGCAGGTGTTGTTCACTCTGTTACACAGTTGAATATGACCATGTTTCAGTTGTTTCAGACACTGACTGCCTCTGTAATATTACATATGCATGCTTACACTTGAGAGACACCTGGAAAAAAACATGACTATGGAGATGGGTGCAAGTTACATGAATTATATAGTGCACATACCATACATAGTACAGGTCTGCTCTGAAGTAAATGCAGAAATACTTCTGGAAGTAGGCACCACAATGGCTTCAGACATCCCTTTACTAAAGAGAGGACCAAAGGGTAGAAAGCCAGAGGAGTTTTTTTAAAAAGGAGGTAGAATTCCAGTCAGATTTGGAATCAAGGCAACTAAAAAAGAAGAGGCACAAGTGTCTCTGAGGAAAATGTGAAAATATCTCTTAATCATGTAAGGAATTGAAATACCCCTAATTTATTTATTGTTTGAGGTGCTTTTGGTTCACATTTCTTTTTTTTTTTTTTTTTTTTTTTTTAATGCTTGTTTACTTTGTTATACGTGGCATTGTTTTTGATGGGTAAAAGTGTTTAACTTGTGGTAATCTGCAGTTTTGATCTGCATCAAGACACAATTCTGTACTGAACAGTCCCAGCTTTTAATATTGCCTATTAAAATAAATTTTATGTGAAACAAAAATAGACATAATTTAGGAATCTCTAACTGACATTTCATAGGGAAATGTCTACCTGCATCTGGAAGAGCTGTGACAGTGTAGAGCATGCAATTAATCACCCTGCCTCTTTCACTGTTGTATTCTGCAGCAGCAAGTGAACAAAAGCAGTTCCCTTATTACCATCTTGAGCGCTGCCAGTGTCAATATCTCAGAAGAGGAGAAAGGTGTGTTCTTTTCAGGTCTAATTTTGAAATCCTAGCAGGTTGAAGTTGCTTCAGAGGATTGCATGGCTTGCTTGTTTCTTAAAGGAAAGAAGCCTAAAGCCTGTAAAACAGATCTCTGAACTCCCAATCTTTTGCTAAAAGGCTAGAAGGGGAAAAAAAAAAGATATGTTGCAGAGTACATTTATGTCAGATTTTTAGGTCAGAGAAGTAGAGTGTTTTTGAAAGAAATCTCCTGATGGTACTCATTTATAATGTTAAAATTTATATCTTCAAGTAATCTGTGAGCTAATAAATTAGAATTTGTCTATAGTAAGACTAACCTAGCAGATTCACTCTCAAATTACATCGACATCAAACTACAATGCATTAAGTGCACTGTATTAGAGAGGAGCTAGTCTGAAATAAAATCGAATCAGTACAGAATCCTCAGAAAACTTTGGAACTGTTCTGACTGCTCTACACTACTCACTAGTGTGGATATTGTCCCTTCTAGAAAAGAGGCACTTACATGTGTCACAGTCCCATTTCCACCTACACAATGTTCTGCCACATGCAGTTATGTTAATGACAGCTGGAGTTCCACTTGACAGTTGTAGTGAGATTTTCTGGGATTTTTCAGGGTTTTTTCTGGGGAAAAAAAAAATAAGAAAAGAGCATCTGCCAGTGAGATTCTGCAAAGGAGAAACAAAAGTATATTTAGGAGAGAAGCTGCAAAATCTGACAAGACAAGCTTTTAAGTTATGTGTCATAAAAACTTAGGTATGATTAATCAGAACAGATTGTCATTAGTATAAAATTTCCATTATTTTCAGTGTAAAAAGGAGTGGGGAGTTAATGATTTTGTGAACTTTTGTGAGGGATGCAGTCGTCTAACCCAAGCAGCTGTGGTGCAGCCTTCAAAGGCAATAGAGGTCTGAGCCACAGCTGGGCCAGGGACTCCTCCAGGAAACCTCCAAAGCAGTAGTGTGAGCCAGTGGTCATTGATGCATGTGACCTGGGAACACCAACCATGTGCCTTTCCAAGACTTGTTTATCAAGAAACACAGAAGGTTGTGCGTACCAGGAATCTCATGCACACATTCCCATGTGCAATTTGGCTGTGAGCCAACCACTTTATTCCATAAATATGACAAAGTGAGCCTTCTTTTAGCCCTTCCTGCTAGGCAGTGTGGTTGGTATGGTAGTGATCTCCTCTCGAGGTGGGACACCTCTCAAAGTGCTCCTCAAGGCAGAAAGATCTACTAATGACAGTCTTCTTTGGATGAGTCTAATTTGGGTTCTCTCTAAATTGCATCTGGATTGTATACCAAGTGACTCTTGGGCACAGATGCCTCTCATGGTTTGAGATTCCTTACTTGAGACTAGGAGATCCTTCCTTACCCAGGACAGGCAGACCTCTTAATCTCAGTAGATCCTTGATAAGTAACTAATTAAATGCATATACCTGATTCTGTTAGGTTTAAAGTGTTGTCCAAGTCTGAGATAAAAATTGGATCTAGCCAAGCTCCATCAGGAGCTTAGAAAACACGAGGGTCCACTCTGAACCTCATCACTCAGTCAGAAGTTCTCTCTTATCCTTTTGCATCTCTGACCTCTCTATCCAAGGCATATCATTCTAGCTTTATTCTAACTTGATTTTCCCTAGTATGTTTCTTCCATGTAGTCACACTGTAACAAACAACTTGTTGGTGAGGGGCTGGAGATGACCCAGCCATGAGCACTCACAGCCCAGAGAGCCAAACATGTCCTGGGCTGCATCCAAAGCAGCGTGGGCAGCGGGAGAGGGAGGGGATTCTGCCCCTCTGCTCTGCTCTGTGAGACCCCACCTGCAGTGCTGTGTCCTGCTCCAG
>JAOTQP010000001.1:77322607-77399707 GCA_026413545.1 Cichladusa arquata
ATTACAGTAGCAGCAGATAACACTCAGAACTGTATCCAGAATTTATTAAGATGTTCCTTCTATATCAAAATACTAAACACAAAACCAGCTTCATTCTAATTTTATCATTGCCTTTGGAGAGGAAGCTTTACATTTGTTAAAATGTGCTTATATAAGTGAGAAATAGTTTTGTTGAGACAATTGTATTCATGCTCACAAGCATTTCAGAAACAATTTTATGAAAACCAGTGAATCTTCATTGTAATATTTCTTCTTGTACTGCAATGATGTTCTTTTCCTACTGAGGTGCTGTTTGCTTCCACATAAAATTTGTATGCAGATGCAAAAATAATTTCCTAAACAAACCCCCCCCCCCCAAAAAAAAAGCTGTTCTCATTGGTAATTCCTCATAGATGCCACTTTAAAGGAAGCAAAGTGGTATTTTAAAATGAAGATTGCTTACACCTCATTTTTAAATACAGGTAGGGCCCCAGAGGCAGAGGCTCATATGGCTGAACCTTCTTTCTCTGCTGGTCTTTTCCTTCTCTGAGCAGGACTGCATAAATTTGATTGAATTGATTTTTCCAGTTAGGATCAAGTTCAGATCCTGCTTATGGTTCTGAAATCCACACAATCCAAACTCTTCAATTTTCCAACTCTTGCTATGTTATTTGATTTCCCATAGACAAGTGCATTCCTAGGAAGGAAGTCTAAATAGGATCTTCATCTTGGATTGCACCACTCTAAAACTTTTTCTTGCTGACTTAAAGGGAGGTTGCAGCTATCAGAAAGGATTGCACTTTCCTTCTCTTCTTTGGCCCCATATAAATCAGAAGTAGTTCCCATTAAACTTGTATAAGTTAATTTCCTAGCTATGCTATTTCTTTTTGCCCCTGTTTAAAAAAAAAATCTTTTAGATTCCCCATGCCCCCCCATATATAAATGATAAATAAATATTTATTATTTCACAGTATCAGTCCTGTATGTGTTTAGGGTGAAGCTGAGCAAGGGAATGTACTTTAGATGTGTGTATCAGGTATGTATGGTCCATCAGTTACCAGGAACACACTAAAAAGCTGGTCTGGCACGAAATCTTCAACACACAGTGGGGTCCCCACTGTTCAGTGGTGTCACCCCAAACCTTGGTTTCATTTTACAGGTTCACTCCTGTTGCACCACAGTACTTTTTACAGAAGACATAACCAAAGATGATAACTTCCAGACTGAATGCAGAGGGTAAAAAATGTTTTATTCTGCAAGGGTTAGGAAGGAGTAAGACACCCTATAAAGGGTGATTTTAAAGATCATGCTATTATGCTCTGCTATTGCCTTGAGAAGGCTGCTATGGAGAAGGGTAACAGAGTAGGAGTAATGTTTTTGTTTCCAACCTCTTTCCGTGGTATTTTAAAAGCTAAGGTCCCAGCAGAGCTCAGGGATTTTGTATGGATAACCCTTTCTTTGAATCCCTTATCAGGCATGATCTGTGTGGCATCTATTGGCTGGGACTTAATATGACCCAGAAATGACTGCTCTCAGCATTGTCAAGGTCTGCAAATGACCTTCATATCATCGTGATTTTCCAAATCCAGACATTAGTATTGTCATGCCCATTCCACAATGGTGGGAAAAAATGCCACCCTATTTTTCCTATTTGTCTTATACGAATGTAGACATTTAAATTATTCTGCTGGACTTATTAATAGCTGATCACAGACTCATAACTTTGGATTAAGAATCTTATTGTCTTTTCCATGCTCTGATGTAATCATATTTTCCTGCTTCTATGGATATGTTTCTTGACTTCCAAATAAACCTACTAACAGGGAATTTACATCTGCCACTGTGCCTTTGTCACAGCTATGATACCTGTCTTTGATCATTCTTTCTTAGTGCTGTTTTCTCCTCCTCAAATTGTTCATTTTTATCATGAATGATATTATGTTCCCCTGTCAGGGAACAAAATGTATTTTGAGTCAATTTACTAAAATAGTCACTGCTAAGTGTTATATCTGGACAAAGTTGACACCTTTGACATTTTCTAAAATGGGAAAAATAACTGTATTTAAGGTATGATTTATGGGTACTCTATGTCAAAGGAATTTCTATGCTATTACAGTTCCTGATGCAGCAGTCCCAACTCCTTCAATGAACAAATTGCTGATAGTTCAGCTAATTAATGCTTTATTAGTTTTCTGTGGTCAATTATAAAAAGTTATAAAAAAGTAAAATGCAATTTAATAATAAAGAACTGTGTGGTTCTTGTTTCTCTCTCAGAACTGCTTTGTTTTTTGCATGTGGAAGAAACAATTTCTACACAGCTCAGTTTTATAAGACACATTCCCTCCCCCACACCCACTAAGTAGGAGCAACTCCTATGATTAAAAAGTAGAGTGGAGTCTTTAAATGTCTTTCTGATTGCTGGCCTCTATTAAAAACTTCTTAAAATAATAGATAGGTTTAATTCCTCAAGCCAAAGAAAAATTGTATCATCTTCAGTATTTTCCATATTTATTATATTGATGAGATTTGGCTACCGAGAAAAAAAAAAAGGAAGTAAAAATCTCTTGTATTGCAAGTTTTAAATGTACCAGGCTAAGGTTTACTTAATTAGAACCTCCAGGCAATAAAGGAGCCCTTTTTTAAATTCTGTGAATCTTAATATGCTAAATAATGCAAAGCTTCAACTCTTCAAGCATGAGACACACATCTGGCAGCTTAACATTTAAATTACAGAAAAAAAACCACTTCAGTAGTAATTTTCATGAAGAAAAGAATGGGAAATGTATTACAAGTAAATTTAATTTCTTTTTAGATTTTTCATCCTGTCTAATTGCAGGCATTTCCCATCTCCTCTTTTATTTATTTATTTTCATACAGATTTTTTCTGTACTTTTTATTGATCTTTAATTTGAGCAGCTTCTTACTGTTGCAGCCATTGAAGAATTACATTGTGTTTTTACTTAGCAAATATTGTTCAGAGAAATCTATGAGGAATTAAAGTAATGAGCTCACTGGTATAGAAAGAAAAGAGCATTCAGAGCCTTACAAATAAAATATAAAAAGAGCATGCCATGATTAAATAACAGACTTGAGTTCCTTCTCCCTCCCATTTCTTAAATGTTGAATATTATTGTTTTCTTTATTCTTTTTATTGTCCTTTTTTTTTTCTTGCCAAGATAATTACTGCTTTATTCATTTGACTCCAAAAACATTGTTAAAGTATTCATCATTTCAGCAAGGCTGTTTGAAACCCCATTTTTGTGTACTGGGGAGAAAAAAAAAGAAGACAAAAAATTAACAAAGAAAACCACAGGAACTGTCTTTACAAAGGTATACTTATATTTTAATGTGCATTTATGAGTCCATACATGTATCCCTTATACAAAATACATAGAGACAGTTTGAACAGGTTATACTGCATGTGTGCACATGTGACATAGCCAGCAGCTCTATTTTTATGATGTTTTGCTGTTTTCTGTAGACCTCCTTTTTCCCCCTAGATGATGTAAGTATCTGTAAATTCCTCATTCACTATGAATGCTCAACATATATACACCTGTACATGTGTGTATATATATATGTAGAAAGTAAGAAATATATCCATAGGTGTGTGCACAGACACAGGGCTTAAAACTGTGGCATTGTATGTGCATGTACTGTGTCTCAACCACTGTAACACCTAAGAGCAGATCCTTCCTGTATTGTGATTTTATATACACTTGACTGTCTTTTACTGTGTGAAACTCAAAATAACTTAAAAAGAATAAAAATTGGAAATACTTGTTAAGTGTGTTTTTGGCTTGTTCTCCATGTGCCAAACATTAAAGTGTGTAATACAGACCTTTATTTTTGCCACACCACTGCTAACTACGATGTGGGAGTACATTTTTGTTCATTCCACAGGTCACTTCTTTTCAGGAGCTTGAGGGACACGTGATTTCTTGTGTTTTCTAAGAAAAGTTTATTCAAGTATTTCATATCCCTGTGCCTTGTTCTTGAGCCACAAATATGCCCATACAAGAAAATTAGTCTCCTCAAGAACACTTCCTGGGGCATTTAAAAATACCCTCCCACGTCATTCTTCTTGTGTTTATTTCTTTATTTCTACTTTTGCCCCCATTTTTCATCTATGCAATTGTTATTTCCAATACCACAGCATCTGAAATCTTCTCTACATTATCATACACTTTCAGAATGAAGGAGAGAAATAACCACCTATTTATTACTCAGATGGAGGGGGAAAAATGATCAGCCTCAAGTCAGACAGCATCTTGTTGGGAGAGGGACCAAAGCCCAGCTGCTTCCTTCCAGAGATTTACCTTGCGCACAAATCTAAAACTAATTTATATTGTGGGGTTATTTTTTGGTTTTTTTTTTTCCCCTTACAGAGGATTACCAAGATTGCCTTGCCAATGATGACAAGCACTGTGGCTCATTTTGTCTGAAGGAAGTCCAAGGAGGACATCACAAGGTACTGGGCTTGATATGAGCATCACCATCTCCCTTAAAGCTCATAGAGAAGCTACTGGAGCTCCTACATGTGCCATTTGAGAATGATTTGTGGTCTTGCTTGCTCTGGTTGTTGTGTTTCTTTAATCTATCCCTGTGAATTTTTTTATAGCCACAGTAAGGCTTCACAAGTCCAGGTGTATTGCTGTCTCTACAGCTAATCTCTCCAGCAATGAAACTTCAAAGGAGGAGTAGGAAAGACCACCAAGCAATCAAACAACAGAAGATTGATCAAGCTGCAGGATAGTATTTCAGTAATATGTAAACAAGAGATAGGTTTTGTATGCATCCATAAGCCTCAAGCTCTCATGTGCTTTTGCAGAAGATCCTCAGAAAATTTAAGTATATATATTTGTAGTATCTTTGCCAAGGACATCATTAACTGGTGGACAAATATGGTGTCCTCAGTGCAAGTTACCGTGGAATTTTATCTGCAACATGATAACACTTTCAGGGTGAGATGCTATTGACACTTTCAGATTTAATGTAAATCCTGAGAACTAAGACACAAAGAAGACTTTGTATTCCTGAAAATTGCTTCTCCCTGCACTATATTATTAAATTAGGTATTTTCCAATGATAGTTGCAGTTTTTTCTCAGTAAGCATTGCCCCATTTCTATCCTGAAATCAGTATGGCTGCAGTGAATGAACTGCAAACATGAACATTCAAATTAATCATTCTGGTAATTTGTCTTACCCTGTTCTAGATAAACTCTGAAACATTTTTAATGCTTTTAATTTCCCATAGGAAAAAGTCACCACAGTACTCAGAGTACCCAAAAACTTTATAGTGTAGCACAAATACTCCATGGCTGGGGCTCATAATTGCAACTTTTAGCTTCAGTAGAGTGGTGATCTACACTTCTGAGCAGAACCAGTTTGACCAACTGGATATTCCCTTGCTTTTCAATGCCTAAGCTTCCAAGTGATTTATTTCTTCAGGAAGATAAGGATAACTTGAAGAAAACAGGGTTTAATATAAATTTAGCTGCAGACTGAGGTGTGCATGATTGTTTAGCCTTACATCTAGAGGAGGGATGATTTAAGGACCGGTGGAGTGGGTGTTATGGGCAAAGCAGCCCAGCCCAACCCATGGGAGTGGCAGAGTGAAATTCATTTCCTACAATCCCATAATAGCACAGTGCCTTTGAACAAAATGCCATGGTCTTATAGGAACCTCAGTTGTGGGTGGCTCTCAAAGCCACATTAAAGTGACCTGGTTTCAGTGAGGTGCGTAAACCCATGGGTAATTCAGCCCTGTCTCGTCCCTTTGGTCTCACTGAAATGACTCACAAGCTTACAGTTATTGACATGTTTGAATAGATTCCTGAGATGAGCCTCTTACGAGAATCCTTCTGCACAAAAGAAAAGTGAGCATGGGAAATCTCCTTTCAGAAGTTGTGAGAGCCCCTCATTTTTAATGGGATGAGTGAATCCTAATGTTCAGAGAGAGCCTTGTTTTAGCATGTTGAAGATTTAGGCATTTGGCCTGATTTATATAATTTGGGCCTAATTGTGTCTCTGGATAGCATCTTCTAAAATAATTTTACCTAACAATTTTATGTAGGAAACAATGACAAACTAATGTAAAGAACAGACTTAAGCAAAAAGACACAAGTTCATGTAGTGATTTATTCTCCTCAGCAGTCCTTTTCTTACTGTAAACAGATATTTTATCTATTTTATTTTATTTTATTTTATTAGCAAAAGGAATGGGAAAGGTTTTTCAGTCTGACCAACTTTTTGGGGAATATAGATTTCTCTGCCTTGCTCTCCCTGCCCCCAAATTCATCTATGCTGGAGAGTAGCAAATGGTGTCTCACCAAGTGTATTCTGAGTCATGGGTATTACCAACAATTCAGCTTTTGTCACAATGGGTGTGCAAATCACTGCATGTATTAAGATATTGAATGGTAGCAATAAAAGAGAGAATGCTCACAGCCAGTGATTTCTGAGAGAAGTAAAACATTTTCTGTGGTTATAATGCCAACCTCATGCAGATGACTGAGTTTCTGCTTTTTGTGCCTCAGACAAGAGCAAACACAGTCTCAGAGAAATTAACTCATAATACTCTTTAACACCTTTGGGATTTGTGTCTTAAATAATGCCTTACATCTACTTTGCACAGTAATAGTTTAATGGAGACAGTGTCAGTACAAACAAGGTACCTTGCGCATGCTACCAATTCTGAAACCCTGACTTCTGGGGTATAAAGTTGGGCAGTCCTGTGGCTGAAATTCGAAATGTGCATGAGATCTGACCCAAGATTCAGAATACAAATTCACCTTTTAAAGTAAAATGGTTTGCAGAGTAAAAAAAAAAAAAAAAAAAAAACCAAACCAGAAAAACCCTTGGTTTGTGTCTCAGTCCCTACACCAGATTCCCTCAGCACTTGCCACTATTTTGTTCTTGAGGGGTTCCAGACCTGGGCACTGATATCTTCATTTTGCCCATCCCCAGTTTGAGGCAGGCTCTGCTTTTGCTCCTCTCCACGTCATATGATGCAGCTGTTAATTACAATTTAAAACCCAGCCATGTTTCTTTGGATCCTCCTGCAGAAGCAGTATTTTCTGCATGTTAATTCCAGTTTCTTTATGGGATAGTTGTCATGCACGACTGATCAATAGGCCCCAAGCTATACTCAACCTGCTACCCACAGTAAATGGTTCTTTCTGTTGCTGCTGTCATTTCCTTTAAAATATCAAGCTGTTTTATAATTAAAGAGTCCCTTGAAGGTCTCGTTTCAATAAACAATCATTCCTTCCACCGTGTGAAGTTCTCGTGCTAATAAACAATTAAACAGCACATATTATTCCTCTTGTCTCAAGAATCAACCTTTTATGGAGGACCCACTGAGGCAAAATCTGGGATGTGATGCCAGCTCCACGTCCAAAAAGGAAATTTCAGCGGGTGCTGTGTAGCTCAGGACTAGATCTGCCCTAAATCTGCACGTGGGGTGAGTTATGGAAGATTAATTGCTCACAGGAGTGTTTAGAGGCTCTCACATGTCACCCAGAAAATGGCTGAAGAGTTACTTATCTCCAGCAGCTTTATCCTTAATTACCTTGCTGGCTGATAATTCCAAATTTGGGATTCAAGGCGCAGCGAAAATCTCCTGCATTAATTAGAGATTGTAACTTTGTTATACAATGTGTTTTCTATGATAAACGGCTTTTGCTTGAACACTGGATGTTTTGTGGAAAAGGCAACAACTTTAAAAGTTTTGCAATGTTATCAGAAAGTTTTTCCAGAATTTTAACACTGCAGAACACAGTACAAGGATGCTGGGGCATGAGTGTAAATATATATTTTTTCAGTCACTCATAACATTGAATATAATTTCATTGTTCTGGGAAAAAAATGGGTAATTAATGTGGGCTTTTTAATTTTTAATACAATTTAATAATAGTGTTCCTTTAAAGTGGTAAAAGATAACAAAAAATTGCACAAAATTAGGAAATCAGACCAATTTACAACATCACTTATGAAACAGGTTTTTAATCAGTGTTTTAATGAGCTGCACTTTGGCAGCACATTTAAATTTCTAAATATTTGATCATAACAGCTCTTTGCTTTGGGTGTGTTTGTCCACCAGGATGTCTTATTTTTCTTTTCAGGTGCTGCTTCCAGTAAAATTTTAGATAGATTCCTCAGCTGAAAGGGATGTCATCATTTTTCTGAAACACTGGAGGTACACCAATCTGTGTTAGGTATGAATTTGCCCCAAAGGCATCAGTTTTTCACATTTAAGAGCTTTCTCTAAGACAAAATAGATCAGGCACTGCAATCCCCACATCAGTATTTTTTCAAATTACTCTGGATTCTCACCTGCCTTCACCTCTCAATGCCACACAACCCCTATTTCCCACTGGTAAGTACTCTGCTGATGGAATTCCCTGTTAGAAAATTCTGCCCTTTCTCCATTTTCACTCTCTGCTGCATTAAATAACCTACAAATTTGTGGGCTGCTTCACTATAAACACACATGTGAATTACACACAAATTGCAGAGTTCCAGGGGCCTTTGCTGTCCAGCAGAAGCAAAGAAATAAAGAAATAATAAAGAAATAATGAACTAATAAAGAAATAACTAATAAAGAAATAGAGAAATAATAAAGAAATAAATGAATGAAATACAGAAATAAAGGAATAGAACTGTGCTTAAAATACCCAGTATTAAAAACACCCTTCAAGGACCACATGTGAACTCTTAATCACCTGAATAATTATTTTTCTTGTTTTCTCCTCTGCTTTTTCCAGTGACTGTTGGCTTTTCCCATGTCCAGCATCCTTCAGTGTGGTGTGGAAATCACATACAATACTCTGATAAACCATCTCTGATCAGCTGGTACATATTTTAATACATCCCACTGGATAATGGAGTTTTGTTTCTTCCCCCACTGGAGTTGCACAACAATATTCCTGCTCTCAGTGACACCCAGTTCTCACTGCATTTCTGTGTAACGGCAAAGTTTCATCTTTTTTCTTTTTTTTTGATCCAGATCACATTACAATTTTTATTTATTTTCTGTCTCCACCCAGGAGACACTACATCATTTCTCCTCCAGCTACAGAAAATCTTTGGCACTACCCCATTATTCAATGCCAGACCTCGCTCCTTCAGATGTTTTTGTCTTTATGATCATAAACTTTTCATCCATACCTGTGCCCACGGTGTGAGAGTCTGTCATCAATCCTTTACCTTCCCCTTTCTGATTCCCAGGGTGGTTCCCTGCCTTGTTTTTGGCCAGAGGAGTTTGGCAGAATGTCCAAAGCAGGGCAGCCAGGACAGCACCATGGATCAGCAGTTCAGAAGGAAGGCAGAGTCAGCAGTAAGGGACAGGTGACAGAAGCACACAGAGGTGGAGATAGCCCAGGAAATTTGAATTTCTGGGAGCCAGGAAGGAGAAAGAGCCCAAAGCAAACCTTGGCAGGGTTCCCACCCCTGGGGAAGGGGCACCCCTGCATGGCTGAGCAGGGCATGGATTAGACATGCTCTGAATCAGCCCTCCAGCCTTTGTCTGGCCTTTCCACCTCTGTAATTTCTACTTCACAGCCCTGCTGTGCCCAGAAAGGAGCAGTCCCTGTCCCAAACCCCAGCACAAACCCCCAGGGATGCTGCTGGCTGAGGCTCCATTTCTGTGCCCTGTGCCCTGCATCCAGCTCTGCCTGGTGCCTTCCCCAGAAAACTCATCTCCAAACACACAGGGACTCCTGGCATGACATCTCTCCTCCCTGTGCTCACCTCAGATTAGCCACCTTTCCCAAAAAACCACCCTAACCACTCCTGATCTTTCCATGGGTTCAGCCCTGCCAGCCACAAAAGGGCAAGTCCTGAGCACGATCAAAATGTTTAAAATGCCTCTGCAGATGAGCCAGAAACATCCTGCAAGCCCAAGAGCAGAGCAGCCAGCCCAGGTCTCTGAAGCTGAGCTGATGATTTTTTAACATGATGATTTTTTATTTTAGTGGGGGTTTTTGAAGGTGTACAGCATATTCCCTGTAAACCATTGTGAAAAATTTGCTCTTTGACTGCTAAATGCAGTGTACTGTAAGTGAGAAAAAGGAGGGAGGAAAAGGTTTTAGAATTCTTAACAACCACTGAAGAACAACAAAAAAAGCTGCTATATTGTAGAAGAATGAGTCCATCTACTGCACATCCATGAAACATCAACTATTTACTTCACCTTGTCTAGCATATGAGTCACCAAACTGAAAAATAAAAACCAGACCAAAATCCATCCAAATGAGCAGTTTGGTGTCCTTAGTGTAAGAACAAAGCAGAACTTGAGTGGTGAGTTCACGAGAACTCTTTACAAATACAGCAGTTACAATTTTCCTTTGAAGCACAGAAAGCCAAATGAGTTATCACAGACAGAAAAATCACATCAGAGATCAGGACTTCAAGCCCCAGTGTTGGTCTCTGGGCTGATGCTGAGCGTGCTGGCAGAAATCTTCCAACCAGAATATTAGAGGAGATTTGTAATAACATCCTGCCAGGGAAGGGCTGGACCAGCTGTCCAGTGCTGAGCTCTCATGAATTTTTCTTTCAGGAATCAAATGACAATTCAGGACCTCTGGGATCTCATGTGCCATGAGCTACAGCCAGGATTTCAAGTAAAAGCTGTTTCTACCTAGACTGGAGGCTTAGAACCATCACTGGCAACCATCAATTCTGCTGAGTGAGGATGTATATACACATATTTATTTGTTTATAAAATATCCTGGGATACACACAATGCTTTGATGGTCTGGCAGAGGGAAATCCCAATGGCAGTATTTTTTAGCAACCTAATGCTGTAAAACTTCCTTTTTCTGCTGAAGACAAAAAAATAATAAAAGAGAGGAGCAAGACCTTAAGCTAAAATTACCTACAAGCATATCAGTGATTTAAATCAAGAGATCCACTTCTTGCTACTTTGTGACACTTTAGCTCGTTTGTTTTTATTTTCTTTCTCACCTCTCCTTTTATTTTTAACCTTTGTTCCCTTTAATTATAATCCTGCTAAGCCTGGACATCTCTCTCTTCTGCTCCAGTCATTCCTTGAATACTAACTAGGAAAAGAGAGCAAGGAGTTTCTCCTGCCTGCTCTCAAATGCAATATCTGAGAAATTCTGGATCAAACAGCAGCCACGCCACAGCAGAGCCCAGCTCTCAGGAGCAGCCTTGCTTTCAGAGCAGGGGGAGGCCCCAGAGGAATGAGAAGGGCAAAAATCACACCCAGCTCCACAAAGAGGTGGAAAGGAAGACACAGACAGGTGGAGATGAGCTGGTTTAACTTCAGTGCCCAGGAAAATTCTGGAACAAAGTGTTAGAGAATGAATGCGTCAGCGCCGGGGGAATAAATAACTGACAAGAAACTGTGACACTTTTCAGGAATCCATCATGTCAGAATTGTCTGGTTTCCATCTCTGGCTCAGGTACCTTGAGCAGGAGATGCCATACATTTTAAATTAAGTGAGATTAATAACTCCTGCCCAGCAGCAGGTTCTTGGAGCTGCTGCTGCAGGATTTTTGCTGCAGAGGGTGCAGATGTGCCCCAGGACATGGCCCTGTGTGACAGGCAGGTGCCACCTGCCCCAGGTGCCCACAGGAGCTGCTCAGGGAATCTGAATGGTTTGGGTTGAAGGCACCTTAAAACCCATCCATGTGCCATGGGCAGGGACACCTCCCACTGTCCCAGGGGCTCCAAGCCCTGTCCAACTTGGCCTTGGACACTGACAGGGCTTGTCTGGGCATAAATTATAAAAATTATGTGAAATCAGCAGGTAAATAAATACTTCTGGGAAAAAAAGAATTATCCATCGAACCAATGAAATAGAGAAATACTCCAAAGTTTATAAAATTTGTTAAAAATGCAAGGGTTGATAGCCTCGTTTTGGAAGGAAAATTCAAACAGGCAAACACAGCAGGAGTAGAAGTTGAGTAGGACAAGAGAAATTCTGGAAAGGAAAACAGAGGGGGCCACAAAAAGCAAATTCATATTGTGGTGTAATTTACAGTCCTCAGGCCAAAGCTCTGACATGATCACAACTTTGAATAATGGATCATTTTCTGATGAAAAAGTAATGGGTGGCTCCCAGTATACAATCAAAGATAAGCTGCAGTTTTGAGAATCTGGAGTTTTGGACTTCCTTTTCTGCAGGAGCAACACTGGGAATTTGCCACCTTATCCCTCAGTTGCTCCTATTTAATGAAACATCCTCCTGTAATCTCAGGAAAAAAGGTTTTTCCCTTTTGCAATAATTGAAAAGTCTGCGAGAGAGGCTTTGGGGAAATTGATTCAAAATTAACAAATAGATTAATGAGTTTGCTTAGTTAGGTGTACCACATTGAATATTATGCCATAATACCATTTCAGTACTCTATCAAATGGTTTCTAGAGTTCTTTTATTAGATTATAAATCACCTGAGGCAGGGCCCAGCTCATGTTCCTTTGTCACTCTGTCAACCCCTGTCCACGTTGAGCTGCTACTCCAATACAAACAATAATAATTTGTCTACCAAAAAGCTCTCAGCCATTAATGAGAGACAAAGGCTGATCCAACACAGCCCTGATGGAACCAAATGAGACTTTTCTTTGTAATCACCTTGCTTCCATAACTCTTCCAGATTAAGCTCAGTACTGCTTTATTTAATTCCCAGCGCTGAATGAGAAACTAAAACCCGAAATATTGCTGCCATTGTAACAAAACAAATCACTCCATCAATCTCCCTAAATTCCTCCAGCTGCTCCCCAGGTTGGAGTGAGCAGGGCTGATGTGCTGAGAGAGGAGTTTGACCCACGGCAGGCTGTGGTGCCAGCACATTTCTGCATTCATTTCCAGGGTGCAGAGCTTTTGTGGTTTGCAAGCTTTTTATTCCCCATAACGACACAAGTTAATGTTCCTCTGTGATGCTTTTCACTTAACTTCTACTGAGATAGCTCAGAGTGCATCTAAAATGTTACACAATCATCTCTAAGTCCTGATTCTATCCCCCCCCACCCCTTTCCCCTTGGCATTTAGCAAATGGTATTTTTGTTCATGTGAGTCACGTTCTTCCCAGCCACGGAGCCTTTTCACCAAAAAAAAAAAAAAAAAAATCAAATTAATCTTATACGAAAATCAGATTTTTAGTATGAATATGCCGAGTTTCATTTAATTTTTTTTATCGCTCGCTGCTCACGGGGCAAGGCAGGGAAATATAACTGAAATGTCAAATGAAATGTATGGCAAAGCGATTAGGAAGAAACTTTTAGCATTTGTTACAGATTAATATGTTAATTACGGCACGTATTGTGGAGAAAGATTAAGTAGCACCAAAGTAAATTTATTTTTAACCAGCTTTATTCCTCACACTTCATAAATTAACCAGCGGAATACGTAATGGGGAAGAATTCCTGCACTGAGATTGCTGGAAATTATGCAAAACTCCAAAGCATACAGGGTTGCAATACAGATAATGTCTGTGCTTTAAAATAAGCACTTCATCAAAGGGAATTAAGCCTCCTCCAGCACACCTATTTTCACAGCCTGCTTGCAGCTATCTCTAACTTTGCCACAGCGAAAATGCCAAAAACTGATCAATATTTTAAAATCTAGTTTTGGGTTGTGTTGTATTAAGAATAAATGTTGGTTCTAAGCCTAACAATGCAAACACCCACCTGTTAAAAGGTTAAAAAATTGCTGGGAGAAGCAACTGCACTTGTAAAATTAATAAAAAACTGCAAGGGGATGCAGCCCTGAGTCCTTGAACAGCACAGGCCAGGAGGTTCTGGTGGCTGCATCAGCTTCTCATCCATTCCTGGATTTGTTCCATATGGAGCTGAACAAGACTCAAAAGCAGAATCCAGAACACCCAGGCTGAAGAGGTTTGGGGTTTTGCCGTGGATTTCAGGAGAAGAAGGGCTTTGAGCCATTTTCAGAAAGCTCTATGGATTCATTGGCTGCTAAGTCAACACAAGTTTTTCCTCTGGTTTCAGCAGATTTGGAGATTGGCTCGTACAGAGCATGGCATGGGACCCAAAGCCTGATCCTCTCCAAAAGCACAGCTCTGTGCATCTCCTATAACTTATCTGCTGCATCATCACACCCCAGCCCTGTGCTCAGGTGCTCCACAGGATAAACCAGTGCAGAAATGGGAAATACAACTCTGTGTGCAATTCACATTAAAACTCACGTTGGATGGTGTTTGGTTCACTCCTGCTCTGGGCAGCTTTCTGAATATTTTGACACTTTGAGTATGACAAATAATTTCCTCGTGTTGAAAAGTATTATTTTTAGAAAAAGAAAGTGCTATGCTAAATCACAGGTCTATCTGTCAAGAATAATCCTAACAAAGTAACAACACATTTCAAACTCATTAATCCTGTAGCTGGTAATTACTCCAGTAAAGAATGATGTCCTTGTCTTTTTGAGGTTTAGAAGACTATTTGTAGCTCTTTTTGGAAAGTCCCTCATCAGATTCCCATAAAATATTAATTTTACTTTATTTTGGGGACAAACCTGTAATCTAAACTTACATTTTGGATGTCTGGCAGCACACCAAGGTGAGGAAGAGAATTCCATTGCTGTCTGGGGATCTGATTCCCAGCAAAGCACCAGAGAAACCAAAATCCTGAGTTCTGAGTGACTCTGCTGCCCCTCTCTCTCAGTAAGGCCTCCCCTGTCTGCAGTGGTGAATATCCTGCTGCTAATTTTGTTAATTGTGTTTGCTGGTTGTTAGATCCCTGAATTGAATCAGGAGCCCTTTTGCTCCTGCTGCTCTTTCAGCACATGTAACAACACAATCACAAATTCTAACAAAACAGACAAGTTCTTCCCCATTTACAGAATAAGGAGAGCAGAAAGCCCATGAAGAGTTCTTCCTGCCCTTGGGCATTCCTGTGAGCAATGCAGCAAAAGAGAGACTTTGTGGATAATATTCTTGTATTTCAAGATATGCAATTATAACTCATTAAAGCATTGTCAGACCATCACAAAGGAGAGGGGATGTCTGGTTTAGCAGCCACCACATTAACAGGAAAAAGCCTCAAAAACTTCAAATACCTTGGGTTTAGGCTGGCAGAAGCCCTGCCAATGACACTCCCTTTGCTGCATCTTGTCCTGATTGCTTTTCTTCTCTTCCAATAACCCATTTGGAGCATGCAGCTCCCACAAATGATCTGTGTCCTCCCTGGGACACTGCAAGGCTGACAATCAAATCTGCTCCTGCCCACTTCAGCTGCAGCCTCTGGAGTTTCAAATTGCTGGAAAACTCCAAACATATCTGGAAAACCATTAAGGATCCCTCCCCTTGGCTTATTGCAGGAATATCAGGGGTTATTCATTCTCAAAGTCCATAAACCTAATGGCTGCCTCAGCCACACAGCCCAGCTCTACTGTGCCTGCAGGAATTGAGATGTATGCTGGTCATTCTCACTGCTGGCCCTTTCATAAAGGGTGATGAGAAAATCCAGAAAATAAATAAATAAATAAATAAATAAATAAAAATGTGGAGCGTAGGTGAGGCCAGGCAGGTTGTGAAAAACTTGGGCTGCCAAATGCAGCTGGAAGAGAGACTGTTATATTTTCATTAAAACATATTTTCAGCTTTCATTTCCATCTCAGCCATTTTGTTCAAGGCTCCTTCCGTGGAAAAGCAGGCAAAACTCACAAACAACTTCCATAAGTTCTTTACACCCTCATCGATTTTTAATTGAAATGCAACTCCCACAACACCTCATTAGTTCATTGAATGCTGTATTAGTTTAATTTACTGAAGGGTTGGGGGGTTTTTGCACCTGCCTCACACATTTACCCCATTAAGCATGTGCAGATTATCAGGTAACTGCTCAATTAAACTAAACGATTGTTCTAATTGAATATTTCATTAGAGTAACAAGGTAAAAAGCTCCTTGGCATGTATTAGCAAGCATGGCTTGTGCCTCACTGAAACATGCTTCAGATTAAACTCGTGATAAACTCTGATAAAACAATCACACATTTCAGATTAAACTGTGCCACCTGGCACTTCAGCCTGCACATGTCAGTGGAAAAAACTGAGCAACTCCAATGGCCTTTGGATAAACTTTTAAACTTAAGATCACTTTACAATTGCTTATCTGAGGGAAACTAATTAGAGACTGGTTTCAAATTAATTTGGTGGTTTTGGCCTGATTTCCTGTACCCAAACCTTTATAGATGGAACCAAAATTCAAAGCCGAACTCATCAAAACTCAAGAGTTTTGCTCTGTTTCATTTCTTGGGTTTTTGTTTGAAACTCAGCACCACTTTGTAGACTTTAATGAAAATTCAGGTTCAAAGGCAGACTCAGGCTGGCTCACACATTACATGCTCCAGCTGGATTATCTCACAGCACTTCTATTCTTGGTAACAAGGGACGCTCATTTTCCTGCAGAAAAGTGGGAAAGTTGTAGGTAGTACGATTTAAATTGTGCTGGATTTTTGTAATTCTCTGATGGTTCAATCCTGCCATCGCTCACTCTGAACAGCAGCTTAATTTTATATATATATATATTCTTTATATATATATATAAAAGAAAAAATATATAAAATATCGTATAAATATATAAATATAATATAAATAAATAAATAAATGTGAGCATTTAGAAATATAAATTTATACGTATTTAAATCTTTCCTCATGCACCAAAGGTGCCTGGCTCTCAGGGGCAGCAGAAGCAGAACTCACCAGCCTGCAGCAAGGCCACTGGTGCAGAGCTCTCTGTGCCACTGCTTGCTCTCCCTCTGTGCTGCCAGGTCACTGGCACCAACCCCCAGCTCCCAGCAAGAGATTTCAGATCCTCCTGATTCAACAGCTTTGCTGGATTGCTGGGAATTAATTACTAGAATTAAACTCATCAAACCAGAAGTTTGCCAGTGAATTGAAGGAGAACCTGCAATGGACTCTAGTACTGTATTTAACTAAATGGAGTGAGGGCTGGAGAACTGGGGCTATCTTTGTCTTGGTGAAACAAAACAACTTCCAGATTGTTATCAGCCAAAATTGTCTCATTAGAGATAAGGAGCCTATCAGCATGGACAAAATTAGCAGGATTTGTCTCCCAAGCACAGGCTGATTGAAGACCTGCCCCTGCAGGGAGGGATTTTATCTGCCTGTGGGCACAGCTGGTGGAATTGGACATGGGTACCAGAGCAAAACCCACTCACCCTTCTGCATCCCAGCATGATCAGAGCCTGCTCCTGACTGAAGCCCAGCCCTGTTCCTGTCACCCCTGGGGCTACAAACACACCCAGGGACTGTCCCCAAGGCACCCGTGACCCTCTGGGGCTGAACACTTCTGTTTAATGTGCTGCCAGCCCTAAATTATTACACAATCATTGCAGGTTCCCTTAGCCTGTGATGATCCATGAGCACACCTGAAGGCAGGTAATTAAGAATTTAAATTAGAATTTTTATTTCTGGCTGTTAATTTCGGTCCGAGTTGACGGAGGATGTGTCGCAGAGTTAAAGGTAAAAATAAAAACAAGCAATCCTTGTGAGTGAGCCAGCAGAAAACTCACAGCTGGATTTTTTAATTCTAAATTTTACAGAAATCCCTGTTGAAACTGCTAAGAAAATAAAAATAATAAGGAAAAAAAGGTCAGATTTAGCATTAACGATGCTAAAAATGTAATTTCTGAGTTTGCATCTGTTCATGTTGCCATTCTACACCTTAGCATTCCTTTTATAATCTCTTATCATTTCTACACTGCAAAGACTCCAAGTTACCCATGTGTTGGTGCAGAAAACAAGACAGACAGCAACACATCCCCATGCTCAGGAGCCACTGACCAGTGTTATTGCTGGAGATGTTTTTTGTATGCAAATAAAATAACCCCGAGGTTTTCCCTTGCCATTCAAATAAAGATGGTGCTTTAACCCTGATAATATTAAGAATTAATTCAGCCACAGCTCTGAAACAAGCATATGGCTTTTTTTAAAAAATCTTTTTCTTAGAGATGCAAGATATTATTGCAGATCACCAAAGAGAATAATACATTTAACCCATATACCCAAAATACATTCAAATCACAGTAGAAAAGCATTCCTGTGATATCCTTCTACTTGAGTCATTATTTTTTACTTAGAAATGACACTTTTTCTTTGAATCCTGACGATTCCCCCTGACTTAATCAGTGAGTCTTGTGGGAAACAAAGAATGAAGCTGTGGTCAAGGGCTCTTCAGGCTGAGAAAGAATAGAATTTATAATCTGAAAATCTAAGATGCTTGACACTCTCACAGTCTTTGCAAAAAGAAACAGGAAATTTTAAACTGATGGCAAAAAAGCAGAGCCTGCAAAGTGCCCCCTCTTGCTGAAGTTCAGATGCACCAGTAAAATATAGGAAATAGGGAGAAGAGACAAGTTTAGTCAGCCCAGAGAAAGAGAAACTCTGACTTTGCTGCAGACAAACCAGGACAGGAATGTGGACACAGCTCCTGGAGGAAGGATTGAGCCAATGGAAATAGGAGAGTAACAGTAATGCACAGCTTTTGGTGAAAACTGGGAGTTTATCCATTGAGGGATTCCCTCAGAATTCACCCATGCACCTGCTGGACTGTTCTGTGATCTAACAACCAGGATGCTTCAGGAATTTGGGTCTCAAAATGCATTTTTCAGCCTACAGTGCAAAGATTCCTCTGGAATCAGCCCCCTGCCAAGGCCAGAGAAATTTCCAAGCACAAAACCATCCCATCCTCGTATTTCCATGTCAGTTAACCTCTACCTCAGCTCTAGACTCCTCTGAAGCCCCACCACATGGAATATGGTCTGGTAACTGCCATAATTAATTCTTTTTTAATCTATTTTAAAAGCAAAATTTGAGCTTTAACATAAAGGTTTTACTCTTAATGGATCCTGGTCATTTTTTTTTTTTCCCAAACCATTTAAGAAAGCTGTTCTAAAAGGTTTGGGGATCAAACCTTTTGATTTGATGACCCCTTTGCTGACCCCTTCCATGAGTCAGCATCCCAAAATTGCCATTTACACACATTTATTTGAAAAAAAACCACTCTCCCCACCTGTGGATTTGCAACTCAGAACTTGTGCACATTTCAGAAATGGGAACAAGAACATGCATAAGCTCAACTCCCACAGATAAATACTGCACAGGGTTCAGAATCTCCACAATAAGGATATTTTGGTGCACTTTCTTCAAAGGATGTTCTTTTCTAACACTCAGACTTCTACTGCCTTGTCAGTTCCCCTTGATGATCCCCTGGAAAAGGGTGGTGGCAAAAAGGAAAAAGCAGGATCAACACAAACCCAAGGCAGCTGCATGGGAATGGGGGTCTCACAAACATCACCAGAATCCAAAGAAAGAGAGAGCAGTCAAATACTGATAATCTGTGTTTTGTCAGAATGTTAGCCAGAATCTGTGGTTTGTTCCACCTAAAATTATAGAGATGGCAGGAGGAGCTCCCACTCTGTTGTGGTCTGCATGAGATGTACAAAAACTATAAACTCCAAAAATGAGTTGGAAACCGGCCCAAAAATGAAAATTCTTGCAGCCAGAAGAGTGGAAATTGTATTGTTGCTGCTGGGATCTAAAAGGCAATGGCTGTTCCTCCTTCCCACACACTTTTCTGTCATCCCTGCCCAGCTGGAATCAGAGAATGGAGCCCCATGTCCCTTGGAACACCAGCACTCCTGTCCATTTGGATTCTTTTAAATGTGCCACTCATCTCCACTACTGAGGCCCTTCCAGAGGTGCACCTGCCTCAAAGCAGGTAGCAGAAAAAAAAAAAAAAAAAAAAAAAATTCAGAAAGAAAGCTGGGAGCTTCTGACAAGTTTTGCAGCCCAGTCTGGCAGATGTAAGATTTCCTGATAATCATCAAAACAGTTGGATCCTTTCTGAAGCTTATCTGAGCCAAACAGAACCTCAGGCCCTTCTGAGGTTTGTCCTGCTCTGGTTTGAATGGGCTTCAGACACTCATTGTATTTGGAAAGCAATTTTCTTTGTAGTGCTGGCAGCAGCAGCCAGCAGAGTGAGGAGCCTGCACTCCTGTGCCATATCACCCAGGCTCATGTGCTTGCTTTTTCAGCCTCTGCTGCTTGATCCTCTGCTGTGGATTCTGTGCAGACACAAAAATTTACAAGTGACACCAGGGAATTTGTACAAATGAAACAGAGACTACGAGAAAAACGATTAAAAAGAGTACCCAGGATGGGATTTCTCTGCTAAAGGCTAAATAATGTTAATTTCCTAGAACTGATCCAGCCTTTCTAGTCAGTGGCTCAGCACTGCAGGCAGCACATCTGTTTGTCCTGGGCTTGGGAAGGACTTGGCATCCTTCCCCTGTGGTCAGCAGGGTGTCCAGAAACTGATGCTTTGCTTGATGTGGCAAGCTACAGGGTTCCAAGAATAATGATGGCTGAAACATTACCCAGGGAATAAACAAATAATTTTTGTTTTGTTTTTCCTTTCTTGCTCCTCGTGATAAAGCTTATCTTGTGAAATTTAGGGCAGCTCCTTTATTATTTATAGATACTAGCCTGGTATCTTATCAGGGAAGATACATGAATGAGTGTAGAGCTTGTCTTTCACTAATCAGCTTTTCAGCCTGTCCATCAGGTTAGAATCAAATTTGAGGGGGAAAAGTTTAAAAGATGCAGAATACCTGCAAGCTTTATAAGAAGAAGCAGGAAGAGGGGGACGTTGTGAAGGTTATCCACTGAGAAAAAGGCTGCCCTCTGAGCCAGACCTTTCTGGGGCTCCAGGTCATCTACTCTTAAAGCTTCTCTCACCTCCAATGGACCATCTAAAGCACCCCAAGGATTTGCTCCAAACTGACACTGATGTCTGATCAGGGCTGTGACCACAGTGAAACATTTAAAATAAAAAAATAAGAAAGTCATGTAGATCAATGAGCCATAGACCCTAACACATGGGAAATCAGCTTTCCTTATATTCTCTACCCATGCAGGTCCCTGTCAGAGTTTTTTTGGCCAAACTTTTGCAAAGAGCAGTTTGAGCTCACCTGGAACACTGTCTCTCAGCCAGCACATCCCTCCCCAGAGCTCCTCTCTTGTCCTGTCTGCTCGCTGAGAGCAGTGCTGAGGACTCACTGCAGAAAGTGGCACAAAGTGCAGCCCTGGCTCCAACGCAGCTGAAATCTGGAGTCAGTGTCAAGGGGAGGCTCTGTGAGAGCAGATTGCTGCTGTTGCAGGAGCCCCCAGGGCCAGAGGGAGCTGGCAGCACCCACCCACTGCATCCACCCCCTGCTCCAGAGCCACAGCAGAGCCCTGGGAGGAGTGGAGAAAGCCTGAGGTGATGGGATGTGATGGAGAGGGACTGAGTGCCAGTTCCCTGGAGCAGTGTGTAAGCTGTATCACATATCAGATGGACACACACCCCCAGCATCTCCCACGCAGAAGTGGCTCCAAGGACAGTGAGATCCCACCTGAGAAAGGCACAGCAGCTGGCAGCTGGCAGCTATTGTGCTGTTCTTCCTCCTCACAGCAGCCAGAAGGCAGCAGGCAGCTATTTGACAGTGGTCACTATTTACCTGAGAAATGTATGAGATGGAGGCTGGGATGTAACCAGCTTTGCAGCTCACTCTCCTTTCCCAAAGCCCAGCCAGTGGAAAACAATTTTATTTTTACACTGCCCTGACATCCAGCTGCCCAGCATGGGACACACATTACTCTGGCAAGAAGCTGATAAGAAATTTGTACACCGGTGCATGAAATGAGAATGAAACAAGGCTGAAATTCACCCAGCAAAAACAGGAGCAGCTCAGGGGTGGCTGCATCCCTGTGAAGATACATTTGGTGCTTGGACTCACAGAGGAGCACAGACCACACGTAATTAAAATCTGCACGGGGGAGTTTATGCCTGTCAGCCCAAAGTGTCACCAGCAGTGGATTCTGCACCTCTTTGAGGAGAGAAAAAGGTTCCCTTTGACCTCAGAAGTTTTCCTTCAACCTCAGCCTACCTGGAGCAGCTGCTGTTTTGGAGGATTGTGGTTGCTGTGAAGCACATCATTGTTTTAAAGATGTAAAAATTTCTGAAAACAGTCAAAAGTCACCCATGATGTGCCTCTCTGGTGGAAACTGCTGCTGTCACTGGGGACACTAACTATGGAGACCATGAGTGGATGGAAAGGAAGCTGCAAAGTCTCAGCAGCAGCTGCTGAAACTCTCTGAGGACTTGCTGGGTAACTGCTGCTGGCTGCAAGGGGGACAAAAATTGTTCTCCCGAACTGGAAGAGGCCCTTCAGCAGAGAGACACTGGAGCAGAGCCCAAGCAGCACTGCTAGCAGCAATTAGCATCAGCTGCTGTACACAAATGGAGCCTGCAGAGGAGTCTGTTGGCATGGGAAAGTTCATTTTAGACTGGCAATCCATCATTTAGCTCGGCACTTTTTTAATTCCATCGCTTGGATTTTCCTGTGTTTTCAATCAACCCGTGCTGTTAGTGGTCAGCTGAATTGTCAGGGTTATCAAAAGCAGGGTTAGAAAGGTTCATGTTCAGAATAAAATCACAAAAAGTTCCAGAGAAGGGTAGGTTTTACCACCCCACAGCCATTTATCCACCTCCCTGTCTTAGCCCATCTCCTGGAATACATGAGGCACAGCCTAGAACTGCATTTTAGCAGCAGGTTGGAGTAATAGATGCTGCAAGGAACAGTGACATCCCTGATGTGTGCTGCTCTGTGCACCACAGGGAGCTGAGATCTCACTTTGTGTGCCTTATGGCAAGCCATAAATTCCTGGGTTTATGTGCTGGTGTAAAAACCCGTTTAACAAATCCATTGGAGCTGACTGCCTGGATCAATGTTATGACAGGCAACAGACTCCCAACACATTCCTGTGAGGAAACATCCACACACCCTGATTCAAGGGTGTATATTAATTTAATATGTTCATGAGAGCACGAGTTAGAGTGGAGGGATTCCTGTTTCCAGCTCAGGGTTGCTGGATCCACCCAGCAGCTGTAAAAGGGCAAATGCTGTTTCCAGCACAGCTGCCCTGAGCACTCTCCTCAAATTCTGGATATTCTGGGTAGTTAATGCTGCTTTTTGTGTCTGTGTTGCCAGAATACAGCACATTTTTAAGAGTGGAATTCATCACTGCTCTTGTGTGCTCAGAGAGACAAGGTGGAAATACAGATGAAATACACTGATAGCTTTGAGAGACAACAGAGCAGGAATCATCCTGCATCATAACTAAGTAGTACACTAGAATTTTATCATCAAATGTACAAAGGAATGCCAGGAAAATCATCTCACTGTGGTGGATTTAAACATATGCATGACTGCATGCACCAAAGAGGGCCTTTGATGTAAAGGCCCTTAGATAAGGAAAACATGAAGGATGGACACGCACTGACAGCTACACACACTGAATATTTAGATTATTTATCACTTGGTGGAGGATATTATTCAAATATAGCTATCTGCAACCCAAGTATTCAGGCCTCATTCCATAAACTTGACAATTAATTTGCATGCACAAAGTTTTCTTGGCATTTAATAATCCAGCACTCCAAAGGATATTGCAAAGATTGTGAGCTTCGAGATATTCAGGTGAAATTACACGAGTATTAATTATTAATCACTCAACAACAAGCCCACAGAAACACATAGCTTATATAACAACAAAAACTACTCAAATTAGCTGAGTGTTCCAGTGGTTGTAGAAAAGGGATGGGAGTTGCAGGACACTCCCAAATGGGTGCAGAGTGTCCGTGAATTAGACACTGATGCCTTTTGAAGAGGCTGTAAGGGGGAAAAAAACGAAATATGATCTTTATCTGAGTGCTCAACATCTCTGAGCTTAGAAAAAGTCTTGAAAGCCCTGTTTTTGTGGTGGATGTAGCTCTCAGGAAAAAGGCTTGGAGAGGACTCTCATCTTTGTCACAAATCCTATGCAGAGGTGACCTCCCAGCAGTGCTGCAGGAGAGGCTGTGCAGGTGCAAAGGAACCAGCTCTGCCCAGGTCAGAGTGCAGCAGGTGAGAGTGTTCCCTCAGAATAAATCATCTGGACCCAAAGAAACACCGAGCTCAAAGCCATGACTTTTCTCAACCATGTGAAATTCAGGAAGGTTTTCCAGCCTGAGAGACCATGCACATTATTCCTACAACTTCCAGAGGTGTTGCATTCTCTGCCAGGACATTATCCATCTAAGCAAGCAGTTCCTGCCTCAGATACCAGTGGGTTCAGCACATAAAACACTAAATGAGGCCAAGACTAAACACAGAAATTAATGTCCAGTGCAGCCCCAAATAGCTGCAGGTTCTCAGGCAGGAGAGGAAAAGGAGACATGAACCAATTACACATTGCAGAATTATAATGCCTTTCAGCCAGCAGAGCCTTTCCACACCCAAGGACAGGCAGCTGCCATCCCACAATTTCTCTCCTGCTTTCCTGTCTTCAGGAGATGAATCCACATGTGCAACCTGCTCAACCATACCAACCAATCTAGGAAAGTGAACAGCCACCTTCCAGTGCTTCTATTTTCTGCTAATGTATTCCCATTTCCTCTGCAAAGCAATTTATTCAGCATGAACAATTTGTAATAATATATAGTACGTGGTCTGTGCTACATAAGCCTTTTCATATGTAATTAATATTTTATTTAAATTTAACATTAAATTACTTTTCTTACCCAATAAAAGATTATATTTTCCAGTTCATGGATGCAAATCTACTGATAAATAATGTAAGAAAATGTTAAAATATCAACAGATATCAGTTTACTACAAAATAAATTACTTCATTCCCCAGAGGATGTTTAATCTCAATTATTGCTCACGGAAAGCACACACTGCTAACAAGCAAGCCAAGAACAACCCAACTCCTGCAAGCATGTTTGATAACTAAACTGCAATGTGTTCTTAATAACCTCCCCCCAGTCCTGCTCCTAGGAATTGGGAACTCACAAAGCTGTTTGCTCCTTCATTTCAACAATTTCTGTGCTTCCCTGGAGGAAGAACCATGGTGAGCATCTGAGGGAATGCTGTAAATCCTGTTTATGGTCATTTTCAGAACTTGCACATGACTTTATCAGCTCCACTGGAAACATTCAAGGCCAGGCTGGATGAGGCTTGGAGCAGGCTGGTCTGATAGAAAGTTCCCTGTCCATGGCAAGGGGATGGAATTACAGGATCTGAGAGCTCCTTTCCCACCCAAACCATTCCACACTTTCACAGGCTTCTGTAACATGACTGGAGGTGCTTGAAAACTCAAATATGGGATGGTGAAAACTCAAATATGGACAGGAGAAAGTCATTACACTCACTCTCTCTAATGTGGGAGAAGCAGCAGATAATTATTGGACAACTAACCTCACAGATAAATCACTCATCAAAAAGAGCAACAGGATTCTAGGCCTTCCTTGCTGAAAATGGGATTGACTCCACCAAACCCATAGCCCAGAGGAGCTCTGGAACCATTTGATGAATAGGCTGATTACTCTTTTGGTGTTTTAATACAGGAATGAAGGGAAGGTGCATAGTCTGATGGGTGGAGGTGGAGTGTGCCACACACAGAGCTAAGAGAATGCAGGGTGATGCCCAGAATCACAGCCAGGTGTCCTGGTGGGAGAAGTGCTTCCATCAGCCCCACACCTATCCCAGAAGTGACAGGAGGACTGAGCACTTGCAGGTTGGGTGGGATCAGTGCAGCTGATGGCTCTGACAGCACCGGTCTCTTTATTTGCCACGTTCAATGGGCTGGAAAATGAGAGCCTTGCTGCCACCAGAAGAGGAAATTAGAACCAGCACAGAGCAAGTGCCAGGTCTGTAATGGCTGCACACAGATGTTACCAGGGTAAACTGGAGGATATGACACAGGCTGAACAGTCAGCCATCCCCCAGGGGGTGGAAATATTCCGAGTAGCTGGCTGAGTGGGAACATGTGCAAAGTGGATGAATCGTGTGTGGACCCCAGATGCAGGAGAACATCTGTGCTGATGATGCTGGCAGTGAGCACTGCTTGCATATTCATGCTGTCATTATCACTGCTGCCTCTGTGCAGCTCCTCGTTGCTCAGAAGAGCTGCAGTTCTCACATCTGCAGCCAGCAGCCCCGAGATCATCAGGACACCCAACTTACAGCACCATCCTTGGGTCTGGCCAGAGAAAAACAAGTTACAAGTAGGCAAGCTGCTGACAATTCCAGCATTGCAATGCACAAACCTCCTGGTGGCCAGCTTGGCCACCTCTTGTAATTGTCTTTCATTCCCACCACAAGCAGAAAATATCAACCTTTGGAAGCTTCACAAGCTTCACTTCTCTAAGGGTAAGAGTTTGCACATTGGTGCAGAGTGCTGTGCAATGTTGTTTATACTCATGGCCAAAGATCCCCTCTGTTTCCAGAGCAGCATTAAAGGGATTTATGCATGGATCAGTAAAACCCTTCCTCTTTGCAGCTGCAGTGAGCTGCACTGCTCTGTGTCCCTGCCAAACTGAACGTGGTCAGTGCTAGGACATCTTGTCCTAATGGCCACTTAAACCTGCATCACCAAGTGAAATCAATTAGAAAAATAATAATAAACCACTGTGTTTATTATGAGAGATCATGAAAACCATTGCTGAGCTTTCCTGGAAATAAACTCATCATCTCACATATCCTATTACAGATGTGACTGTTGTTTCCCCAGAGTTTCTCACCTCCCACTGCCTATGAATACCTGTGCAGGCTGCTTGCAGCTGTGCTTTTGGTGAGAGATGAAGAACAGAATGAGCTCCACTCCCCTGTTTGCATCTCTGCCATCATTTACATCTTCTAGTGTCAGCTGACATAAGGTAATGAAGGTGGGGAGGGTTTTTTCCATCCCTACCAGGTCAAAACCATACCACATTACCAGTTTTTGTATTCCTCAGTTATCCCTCAGCCATTTCTGCCCTGTGCTGCCTCTGACCCCTTAACTCCTGCATCTTTCACACACTCCCATGCTCTGAAAATTATATTAGAAATTTTTGACGTGTAAGCTCAGTGCTGCAAAAGCTACTGCACCTCCTGCATTAACATTGATGTGCTCTGGCCCTAACCTTCTGACATAGGTAACTCACAGAGGCAGCCAAGGGGAAATGCTAATATGCTGGAAATTAAGAGCTAAATATAACATTTAGGAAGTAAATAATCCATATAAAAGCAGAGGTGTGACCCTTCCTGCCTGATGCAGAAAAATGAGCTGCTATACCAAGTCTCTGATGGAAGACAGATTGCAGATTGATTATTTTCCATTAAATAACTCCTTTCCCTCTAAACTCAAATGATATGTATTATGCAATTGTTTCTTTTTCCTTAAAGCTAATCTGTGAGAACACAGAGCCAGTGCATATATAAAAATGACCACAAAAATTTGGATTTTTTATACCAGGGTATAAACTAGAGTAAAAGCAGCAGCATATCAGGCAGTTAATACAGGCATTTATGCAACTTTAAACTGATTTCCATCAGTTCAGACTTTCCTGTGCTTTGATTTTTGTTTACTTCTGGATTTCTGCATGAAGGTTTTCAACTTCTTACATGAAGGACCTTGTTGAAAATGTTAGATATCCAAACACAGATACTGAGGGATCCCATTCCACACAGACTGCCAGCCTTATTAGCACCCACGTGGCACAGCTGAATTTTGCCAGGCACTCTGTCACAATTCACAGAATCTATTGCTACCCAGAAAAGAAAATTCATATTATGGCAACTGCAGGCAAACTTGATGAATTAGAGGCTCCAAAGATTTTTTTATTTTTTTTTTTTTTACCCCCTTTTTTCATCCCCTTGTTTCTGCAGCTTTGTGCAGAGAGAGCTCCAAGCTGGGATGAGCAAAAATCCCAGTCCAGGGTCCACAGAGCCCTGGGCTTGGACTGTGCTGATCTCCAGCCCAGGCACCACCCTCTAAAGGTGCTTTTTCATGTCAGGGGGTTTTTACAGAGAAACAGCTTAGGAAACACTGCCAGGGGCTGGATCCAAGATAAACAGACTCTAAAAAAAGCTGTCACCTCTCTCCAAGTGGCTCTGGGCAAGTCACTCAGCTTCTTAGCATTTCCTCTTGAGTAATGAGGGTGGGAACAGGACTGTGCTACAGATCTACTGGTGGAAAAGTGCTGGGAATTAATTGTTTTAGCACCAGCTCGTGTTCTTCTGGACTAATCTCGTCTGTGCACGGAGTGCAGAGAAGGGAGAAAAAGAAAACAGCAGCAAGGTGACAACAGTCAATGCCTGATCCAGCTAAGCTGCACCTAATTTGTTTCCATACATCTCTCAAGCTGCAGCTTGTCAGAGTCACCTGAATAATCCTGGTATAATTCCAATCCATATTTCTACCTAAATAATTGAAAATCTTTAGCATGCAATTAATACAGCTGGCAATGACACAGCACATCCATCTGCCCCCTTGCACCAGGCAAAGTTTAATAACCAATATGCCCGATGGGCTGGAATAATTTAGAGCCCATATTTATCCTCAGGAGTGGCTCTTGCTGGCTAAAGGTTTCACCACTTCCTCATAAATTTAAGGGCTGAGTGTGCAGGTGGGGAAAGCAGGGAGAGATTTGTGGGAAGAGTTCTGTGTACGTGAGTGACAGCCTCTAATGGCACCTTCTCGTGAGCAGAAGTTGCTTTTGTGCAGTCATTTTGAGGTATTAAATTTTGATAACTCTTTGATCACTGCAGTCTAATGGGATGGAGGCAGCAGGTGAAGGGGGAATCCATCATGTCAGTCCAGGAACTTGGCTCTGTTCCTGCTGGCAGCATCCAGCATGACACAGTGAGCTGGGGCTCTCCTTCTGCAGCCCAGAGAAGGGATTTTTAGCCTTCCAACACCCCTTGATTTCTCTGAAGAAACCTCTTTATGTGGTCAATAGTCATCCATTATCCCAAAGAAAAAAAAAAGTGTTGCTCAAAATAGTGCAAAGGGCTTAGATTTAAATCTAAGCTGGTTTAATTTTAAGATTGGTCAAGATGGATTATTTAATGCTGCCAGTGTTTGTTGCAGGTGTCACTGCAGACCTTTGATGCAGTGTTTAGCTTTTAATTCACACTTAATACATGTTAGCTAATAAAATCTAAGTCCCCAGTGATACCTGTGGCCTGTCAGGTGTTATTATTGTCATTATGAAGCTGTTGCATTTTATCCCACAGAGTCTCTAAACATGTAAAGAAACAAATTGTTTCCTGCAGATGGGAGAGCAGTCAGCAGCCATGAACCAGCAACACAGAGCAGATAAATTGCTCAAAAGTTTGAGGTTTTGAGGCCCACAGTGAGGAGGGAAACACCAAAACTCCTTATTTTACAGTTATTAATAGAAATGACTTGTGCTCTTTCAGCAGGCATAAAGGTATTGCTTGGTTATTTTGCTCACATTGAAGTTCAGTGAGATTATTCCATGTGGAAAGCTCCCTGTCAGGCCAATATTGGAACAGTTCTACCCCAGTACAAAACTACTTTTTGGGGAGTGGGGATTTGGCCAATTTTCACTGTTGTGGAATTCTTAGAGTTCACACAGCCAAAAATATTGAGCCAGTTCTCACCACCCTCCCTTCTGTCAACACTTAAATTCCTTATTTACTGATTTGATGCTAAATTGTCCCAAGACACAGGAAAAGTCTAATGAAATGTTCAAGTCTGAGTCATTCCTCTTTGTCCTGTCAGAGGGGACATCAGCAGTCTGTCACACACAATCACAACACAACCACTTGTCCCCACCCCTTAAGGAAACATTATAAAAATTAGAGGTTCCACAGTTTTCACCATCAAGAATAAAACCTAACCTGTTCTGTTACTAATAGCCTTTGAAAAAAATTGGTGTATTTATAAGAAGGACAAAGATTATGACAACTGAGCCACAATTTTAGGGCTGCTGCTGTTGAAGTGATCCTATTAGGGAGGCAGATAATTTTCTAATTGACTGGAGGCCAGTGTTGCTTCCTGCCTCCTTCTTAACCCTTATCACAAAATTTTAAAGTGTTCAGAAGATACATCCCTTTCAGAATAAGGTTCTGCAGAACAAAACCTGAAGAAATCTTGTGCTGATTCCTTTATACATCTTGAAAATACAAGAATCTCACCACATATTTTTTCCTTCTCTCTTACCCAGTGTTCCCTTTCTCCTGCCACCTACAAACCCGTGTCGTGTGGCTGCCATTGGTTCAGGGGACACACTTCAGCTCAAGGAGGCTTTAAAAGTGCATTTCAATCATCTGAACATCAGCATTCCCTCTCCTGGAACAAACATTTTGATTTCTCAGAGGCAAAACCGTTTAATTGCTTTATCTCAACCATTCAAATGAAAACATTCCTTCATTTAAAGCCAAACTTCCAAAGAGACTCTAAAAACAAAAGTGATCACCTTTTTCTTGTCTTTTACCTGCATGTTTCTCATCTTTTTCTCTATTGTCAGAGCTGAAAAGAATTGAGCTTCTATGCAAAAATTCTCCAGCAGTATCTCTAAAACCAATTAGAAGTAAGGCTTAGCATTTCCAATCTACCAACAGAAAAAGAAAGCAAACAACACCACCAAGTGAAGATGAGAGTTTTAATACTGGTGACTTTTTTGAAGAGAGGTTGAAGTGCCATTTAGAATACATATGCTCACTTGCCATTATTTTACAAAGAATTTGTTTCAAAATGAAATAAAGCCTCTTGGGTTCTCAAAAAATAATGATTCTTTTTTTCTTTCCCCCTTCTCACAAACAGCAGCCAGTTCTGCATTGTTTTCCTGTGAAGTTCTGCCTAACAAGAACAATCCTTTCTATCTCACCATTTCTTAAGGCCACACTCCTCCTCCTTTTATCTTTTTCTCAGAATTATTTGTCCCTCACACAATCTCTCACCTTTAAACCCTTTCAAGAATTGATTCCAGGCTTTCTAAAAACCTCTCCAGCTCCCAACTTCAAAGACTCAGATCAACAGAAAAACCCTTAGCTGGGACAGGCTTTATTCAGCTTCCCTCCACTGTGGATTAGAAGCAGAAGCACCTCTAATTCTCCTCTCCTCGAGACTCCAGTCTTCACCAGGGCTTGAATTCTCATCTCCTTTGGGTCATCCCTCAAAGATTTTCAAGAGAAGATGTGAGGCAACACAATTTTCAGAACAAACTCTTGGCCCCAGCAGGAGCTGCTGCCTGTCTCCAGGGATGGTTACAGCCAAAAACCATCCTATGGAGAACCAGGAATGCCAGCAGGGCTCAGATCCTCCATCCTCTGCTGGCTTTTTGGCACCTGGACAGCATGGAACACCATATTTCCCCAAAAGCCAGGGTGTCTGGGTTCCATGGACACCCACTCAGCTCTCAGCAGGAGCCTGGGCTCCCAGGGCATGGAAATCCTGTCTCAAAAACCTGGTGACATTTCCCCCCAGCTTCTGCTCTCCCTCACTTTGTTTGCTGGCAGATATCAGGATTTAAAGTTCTTGCCTTCTGGTTCTTATCAGAGGTATACATTTGCTGTTGATAGCTTTTAGTGAAAGTTATTATTAGGCAACTTTTCACTTTTATCTCTTATCACTTTCTGCTCCAGAAAACCTTATCACTCCTTTCACTAAGTGTATGATAATTGGAGCTTTGAAATTACAGGTACAACACACAGAGATTTAATGGATCAATTTGACAGGCTAAAAGAATTCTAGTTCCCTTATCTATTTAGCATTTAAATAGTGCTTTTTCCTAATTAGTCTGTAGTTATAGTTACCAGAGTAATTGTCAATGGCTGTAACCACAAATAAAGCAGATCTGTCAGAGCAAGCCTGATCTAACACTGGATCAGGACCTTTTCCAGGAATGAGTAAATACTCTACAAGGTTCCAGTCAGAACCAAATGTTTCCAAAATGAGATTTTAGGAGAGCTGGATTAATGAACAACCCTCAGGAGATACCAGTGAGCAAAATCAGACACCTACTTTCAGTTTTCCCAAGTAGTTAGAACAAAAATAAAGTCAGGTTTTGTTTTGCACTCTTTGGGGTGTCCATTGTGCCTGGAGCCCTGTGGTTTAAATCTCTGTGTACAGGCACCCACGACAGCCTAGGAAGCATCAGAGTTCTGGGATGGAGACAGCTGTGTCCCCACAGAAGCCTTCCCAAAGATCAGAAAAGTAGCATAAAAATATGAAGAAACATCAAGGTTTTATCCTCTCCTTTGATGCTTGACCTAATGGTTTAGAAAAAAAAAAAAAATAAAAAAAAAAGTACTTTCTTCTTGGTATATAAGAAGCATTTGTTCTGTTGTCCCCTAAGATCTAGCCTGAAAATCAATTAAAAATGAACACAGGAAAGTGTTTTCCCAAGCCCCAAGTGCTGGCCCAAAGCTGAACCATGTTCTCCCAGCAGTGCAGAGTCCAGAACCACAGATCTGTGTGACCAATACCTGCTCTTTACCAGATTTTTCTTTTTGGGCTCATTCCCAAGGAGCAAAAGCTGTGTGAGGATCCCACATCTCACAGACAAACCTTCATCCCTCGTCCTCTCCTTCCTCCTGCCCAAATTACCCAAATTCTAATTACAGAATTCTAATTCTAATTGTAGAATTACCCAATTCTAATCACAGCCCTGCCGAACACATTCCATTACATAGTTATTCAAATATTGTTTATGTGAATAATTTCCAGAGTATTTCCATTGGAAATGCTGCAGGACGTGCAATTCATGCCCTAGAACAGGAGTGAACTCCACCCTGACCATTACAAACTTCAAGGTCATTTATTACTACTGAAAAGTGGAATATCTAAATTGGAAACCTGGAACAGAAACATCTCATCCAGACCTAACCCTTCCTCTCCTGGTTTCACACCCTACAGTCCCAGAGCCAAGTCACTGAGCTTGAAGATTTGGAAAGTCACTCTGAAAATGCCATCTCCCTCATAAAAGCTTTCTGACTTGTGGAGAGATTATTCAGACTATCCCCCTTTGTCTCTTGGGAGAGTGAAGACAGTGAAATGTTGATAATTTCTTCCTCAGCGTTTTAATTTTAATTTTGTGAAAAATTAATTTAGCATTTTAATTTTAAGAAAATTCAGCCACCTTTACATTGTGACAGAAAAAAAAAAATGAAGCTGTGATACAACACAAAAAAATTTAGGTTTTTAGTATAGTACCTTTGAAAATATATTTTCCAAATGCTTTTCTCCAGCTTTATATAAGGTTGCAAAGGAATCTTGTCTATGCAGATATTCATGGCAGGGAAGTGTGCATCCCTTTGAGGATGAATATTTACCAAGATTTCCCACTACTTCAGGGCTCCTGGATAAAAACTTTCCTACAATACACACGTTCTGCTCCAGCCCTGCAAGCTGATTTAGCTCCCTATTAGGATTTTATTGCCTTTATACCCATGCGGAATCTTGCCCATTATTTTCCTGCAGCTGCTTTACTGCCTCTGTCCATCAGAGGAATTTTCTGGAAAAATAGGAAACCATATGCTTCCAAGTTGATGTTTTGTTGGTTTTTGGGGTTTTTTTGCAGACACAAAGTCTAATGCTCAGCAGAATGTATTTATTTCTTTTTACCTCAGTGCTCTGCAAAGCCCAGCTTTGTCATTCTTCACCACAGAGAAGTTGGGCAGATCTTTGAAAGACAGAGCTTAAAAAAGTCCAGTACTGGGTATCCATCCAAACCCCACTGAACAAACAGGAAACCCAAACATGTCAACAGCCTAAATTTGTAATTCTCAGGCAATAAAAATCTCTCTTCAGCTTTAATGAAAATTCACTTGCATAAGGCTTGGGGGATCATGCATGGAAGAGTAATTAGGGCCCACTGAGGATCCATACAGTGATTGAATTCCTCACTAATTATTCAATCACCCACTGGTCCTGCTGCAGAAACTCTTATCCTCTCTGAAATCCTCCCCATCCAGGACTGCAGGGCTTGGAAAAGTCCTTGGTTTTGCATATTGAAATCAAATTTTTATCTTTCTTTGTTCTTCTCATGAAAGCTTTAGACTTCAGTGAAGACACGGAAATTTCTGTAAAGCTGCACATTATTTCAAGTGTGTTTATGTCTTCAGAGCAGAAAAGAGAGAGTGGAGTCTCATGTGAGCTCAGAAGATTAAGGAAGACCAGGAAAAAAACATCTATAGGAACCTCTGATGGGGCTCAGAGGTCTCAAAAATACATCCCAACTTCCCTTAGAGGACAAATGTGGCTGCAAATCCTGAGGAAAAAATCAGATACTGATCGAGGAGAGAAGGGTTCTGTCTGTGGCAAACAAAGGGATTGAAACTAAGGCAAGAAACTGAGGCAACTGATTGAAACTGAGGCACACTAGGTAACAAGAAATACCTTCCCAGACTAAGCAAAGTACTAAAAATTGACTTTGGAAACTGGGGAGTCTGACAGATCCTGAAAATATATTTGACCCTTGATGGAGAAAAAATGTGGAAGAGCAGGATATTTTAAAATCTCATCAAGGTCTCCAATTACACAGACACATCCTATTTTCCCTTTCCAGGAGCCTGAGGACTGGCCGACAAAGGTTTTGTATCAAATTTGTACAATTCCCCCAAGTTTTCCACTCTAATCAGAGGGAAGGTTCTCCTGACATCTCCCAAAGGCCAAAGAACTTCTCTGACCCTCAAACGAGCCCCAAACTCAGAGCACTTAGTTCCAAGCACACATCACTCAGTTTGAAATATGATTTGATTTTGTTTCCCAGTTGTTACACTTGCATTTAAAAAAAAAAAAATCTATTGCAGGAGCTGTCACTTAAAAAAATAAATTTAAAAACTGTCAAAATATATCTTTTCTCAATTTTTCAGAATTGATCTCAACCTTTTCCCTGTCAAGACAAGAGACATTTTTACAGATCCAGTATTAATTTATGGCTTGTTTTGGATGACCTACATATGCAACCAAAATAAAAAAAAATAAATTAACCCTCCACAACACAATTTTTCTGATAAAAAGGAGCAGAAATAAAGAGCAGGGCTGTGCTAAACACACATCACATGGCAGAATTCTCTCTCAGCAGCAGCAGATTTAGGAGTTCTGAACAAAATAGAGTTTTTGAAGAGAAATTTGTTTTAAAAGAGGAATTTGAAAGAGAACCAAGCTGTGGCTCTGTGGTAAGCACAGGAATCTTTTCCCCAGTGATGAGGAAAAAGCTGAAAGTTGTTTGCTCCTCATATTAAGAGATGGGAGATGGGGCTGGCATCAGATATGGGGGCTGGCTTTGGATCCCAGCCCTGAGATAAGGGCTCAGGCAAAGAGAGGCTGCAAATGGCTTTAAAAGTGAACCTGAGAGATTTGATTGGGTGTGATAGAGGCAAAGAAGGAATGTAAAGAGAGAGAGAGACACGGTCCAAGGAGCAGATAAAGGAAAAAAATCTTTTCAAAGGAATGGATTCGAGCATGAGTGCCAAGTGAAAATAAAAGGATGTTGCTGGAGATTCTGTATGAATCTCCCTGTGAATGTTGGCTGCAAGGATGTTTAGGGACAGCTGTATATTCCAGAGATTCCAGAGACATTCCAGAGAAAGAATCTGAGCATTCAATCTAAGCATGACTAAAAGAACTAAGGAAAAATAGGAAAAAAAAATCTCCAAAACATTCATTATTGCAACAAGCACCGTAAGTTTCCCTAACCATGTACAGCTTCTTTCTCTTCCTTTTCCATTAATTCACAATTAAATTTGAATCTGTAAGTGTTGCCTTGGGATGGAGTGCTGTGTTCACATGAAGAAAACATCTTAAAGTCAGTTTTTCATTTCAATATGAAGAATAATTGTGCAGCCAGCACAAGTGAGGCACAAGGAGCTCTAGGGAAAGGAGAACAGGAGTAAATAAAGACAGCTCTGGCTGCCTGATGAATATTTCTTTAATGCATCATCAAGGAGGGAAGAAGCTGCTAGCTGAGTTTGCATTCATCTCCAAAGGAAATTGCTATTTGAAAATAGGAAATTCCTCATTAAAGGGGCAGAAAGCAATGTTCCTACACATGAAATAAAGAAAAGGGAGGGGAAATTATTGATAGAGCAGTGCCAGCCCTGAGTGTCCCCTGGGGTTTAACATCCCACCCTGCAGGAGGAGCAGCAGCAATGCTGGAAACGGCACCAAATTTAAAGTTTTTTTAATATAACTTTAGTCAGGGGTTTGTTTACCTGTGCCCAGATGGAAAGGAATTGAAGTTTCTTTTCACAGGACTGTTCCAATACTGGGGAATAAATGAGTTTAACATTTCAGCAAACTGGGAATAGCACAGAAGATACACAAAAGATAATGACAATTAATGACCATCAACTCCAAGCATCACCCCTGGCACGGTCTGGACACCTGGTCCGGGAAGACATCCATAAGAAAACAAAAAATGAGAATCTAATTAATATTAAACGTGAGGGGATGAATAACCAACAGGAAACCAAACACCAAGAACTGAATAACTTGGGACCAATGAACATGGAACCAGTGAATTTCTCTGGGGTTTAACTGTATAAGTGTGAGGGAAATTGAGCAAAGATCATGTGTGGGGGAATTATTCTCTCTGCACAGCTCAGGCAGTGTGAGGATGAAATTATTTCCATGGCACCTCCTGGCCAGAACAACACTAAGGCAGTAACACCTTAATTCTCTAACAATAAAAATGTTGTTGGAGGGGTTTTGTTCTTTTTTGTTTTGTTTTTTTTTTGTTTTGTTTTTTTTTTTTGCAGTTTCAGTGACACAGTGCCCACCTCTCCAGGGACAGAATTTCCATTGCCTGAACCCAAACCATCCTTGTTGTGCACGAGGCAGATTTTGTAAAACAAGCACCAACAAAACACAGAGAGAGCACCCCAGGGCCTCTGCTGCAGCTGGCATCTCAATGAAGCCAAAACCACAGCACAAAACAATACAGAATAAATTTGTAAATTAATTTAAAGCTCTAGTTCTACTAAAAAAAACCCAACAAAACAATTTTTTATTTCAAGTTATCAGAAAAAAAAATAAAATCAAACAACACATTTGCCATATAATCTGCTAAAATGCTGGTTATAGAAATTCACTCTTAAATGAACACTAATTTTTCTACAGTTATTTTCAGACATGGCAGAGTTAAAAGCAAGTTAATGGCTCAAAAGTCAATTTTACCTCCGTACTAGAATTTCCATTTGAAAATGGATTTGCTCCTTCTCTCCCCATGATCTGAAAATCACAAATTTGAAGTTCTCTCTCTGAGCCTTAAACAATTTTTAGATAGTTTCTTGAAATGCAAAAATTAAATAGAAACTTTAAATTTGAAATGAAAAAAATGCAAAAATACATTATTATGGAAATCCTACAAAAGAACACTAATAGTTTATATAAATTCCTGGCTTATATTTCTATACCAGATGTTTAAAATCAGCATATATTTACAGGAACCTATAATGTAAAAACCAGCTATTGACTTTGTTAGATTAACATTAATAGAGCTCAATTTATAGGATGCTGAAACCTGGACTGTAACATTATCAGCTCTGTTGCCAAGAAGAGATTTTCTGAAAAGCTCAGCTACAATTTATGTACCTAAGAAAAAGAACATTTCAGAAACTCCGAGTGTTTTCACTGAAACTGTGTGGAGAATGTCCTTGATGTGTTGATATATTCTGAAAACTGGGCAACTTTGCTTCTCAAACAGGAGATGAGATCTTTTGACAACACAGCCTGAAGGAGATTTCTGCTGTAACATCTCTGAGGTAAAAAGACACATGAAGGAGGAATTTGACCCTGCTGTGTCTAAGAAATATTGCCATCAGCTTTATCACAAACAGACAAAACCAGCTCAGAAGTGAGGCTTTTCAGTGCCTTTCCAGAAGGAAAAAACTCAGGTGTTCCAGTTTGAAAGCTGTGGCCAGTGGAAATACCAAACAGGAGTTCTTCAGGAAGACACACAATAACTTTATGTATGAAAAGTTTTGTCACAAGGACATCCAGCATAATATTAAATAAATTGTGTTTAAAAATAAAATGTAAAAAGTGTCAAGCAATAGGTCTGCAGGCCAGAGCCTCAGTGTAGCTCACTCTGTTTCAGCAGGAAAATTAGAGCTAAACCCATCTCAAAGGCAAAACATCACAGCAGCAAAGACAGGCACTGAGGTTTCTGTGTGTAATGCCAGGACAGCCAGCAAGGCAGCTGAGGAGCAGACAGCCAGTACTGAATGCCCACTCCATGGCCAAACTCCAGCTTGCTGTATTTCCTCCCTGCTGACCTTTTCAAATCATTAAGACATTAAAAAAAATAGTTAGAAATGCAAAAACCACATCCCAGCCAAAAGCAACTGCCTGTGACTAAAGAACTTTAACTGCAGGTGGGCTACACAAGAGGCAAAACCATCTGGGGAGGTGTCTCAGGTTTTACTGTGCTATTTCTATTCCAGGGCTGCACAAATCCCAGATCACCTCACCAGGATAACGTGGAAGGAGCAGGATGTGATGCCAGAGCAGCCCAGCTGCCAGCCCAGGGCACTCTGAGGTCACTCTGCTGACCAGGCTGCAGTGATTTCTTCATCTTCAGGAATTGTTTTATTGTTTTATCCCCTCTTTGGCCCTGGTAACATCACCCAGGGGCCCTTCTGCTCTCCTTTGTGCTGGTGGCAGCATCAACCTTTTGCAAGAAGTAAAGAAATTGTCTCACTGAGAAATCCCTTATTGGGTTTTGTCTCCTTCCACCCTCTCTTCTTGGTTTCTGATTTTGGGTATGGGTCGTGCTGTGAGGGCTGCAGCCCCTGCCCACTGCTCTGCTCAGCTGCACCATTCCACTCTCAAATCTCTCTTTGATACCACGTGAAATTTGAGGACTTTATTTCAGTAAACTTGCAGCGTGCCTGACAGGGCTTTGAAAAGGCTTGCAAAACACTGTGGTTATCTCTGGAAGGGACTCATTTTGCCTTTGTACTCATCCTTTATCATTTTTAGAAAGCCAAGGGCTCGCAGGAAGCCTGTACACATTCAGCACTATCAACACACAAAGAGGAGGAAAAATAAAACACCGCCGACCCAGATGCTTGTTACCTTCAAATAAAGCAGGAAATGTAATTAAAAATTTCAATTACAACTGGCATTTCTGATTCTGTTGCTGCAGGAGGCTGTCTTGCCAAAATTGGCTAAGGAAGACTCCCTAGAGAGAAGCTCTGAACTACATTTCAGACCACTTTATTAATCATTCCATCATCATCATCAAAACAGTTCGAGTCAAACTCAGCATTTAGTGATTAAATGTTACACATTAAGGGCTGAGTATTCAAAGATATTTGCTTCAGATTATTTCTTCTTGTACAACTACCTGCACACAGGGAGCACTGAGTGCAGAGAGGGGCTCGTGTGCACTCACATCTGAATATTGAGGCTGAGATGAATCACAGCAAGAGACAAGATCCCAGTCCCATTTCCTCACACTGGAAAGCCTGCTGGTGCTTTATTCATAAAAACTGCAAATGGGCTCATGTAACGTGGAGCCTGACATTTCATGTGCACAAATCTCACCACACACATCTGTACAGATGCAGATTTCCCAACTTCATTTTCAAGCCTCATTGCCTGTCCTTCCTGGGCCGAGCTTTACCTTATTTATTACTGAACTTGATTTACATTTCCTTCTTTTGGGGGGTATGGCAGGAGCAGAGAATAAGTGACTTCTTTTTCAGAGAGTAGTGGAGTTGGAATAGATAAAAGCTCAAGAAAACTGCTGTGCCATGCAAGCAGGCTGTGAAAGGAGGGGACTCAGACTTTGCTGGTACCAGGACTAAGTGTGTGTGTGTCACAGTCCTGTGCCTGGAGCATCCCTCCCTGGCTCTCAGGTGCTCACACACCTCCACAGAGAAGCTGTGCAGGCACTCCCCACCTCTGCTGTGGTTAACTCCACTCTCAGCTTCCCCTCATTCAGGCCAGGCAGGGCTGGCTAGGACAAAGGGTGAGACAAAAGGAAAACTGCCTGTGAAAATGCTGGGGGAAAGAAGGGCAGCACTGCAGAGCCTGGTGGAGCAATATTCCTCCAAAACCACCAACCTGAGCTTCTAAGTTGGCTTGGCAAACAACACTCCTGACTAAGGAGGCTCTGCCACTTCCCAGGGAAGGTGGTCCCTCAGGGGAAGGCAGGATTGGTGTTTTGTGTCCAGTTTCTGCAGTTAAATCACAGCCCCACATCCCACATTTTAGAGCAGAGCCTGAACACAGCACAGAGCAGGATTTGCCCAACACCAGCAGAATATCTGGAGCAAAACTGGGACTGAGCCCAGGAGTCCAGAGCCTTGGGCTTCACTGCAGAACCACAGCCCTGAACTGATTCTGATTTGAACCCATTTCAGCACTATAGGAGGAACTTTGAGCCCTCTACCTGTACACAGCTCAAGAACCTTCAGACAACTTCACCATGCACTTCAGTTCTGCTGGAGCTGTGACACACCCCCAGAATCATCCATTCTGAAATCTGTCTGATTTTATCTGCTGCTAGCCCCAACCACTGCATCTCATCACATCCTTTCCAGCAAAGATTAAGTCTGTTGTTGTCATAGATCTCTACCCTGGATGTCTCTTCAGGAGTTAGTCTTGACATTAGGACTAGAAAAGCCCAAGTCATTCACAGAGCTCTTTTCTGAACCCTCAGTTTTTCCATGCAGGTAATTCTTAAAAAGCAGTAGCTCTTGCTGCAATCTACATTCCTCTTCAACTCTTTAGCAAAGTCTCAGTTACTGATGGGAGAAAGATATGTTGTTTTCAGAGCTTTGCAATGCAGCAAATTTGGGTGTGGAATTCTCACAGGGCCAGAGCACTTTATACACTGGTACCAATTAATATCTAACAAATAATGCAATCTAAAGTTTGCAGTGGTGAATTCTACAATACAAGGGGTTGTGGTCAGTAGGTCAGGACAGTTTTTCCTCAAGATATTTTGCTGATAGCTGCAAGAAATATTCCTGCTGGAACCTGATGAAATGCCTGTGGGCAGCAGCAGTGCACAAGGCTGACTTTATGTCATGACTCAAATTTCAGAAAGCCACAGAGCAGGCATCCCTGCACAGCAAGTTCTCATTTGGATGGATTTTTGGCTCTCAGCAGTTCAACGTTTAATATTAAAAACTGCCTGCAATTTTCTTTTTCCATGGTGGAAACGTAGTAACAGGACTTTGGCTCGGTATTGAGATTTGAGAGTTGCAACCAAACAACAAAAATCCCCTGAAATTAAAAAAAAAAAAAAAAAAACAAAAACATTAAAAAAGTTTCATTTTCTCTACACTATTTTATGCAATTTGGCCAAAATGGACTGAAACACCAGGAGGTCATATCATTCTACCCATAGGCATTTTTTCTCTTAGTTATGGCATAACACAGCAGCTAAGACTCAACTACTTATCCACAAAAATAGTCAATCCTTTTCAGAGCTATTTTTTCTTAAACACAATGGAAAATGGGTTTTGTTTATATTTTTTGTTTGCACAGGTTTGGCTTTGTATGTAGCTAGTTGTGTTAAAAATGTGCCAGTATAGACAAAAGACCTTTTTCTTTTCATTTGATTACTTATACCTAAACATATATTTTTAAACATTTTTTCTCACAATACAGACCTGGAACTTTGGCGGCTAATTTTTTACCTTTTCCTTTACTCAATTTTAAGGGCTATTGTCTTAGAAAATATAATTAATGTGCCAAAATAAAAATGATGAAGTGAGGGAGGAAGGCAGCTGAAAAGGACAAGGCAATAAAAAAAGAAAAGCATAAGACTAACATTATCTTGATATTGGTAACAAAAAGAAGGGACTAGAAGGTTTGTTCTCCTGATAAATAGTCATCTGCTCAGAGGGGGGAGTATATAAAACAGAACTGCTATAAATGAAATCGTAAATGAAAAGACATTTAAAAAACAACACCAATGTCGACTAAAAAATTAAAAGCAACTATATCAAGAATAAATCTACAGAAAAAAATGGGAAAAAATCAATGGAAACAACTGTTTTCTTAAAGATGAGTGGACTTAATGACAGGAAGATCAACACAGAAACGAATTTGAGAGAAAAAGATCTATGAAAATACAAATCTAAAAATAAAACAACATGTACAACTACAATAATATTTGTGGGAGGCAAAAAATCTATTCGCCATACTTTGTGTGCTGCCTCTTCAGCTGACCATGTCAGGATCAGAAGAGGTGCAAACATGCCTTAACCAGACAATCAGTGAGATTGCTTTTGTGATAAATTGCAGAAGGTTTTCTGAAATACCTTTTGATATGAAGATAGATGATACCTGAAGAGGGGTGGTTCTCATTTGAGATTTGGGGCATTTGTGCCCTCTTGGCCAAAAGTTATTCTAGTCACAAGACCCAACCCTAACCATTTGTGGGTTCCCCATTTGTAAGACTTCTGTACCTGTCAGGGAATCAAGTGCTATGCTGACAGCAGATAATATATGTTCCATAATACTATATATAGCTTTTTAAAATATGGACAGATATGTGTAAGACAAGTTTTTGACCAAGGTGGACTTTTTGCCTGATGGAGGTAGAACTAATTTTATATTATTCTTTGTGTTCAGTATGTTACGTAATAGCAATTTTGTTCTTGCTGATGGAAAGCTTTAAAAAAAATAAATCTAGACATGAGAATCTATCTAGACAATTTAGTGTAACATTTGGTCTAAATCTGAATTTCAGCTTCCTTTCATTAATGCATCTTTCTTCAATGCATAAGACCAAAAGCCAGGACAGGAGCTTCTCTAATATACATTTGTTGTTGTGATATTTTCATTCAGCTTTCCTTGAACATATATAAAGAGGCCACCACACTTCTGCAAAAATGAATTCCTGTGTCTAAATTCTAGCATCTGGTTTCTCTAGTTTTTCTTACTTATAGTAGTGCTACACTGTAAGAAAGTAAAAGTAGTTTAGGCAAATGTTTTTTATGGAAAAGTCAAACAGGAAGACGCATGATGTTCTCCAAGATTTGTTAGACAATAGTACCTGAGACATATCTTCTCAAGTGCTAATTTGTATAATTTTATCCTGTGATAAAACATCAACAACATGTAGATTAATAGCAGATTAATTTTATCTACTTTTCCCCACCTATATTAACATATATGCTTATGAGACCTCTTCTCCCCTGGTATGAGTGTGGTGAAAACTCTCATATTTAAGTTTCTCATTCTTCTCTTTATTCTGCCCACATCAGTAAAGTCTGTGGTCACAACACAGTGATCAGTGTTGAATTAAGGGTAACTACCCAAAATTGTAAGAGACATAAATTTAAGAATGGATCCTAAAGTTCTTAAGGACTGGATACATTGAGTAGGGTGAATAGATAAAAATACTAATTTAAAGTATGAAATGGTACATGAAAAAAGCCCAAAGAATATCTTTTCAAGGGGAAGTAGTAAAGTTTATACTGAAGTTTAATTCTTCATTTTGGTTTCTTAACTACATGTGTTAATAAGAATCCTAATACAATCCATCCATAATGCACTGCATGTGTTAACCTTTGAATACGACTGCTGAAGGGAGATATGGTGGGAAAGTTTTCATCCAGTTTTACTTGGAGTTCTTCTACATATTTTCTGTAAATAAACCAGCAAAACAAGAAAATTACTCAAATATATATTATGAAAACAGTATCTAGAGAATTTCAAGTATGTTATTTCAGAATAATAATCCGCAGAATATAACAATAATGCAAACATTTGCCCCAAAAATACAACTGTAAGTATTGTCAATATTAGACAGGGTGTAGGGATATATTAACATGTGTAAACATGTCAAAAAATAGATGAAATTTGAATTTCCAAATAAGCTAGAAAACAGAAAATAATACATGAATATTCATAATTATGAAAATCTGTACACTGAATACTATTTGTTCAAGAAATTCACTGAATTATTTTGAATAACAAAAAAGTCATGGAAGCCCTGATGTGTCTGCTAGTAATTCACGTGACAAAACAAGTAAATTCCATCAGTGATTCACAATGAATAAACTCATTATGCTGTTTATTAGCCTGTTGAACTCTGCAGATACATAATACAGGCTGTGAATAAATATGCATGTTTTTGTGTGTGTAACTACTTATTCTACATTAATTTCCTAGTTAACTTTTACTAAATTAAACCATTAGCCAGTGACCTTTTTCCTGGCTGTGCAAAAGTTATGCTTCTGCTTGAGTTGTAGGCTTTTCCTCTAGCTGTTTTTGTACAGTACCACATATCCACTGTTTTATGTCTTGATTCTGTTTGATTCCATCAGCTTCATGGTTTTTCATATAGATTTCATGAAACTAGTGTATAGGAAAACTAGGATTCTCTTAATTTCAGAAATTGTTTGCTCTTTGAAGAGATAAAGATGCCTAGGAAATATTAGGCCCCGTCAAGGTCTGCTAGGCTCAGAGACAGAATACATTGTATAGTTTTTTTTACAGTTGTCCAGCAAAGCTGCCTCATCATTTAGTTGGTTCATTTTTTGTTTGTTTTCCTTTTTTTAATTTGAGCACAACATAAGTAGCGATGCAAACAAATAATACTATTAAGAAGTAGAAGAAATTTTAGATACTCTTTATATTTAATAATGATTGGCTATAAATGTCAATGAAACTGTCACAGCCTTCTCAAGAGAATCCTCATAAAACTGCTAATTTCTTCTTGCTGTCTGGGGTCTGAATGATCTTATCAGCCTCCTGTGGGAACCTGGTGTTTTTAGTATGCTTTTTCTGGTCGAAAAGTTCCATGGCAGCTCTGCAACATCAAAGTGACCTGCACCCTTTGAATTATCTGGAAGTTAGGTGGCAATGAGTGAACTTATTGTGTGAAAAGTACACACATTTAGCATTTCTTGGTAAGAATATTACAGTGTTTCTGCTTTTGACTCTAGCTTCTTCCTCAGTCCTAGCTGATAATTGGAAACGCAGATTTTCTATATCACCTGCAGAAGCACAACGGAAAAAAGTAGTTTTCTCCTTCTTAAAATCTTGAAAACCCATGCTTTGTAGCAATATCTTTTACCTTTCTCGTACTGTGGTTCTCATTTCCACTAATTAAGCCTTTATTTCTCTTGCTCTCTCTATTATTCTATGTTTTCCTTTGGTACTTTATCCGTTTAGAATACATGGAGAATGTTTCACGTGGACATGCAGAGAGTCACGGGCTTGTTATCCAACCTGCTACCAGAAAATCAGAAATGCATATCCACATGCAATATGGCACTGAGCACAGTCCCACTGAGAGATGGGGTTCATTGGCTTCAGCTTGGCAGTCACCCAGATTTGAGTTTCAGACTGAATTTGGATCCTGGATACTGCCAGCTTCAAGGATAAGCAGAATGCCCTCAATCTACCTTCAATTTTAAAATGCCAAAAAACCCCCACATAATATTCAGTGTTGTTTGCCTAAAACTAGGTCTTCTCAGAGATGTTACACTACTTTAAATGCATGAAATTTTATGCCAGGACAAATTAATTAATATTCTGCTCTGCCTTTTCCATCATAAACCTGGTGTGCTCTATAAAGCAGAGAATTCTACATCTGAGAAGAAAATGAGGTATTAGACTGCTGCCTGCTCATGGAGGATGATGGCTTTTCATTGTTTTGTAATAGTAGTATAAGTCTGAAGTTGGTTAATTAGTGGAAGAGATCATGTGGCTTAAAATTCGGAAGTGAATTATAAATGAGTTTACTACATCATGCTTTGCATCCATATACACAGAGCAACATATTACATAGAACAACATCTATATCTTAATCTTGGAAATATGATAAATAACACAAAGAAAGTATCAACACAGAAGAAGTGATTCATCATATGCCATCATGTTCCAAGCCTGTCCACTACTGCTTCTACTCAGAGCAATAACAAAGAACTTGCCATCACAAAAGTGTCAGCTTTATTTATATTGATCCCAAAATTACCTTTCGTGCTGTTTGCTCTTCAAACTGAGTATATGTGTCAGTCAGGAAAACAAACCTTCACGGAACTGGAGTATTTCCAATATTGCAAAGGAAATGTGGAAGACAAAGAGAACAGTAGGATAAATTTCACAACAGGTAAAATATACAATGGCACAAATTTTTCCACAAAGCCCCCATGCTGTTTTTAATGTCCTCAGTAGAATTCCTGTCCTGGTTTATGACATTTGCAGATATTATGACTAGGCAGCAGTGTGTGCTTCAAAGGTGTATCAAGAATGCAGGAAACAATGTTAGCATTTTAGAGAGTAGCATTCTTGCATTACAAATCAGATATAATCCCATGTCCAATCTTGGTTCCATGGGATGGAGTGCTACAGGTGATGTCGTTGGGGATTTTTTTCCCCCAGAGAAAACCTCCAAAGCTGAGTCCTCCTGATGTTGTGTCCTTTAAAGGTTCCATAGAAAATTCCACAACCCTAGTGAATTGGCTCCAGATTCTCTTAAATGCTTACTTCCAGCCATCAATACGTCTCTCTTAGGTTCCGGGTGGGTGTATTTGTCTTAGTTTCTGCTCCAGTCTTGCAAGAAGAGTATCTTCTGAGTAACAACATGATTTCATGTGTCTTGGAATCAAATGAAACAGATACAATGTGTCAAATTCAGTTTAGTTCATGTGAACATTCCATAATAATTTATTTCATATGTTCCATTAAAAGTTATTCATTTAATTATACATTAAATTTTGTATGCACTGAAGTCCATATAAAATTCCCAGATTTAAAAAAAAAATCCCAGAAACTAAAATTTTTTTAATAACTTCCTGAAGGTCTGGTACTTAACTGTGGTGTAAAAGACAATGTCAAGATCAGCTGATTGAAGGACAGAGGGCAGAATTGAAAAAGAAATGAAAATTCTGTAATTCTACAAATATATGCAAATCACTGGTGCACTCACATTTTGAAAACCTCATGGTGCTCTGCTCATCTCACATGAAAAGGAACATAGTGCCACTGGTAGGCTGAAAGACATGTAAAGAGTGCCCACAAAAATATTAAACTGATTGAGATACTTCAACTCTGACAGGAGATGACTGAAACATAACAGAGGCCTGCAAAAACATAACTAATGTGGAATGGGTAATTATATTTTGGTTTTGATGACATGGAAATGGAAGAACATCAAATGTAATGACAGAAAATTTTCTCAAATACTCAAAGGAAATACCTTTGTCATTCAATACTTAAATGGATTGTTGAACCTGTGGCTACAGGATGTTTTGGTTGCCAAGAGTATAAATGGATTTAAAAGTTGATTAGGCAAGGTAATGGAGGAGAGCTCCACCAAGGACTGCTAGACATGGTGGTCTGATTACAGCCTCTGGCTTTAGTTCAGGAGGTCCCTGAACCAGAGAGAGCCTGGAGCTACAAGGACAGAAGCAAGGAAATTACAACTCTGTGCATACTCTGCTTTTAATATTTGTTCCCTGAACATCTGCTGCTGAGCAACACTGAAGGTGAGCTTCTGGTCTGATTTAGCATTGTTGTTCTCAGAGGGGCAGAGGGTGGTGGAGGCAGAAAAAGAGGATATGGGTGCCTTTGTAGGCTTTTAAAATGCTAATTACTGCCCAGAATTAAAAACTAATTAAAAAAAAAAATCAACCCTGATAAAATTCAGCGTGCTGACCCAAATCCTTCTTAATTCAAAGCCTTTAAAAAAGCAGTTGTGTGACAGTTCCATTTCATTCTAAGCAGGGAAACTTCAAAGAGAAGTGACAAAAAGCATATCAGAATCGAGATTGCCTGTAATTCCTTCAAAGAAAGGAAGGAATGGAGCTGACTCTTATTCGTGGGACGGTGTCTCTAAGCAGAGCACAACAATGGTACAAGTGTCATGTGTGGTGTGTGCAAGGCTTGCTACAGTAAGTGTGGCATGAATAACACTGACAGATTCACATCCACACCATGGACCCCAGGGGAGCAACTGAAGAAGAAGCCAGGACTGCTCAGATGCCAAATTTCACTTTCCTGGGAAATGTCACTGTTGACAGCAGTCCTTTACATGCTTGAAGTGCCTCCAAGGTTAGGCACTGGTGTGAACAGAGCTACATTTTTGAATGCACAGGTGAAGAATGTACAGCTAAAAAAAAGCCACCAGATGAATGTAGGACAGTAGCTGGGTGAGAGCAATGCCTTACTCAACTCCCTCAGTCTTCACCCCCAAACATTACATGGAAGCTGTCTGAACTCAGATGCTTTAATTTTTATCTCAGAGGCTTTAAATAGAAGTTTGATTCTGCTGTTGTCTTTGCAAAAGCAGCCTTGTGTCATTATCAAAATAATGCCCCTCCTACTAACTCAGCAAAATACAATTATGTCTACTATAATACACTAAACAAAAGAAATTGCAGAGCGTTGCACTTCATGCCTAAGATCTTCTATTCAAGAATTATTATAAATTTATTGACCTTTCAAGCGGTAGTCTTTTTGTATCTAGAGTGGGAGCTATTTTTATATCACTAAAAACAACTTTAGGGTAGGGCAGTGGCTCTCAGCCTCTAATGTACTGGGATAACACTTTGAAGATGTGATTTCTGCCCATCAGCTCATATACCCATGTAGTTGATAATATGACTTGACATTCTATAAACTCATCTATAAACCTTTACCTCCTTCAACAGAGAAGTTCCAGCTGCACCATCACTATTCATTAGGACTTTGGCAGTTGCTTCCTAAAAACAAAGGTACATAAACAAGCAATATCCTCCAAAGATCTTCCTCAATTGGCCAAGAAATATAGATCCTGAGAGAAAATATCTAACACATCAGACACTGTGAAATGTCACAGCGCTGGCACTATAGTCCATGATAACAGCTTTGTTCTAGATAACAATTACCTTTCTTGGAAGCTTGTCAGGGTGTGTGTAACAGGGATTCAAATCTACCATACATATATCTTTGTTAAATAGGTGGAGATTCACTGCAATAATGTAAACCAGATGTGAACTGAGACATTTTACTTCAGTGCAGTTATTTCTAATCTACACAGGAATTAATTAAAAAAAAAAAATAGGTAGCTCACAATCTAAGTTGTAGATTCATAATTCATAATGAAACAGATGCACAGTTGTTATAAATTTTTTGTGAATTTTAACTGATATCACCTGCCTAGAGTTACAGATATTCATTACATGTTTCCAAACATCTAATATATAGATAAGACATGGAAAAACTAAGCAAAGATTCATTATCTCTCTATTAAATGGGGCCATTTTCTCTCGTAGCATGTTCCTAAATGGTTATATATGCCTAGAATTCAACTATGATATTTACATTAGATACATTTAAGATAACTACAGAGATAGAAAATTATATTTGTTAGATTTTCTGGCAACCCAGTGCCAGAATGCTTTGTCTGATTTTTCGTTTCTACCAATCAAAGACACAAATTTTTATCTCTCTCCTACAGAGACAAGAAGTTTGCTGTGGGAGCTGCATTGGCGCCCTGAGCTTCTTCATGTCTCCACTCAAACATATCAAATGCAATGACATTTTCACGAGAAAAGTTTCCTGTCTGCAGACCAACCCTCAAAAAATATTAAATGTTCTTCTGTGTTGTAGAAATGTGTTGTAGGATTAGGTAGACCAGCTTCTATTCCCCAATTCTTTTTTTGATATCTAGTCATCCTTCAACTGCACACTTCTATCAAATTGCACTTGAGAATATCTAGGTCTGTACATATCATCTGTTGGAATACAGTTAAACATGGAACTAAAACATGACACAGTAAATATGGTTTTATGACTGGAGTTGATTGACGAGAGAGAGGAAGTCTGCCCAGAGCCTCCTTTTCTCCAGGCTAAACACCTCAGCTCCCTCAGCTATTCCTCACAAGACTTGTGCTCCAGACCCTTCACCAGCTTTGATGCTCTTTTCTGAAGATGCTTCAGATGCTCCAGACCCTCAGTGCTTTTCTTATAGTGAAAAGTCCAAAACTGAAGATGTGGAGTGCCCATCCCTGGAAGTATTTAAAAGACAGGCACTACTGCACACGTCTTAGTGGTGGATTTGGCAGTGCTGATCCTCATGACCTTAAACGTGTTTTCCAACATTAATGATTCCGTGATGCTGCACACATGCGCAAACCATTCCCAGTGAAAGTTTTGAGGGAACAGAAACAGCAGAATAAAAACATTCTGAAAATTTATGTGTATGCATGTATATCTATATATGTATGTGTGAGTGTACATATTTTCTGCATCTGTATTACACACGCTCACCTTGGAGACAAAACACTGAGACACAGGCACAATCTGCAATGCTCTTTCTTATGCCTTTAGGATATTCTGAAGATTTGATTTGCAAGGATATAAAAATCTAAATAGTGATATGTTACAGTGTTATAATGCAGAAGTTGCAACACTGATTTAGCTGGAATGTTTCCACATCAATGTAAATGTGAAAGTGAGAATTGAATTTGTACAACAAAGCAAATTTCTTTTACTGGTCATGCTGCATATGAAAGGGAGTTTTTGTTGAATACATATACTTATCTCATGAAAAGACAGCAAGTAATCTCAAATACAAATGGAAATGTGACTATGAATAGACAATTTGCACATACAAAGACAGTATGAAGGTAATAAAAGAGAGTTCTTGACCATTGGAAAAGAGATTTTCAGTAACTTACTACCAGCTCTGTGAGTATATGATGAACAAGACTGGGGTTCCCACTCCCTAAATATCCAGACTCGAGCCCATTGTAGAATATTGTTTCCTACATACTCCTATTACCCAGGCTTCCTTTTACTGGAAAAGAAATAATGAATGCAGAATATGAACGTGTGCTGCACCCATGTGCTGGTTCGGTCTGGCATAGAGTTAATTTTCTTCACAGTTACTAGTGTGGGGCTGAGTTTTGGATCTGTGTTGGAAACAGTGCTGCTAATTTAGGGATGCTTTAGTGGCTGCTAAAACAGCATCAGGGTCTTTTCTGCTCCTCAACCCACACCCCAGTGAGGAGGCTGGGGGAGCAGGAGTTGGGATGAGACACAGCCAGGACAGCTGTAGGGACTCAAGGAATATTGCCCACCACAAGTCATCATGTATAGCAATAAAATTGAATGGGAGGCAGCAGGGAAACACTGCTTGGAGACTGGCTGGGCATTAGTCAGTTGGTGGGGAGCAATTTGCATCACTTTTCTTTCTTGGGGTGTTTTTTCTTTTTTATTTTCTTCTCATTACCTCAACTTCAGAAACATCATAGCTGTTTTATTCATCAATTTTAAAGATAATCATAGATCATAATCTATTTTTAATTATTCTGTCCTATGATATAATCTCTGACATAGAGGACAGTGGCTCAGTTTAATTATATCAATAGTCTTAATGAGCTGGATTTGGGATATCCTTCTACAGGCTATACTGGAGATGGAAAATAGAACTATTTTCTGATTTTTTTTTTTTTTTTTAAGGAAGAAAAAGGAAGACATTTCTTTTGAGGTTTTTATATGTTTATTTGGCTTTTCCTAATGTGTCCTTCAAAATACTATTTTTAATGCATTAGTTGAATTAATACTCTGATTTCCATAGTTTATGCAATAAAGGATTATTTATATTAGTTAACTATGCAAAACATTTCATGCAAAATATCCTAATTAAAATCTGCTATATTATTTCTTGATCCCAGTGGGATATTTTAGTTGGAAGTATGTATCCTGAAGACTGGGATGCCAAATTATCTGTTCCATTATAGCTAAACAATTAAATGGAGACTAAAAGACATAAGAGAACTTTTCTCAGATATCTTAGAATGTGTTGCTAATATTTCCAGTCTAGTACAGATGTAGTGGGCAGTATCTGCTTTGCACAGACGAGGTAAAAAATAAAAGACAGTGGCAACCTGCTTCATTAGGCCAGAATCTTTTGTACCTGATTTATGACCTTGGCAAACATTTGAATTAGAAACATCTGGGAGTTGGGCTGTCATTAATTCAGAGCATGTGTTTCTCATTTTTCTGTGACTTTTTTAAATACAAAGTAAGACTTCATATAAAACTAACTGAAAGAACAATTGACAAATTAAGGGACTAGCCTATGTTTAAATTCCAATTATCAGTAACAAAAAATTCTACACTTACTGCTGAAAACAGACAATCAAACAACTGAGTGTAACTCAAAAAGATGTGAAAACAATTCCTTGTTGTCCAAATGGGTTTTTTAATTTTATTTTCCTTGTTTAACTTTAAGCTGTGAACATTTTTCTTTTCTCATTTCAATAATCTGTCATCTTGCAACAAACCAAAGCTTAGTGCACCAAATCAAATTATATATAGTTAATATCTTACACTGAAGAAATTTTTGGTTTCTAAAATAGTGCATTTTGGGAATTTTGTATTTTCCTGTTGAAAGTATAAATGTTCTTTTCAATTCTCCACAGCAAAGTTTAATTCTAGAAATTTACCTAGAATATCATCTTGCTATCTAATGGTCATCAATCTCTCTACTAGTAGAAGTAAAACACATATGTGATGGTGTGATGATCAGTAAAATTTTATAATAATAATTTATATAGCAATAATTTTGTCTCTGTCTTGTTAAAATTTCTGTTACAGGGGTTGTCAACATTTAATACACTACCAGTTCTCTGAATAATTTGGCTCAATTTTACCCTGCTCCTGTACTGATTTTGCTTTTCAGAATGCCCAACATGAACCACCAAGTCAGATTTTGTGGCCTTTGTCCATTCTTCTATTGTTTGCTCTTAATAATAATTTGATCTTATCTTCTTTATAACTGCCATGCAAGTGTCAGTCATAAAGATTTATTCCAGACATCTCTTAGGTCACCTCTTAGTCACCTCTTCACCAGATTAATGAAGCTCAGTTTTTTGAGCCACTTCTTATTTCACCCCTGTGCAGAGTTTCTGTCATTTCTACTCTCTGTTGGTGCTCCAACAGGTTTTCCACATTTGTGTCAAGAAAGAGCCAGTATTGTGTCAATACTGGCTGCAGTAGATCAGATTTGGCCTGAGCAGTGTCAGCAACTGGTGAATCATAACTTCTCTCCATATAGTATCCATATTTCTTCTAATACAGCCAAACATATTAGAACTATATTGATATTTGCAAAGGAATTTCACTGTAGAGCTGGATCTTGTTGTGGTTTAACCCCAGCTAAGCACCACAAACTCACTGTCTCCCATCATTGGACAGGAAAGACTTTTAGTAGGGTAATAGTGAGAAAGCTCATCAACTGAGATAAAGACAGTTTAATAGGTTAAGCAAAAGCTGTGCACAAGCAAATCAAAACAAGCAATTAATGCACCACTTCCTATCAGCAGGCAGGTGTACAGCCATATCCAGGACAGTTTCATCTCACTCGACAGCGACCTGCAGTGACAGCCGTCATCCTTTGGGATGTCCTGTGTTTTCTTCATCTTCCCCTAGCTTTATATTCTGATAATGATGTCATATGGCACAGATTATTCCTGTTAGCTCTCCCACCTCCTCGTGCACCCCTCTCTGGTGGGGTGAGGTGAGAAGCAGAAAAGGCTTTGGCTCTGTGTAAGCTCTGCTCAGCAGTGACTGAAATATCCCTGTGTTATGGAGTCTGTTTCCAGCACAAGTCCAAAACACTTGTTACTATGAAGAAAATTAACCCTATCTCAGGCCAAACTGGCACTAATCTATGTGATCCCCAGAAGGCTTTAATGATGGCTGTTCCTATATCACAGAATTACTACATTCCAGGTGCAGAATCTGGCACTGCTGCCTGATGAACTTCCTAAGGTTACTGTCAAGTTTCTGCCCCTGGAGTTGTTAATTCAAACATTTATCTGAGGATGAAAGACAGATTGGAAATGTATGTGTTTTCCCCTTTGAATACAGCTGACTAGATCAACTTCCATCTGCTTACCACTTCCTCAACTTCCAAATGAAGGGATGGAGGAGATGTCCAAAGCTTTAGTAAACTCAATTATATATATCCTCGGTAAATGTATTTTACACCACTCTTACCTGGCCATGTAGCTAGTCATTTCATTTTAGCCATTCACATTGGACAAGCATGAATGATCCCTTTTTGAATTTATCTTAATTATTCCTTATTGATGCCTCCTTCTTCATGCCCTTGGAACTGAACTCAAAGAGGAATTGGCTTAATGTTCTTTCCAGGGACTAAGATAATCCTATGATTTTTAAGATCTCATTTCTAGTTTCCCTACAAAGAGGGGGTCTCCTTTGTTAGTCACAATTTTTTTCCCTCTTTTGTTTAGATTGGTTATACCTCTTCCTAACATGAACTTTTCCTCTTTGAGTGAGACACCACAGCTGAGGTGGCAACTCCGTCTTCCTCATAAGGTTTTGGTATGATGAATGCATCTGCTCCAGAAGAAAACAGGTCAGAAGTCTTCTAGCCAAATAGAAGTTTGCCTAGTAGAACAAAATTTCACCTTGTTTGATATGAAAACAGAATAAGGGGTATGGCATTAGAGAAAGCTGTCCTAATACTCAGCGCGTAAGTTGCAATAGAAAGTAACTTCTTTGGTTAGAAAGGAGAACAGAGGCATGTTATTTATAAGTTCCAACATCTGAGTTGCTTAATAGAATTGGTTTTGGGCAATAAATTATCTGCAAGTTTAAATTATAATGATGATGTAATTATGGTAATATGCTAATAATTGCTAATGTAAGTATGATGTTAATGAAAAGAGTGATTTGTGTAGGTAATAAGAATTAGACACTCTAATGTATTGATCTCAATGTGTGTAAGGATATCTTGGAGAATGAGTATGTAAAGTAGACAAAATGAAGCATATTTAAAGGAGTGATTCTTCAGAATTTTCCCCAGGGTGGTTTTTACTAATGCCAGACCACCTGCTTCTACTAGGCCACGTGAAAAGCAAAGAAGATAACAAGCTGAAACCCTACTGGAAAACAGATACCTTAATTTTAGTGATAAAAGAATGTTAATTCAGATGCCTACTTCTGATGAATTAGATCTCTGCCTTCAATAATCTTAGACTGACTGTTAGACAAGAGCCTAGTGAGATTATTTGGTCCTCATCAAACTAATTTTAAAGGATAATTAAAATTCTTTCTTTAATAGTAGCATCTCTGAAAGATCTACTCACACAATACTTAATTTGAAATAGGAGGGGTTTTTTTAGTACTGCTGCTTCCATGACAGTGATAGATAAATCAGCATATCCACCTTTATATATTTAAAAATCCCCTGCATTTAGGTATCTAAAGGCATCTAAGCAAGCAGCATAGTTAGTTCAGGTACATAATAAACTTACAGTCTTTATTAGTCTGTACATAACTATAAAATTGCCCACACACTCATTGAAACATGGACTGGAAATAATCTTCTCTACTGGTGCAATATCCACCAAGATATAAGGTTTTTCTTATGTCTTTTAAACCATATGGATATATATATATAAATAAGGCAATAAAAGAAAGGAGAAAAAGAGTTTTCTAAGAATAATGAGCAAAACAACTGCAGGAAGAGTTAAGTTTCAAACCCCTGTTTCCAATCAAGAAACAGGGAGGACCTTCTAGCCAGGGTAAACTGAACAGAAACCAGGTGAGTACAAGCAATTTTCTGCTCTTTTGCTTCTTCTCTCTTGGTTTGATGGCTTTTTATGAAACAGAGTTGCTATGTCTCTGAAAATGAGAGAACATGTCAGCATCAACACAAAATATTAGCTAGGAACTCTGATGCAGGCATAAACATTTATATATTTTATAAATTATTCACTCAACTGAATCTGATCTGATAATGTAGTTATTTTAATTGACTATTCTATATTGATATGACATGCTTTAATATTTCATAAGCTTTATACTACCTGAGTTCTGATACTTTAAGATGATTTAAGTTGTAATATAACTAATACAGCCCATCTGTAGATACCATGGCTGCTTGTTGTGGCAAAGCATAAAAAAAAAATAAATAATAGATTTAGAAGGCATAATTCATGAGTTTGAAATCTGTTTTAATTTTGCCGATCAAATAGATCATGTCTAAATTTTGCCTAGGACAAAATTCATGCTTAATAAACCTGTGTGGAAAATCTTGCTTTGTCTCATTAGCAGCCTACTTTCTTTTTAGACAAAAAATGAAAATTTTATCTAAATTTTATCTATATTAATGTAATGATAATGGTACAGTATGAGAGAAGCAGAAACATTTTATCTTGAAAATATATTTAATTTCATTTTTAATGATTTACTAAGTTTATGAATAAATTATGCATAGATTTTAAAGCTGAAATTCGAATTAATGAAACTTCAAAAGTGTTGCAAATACCTTATCAAAATTTTTGAAATAAAAAAATGGAGTTTAATTTCTTTTAAAACTGATTCTTTCTTCTAATTTACCTTTGTTTAAAAATGAGTAATTGGAAAATTACTAATCTACACTCACTTTTCATCCTTGACCCAAGCAGTAAGTCAACATTTTACACCTTAGGTTAATAAGAAAAAAATAAGTTAGAGGAATCAAAAAAATATTTTGGGCTATAAGTTAATCACACTATGAGCAAAATCCTTGTAGACAAATGTTACTCACATATCCACAGCTGTAAAGGTAACCTGGCAGCTGAATGTAACTCTAGTCAAAGCACCACTGTGCAGCTTAAAGGCAAGAGAATGAGCTATGTTGATAATTAAACTCCTCTGACATGGTTCCAGATGATTTGACTGCACGGCTTTGTTTATCATATAATATATACTAACAATATTAATTATTACCATTATGCAATTTTAAAAATTAATGGTTCATTTTTTAAAATTAATTTCAGAAATGAAGTGCTGTTTTTTGTCCACAGAAAGGATGCTTAATTTTGAAAAGTTTTGCAGAGGTTTCTATTTCCATTCTGTTTTTTTCTTTCTGCTTAAGTTGGTTTTCCAGTGATTCTAACATGGCAGGAGAGATTATCAAAGAGAAACTACATGCAGTGTGCCTTGATCCTCATCCTCTGATGTTTTAATCATTAAGTTTTATATGACAATCTGATACTTCTTGATTTTCTGTGTCTTGGGGCTTTGCAAGCATACTGACATTGTAGCATATTTTTGAACATTAACATTAAATCCAAACTCGACAAAACACTAAAGAAAATATGGTTAAAAAAATCTTTTGTAAAGTATTCTGAGATCAATTGATTAAAAAAACAGGGAAAAAAACCCCTAATTATTGTAATGAAGAAGGATTTTGATATAACTACTAATATCTTTTTATTCTAACCCCAGATTCTGAATCTTTTCTAGATGCTGTTCATTTCTCTTGTTGCTGGAAATTCACTGCAATTCTTACCAAAAGAGAGCTGAGCTGAAAGACAAAGCAGATGGGTGCTGAGTGCTCCCTTGTTCAGGCACCCAGAGTTAGAGCTGTACAAGGATCCTCTGCCCTGGTGATATTCACAGATTTTCTGCTGACAGTTCTGGCCACCCAAGGTGAGCATTCACCAGTCATTGATGTTATAGAAACCCACGAGAAACAACATCCTTGTCACGGAACTATCACACTTTGCAGGGCTTCTTGGAGGAGCCAGAAGACAGAGCAAGAGAGAGCCTCAGGAACTGATGCTGTGTGAGCATCTCAGCACATCTTCAGCAATACTTATCCATAGGAATGCCCAGTGGTGAGGGACAGGATGCAGGACACACTCTGCACCTCCTCACAAACTGTTTACTTTGGTGAGATAAAACCAGTGGAACTTGACTATGAAGAGAAATGAGTCTGGAATATATTAGCCAAGGTTCTTCACCATACAGCAAAAGCAACTGCACATACATCATGTCAGGTTTGATTTATCACATCTGTGTTTTCTAAAACTTTGTGACTTTCATGGCTAGATAGCTAAAACAAACTGAGATAATTTAGACAATATACATTAACTTTGTTGTTATTATGGAAATAAATTTGCATTTTTACAGAATGGAAGGAGGATAAGGGGATATAGGAATTGGCCACAGAAAATAAAGAAGGGCAAGGAAATTAACTTCTGCTGTTCACAACTCTGACTTGAACCCAGTCAGAATGCTAAAGGCATAGTCATGTTTCAAAATGTTTCAAGTCTAGACTCTTTTGTCAGGATGACAAAAATCAAGATTGGCACCAAGGTCTAAATAACCCAGTCACATTTAACTTTTAAGAAACTCACTAGCAAACACTGAAGAAGAAGCACTAAATAAAAATATTTCCAGATGAGTATTCCAAAACTAATAAATACCAGAATTAAGGTTTCAAATGCAATCCTGATTTGTCAGCCTACATTTATGCATTATGAGAACAGCCTCTGCATGATCACACTGTATTTTGTTATTCTCCAGCTCCAAATTAGAGGAACCAGACACAGAAGAGATGGAAAGCCCACAATGCATGAGTGTGACATGTCCAGAATCACAGTGGAGCGCTATGATGAAGTCCAGTTTCTTCAGGAAGTATCCAGCAATCACAACTATTAAATTTTCTTACATACAGCTCCTGCTTACTAGCTGTGTATCTTCATTTTCTGGAAAAAAAATTGCAAGGGGTATCCTACAGTTGACAGTTCCCTTCATTATAAAACTTGATTGGCAGTCTGTGAACCGAATGAGTAGAGAATGCTAAGAAAAAATCGCATGTGCTAATGTAATTATAGATGGTAATTCTTACATCTAAGACAGACTAATTAAGGCTGTATAGGCAACCTTAATTCTGACATTTCTCTAACTTCTGAGTAATTGACCTTGCAATCTTAGCACTCCACATGTATCAATTATAATTAGCTTTTAAAAACATGAAAAACAGCCACTGTTGCTGAGGCAGAAAAAAAAAAAAAAAAAAAAAAAAAAAAAAAAAAAAAAAATGGAAAAAAAAAAAAAAAAAAAAAAAAAAAAAAAAAAAAAAAAAATGGAAAAGAAAAAGAAATCTTTTCCTCTGGAGCCAAGCTGTGATTTTTTTGAGAGTCAAATCTTTCAGAACCACAATTCAGAAGGCTGCAAGATGACCTGCCTACTCCAGACAGGCCTGGCACCATAAGTAACCCCTACATGGGGCAGATAGTAAAAACTGGAATACACATCAGCACTGAGAGTTTTCCAACATATTTGTTGTTGAATGGGAGTGATTAAGGATCCTGGTAACAAGCCAGGCTTAGTGCTCTTGTCGCTGTCACCAGGCTCTCTTTTCCTTGCTTTGTCTCTGTAGTCCTCTGTTTCTCCCTTTCTCATGCAAGTTCCTTTCTCTGCTATTGCCTTATTTTGTTTACTCATTCTTCTGGGCCTTGGCCCCTGCACCTCCTTTTCTGAGCTGTAGATTGGCTGTTTCTGCTCCAGCTGCCTGTACTCAGCCTGCCTTCTCTCAGACCTCATCTCAATTGAAAAATGAGCCATGAATCTCCCTGAAGATTCTGCTAAAGTGCTGTCTTGGGGTAAGTCTTGTGTGTATTTTGGCACTAGTCTACTTTTGTACAGAGCCTGGAAGGTAAAACCTCAGTGTCCCCGGTTAAAACATGAAAACCTTGCCTCTCTGTCAAGCAGTCACAATATATCTTTTATTACTAGTGTTTTTAATATGACTCTGCAACTTTTTCTCTCCAATCTTGTTGTGCGAATCTTTTAACTCATGTTTTATTTATTCCTAAATAATTCAAAAGCTCAAGATGGAAAACTTCAATTTTTATTTTAGAGCATGGTAAACCTACTATGTAATTATTATAATGTAGAATTATGTAGAAAAAAAGTTAACTGAGCAGTGCTTTGGAATCACAATCTCTACCTCTATTTCACAGACAATAGTAAGCAGAAAGCTATTATTAGAGTAATAATGGTAACTGACTTGTGATTAGTAGTCAAAAATTTAACTCACCTAATTGGAAAGGCTCAGAAGTAGAAATATTTCTTTTACAATATTTTAAATAAATAAAATGTCTTATTGAGTAGACGAGTTCTTACTGACAGTTGCAAATATTGTTTCAGTTCAATCTCTGCTTAACCTCTTGTCAGGAAGCAAATTTAAACAGTTTTTTCAATTGACTAAAATGAGTTAAATCCTAAGCAATTACAGCAATAAAACAGAATCTACTTTGTACAAACTTAGTTTGGAAGAAAAAAATAAAGTCTCCATTCTGAAACCCTGGCATAGGTGTATTTTGATGTTATAATGTTAGAGAAAAAAAAAATTCCACAAGGAAATATGATATTCTCAAATGATACAGCCAAGACTTTCTTAATACACAGTATCAGAGTTCTTCACCACATACTGCCCAGGGAGAACACCATCTTAAGAATTAATGAATATAAACAAGCAATAAATGAATTTAGAGTTAGCATTTTCTCACCATTAAAACAATGAGATGCTGGTGCATTTGCAAAGGTAATGTATTTTTACAGGGTATGCAGCAAGCTCCCTCTCCCCAGGGCATATATTTATATCTGAGCTTCTTTTCCAGTGAGGAGGAAGCAACTTTAGGGCACAGAACCAAACCTCTAAAAATGAACCATATCTAATTAACAGGGCCAAGTGTGTCATCTATGCTGTAATTTTCACTGAACTTTAATGTCATAATGAGATTTTTTCCAGATGTCTTTTTATTTCCCAAGAGACTGTTTAAGTTTTCACTGAGTCTTTTTACAACAGTTTGGGGGTTGGTGCTGGGAAGAGATTGTTTGTATTTTTGTGTTTATTTGTTTGTTTGGGGGGTTTTGTTTGTTGGTTTTTGTTCTGCTTTTGATTTTGGGGGTTTTTTAGATTTATCAGAAAAAGGGGCAAGAATATTCCTTTATATCAAATTCTGTTTATTCATTGTAAATAAGAGAAATCATCTGATAAGCTAGATACTCAGTTACTCTTTTTAGAACTTCTTTATTTATAGTTTGAAGAGTTAGCTTAAAGCAATGGAAAACAAAGACTAAGATTCATTTCAAATCTGAACAACCTTAAAAAATTAAGTAAAAAACTGAATTGTGGATATTCTTCAGTCTATTGTATTTACTGTTAAAATAGAGGAAAGCAGAAGGAAGTGAGTAGGTACAAAGCATATACTTTTAAAAATAATCACTTAAAAGTATTTAAATTTTGTCATGGCATGTGATTTTCCACTATTTTTCCAATATATCATAGCCATTCTATGGTATTCTGTTTGTTTTCCCAACGTAAAGATCATTTATATATGACATTGAAAGGTGTGTGTCACAAGCTTTCCTTCTTTTGTTCATCCTGTACAGAGCAGCAGCTAAAGTAGCATCAGAAGGCAAAGACTTAGGATTTAAATAGGGCTATGAAGTAGTAGATAAAAAGAACATTGATAAGAGTGAGAAAAATAAATCAGTTTATTTTCAGCTGATCACTATTGGTGAATTAGATAAAAATGTGAGCAGTCATCAGTGAACTGATGGAAATAAAACTGAGTCACACTGTATTGGATTAACTTTACCAAAAGCTAAACTCTCACTCAGCAGCTCATTCAATCCCCTCTCCCACAGGATGGACTGCTATGAGGAAAGTTAATTCCACCCCAGCCAGACCCAACAAAGATCTCTACAGAAAATATTTTAAACTCATGTTTGAAAAAAAATATTATTTTTAAATTGAAACATTTCCCAGACAAAATGGGAAATTCTACTTTTATTGGACTCTTGTGTTTTCTGAGTCTTGCTTTGAATCTGCAAGAGCACTAGGTATCTCCACATCAGTTGATTACAACCTCTGACTTTGGAAATTTCCATTTACAGGAAAACAAAAATTATATTCAACCACTTAAAAATTAAGGCTTACATGCCATATTAACTAACTATAAATAAATATAAACTCTTTCTTAACATACAGAATTTTCAGCAATGGACTTAAGCAGAAGATAAAGCAACATTTAAGATGCAGTTTCTGTAGGGGAAAACAAAGAGTAATACTTGCAAGAAATAGAACTAAGTTAGTTAATTTTACAAATTTACTTATTAAATGTCAACTCCTGCCCCCTAAATTCATTGCAATACTGCAGAAGAAATTGGAGATGAAATTTTCCTTGGAGCAAACTTAAGTATGTGCACAAGAAATAATGGAGCATGAAGATTCAGAACGACATAAATAACTTACTGCAGTATAGAGCATTGGTAAACCCTGGCAGCCTGTCTTATTTACGGAAAAAGGTCTCAATAGCTAGAGGACATGCCAGAAGGTATGCCCACACCTAAAGTAGACACTGTAAATAGAGCTTTCATTCAGTGTACATATCTTCTTCAAATCTTCTCTCTTTCTAATACACACTCAAGTCTGAGCCTACCAGTTATTTAATGGTAATTTATAAATTGTTTCTCTGCTGACTGCAATGACAGAAGCCTTAAGAGCCTCAGTGTGTGAGATGGCCAAAGAAAAGTCAAGTTTTAAGTGCAGCTTCCCCCACAGCTATGTTGTTTCTTTGGTGTACTTATAAGTGAATGACAACAATGGTTCACTAACTTGGTAATAATTTAGGGCCCACACATCTATCTGTATGAGTCAAGAATCCACTCAACAGCTCCACCATGGGAATGAAACACATCTGTGTCAACGATCTGCATGTCTGGATCAAATGAGTGAACAGCAGACTCACTTGGTTCTGGGGGGCTGCATGATGTACAAGAAAATAGGAAAAGCACACTGAGCCAGACCAAGGGTCTGCTTGCTGACTGTTCTTTGACAATAGGAAGGGGCAGCTGACAGGACAGAGCCTATGAGAACCAGGCAAGCCTTTAAATACAGGCTTATCCTATGTTTTTTCTGCTCCATCCTCCCAGCTTTCAGCAGACTGTCTAGGGATTTCTGGAGCCAGAGATATTTTTGTTTGCTAAAGTCTCAATGTGTATCTCTTCCATGAGTTTGTCATATTGCCTTTTGAACCTATTTGCACTTTTGACATCTGCAATGATGTTTGGCAGAGGTTCCACAGTGTATGTATTCAGGTAAAAATACATTTCTTGTTTACTTGTTTCAACCTGCTCAGTGACGGTGTCTTCTCATGATCCCTAGTTTTTATACTGTTAAAAATAAGGAGCATTTTCTACTCTTATATCCCATGGGAATTGAAGACCCAGCTCAGTTCAGACCTACGGGATTCACATATTTCTGAAGTAAAATCTAAGTTGCTATATCATTCTCTTACAATGAATACATTTATTTCACAAAAGACCAGATTCAGGTTCAAGAAAGCTATTTTTACTCTTTCTCCAAGCTACTCTCAGAAGAAAGAAATTTATGTAATGATTTGCATACTGACAGTTTCAAATTTGTTGTTAGAATTACCTGTCAGGTACTTAGACAGAATCAGTTTAAGGATATTCATTCTTTTACTGATCATAAATTATAATAAAACTTTCCAATTTTAGCTTTCAAAAAAAAAAAAATCCATGCATTTACTAGAAATAATAGCATTCACAAACACTCAATATGATGTTTCAGAAGTGTGATGTAAGGCGTTGAAAATTCCAGTTTCAGATAAAAATGCATTGCTTTTCTTCCTATAAATAAGTACTTGTGCTATGGCAAGCTATCCTAAGAAATTTTATACATAACCCCTTGAAAATTGCAGAGAACAGACAGAACTGTCTGATGGTATTCAGAATGACCAGGGAAGTTGAAATGATCCTGACATAAAGTAATCTCGCTTAATATTCCTTTTAGATTCTCTGCTTGACTCTGACATGTCCAGAAAGTCTTACTATTCTAGTCATTTGCAGTGAAGCACAAAATTGTTTTCTTTATTTCCAGCCTGATTTTTTTACAAAACAGATTATAAAACAAATCCAGAATCCGAGGATATTTCTAGATTTCCTTAATGTATCTCCATTTTAGGGAAAAGAGCCACTTTTTCAACTCGCCTCTCCTCACTTCTCTGTCTTCTGCAGATAAACAACCACTAGGTTTCATATTATGTATAAGTATTTTGAATGGCTGGATAATATAATAGTTCGGGATGTTAAGTCTTAAAGATGAAACTTGAACTAATTGCCTGCATCTATTGACAGATGCTCAGACTTCATAAAGGGCTCTGTTACTGAGAAATATTTTTTAAAAATAGTGTTTTGTCTCTATCAATTTTATCATGATTGATTTAATGATATAAAGTTATCAAAATTATTATAAATGAAAACCTAAAGCTGTCCTCTTGATCAGACAGGTCTGCCAGACTGCTAGTGTCAGCACACATTCCAACTTACTTTGGAATGTTCACTGTGTAGTTTCTCATTGCTCTTCCTTCTGAAGTATCACTTGAATCTGACATATCATCATCCTTATAAATCTCAACTACTCCACCTCAGGTACTTCCATGAGATTTTGCCTTGTTCTTCCTGGCTTTAGAAAGGAAGAGAGAAGAGTGGTATATGAAAAACAAGGAGAAGGATGACATGACTGTGATGTGGCACTTGGGAACTGATAGTCTCAGAAAAGTATCGAGCGTCTGATCGCCCACCATGCACTTGGCTGCTCTTGTAAATTTGCAGTATGGAAGGCTCAACTTTTTAAAAGAAAGTCGAAAGCCATATCTAATGATGTATTTCAAGACCTAAAACTTTCAAGGAATAGCACCAAATACCCACAAAAGCTATAATAATATCATTAGAGATGCCAGCAATAGAAGAATGATAGCCCCATTGCAGGAATTCTTGTGGAAACAAGTGCTATGCAAGATGGCCCATTTTAAATACTGTCATGTTCCCTTGTGGTACAAACTGTATCAAACTTGAGTGAAAATGGATATGAAATGCCATAGATAGTGGATTATAGAAACATGCAACTTCCCACACAAAACATTAAATAAAAGAAATTCTGAGGAAGTCACCTCTGTGTTTACACTGGTTTGATGTACACTTTGTTGCCTAATCTGGTAGAACAGAAAAAGATTCTTTCTCCTGGGGATGGAGACCCCAATCAGAGAAACTTGGCTGAAAAGTGGAAACAAGCATACAGCATGAAAAAAATTGTTTTAGTCACTTAGGTTTAGAGATAAATGTTGGAATTGGGAAACAATTAGAAGACTAAACTTCTAGATGTAATCTGCATGTGGAATTGCTGACATAACTTGCTATTGGAATTTCTATCTTTGTTGAATGCCAGCAAGATATTTGCTTATATTGGGAACTTAACAGGCTGGTCTGAATATTGCAAAGGAGCTAATGAATATAATCTCTAAAATCCTACTTGTATTGGTAAATGAGATGATATTTTTATCACAAAATCTGCTACAAATTGTCAGCAGTGTAGTGTAACTCCTATTCACACCTTTTTCTATGAGTGTGTGAGGAAATAGTATCAAGTTGCACAATCTAATAAATTCATAAAAACTTAATGACAACTCAATATTTATTTTTAAACAGTCTGAATCCAAGCCAGAATATACAACTTTGATATTCAACTCAAACCTGTCTTTGAAATTCCTGGAGCCATTCCTGGAACTATCTTTGTGCAAGTGCATAGCTCTATTTTTCTTATCCTTTAAATAGCTACTGGGCAAAAACTTTCTTTGTCTTTATTGAACAGAAAGCTAGAAATTGTGTTCTTCTATATGCATTCTGCTTTCAGATATTAGAATAAAATAAAGTGTTGTCATGTTAAGTACAAGTGTTAATTTTCTTAGTGAAGGTCAGTCATCACATTTAGATAAAAATGTCTTCATATTTACAGCCTAGATAAAAAAAAGGCAGTAATTTTATTTTTTTGTGTTTTTTAATTTTTCTCAAAGCGCATTTGAATGATTCTGAAAATAAGAAAAGCAATGGCACTTTGCTGCAAGATCACATTGTGTAAGAAGTGACTCAGAAAGGTGTTTGAAGGAAGAAGGGAAATTAACATAATTGCTATGTGCCTCCTTCATTATGTAATGTTCAACAATGCTGTAGAAAGAACCAGGAAACCTTGTTTTTATTTTGAGGTAAAGTACTGTCAGACATTTTACCTTCCTTGTAAATCCCACTGGGGTCAGTAGGAGTGAAGGGACAAAATCCAACAGAACCATAGCACAGTCCTCTGAAACACTAACTGATCCTTTTGCTCCAAGTTATGACTAAAGGAGAATATTGGCTATTTTTGAGAGTTCAGATTATGCTACTGCTTCATCCTAGATTGCTACAACAGTCTCAGATAAAAAATGCATTTTATTGCTGAAATTGGATCACATTTGACCTATCTGTATATTTTCAAAGCAGCTCTAAGTCTGGTCATCTATTTCTAGAAAAAAACCCCACAATCTGTTGTCTGATTTCAACTGAATTGTGTATCACATATAGATTTTAAAAATCAATTATCTGTTTTGGGTTTTTTCTGGAGACTTTTAGTTTTGATTGTTAAAGCATTATCTTCATCCAGTATGAAACCAGTTCTGATCACCATGATATCTTATTCTCCAATAATAAAATAAAACAAATAACATGAAACTATGAACTAAAATGTGGGTGTAAAATCTCAAATTCATCCTAAATGACAATACAGCAATTATTTATTAGGAAAAAATCAAAAATTATTAAATTTTTATGTTAATTTAAATCCCAGAAAACATTAATAATCCTGTAGATGATTTAATAGAAAACAGAAGTTAATAATTAGTTGTTTTTAGTATTGTGCACTGATTACTACATTAATAATTTACACAACAAATTAACCATAATTACATGAATTGCAATAACTGAAAATGTGTGTTAACAGATGGTGCATGTGGTTTACTGTGAAAAGCAATATTAAACATTTTTGGGTTTACCTCCTATCTTATTTTGCAGCCTAACATTATAAGAGAACCAGTTCCAAACTATTGACCTGTAAAAGCAAATTGCAGCAAGGTCCTAGCTGGCCATTTCCCACACTCCTGATGGCAGCCTGCTGTGACAAACTGAAGAGTTGGAAAATTAAGAGGTTCTCAGTCTGCCAGAAAGACAATGGAACATTCCTACAATTCTAATTGCAGTTCAGTTGAAAAGAGGCAGCAGATTAAATACTTTGTAAAAAGCCCACCCTCCTGCTGGGAACAGGGTGCTGGAATGAGATGTTGAGGTGTGACCTGCTCCTGCAGGCCTGCTACACAGCTCTCAGTGGCCAGTGTAGTGTCCAGCTGATAATCTCTACGAAAATAAAGTTGCACCTGAGGCTTTCAGCAGCCAGAGGTGCAGCGCAATGGCTGTTGTCCACCTCTTAGTCAGGGGCCAGAGGAAGAAAAGAGAAGTTTTACAAGGTTCTCTGAAGCTTGACAGGTTGCTTACTTGTTGCAGCAATGGCACAGGAAGGGTTGAAAGCCTTTCACATGAAATACACTGGAAAATACAAGGGGACTCAGACTTACAATGTAAATGCTTTTTCTTAACATCTGCCATCAGCAAACTAAAAGCAATAAGAGTTAATTTTATCAGTGTGAGTGAAGGTCAGATTTTATGACTGCTTGACCTCCAAGGACATCTAGAGTTTAAGTCTGTTGTGGAAATCCAGAGATGAATTCAAGGCAATGTTTCCTCCACCTTAGCAGCATTTCTCTGTAATAGGAAATTATTGCTCTTATCGACTTTGCAATGACAGTAAAGGCCATAGAAATGCTAGTACTATCTAGTCAAAGAAAGAAAATAATAAAGTTTTAACTAAAGCATAATTATGAGCTGCCCAACATACACAATAGCTCTGCTAGAGTTGATTGTGACCTGTAATGAGCTACTCAACCTATTGTACTATGTGTAAAAATTAATTTTTCTGTCTTCCTGAGTTACCTGAGTGCCCAAAGACTAATTTGCAAACTGAATCACTTCTTAATTGAGGAGCGGGGGCAGGAGGAGTGTCTGTGTATTTTGGATGCCTTCAGATAAATAGAAGTTTTCAGTCTCAGAGATTTTGCCATAGGCTCTCAATTCCTTTTTAGATGTTCCTAGGAGATTCTGTGGATTTTACACAAGTTTTTTTTTTTTTTTAATACTGAAAAACATTTGAGTAGATATACATATTTAAAATTTTATTTTATTATATTTAAAACTGATTTATAAGTCTTAAAACACAGAATAATGATTATTTTTTGAAACATAAATATGACAAGTCATCAAATATAGAACCATAAATCCAATAAAAATAATGATAAAACATGACTAAAGAATCTAAAGGAAAATCCATCTTCATTTTTGCCATAAATTATTCAAGGAAACCTCATAAAGACGTAGATGCTAGACTCTATTGTTCTACTGAAATTTAATAGCCAAGTGCTACCTCTGCTTATCTATCTAGTTTCCATTGTAAATGTCTATTTTTATTAATGGCTTCTAAATTACTGAATGGACATTCAGTTGTGCTTTTATCAGCAATTATGAAGTACAGGTTTTCTGTAACTATCTAATTTTCTTAATGACCTTTAAGTTTTGGAGTTTTTTGTAGGCATGATCCAGAAAAGCTAGTGATACAATTTTCACACAGAGTTAAAATAAGAGCAGGCTGGAAAGAGAGATGTGAGTCAAGTTTTTAATGTATGCAGCACATGGAACAGCTGTAAGTCACTTGAAAGTTTTCTGCAGTTATTAAACTCTAGAGCATGGGAGGTTGACCTAGGCTGGCTGTCAGAACCATCCCCCCCTGCCCCCCAGGGATTTTCTCACTTTCCCTTCTCAGTGGGACAAGGGAAGAAAATATGATGGAAAAGCTCAGGAGCTGAGATAAAAGCAGTTTATTAGTAGTTTGTTATTTATTATTATGGGCTGCTGCCAGGAAAGTTAACTCCACCACATGCAGAACGAGTATATAAATATATCTTAAGTAATCAATTACATTGTAAAATTCCCTCCAAAAAGAGAATAAGGAAAATAATAATTTATTTTACCCTAGTATAACAAATTATTCACAAAGAATTTTTTAGAAACATTTTCAATGCTAACATAAGAAGAGCTAGTTCAGGGCTTCTTCGTGTAGGCAGTTAAATTTTGCCACTGCAAGGATGAAGATCAGATCAGTAAACCCTGAAGAGATAGATTGTCCTTTGACTGTTGTTGATGGATGGTGCAGAGCTGGTCAGATGTGGCAGCCTGAGAGCCAAGATTATTAATGCTGGGAGCCCCCTCATGTCCCCAAGGCCCTGAATGTCCAGACCCTTCACCCAGCGGGGAGAGAGGCAGCACATGCACCCTATTTGAGTGTAGCATAGGTAGAGTAGGCAGCAGCCACTACCTCCCTTCCTGAAGTGGTTTAGAATCAAAGAATCACTGAGTTTGGAAAAGACTTTTAAGATCGTTGAGTCCAATTGTAAAAAACCCAAAAATTAAAAACATACACACATTAAAAAAAAACCAAACAAACCAGCAAAAATCCAAACCCACAGGTTACCACATTCCTTCTAGAACTAGACCCAAATCTACACCTTCAAATGTTTATGGCACAAGGACTGAAGCAAACACCACACTCAGGGTAGTGACAGAGTTATGTCACATAATTCTCTACACACATTTATGAAGCTCCATCATAAAGCTGTTCAGAAGGGACACTGCAGCAGGCTGTTCTTCACCAGTGATAAGTAATTTACATTTAAATTCTACCTGATTTTTTTTTCTGGGCATTTCCTTACCAGTTTCCTTGCTTATAGACTTGGGTTCATTAACTTTCCCTTAGGCAATTATATATTGATTTGACTTATAGAGGCACATATCTACTAGAGAACTTGAAAGAAAAGTTCTTTTGGGAATTTTAGTCCCACCTTGCTACTGACTCATGGTAGGTAATACATGTTGTTATGTCTCCTGACATTATGATGAACATAAAACTGACCATTTTCATCATAGCATTCCATCAATGCCTGAAAATTTTTCAGGAACATTCAACAATTTCTTCTGTTTTTCCTTGATTTTCTATAGGTTTTACTGACAGGAAAAATGGTTTTCTGAATATCACCCAGATGTTAGGGCAAACTGTTGGCAGCTCACTGAGAAAGTTCGGCATTTTTGAGTAAGCCTGGATCCAGCGCTGGGAGCCAAAATGAGGCCATAGCACCTTCTGCTATGATACAGAAACGACAGCTTGAAAATGTCATTTCTGAAAGAGCTGTTAGTTTTGTCATTTCACACTATGGTTTAGTTAAAATTAAAACAATAGAATGAAACTATTTGGTTTGTATCCTTTCTTCAGGCACACAATACTTTCAATATGCATTTTCTTCGGAAGCGTTAACATATAGCTGAATAGTGTAGAGTAAGCAACAATAAATTAAATAATTCAGAAAAGGTGAAACACCAAATAAAAAAAATGCAAAACCTCAAACTTACCCCACTATACTAAGGAAAGACAGATAATAACTTTCTTCTATTTTTCTTTCTCCTTTTTTTTTTCAAGTAGCTTTTATTGTGTCAAAAAAGGTTTGTAAATTACTGAGGTACAGTTAAATAGAGCAAATATTTCTCAGGTCAAATGTAATGTGAAACCTGGGATTTAGATCATCTAGCTGTAATCATAAAAAAAAGAAAAAAACTTAATCTTCAGATTTATCTGGTCATCTAGGTTATTTCCATGGTAAAGAAAAGAAACAGGCATTATCTATGAGCTGTTTACAAATTATATTACATCTCTAGGGCATAGGAAAGATGGATCAACAACTAACCTAGCTCTTGAGAGAAATGAATAAGTAAGACAAATCTCATCAGTTCTCTGAAACATTGGCCTTTTTTGTTGGATTTTTTTTTAATTGTCATATCTTTTGATAGACTCTTCATCTCAATACTGATTCCTGATTCAGTATAAATAAACAATTTATTGACCAATAAACATGCTGTTATCTCTAAATTCTCTATTCAATATAGTCCAGTCTCTGATTCTATCATTACAAGATGAGCATATGTATGTACATCAGTATCAATCACAGCACAATGGGTCTTCAAATTGCTTTAATATTTCACAGAAACAGAACAAGCTGCACAAGCTGTACAGCTCAGTGGTGACTGAGCACTAAGCTTAATGGAATCCATTTAAACACAGCCTTAAAATATTAAATCAAAGTGGCAATTTCACATTCCTGCCTTTAAATTAACAGCTCATGATCATTTGTTCATAAGCAACTCCATTTTAATCCTCCTCATGTATAGATGCTAGAAAATTATCTAAGGTTAAGATATATGTTTATGAGATTTTCCCCTCTTTATATTTTAGTTTTATAATCATTTTATTATATTTTTTCATTAGTCTTTGCCTGAGTAAAACACTACTCAGAAAAAATACTTTTAGCCTCAGACAAAGGTAATGAAGTTTTAAAGTTTGATTCTGAAGCTAGATCATCAGATGTGAAACTTTGATTTCCCCCCATTGTGGCTTTTTGGGTGATATTTAAAAATGCACTTTAATTAAAATGTTATTCACTGGAATTCACCACATTTCATTGCTTACTTAAAATTAATTAAATTTAAAATTGGAAACTTGCAAATTATTTATCAGGCATGCAAATGTATGTTTGTGATATTGAATGTTTGGTTCAAAAGAACCAAATGAAAGCATACAGAGCACAAGGTTTTAAAAATTTGCAGTCCTTGAGCCATGCTATGACTGCTACTTGTCATGATTGTCTCATAACTCTTTCATAATCTCTGCATAAGAAATCAAAGAGCTTAGTGTTGCTCCTGCAGAAGAAGTGTACATCATGACAGGAACTGAGAGTACATGTGCATGCAATCTCAGAAAGTAAGTGATTAGAGAGGTGTTAAAGAAGCTATTTGCACTCTCTGATGTTAGACATCTGTCTTAGGTAGCTAAAAGTTTTTTTGACAATCAAGAATGTTATTTCTTGAGACAACCAATGAAGCTGCTACTCTGTCCTGCTCATTTTAACTGCTGCAGGGATTTCTGAGTTCTTTGTCAAGCACCTCCTTATTGCAGGTTAAATTCAGTTAGGTTTTTTCCCTCAGAAAATTGCACCATAAACTCTTGTTAGGCAAGATTTGATTTATGTCCATTTCAGATGTCCCTGCAGCAAGGGCAGAACACAGATGGAGGCTGGCCACTGATCTGAGTTAAACCATTTCCACCCGTCAATCAGCATCTGTAGTTTATAGCAGGATGTCTTGAGGAAAGGTGGTATCAGTGATATCTTACTGTAAGAAGCTGAGGGGTTCAGAAATTGATTAATGAGCAGGTCCAGAGTCCATCAAGTGAGAGCAAGATAGAGAAGTGGGTGTACTATTCTAAGGCAAGCTCTCACCACTCATCCATCAGAGCCCTACGTTGACAGATGAGTTGCTTCAGTTTCCCTCTTTAGTCTGTGGAGAAAAAGGCTTCTCTTAGGGTGAGCTAAAGCTAGAAACTATCTCAGCTGCACACAAGTGAAACTCGTTTCTTTCCTTTGACAGCAGGACTCGAAAGCTACTATGCTTAAACACTGGAGTTAGACCTTGTGAGTACTCCTCAAGAACAAATAACTTGTCCTTTGAAATCTTTGAAATATGTTGAAGGGAAAAAATTTTCACAAATTACTTAAAAGTGGCTACACCCTGAATCCATTCTAGAAATACTGTGAACAATGCATTGCAGTGACTACATACCTCAGCTTTTCCTGACAAAGATATCAGAGAGCAATGAAAAGATGTAGTGACAGGTAATTTCACCTTACTACTTCCGCACTTCATAGCCTAGCAAGAATCAGGCAAAGCGCTGACTGACAATGCTGGAAAATACTTATTTTTTAGTCCTCTTCTATATTGGCAGTATAGTGTGGTGTTTTGAGCTCTGCACTCCATTTAGGTCATTCAGAAAAAACACAATAAGAAGTGATTCTGACCCTGAACAGGCAAACCATTTTCTGATGCTGAATTTCCATGCCTATCTGTTTCCATTGAGAATGTAGAATGGGTGATGTTTAAAGGATTTTTATCTATGAATATAGTCAGTATGAGATAGCAAGTGTTAATGCTGAAGAATTGGACTGAAGACATATTGTTTCTTTTTTTCCTGTAAAGCTCTATGCACACTGAGTAAGGAAAAATCCACCTTAAGGTTATACAAAGACCAAAGCAAGCATAGTGAGTTAATCAACACTTGAAACACCTTCTCCCAACAAGGTATACTAACCTTCAGTGAGCTTTCTCCTACCACAGTAGACGACTTGAACTCTTCAGGCTAGTTTGGTATCTCTGTGTCAAATTGCAAGGTTGAATTACTCCTAGAACTACATTTCTAACTCAGAATAACCATAACTTTATATTATGTAATTTTGCTAGAAATACTATAGTAAAGCTATTTACACTGATCACTTGTGGCATAAACACAGCGCTATTTTTTAAACAGGAATCCATCAGGGAGAACCTTCTAGTGCTATAGAACTGATACAGCTTGGAATCCTGGTGGGAAAACAGGGAACTGGCCCTGTGTAAGAAATAGGCAGTCTAAGAAGATTGATTTATGATGGACCCTGGTGATTAATGTTTCAGAGACTCTTCCCCCAGAGGATATTCTATCTAAACTTACATTGTACTAGATGTGGTGAATCTGAACCCCAGTCATGGGAGGTGTGATGGAAGGTGACTGCTTTGGCCACAGTGATCATGAAACGGTCAAGTTTAAAATTTTGAGTGAAATCACAGAATTGGTCAGGTGGGAAGGGATCACAATCCAACCTCCCTGCTTAGACAGGATTGTCCTAGAGCATATGGCAGAGAATTGTGTCCAGACTATCCAGAATATCCCAAACGAGGGAGACTCCTGATGTCTATTGGCAATCTGTTCCAGTTTGCTGTCACTAATAAGAAAAAAAAGACAGCAGAGTTGTTACCCTAGACTCTAGAAGAGCAAACTTTAAGCTATTTGAGAAGCTGTTTAGCAGAGTACTCCAGGAATCTGCTTTTGAAGGTTTAGGAGTTCAAGAGTGCTGGTAAGTATTTAAGAACCATGTTTTAGACCAACAGGAACAGCAATTCCACTGTGTTGTAAGTCAAGTAAGAGGCTAGAAGATTGGCTTAACTGAATATGAAATTCCTTGTTGAGATCAAGAGGAAAAAAATTGCATAAAATCTGGAAGCAAGGTCAAGCTTTCCAAAAAGAATACATGGCTTTGTTTTGTAGATGCAGGAAGGAGACAAAAGGTCAAAGCTCAATTAGAGTGAAATTGGCCATTGCTGTGTCAGATAACAAGAGGAGTTTTGAAAGTGCATTAGTAGCAAGAGGAGATCTAAAGAAAGCATTGGACTGATCCTTTTTGAAGAAGGTGATTTGACTAACAGGAATGAAGGGAAAGCTGATGGCTACTTGGTACGTTTTGAAAAAATCCAGAGATCTCACTGCTCAGATTAGCCAAGATTTTAATGGCTGAAACATCAGTCTCTTTAGGCTGCTTCTTTGTAAGAGTTTAGTGGACCTACTGGCTCATTTCAGACCCTACAGAAGTATTTTTGATAAAATGCATCTGCATACACCACTACAAGCACATGTGTGTGGCAGGAATCACATTCTACCAGGCTAAAATCAGGAGGAAGAAATAAAAATGTGTCAATCCTTAAGACATACTGAACATATTAAGCACTTATCAGTTATTAATGAAGAGCAGTGGATTTCAAAGAGGATGTTCATGATAAGAATGTGATGTCATGTCATGTTCTCTTGCTTGTAATTAGTTGCAAAGTTTCCTTGTATGTAGGTCACCACCGAACAGTTACCCTATTAATATTTTTATATTGGCCATAGCAACATGAATATTAGTTAAAAAGTTATTCAGATTCTAAATGAAACATAATATAAAGTAAATGCCAGCACAAAATATCTCAAAATAGGTGCTTTATTTCCTACTTTTAAAAGAAAATTAGTTAGGAAAATACCCAATCTGGGGTAAAAAAAAAAAAAAAACAAATCAAACAAATTTGTCTGTTCAGAAATTTTCTGCTAGATGCCTATTGCATTTCATTTCACTATCACAAAACCAAGTATCAGCAGTTAAAATGTTTTTGACCAAAAATACAGAATCAAAACTTCTTTCCCTCTGTGTTAGCTTAACAACTGGATTAATGCACAAGGAACTTCAGAAAGAAGGGACTGAAAAAAATTACTGATATGCTTAAAGAAAATTTACTGCAAAGAGTATACTGGCACCAGTGCATTCCTTTATTTTTTCCATTCTTTAACTCAGAGTATGGTCTTGCAGCCATAAATTAACTAGGTTGTATCTAGCACAGGAAATATCTGAAGCAGAATTTGAGCTGCTGTATAGAGTTATAAAGAAATGACATTAATCGCTACTAAAGAGTCCAAAAGGGGGAAAAAAAAAAAAAAAAAAAACCAGCCAAAACAAAACAAACCCCTGAATAGTATAAAGCTTAGACCAAGCAGTTCTGTTCTTCATAGAGTTCCCAAATTTTCGTAATTACTGCTCAGGGACTTTTCCAAGCCAGGGGTTCCATCTTTAGGATCATGTTTAGCAGCCACTAGAGACCTATCCTTTTTGCAGAGGTCCAGTCCCTTTTTTAACTCATTTGTATTTTGGCCTTCATAATGTCTTGTGACAATAAATTACATGCTCTAATTGAGCTCTATGCAGAGAAGAATTTAATTCCTTCTCAGGACCTTTCCAACATCTCTTAGATTTGGGGAGTGTAAGGCATGGACTGGATGCAAGATAAGCCAGGAGAAGAGGAAGAAATGCTTCACGGGAAAATAATAAAAACTAATCAGTCTAAAGTGTTCTTAGTGAAAGGAGTGGTAGGAAGCACTGAATATATTTTTATAGTTGAGAAAAACAAAAACTCTCAAAGGGTTTCTACAGACCTTGCTTCAGAGACTTGTGCAGAACGATTCCAAATTTCTTGGGCCACATTTGTTTTTATAGAAAAAAAGAGAAGAGCTTTCGGATTTGGAAGTATCGTGAAAATCTTTCTTCATAAAACAAAGATCTCATCTTTTTCAGAAAAACAGCTCTCTCTCCTTGGTCTAAAGTACATTTTGGAAATTTAAACAGATGTTTTAAAACTGCAGCTTGGTATCTTGGTTCCAGACACATTTCACGATGACAAGAACTTCTGCAGTCAATTGCATTCAGATCTTACAGACATTCTAAGAACCGGGGAATTAGGGAGATCACTAAACAGATGCAGGGTAACAACTTGCTTTTTCCAATCTGTTTTCACAATTACCAACATGACTTCACGGAAAGTGCAAGAATAAGAAAAGGTAGCTAGACAACAGGAATTCCTGGAGCTAGCCAGCCTGGCAGCTGAAGGCAAGTTAAAGCATACCCCTACCATCCCATCCTACATCTGCTCACTTGCTATGGAAATAAGACAGCAGCAACCAATCTATGCATCTCAAGGCCAGAACATGACAAGTGGCTGACATGATTTCTGCTAAAATGCCAGCAGCCCTTGCTCTTCAGCAGCAGAGAATATTAATGAGCCTTAACCACAATCTGGTCCAGGACTGCTTCCTACAAGGTTTTACAGGGAGAAGTCCATGTCTCATCTCTCACAGGCCCCCTCCATATGCAAATTCCCTTCGGTTTGGTTTCATGATATAAAAGATGTGGAGGATTTAAACTTTAATAACATGGTGGGTTTAGAGATCAGTTGAAATGCCAGGATTTGCCACAGAATAATTGTCTCCATTGCATACAGTATGCTAAAAGAAGCTTTAGTAATTCAAGGCAGATACACCTCTACAGGACACATTTCAGCTGTTGATAATTAGATTTATGTCTTTCTGTTTTTCTACATGACAAGATTAAGAACACCAGTCAAAGCTTAATGTACTACACTAGCAGGTAGCATGGTTTTAATGACCTTTTTATTACTTGAACTGAAACACCATTTTTTCTATATATATGCCTATGATATTCTGGAAAAAAAAGGTGCATTGAAATATTTCCTATGTAGTGATTAGTCTAGAGAAAACCTGAATTATATCTCTAACAAACTGTTGATTTAGCAGCAAGCCAAAAATGAGAAATTTTCAAAACCTTAAAGATTCTAATAGAAAAATTAATTTCTTAGCTAGTCATTTATTTCTCACCTGTAGACATCCCCCATAGACAAGCATGGCATTTCACTGAAGTTATTTGTACTTTTCCTTTGGCCCCTTTTGTTATATTTGCAGTTTCCAGACAAATTATTTAAACAATATCTCTTTTTACCGTCAACTTACCGTTAAGAGAAGTAGAAAGTCCACATTACTGCTAGTCTACTGGATACTGATCCTACCCTAGTAGGCTGAGCTATAATTTAATGTGTTTTGGAAGAAGAACTAATAATAACAATTACAAACATAGAACTGACATTTCAATGCAAATTGTTGATAACTGCTTAAATTTCAATGCTCTTCATGAAATAGACTTACAATATTGTGTGAAACATTGAATTTTAGAAAGTTGTGTCTTGCCTTTACATGTCAAAAACAGTGTTGTAAAACACCTGAAAATTTTATTAAA
>JAOTQP010000001.1:77405544-77419233 GCA_026413545.1 Cichladusa arquata
GACCCACTTTGCTGCCCTCTCATTGCACATGCTGGACCTTAAGCTGTTGGGAAAGTGTCATTTTCCTGACCCAGCATAAAAAAAAAAAGCAGGGGGAGAGGAGAAGAGAAAGAACAGAAGATCTGGTGCTGGCAAAATGGCCATTGACCTAGAAGAATAACCAGGGATTATGACTCTGGGATTTCAGTCGTACATTATAATAGATTTACAAGCTGAACTGCTAAACTTCTTAGCTTGTATGCCTTGGAGAATCTTCTCATACATTAGTCCTTTCTTTAAATAATGTAGGTTGTAGTTTAAGGCTACAGTCTGTGTAAATACAGAGAGAGAGGAGGCACATAAACCTAGTCTTAATTTTAATAAGATTGTATTTTAATAAATGTTTGTATGCTCCAAAATATTTTCAGGGAATACAGAAGCAAATAAGGTTCCTTAGCTTGACATGTAGCACTTGGTTTGGGTAAAATAATTAATTCCTTGGTTTATAGATGTTACAGAGTTTCCAGATGCAGAAGCCTGCTTGGGAGGAGGCTGCAGCAGCTCCATGCTGACCTTCAGTCTGGCCAGCAGCTGTCCCCAGTCTCTCCAGTTGTGTCATATGGATGTACAAACCCTCAGGGCCATAGTCCCATTAGCTGCAGTACAGACACCCTTGCATGCACACACACACACAAATGTATTTCTCAGTGCACCCCCAAATCCCACTGTCTCTCCAGCAGCTGGCCTGACTCCAGACCCCTTACACTGGCACCTTCATTTGCCACCTCCTCCTGTGGCTGCACCCTCAGAGGCACACATCCTGCGCCATCCCAGCCCACATCACCTACTCTCTGTACTACCTGGAAGAGCCTTGACTAACTATTATTGCCATGCTCATTCCTGTCACTGGCGCCATGGGCACATGGACTGTTCTGACTCCTGGTCCCAGCCCCAGGGCTATCACTGAGCTACACACACACAAACTTTTGCACACAGGACAGAGACCCTCATTCAGGGAAATAGCTAAAAATAGGGTTTGGTGAGAAACTAAGACACACAGTAATGATCAAGAACATAGAGCATAGCCAAGCAGATGCACTCACCAGTGCCTGCTTGCACACAACAGGCTCATCTTTCAACTTACACTTCCATTTTTCCGCTTGTTCTTCCCCAAGATACCTTGATTCCTCCTTTTTCTCACTCTTGGTTTGTCCCTAAAACATCTTGTAGTCAATCCTGTGCAATCCAAGTACCCTTCCCCTGCACTCCATACTGAGGTCCATTCCCTTGATCTTGCTGTAGAAGGTGAGTAATAAATAAATAAAGCAGGCATGGGCTAGTGTACATCACAGAGTCAGCAACAGCACACTGTGCACAAAACTACATCTCAATGAGGTGAGCAAAGAGGAGAAGAAACAGTCACTGCTCTTTTAAGATAATATGGACATAGCAGAGAGATTGTTTTCTTCCACCCTCACTAGATTGATGTACCCAGATACACCCCTTATCTTGCACTGCCTGGAAATGCCTGATGAAATACAATTACAAGTTTATACATGTAATATATACTCTCTCCCCTCTCATAGATAATTATGGATTGGTGGTGTTAAGTCTCTGAAATCCTTCCCTGCATGTCAAGATGACTGTGTTTCTTTATTCATCCCCCGGCACAGTTGCAGTAGAGAGTGTGGACAGGCAATATGAGTAAAAAATATGTACTTCAGAGGAATGCTGCAAGGCTTTCTTGCACTCTTTGTTGCCTTACCTACTTTTACTGTAATTTCTTCAACTTCTGAATGTTATCATAGGATATGTAGCACTAATAATATGGGTAAAGTAAGAAGATCTCAATACTGAAGATGGATATTTTGACATTTTCTGTGTTATCCTGAAGCATGAGGCAAGATGAATTGGGGGAAAGAAACTGACTAACCCACAAAAAATCAAATCCTCCCTCATACTCCTTCAGTGCTATAAATCAGAATATTTTTACCTTGATATAGCTGACATATGAGTAGAAAGTAGGTGACTATTTCTTCTCCTAATTAGATTTCTAGTTTTTAGTGGATAAAGGCTGTAACAATTAACAGAATGAGTAGTGACATCGACACCTAAACTTTTGAGGTAGCAGTCTGTGTAATAAACAGACATCACACTTTGAACTTCATGCATGTCATTGGACAAGTCCTTCTGTGATTTCATCTCAAGACTGAAGTGAAATGGAATAATGCAATGGATCATGTGGAATATAAACTTCTCCAAGTACACAGTGGGATTTGGGATGTGGGTTGAATCTTCCCAGTAGGAGTGTTACAAACAAGGCTGCAAACACATTTATTTGTCAGCACACCAAATTTATCTCCACTCTCTAACAAAATATCACATTCTTTCCTGGTACTGTTAATGTACTGATAGAGTGGAGTTTTTTAAGAAATCCCTTTATAGTTGCACCTCTTTTCTCATCAAGTCCTATAGTCCCATGTGAATGCTTCCCTTAATACTTCTCAGTATTTGTTCGTTAGCATTTTGTGAACTTTCCTGTTGAATTTAAGGACAACAAAGATAACTTTATTTAGCTGAGTTAATCTATTGATGCTTCTCCTAAGCCATCATCTGAAATGGAATAATTTGAAAGTGTTTCTTTTAAAAGCTATCAACTCTTCTGAAGTGATTTTCCCCCCATCTTTACACACACACACACATACACACAAATGCGCGCACACACACACACACACACATACATATTTATACATACTTTTCTTCCTTACCAGCTCTGAGAGTTATTTTCCTTAGAATCCCTTGCCCTTACTTTGCTGTTATCTATGTGATGTTTTTGTTAAGGACTATACCATAGCATTATCACTCACACCTTCATTTCAACCACTTCTTCCCATTTTAATACAATTGGTACAGAACAGCTTGTCTAATTTATCACCTTCAGTTTAAATAACTTCTAAACTAATTCCAGAATCTTCCTGAGCCATCCATTTTCCTTTTCCCTGCTCTCAATAGACCTCTTGATAGCTAAATATTCCCCTTATTACTAATCAAGATACTTCGTTTATTCTTCAATTAGTCATAAAAAGATTTCTCTCTGGGGTTTTACTCATTGCATGCATTCAGTGGATTAATCTCCAGTCATAGCAGTTTCCTTTTCTTCTTTCTTTTTAACATTAGTCACAGATTTTCAATCAGTCTATTCTCATCTAGCATCCAAACCAGTATTTACACCTTTGAAATAAAACACATTTACTGCATTTCCTCTTGCTTGTCTCCCTGAGCAAATTGTATTCTTCTATGTCTGTGTCAGATGTGCAGCGTATCCCACAGTCTCTGTGATGACAGATAAGTCATAATTTTGATCATGAATAAAGTCTTGAGGTATTTCCTTGTACCTGTGCTTTTACAGTTTACCGACAACTAAGAGAGTGTTATTATTCTTCCTATAATTCTCTTTTGAATAAAGTCCTTGTCTTCTCCTTCTCCATAAATATTGAGCTTAAATTCAGTGGACTATATAAATTCCTTCAGATTTTAGTTCATTCCATTAGAAAAGAGATAAGTTTAGCTCATCTAAGTGCTACAATATGTAATAAATTCACAGAAACTGGAGTTGTATCAATATTAAATCTTCAGAATGGAGAAGAAAATTAGACCAGCAATCTTTCCTGACTTGAACAGATGTCTTCTGATGATTTTTAGGAATTATTACATTATTATTTATGTTATTATACTTGTCAATATAAAGAAAACTACAATAGGGCTGAGCCCATACTGTAGTGAAGACATTAAGGTTTCCCTTTGGAAACAATAATAAATTGTATCAGTTTTCTAGGTCTAAGCAATTTCCTTGAAGAGTGTAATTAATTTGTAAGAAAACCCCAACCAACAGTAAAGATTGCAGTATAAAATTGCAAATCAGAAACTTGTTGAAAAATAATACTTGCCATGAAAATGATAACAATACTATGCAAAGAAATTGAAAAGCAACATGTAAATAAATTACTCTGGCACTGTTCTTGCTGCTATGGTTAATGTTATGTCAGCATTTCATTATAAGATCCATTTTTCAAAGTTTATGAGTCATCTATAAATTTAAAAAAAGAATATTTCTAAGACTAATGCTGGAAGATCATGCTCCAGAAAGAGTTTTGATTACAGTAATGCAGAGGAAAAATATCAATTACCCTTCACAAAATGTCTTGAGCTGAAAAATAAGGTATCAGTTTAAAAATAGAACTTAAATTTTTTGAACTGAAATTGTAGTTGCGATACAGATATAAAATTAGCTTTCTTTCCCTGTCATTCAATTATTTACTACAACGTCTTAAAGAAAGTGGAACTGTAGCCAAAGTATTTAGGTGGAGAGTCTGTAGAGTGTCTGAGTGAGAGAAGCCGTGTTGTCATTCTAAATTTTACTACCTGCTCCACATACTCATCTCTAAAGAAAAATGTTTTGAAACAATCTCATTAGGAAGAAGTGACAATATATCTGTAGCTGAGTCAACTGAGCAAGTTTATGTTGGTGCAAGAACAACATATTGAAGGCTTTTAAGCCAGGATTTAGCAAAATCTTTCCCTTGCAGGTATTCAGAGAAAATACGCTTTTTTAAGAAAATAGCTTCTAACAATTTATTTAAAACATGTTTTCTCTAAATAATGGAGTAATGAGTAATAATATGGGACATGAATGATACAATGAGATATTAAAAAGAAAGTACCTTATAAGCTTTATCTGCAGTTTCTCAGCAGTTTTCTGTTGCTGTTGAATCCAGACTGCTGAATTGAAGGCATCCTTGATCTGAGTTGAATAAATACAGCATTCTTATATTTTTGTGAGGACTTGGGGTAGTGTTTGAGTACATTAGCATTGAGAAAACCTTGAAGGACTCTGGACAGTATAAAGAGACGAATCCAGTACAGCCACATTTCTGCAGTTCAGCCTCAAGAAGAGACAGCTGAGAGGAGACCTCAATAATATATGTAAGTATTTAAAATGGGGTGCCAAGAGGATGGAGCCAGGCTCTGCCCAGTGGTGCAAACCACTAGGACAAGAGGCAATGAACAGAAACTGATGCCCAGGAAGTTCCCCCTGAACACGAGGAAGAGGTTCCTTACAGTGTGGGTGAGCGTGCACTGAACAGGTAACCCGAGAGGCTGTGGATGTCCCTCTGGAGATACTCAAGAGCCATCTGAATGCAGCCCTGTGCCACGAGCCCTGGGATGGCCCTGCCTGAGCAGGGAGCTTGGGCCAGATAAACCCACTGTGGTCCCTTCCAACCTTACCCATTCTGTGACTCTGTAATTCTGTGACTTTTGTAAGAAAACCTGGCATGAACAATATCTTGATACTATTTTGAGGGCAAATAGTTGAAATTACTAAAAAGAAATATACTGAATATATTTTGCTTATGAGTAGAGGCCTAGGAATGTGTATAAAACCTTTATTGGGATCCCATGTTCTCACCGATGGACGTTTATAAGTCATTAAAGGCACATTTTAAACAAAATGACACTTCTTTGGAGAGAAGTGAGGCTCTGCAGTGACACTTTGTTATGCTTTTAAGGTTGTATTATGGGCAATCATATTAGACACTTCTGTGTCCAGATTGTAGGTACTTCTGGATATTGGATGCACATGAGTAAAAATCAAGGAACTTCAGTTTAGTTGTCTGCATGGTTGTATTTACATATACAGATACAAATACAGATCCTGGAAACTCCACTTCCCTGGCTGAGGTATTTCTAAGTCTTTTCCTTCAAAAGCTCTTCCTTTCTTGCACATATCACAGGACAATTGATGTGAAAATGCAGCTCCAGAGCCAAAGCTCTTATGCTCCACTCAGAGCAGGGTGACCTGGAGCTGGCTGCCCAGGACCAGGTCAGTTGGATTTTATACATCTCCTAGGAAGGAGATTCCTCAGCCCCTCTGGGCAACCACTGAGGACTCTGGCTTCACTTCTTTATTCCTTCATCAGCAATTTATAGGCATTGACTCAATCCTTCTCAGCCTTCAATTCTGCAGTTTGAACAGCCTGAGCTCTATAAGCCTCCTCTTACACAAAAGATGCTCCAAGGCATTCATCAGCTTTGTGGCCCTTCATTGAATTTGCTCCAGCAAGTTCATGTCTCTCTCGTACCGAACATTTAGGTCTATGAGTGCACCAGACATCAAAATTCATCTAGTTCTATTCAGTATCACTAGTTGGGAACCAAAAGCTTTTCAATTCACCCAAACATAGATACCCACAGCAGGGTTCAGTTGTATAAACACAGATGTTCTGTACTATTTAAAAAGGTCTGGAGTATTCCCCATGCCCTACAGCTGCCAGGCACCAGATTGTATTTGCCATCCTGTGTGAATACCTTGGAAATTTTCTGGTTTACTAGAAGCCACAGATAATCTATGTTTAGACATTGATGTAACAATAAACTTTAGACAGCAAAACACCTTTCATTTTCTATGTATTATGACTTTATATATAACTCTGATATATCATTTTATCAACATAGGCTAAGGTTCCTCTTGGAGTCATCAGAGCTTCTGCCAGGGGCAGTCCAGAGGAAGAAATTATCTCCTTCCATTTAACCAGCTGAATTAAAGTGAAATGGTATGAATATGTCTTCTGATCACTCACTCCTTCTCCCAGAATTACACAGCCAAGGCCAGAAGCACAAACAAATAGAGGAACAACGAAAGAAAAGTGCAATCCTAAAATACATGAGAATTAAAAACAGGAAGTGAAGAGCTGATTATAGGTAATTTTTTTCTCTTCTTCAAATTTTGCAATAAATAACACACTTTAGTAGTGCTATGTTATTAGTATCTCCCAGTGATTTTGTTTACAAAGCCTCTCATTATTACCCACTCTCTCAATGTGCACTTTAAAAATGTGAATCACATTAGCGTGATTGCATTTGCATTAAACACATGGTTAGTTTTTTAAAAGTACAAATGCTTGTAATTTTATGACACACCCGCATGAATTATAAAATGATGCATAAAAGAACTTTGCTTGATTTCATAATTACCTGTTGTTATCCCGGGCTAATTAAATATTCAGCACTGCATGTTAATCCTGAACATCTCCCTGGCATCCTCTCTTCCCTTTTCCTCTATTTTTTTGAGCACATTCCATTGAGTTACAACTTGTTTCATGGAATCTGTGGAAAGAAAAATATTCAAGAGCTATGGATATATGTAAATCTTCAAACAACCATACCCAAAGTTAAAAGCGGAAATTTCAGTATGTACCTATTATTTCTGGCAGGCATATATTACATTGCTTTGATCATATTTCCTTACTAAGCTTCCTCATCTGCTTGAAATAGAGCCTCTTAGAGCTATTTCCCCCCTCTTTATTTTCTCAGAAAGTTGCCCTGTATTTTATACAACTTAATCTTCCAAAATAGGCTGTTTTCTATTTTCCCATGGCGTACTATTTGAGCATCTAAAGATACTTGAAGGTATGAGGAATCTTGAAATACCTTGTTCAAAAATAGAAAATGTGGGAGCATACTTATTGCATTGTAGTACTTTAATTCATATGAATAAAAGGAGCAGCCTTGCTAACATTCAAGTCATCAGCAAGGTCCTCAGCAACTTCAGACAGAATATATTATTAAGGCATACAGAAGTGCTCTTGCTTTCACAGCAGATAGAAATCATTTTTTAAAGAATGAAATATGTGACCTGGGAAAATCAGAAAGAGAGCACTGTTTTCCTTCAATGTTTAATTTCAGCCCCAACATAGACATCCTCTATGATGGATGGACTATGATGGACACCTCTTAGAGGTGTCTCTAAGCTTATTTCACCTCCCTTGCTCTGCTGCCAATAAAGGAAGTTAGTGTTGGATGGGAGGCAGCTCGTTTGCCTATAAACATCTGGTGAAGACATGCCATGTGGTATTCAGCCAGACAGGCAAGAGGTTAATTTGGGTCTTCTGTTAGATACAAGCTGTGTTCTGATGTCCCAGATCTGGTAGGGAAAATTAAGAGCAGCCAATACCTGCATCCAAGCTATTGAATCAACTTTAGATTCTTGCATTTGTAGCTGGCTAGAAATAGGTGAGAAATGCTATTAAACTGTCCACTGTGCTTCTTTTAGTAATGAGCATAGGTAGGTCTTTTCTCAAGAGAATAACTTATTCTCCTGAACAAGCACTTGCAACATATGGAATAATAAAATTTAAATTTTAGTTGCAGTTCTTTGTTTAATGATTTAAGCTTAAAATGTGACAAATTTGAAAAAAAGAAAAAACAATAGCAACAAAAAACAGAAACAAAACAAAATAAAACAACCAAAGAAACCTAAATCAAACAAAACTCAAAACCTAAACCTCCCCAAAAAACCTGCAATTAAACCCAAAGCAAAAAACTCCCTCACACACCAAAACCCATCAAAAATAAAACTAAAATAATCCCCAAACATTTGTTGTAGAAAATTCAGGCCTTATACAGGCCAGACTTTGCATTCATGATGCAAATTGTTGTTCCCAAGCATCTGGTAAGTATATTGAAAAAGAAAAAAGTTACTTTAAGGAAGAGCATGAAATGTAATATCTTTACTTTTTTACCTTTCTTGATCTCTGCCACATCACAGTGTTCCTGAAGGTATACTTAGCCTAAATTTAACTTCTTGGTTTTAAACTGCTGTAATACTACTTCTTTCAGCACATTTAGTGTGTGTCTTGTACTGTGTAAATGAAAGGGTTGTCAATCATCATGCTTTTAGATTCTTGTATTTTGCAGTTAATAATGATGATTTTTGAGCTTGGTCCTGCGAGTAATCATTTCTGTGAGTAAAATCAGGCATGTAGATTTGCATTTGCAGGATTGGTGACAATGTAAGCCTTGGCATTGTTAGGTTGCCATGCAAATGCTTAATAATTCTCCCTTTGATTTCTTCCATTTTTATTCCCTTTCATATCCCCACACCTTCTTAGACAGGTGAACTTTTAGTCAGTTTTTGCGAAGGTTTAGTGCTTTGCAAATCTGAACCCTTAAATAGGGTTAGATATGCTTAGATATGCTTCTCTTAAACGCTCTTTGAACCTTTACAACTTCACTGCAGCTAATCTTATCACAGAAATTATGCTGGAAATGAAAGTGCTAGCTCCAGTTATACAAACCTTTGATGTGAGTTGTTTTCCAACATTCTAGCATTGGAAAAGACAATAACACCATCACCAAAATGCACGTGTATGAGCCCATTCACATTTTTCATGTATTATGCAAATAGAATTTTTTGATTAAACACTTAAAGTAATCCATTCCCTCCCATACATTTATCTTTTTTATTAACTGTAAATAGCTGAGCCATTTTCAGTGCAGTCATTATTGTTAGTTTGCTCCTGCTCTCCACTCCACATGAGCTTTCCCTTAGCTTAACTGCCTGGTAGAAAATGCACCAGCATACAGACTCAGGATAATAACAACAGGGAGGAAGTAAAAAAAAAATAACTTATATTTTACAGTGCCCGTGTCTAAGGATCCACAATCAGCACACAAAGCACTTTGGCATGGTTTGATTCTGCATCTTTTGTTGCCAGATTGCAGACACATTTTACAGTAATGGAAGCGTTATTTCCTCTGATAACCACAGTAATTTATCAGAATACTTCTTCTTCTTCTTCTTCTTGAATATTATTTTCCCCCGTTTTGCTGCATTAAAATAAATTAAATAAATTTAAATCAGTTTTGGCTCAACTCACTAGCTACTTTGTCAAAGTCTTTTAGAGCAAACCTCAGATGCAGTTGTTATTGTCCTCTGTGGCAACAGTCATTGCAAACATCATTAAGGATGTGAGGTCTCTCCCTTAATTAAGAACTAAAAGGTTTCATTTCCTAAAACAAAAGCATGTGGCAGGTTTTATTGATCTGGTCTATGTCGCCAACTGAACACATTAGCAGGGGTTATTGATTGCTCTAGCAGTAATTAGCTCTGTTCCTTGTCAGGTAAAGCACATATTCCTAAGATCTTTCCTAAAGAGACCTATATGTTCATTCCCATTCACCAAGTTGTACAATGAAGGGGGTTTTTAGAGTCTTTATTGCCTACATATCATTTTTTAAAATTTAACAGCAATCATTCGAAAGGTCATTTTCCAGTCATTATCTTGCTATAATTCTTTCTGAATGTCACTGATGCACTTAGGAATGAATTAAAACGCAAAAGAAGCACAGCATTCTTGTTTTGTTGTTTTTTTAGTTTTTTGTTTTTTGTTTTTTTTAATGTAAGCACATATGGCAATTACTGCTTTTAATAACTCCCAGCAAAAGAATGCCATTATATGTTAATCTGAAACTGTGGTAAATAATTTCCTAACAGAATGCATAGGATCTTTCCCCAGTTTTGAAAGAATAATTTCAGACTGAAAACTGTCCTAGTTAATTCCTTGATGACATTTAGTTAATTTTTGGTAGTAAAAATAGAAGCTAATTACATTCAATAGCACTTCTTTGAAGAAAGACTTGGTAGAATAAAAGGGACCTATAGTGTCTGGCTTCCTTCAGACAACTGGAAGCCCTGGCCCTCATAGGTAACTGAAACCAGGCTGATATCTGCAGAGGGAAAGCACAAAAGAGCTCAAGCAATACGGGAGGTTTCTGGAGTGCATTGCTCCTGGCACAGGTGTTTGAGAAGTAGTTGAAGGAACTGCTTTGCTGGATCTCACAAATGATGAACTGGTCAGAAATGTGAAGCCTGGGAGAATTTTCAGCTCCAGACAGATGATGTCATTTGTGATCATGAAAAGTGGAAGCACAGTATAAAGGTCTGGGAGAACTGATTGATTTCCAAGGGTCACTTTTTCCAAGCTTGTGTATGTGGACAATCAAGCAAAGGTATATTAACTACAGTCAAATGTGAAAGGAAGAAAAAATAAAAAAAAAAATAGTGAGAATGTGAGAGGTGGAAGCAAGATAATACAAAAAGAGTAGAAGAGTAGAGACACTCTCCAAGGGCAAGGTTTTGGTTAGGAAAGCCAAAACTCATTTGGAGTATATCTGCCAAGGCTTCAACAAGAATATCAGCAGCAAAAGAAAGACCACAGCTATCAAGCTGCTGCTGAACAGTGCAAGGAAGTTCTGGATGAACCAGAACACAGCAAATAGTTAGTTTTTACTGCTAAGATTTATCTTCTGGGATTCCAGATTCTGTGGGAAAGTCTGAAGCCAAGAAAAGTTACTCTCAGTAGAAGAGGATCAGATTTGGGAATATTTAAATAAACTGATCATCCACAAGTCTATGGGACTTGGCGCTCATAAGTGCTGATGGAGCTGGAAAAGCTTATTGCCAGGCCACTCTCAACTACTTTGGAAAGATCATGGTAACTGCAAGAAATTCTTGCACAATGGAAAAAACAAATTGTTGAAGACAGACAAGAATGATAATCATGGAAACTACAGGCCCATTAGCCACACCTGAATCCCTGGGAAGATGAGAAACCAAATAACCCCAAAATACTTTTCCAATCACACTAAAGGAAATAAGGCTTTTGAGACTAGTCAATGTGAATTGACAAAACGAAAATCAATTGCATATATTAGGTTTTCATCTTATATAAATCATGTATATCATGTCAAATGCCTGAATAGCTTGAATAACCTTTTGCAAAGAAATCATTGGCTTAGCAGATTACCTGTTCATGTTCACTTCATATTTTGACACTGTCTCCCATCAAATCCTCATGAACAAACTGATAAAATCTAGTCTAGATAAGTGGGTAGTGAGACAAACTCAGCAGTAGCTCAGGTTCCAGGATCAGAGTGGTGATCAGCTGCATCCACTCCAGCTGGAGGCCAATCACTAGTGGTGTGTGTCAGGCTTTCAAACCAGGGCCAATTCTGTTCAACTCCAACATACTTGCAGATGTTACAAAAAACACCCGTAGATAGTTGAGAGTTTGTGGGGTTATTGGGCAGAAAAAAAGTTGGCATTTAATGATGTCTCTTGATAATTGTAAATTTGGAAGCATTGTTAATACACCAAAAGATCAGAATATATTTTACAAAGGAAAACAAAATACAGAAAAACAGTGAAGTAGTGAAACATAATCATGTAAGGCATAAGTTCATTCACATGTCTCTAATTTTCTTGATTTAAACAGGTCTGGAAGCTAGCTATTGTAGGCTATTTCTACAGCCTTCCAGTGACTATAAATACCATTTGAAGAGTGTGTCTAGTTATAACTAGGCCTGTTTTACAAGATGAGTAAAATACATTTTGGCCATAAAGTGGAAGCTCATCAGTTGAACTTTGCAAAATTTAGTGGTACAGTTATATTTAATCTATTTCAGCAATTAAGTATTGTTAGCCCTGTGTATCATCTCTAAACAGCTGCAGCAGTTCTGATGTCTGCTGAAATTGTGAATTCTTTCCTCTTTTTATGGTTTAGCATCCTAATATTCATATTAAACATTCCCTGCACAGCAATGTGAATACATAATACATTTTTTCCCAGTGAAAACTTGTCAGCATTTGCTTGGTGATCTTTAATGGGTTCTTTGCAAATCTGACCATAATGGGAAGTCTTCCAGCATTAGTTTTCTCTCAGTAAAAATCCACAGATATGATTTAGTGAAACAAGGAAAGGTCCAGAGGATTTTTGTAACTCCCTATATAGTCCATTAAAGGACCAGAAAATACAATACATGCCCTAAAAATAGGTGTGTGAGTATCAGTAGTTTTAGAATGTCACTGTGATTAAGTTGTTTTGACACAAAGGGATAATTCTAATTTATTGGAATTTGAGGGAGACATATAGAAAGAATGCTGAATTTTTACTCAACTGGAGGATAATGGCAAATCACCATCATGATAAATCAACATGAAGACAGATTCCTGACTATAGCAGTAACATCATTTTTTATTTTTTTTCCCCAAACTACACTAGAAATGAACCACCAATGACAGAAAAGGCTTTATCTGGAATATTCACTATACATCTACATTGTCTGCTGTAACAGAGTCAGGAACAAGTTTGGAAAACTTTGTATAAATAAGTCAGACTTGCTCTCCACACCATTTAACTGTCAGCTGACTCTCCATATCTTTCCTGAAGCACTCCAACAAGTTTTCCACAACTGATCTCCATTATAGTTCAGGGAATAATGCCATGCAGATTCTCTCTCCATAAGGCAGTGTGTATACAATTGCATGATGTCTGTCTGACAATTCTCCTTAGTCTTAATATATTATCCAAATTGCATCGTACCTTTGAGTACTCACATATGCCATATGCCAGTGCACAGAAGCCATAGTCTCATTTTCATGCTATAAAAACTTCTCCCTATCAAATTGCAGTATAATCCTCGCATAATTTCAGGCACCTTGAAATTATTCTCACTAGCACTACTGCAACATGTGCTAATAATTTTGCATTTTTTATTTTAGGGGCACTGCCTGAGTCTGAACATGTCAAGGGCTGCTCTATGCCTGTAGATGTAGGCAGCCTGCCCGAGAGGAACTGTCTCTGGCATAGCATAGACATGAACCAAACAATTCTACCTAGCATCAGGGCCAGGGGCTGCTCCTTGATTGTCTTTCATTCATCAGAATAGACACACTTAGGGTCCCAAAACAATAAATCAGACCAATAGTAAAAACAAACAAAAAACCCACAAAAAATCCACAAAAAAACACTAAAAAACTTCCACCAAACCCAAACCAAATCAAAACCAACAAACAAAAAACAATCTCCCCCA
>JAOTQP010000001.1:77419314-77440168 GCA_026413545.1 Cichladusa arquata
AAACTTCCACCAAACCCAAACCAAAACAAAACCAACAAACAAAAAACAATCTCCCCCAAAATCACAAACAAAACAAAACAACCAAAAAAATCCCCAAACTAACCAACCAAACAAAAACAAAGAAACAAAAAAACAAACAAAAAAGAGAAACAAACCAAGCAACCAACCAAAGGAAAAAAACAAAAGCCTATAAATAAGGAAATGAGGCATTTGAACTTACTGCTTTACAAGAAAGGAAAAACAGTGTTAAAACACATGTCCCAAAGAGCACATAAATATTGCCTATAAGCATAGCTGGGAAGTAAGTTCAAGAGAATCAGAATTATTTTTTAATTGATCCAATATTTTCCAATCTTTTCCAGTTTGTAGACATCTAACATTTGTTTAGGAGTCTTTGACATACTGAGGAAAATCACTTAGGTACTATTCTGTCCATGGAATATAAACAAATTTCCTCTTTTCTCTGATGCCTCTTGCAATCTCTTTCAGAATAGTCTCTAGATACACACTGATCTACAAACACAGGGGTAGAACCCCTAAATCCCTCATCAGTAGAAAGACTGAGTGATCCAGAAGTAAAGCTAGGATGGGGAATAGGAAAATGCTTCAATTTATGTAAGCACTGAGGTTCTGCATCTGAACATGAAGAGTAAGCTGAAATTTAATATTATAAAGACTGCTATGGAAAAAAAATTACACACAACCATTTTGAGACCCAGGAAATGAATTGAGGAAAGCATTATTGTCTTTATGGTGCAGATAAACTATTGAGTAAACTGAGTTCCTCTGACAAAGTCAAATAATCTGAAAGTTCATAAACAGAAAATTATTTTCCTGTATTAAAAAAAACCCAACAAAACAACTGAAAAATGCAGTTTAAAATTATTTATCAGATCATAATTATAATTAGAAAACTTTTTTTGTCAAATATAATTCTAGATCACTCATGCCATGATGAGATGCTGCTTCTTATCTCACCAGGATTAAAAAAGAATATATTCTATAAATGGAATGAAAAATCTTTGTCACAAAAGAAAATGCAAAACTTATGACTCATTCTAATTAAAACAGATGCTCATGAACTCATATTCCTCAAATAAATATGAGAAATCCACTTTGCATACTACTGCAATTTTAGGATTGTTTATTTATTTTGTAAGGAAAAATATATTAGTGTGCACCCTTAAAATATTGCAGTTCACTACAGACTTTAATTTTTCATTTTTACTCTTTTGTTGGGGGGTGGTGACTAGTCCTCACCGGCCTTGACAGAGTGCAGAGCTTTAATATTCTCTGCTCCTGTCAGCTGTACTGGAGCCCCACCAAAGTCTGAGCAATCCCAGGAAATACCATAGTCTAGACTCAAAAAATTATCAATAGGGGGATATTGCACAAGAAAGAAACCATAATTAACAGAACCAAGTGAAATTCAGCTTTTAAAAGACAAAAAATTCAAGACTTTAGTCTCAAAAGAAGAAGGAGGAGGCAAATTCAAAAACATTTTGCAGAATGCAAATTATTTTCAAGAACCTAATTATGGTATTTTAATTAAAATGAAAAAATCTGTGCATTCCCCAAACACCAATTCCCTGTAAAAATTAGGATGGGATTCATTAAGCCTAATTTTAGTCTTTATCTGAGTCATTTTATGCTCCTTCAGCAGCTGATAGAATTGAGCAATCCTAGGGAGCTGTTCCTTTTGTTAGTTCTGAATATCTACACCAGAATGAGAGCCTAAATTTTGTTGCCTTCATTGTTCTAGTTATTGTCATATTCCCTGCAACCCAACCTTCTGTGTTTGGCTATAAAACAAACCCAAAGGGACCAGTTTACTGTAGCCACACCCACCACATGTATCTAAAGGTGCCTAATGTGGATACAGCTGTTTTTCACAAGTCTGTTCAATACTAAACTGTATTTTTCTACATAGGAACAGGGCACAGCAGCAACTGCAATAAGGCAGCACTAGGTTCATGCTGGGGACAGGGAACCTTATCCCCAGATATGAGGCGGTGACTGTGGACTCAATCCCCATGAATGATAGGAAACGTTTACTGCTTTGCTACATGATAATAAAATCAAGTCAGTTTAGCAAAATTTAATATTTCTTTTTAGGTAATTTATTTATTTTGCTAACACATATACTAGAATAATAAACATGCTTTTAAATACCGGCTGTATTCAGTAAAGTGCAAATGCTTGTGTATGTAAAATTATCTTTATAATCTGTAATTTCGTGTTGCATTCCTCTTCCCAGGCAGGAGCTGAGCAGCCACAGCAACAACCAAGCAGATTGATGACATCACACTCAGTGACAAAAATGGGGTGGAGGGCTGCTTGTCTTCCAAAGTCCTCATCTACCATTGCTACTCACGGTGTGTAATTTTTCAGTATATAATGCATTGGAATTCATAGTATCCTAATACCAGTTCTCAAAATTTCTGAGAAAACCAAACTCATCAATAAATAAATGAAAGAATATGACTACCTGGATTCAACATATTTTCTAGAAAACAATAAATTCTATCTATCTGAAACATTACCTACATCCTTGAAGCAAAATCCAAATGCTTGTCAGATGGCAAATAAACAAACACTTAATGGCTTTATTACCTGTGTCCTTTTCTCTGTAGATAAGCAAGAGGCACCCTTCCATTCCTTTACATGGATGTCAGATTAAGGCTCATTTGTCAATTACACGTCTCAGCATATGAAATGCAGCTGCTAATCCATACAATATTGTGTGTTTCTGAAAAGCATGAACAGAATACCTAGTAACGGTCACCTACTCTTATTTCTCAAGTGTCTGCTTTAGTAACTAAGGAAATACATCTCCTCATAAAGCATTGAAAGCATTGAAAGCCCTTCTTGAACTAGACTCATTTTTTAAATTGCACAGTAGGAAAGCAGAAAGGAAGGGGAAAAAACAACATAATTGCCAAGAACAGGGTGCTATTTCACTTCTTGTAAGTTTAAGTGCAGTATTTGGGAAAGACTTAAGGCTCCGTCACGCCTTGTAGGTGTCCCTGTGGTAAAACACAGGTGCTGCCCCACTCCTACATCCATACTCCTCATGGTGTCACGAAGGGTCCCCCGTCCTCTGGGGATGCAGGAAAGGTGAACTCTGCCCTTAGGTGTTTGTGTGTGGAGCAGATCAACAGCCAGCAAGGGAACCTCTCAGGTGCATAGCCCGTAAGTCAGGCCTGAATTTGTATCAGTTGGGACCCCTACTAATACTGCTGGGTTTAGACTTCAGCATCCTGAGAGGTAAGACAGACTGCAAAAACTTTAGTGAAAATTTTGTTGTTCTGATAGCACACATCTTAAATAGTTAAACCTAAAATTTGTACGTCTATCTGTAGCAGGAACACATCACTCATTGGCCTCTGTTTTCTGAGAAGAGCTGGATGTTTGAGAACAGAAAGGAAGAGGTTGTTCAAAGACAAGTTTTTACAAACTAATGAAAATAAACTTGTATCTGGAAAATGATGCTTTTAATATCATAATCTCCTGGAGTTCTATTAAGCTTTTTCTTCTCCATCTGACCAAGAATTTTCATAAAACTTTTTGAAATTTTGTGGTTTTTTATGTCCTTACAAGGAGTTCTGTAAGAAAAAAAATTAAACACTGCAACACATGCCTTTGAGGACCTTGATTCTGTGTGTTTGAGCTCCCTCTCTATATGATGAACATGGCATTAACATATTACTTTTCTGAACTATGTTTAAAACACCTAAAATAAAGGCTGTTTTTCAGCTCTTTCAATCAATATCAGCAGAGCTAACTGAAACTTGAGAGACAGAATTTCCTCTCTTGTGATTTAATTTTTTTTTGGATGAGTAAAAAGTAAGAGCATAGGAGAGCAGGAGCCCTGTTATTGGTAATATACTTTGTTCTAGAATTTTAGAAGAAAAACTTAAATAACCAGAGATAAAAGAGCAGGAAGGATTTATTATTTTTTCTGATTCAGTTTCTTTATGAAAATGTACTTTTTAGCAGCAATAGTCAAACTCATAAAGGTATTTTTTTGTTTTATAAGCAGGGTCTGTTCATAGAAAGAATTAAAGTACATGTTATAAGATGTGATATAATATGCAATACCACATTTAGTAGCACAATTCGTTAATTTAACTTTATGGCTAATTTTCCACAGAATTATGCTGATCTGTGGTTGTCGTTTTACATAATAGATATATTTTGCTGTTAGGAACAAGTGCAATTTTTTTTATGAAGATTGAGCTCTGAGTGCTTTCACTTCATGTTATAGTGAACAGTGAGCAGATTTTCCCCCAGGACATGCAGTTGTGAGGTTGCAGCTATGTCACAGAGCTCTGCTGGAATGCCCTGCAAGGTAAATGCTGGCAGCCTCCCTCCCCTGCACCAGGCTGGCACCACACTGCAGAACCTCAGACACAATTCAGCCACACCAGCACAAACTGTACCACCCCCTGCCCCCCCCAAAGGCTGGCCTCTGAAACAAAACATTTTCTTACTCTTCACAAAACTCCCAGAGATGCTTAACTGCTTTATTGGGTTTTTTTAATAGGAAAGGAAATTAAAAAATACTTTATTAATTTGTTGCTAAATTTGCAGCACTGATATGAAAATATCAGATATGTGAAAAAGAGAAACTTTTGGCACTTAAAGATGAAAGGATATCTTTATTTGTTGTGCACTGAACCCAGGTAGCAGCGCAGCACCACACAGCTCTCCCTAGATTCACTCCACTCCCCAGCAGCACTGAGGAGGAGAACAGGAAAAACAGAAGTGATCAAACTTATGAGTCAAGACAAAGACAGCTCAATAAACAACAAAAAGGCAAATCAAAACCCCCAGAAACCTGTGAAGTCTGGAGCAATGGACCCAGTACACTGAATTTTTGAAGTAAGCCGCTGTGCAGGGCACAGTGACTTTTTAAATTGAATGTCTCATATCCCTTCTGTCAACCAAATTGTACTACTTTTTGGAATAATATAATTTACCAAAATGCATTACCTTAAAAATCAATTTAATCTCATCAGAAAATGAGATGATACAATTTCTGAAGGATTAACCTTCCAAAGTGTTTCCAAAGAGTGATACTAGACTGCTTTCAGCATCAGAAGGCTTTGATTCATCACATATCAACTAGCTGTAAAAACCTCTACAAGTAAAAAGTTGATACATGTCTGGACGCCAGAAATTCACTCTTGTGATGCAAAGTCACTTTCTCCACTCTACAAATGATAAATGAGTTACAAGGGTGAAGAAGACTTCACCAGGACAGCTGTGCACGGAAAATGAAGAGTGCAGTAGCAAGTCCTTAAGATCATAAGTACTTGGTACAAGTTATTGGGAAAGTCTCTTCTAATTTCTTTTGATCCTTGGGACCTCAGGGATCAAAGATCAGTAGTTAAATAAAATATAGTCCCAGTAAAACCAATTTAAAGATTTCCAAGCATTTATCATTCAAAAATGCCAATTCATCAACATAAATGTTTCTAAAGTGGAATGTCAACTTTGACAAAATTAGGTCTGAAAACAGCTGAGGCAATAGAACATTTGGGCAATTTTGGAACACAGTGTTTAGATTTTTTCAGGCACCATTTTGAAATCTTTTCTATTTGAAATCACATTTCATTATCTACCATGAACCACATTATCCCCAAACTAGCACAGACTTCTTTGATTTATGAGATGACATTCTGACACTGACAGTGATTCAACCCAGTCTCTCTAACTCTCATCTCCCCACTCAATAACTTGATGAATTTTGTTCTTTGCTATTATGTATTATTCCAAATTCATGAAGATTCACTGTGGAAAAGAAATTCTGAACTTCAACAAGCTTAGAACATACAACTTTATTGTTGTCTTGCAGACAAGGCTTTCACAACATTTGGATACATTGCCCTGTAGATCACTCACCTTGTCTCTCTTTGTGTTCCAGACACATCTGGGAAAGATGGCTCTGCAGCAGTGAAGCATTTGGTCTCTTACAATTTTGTCCTTTGCACTTCAATCAGAATAATGTTTTTTTTTTTATGGAAGACTTCACCAGTAAGATGTTTGCAAAAGCCAAGAGACAGAAGAGTGAAGCCACATACACATTTTCATTAGAAAAGTTAAAAACTTAATATAAACTAAGAAAAAAAAAAAAAAAAAGAGACAGATACTAGGCATCTTTCCCTTGAATTTTCAGTTTGTTTTTCAAGGAAGAAGAGCAAAATCCCAGGGTGGAACTGTGATCACTAAGCTACAGAACAAGGAATACTATTTGTGTTTTCATTTAAAGAAGATAAATACTGCTTTTTCTGAGACATTAGAGAAACTCTCCTACGCTTCCCACTTAAACAACATTTTAGAGAAAAGGATTGCTTTTGGGTTGTTTTTTTTCCCAGAGGTTTTGGGGTAATAAAAGTTTAGTTTTATTTTTTTCTCAGAATTGCAGTATTTGTCTAACCTGCAGGTTTCTCGTTTCACGCTGAGATGGAAACACCTCATTTTCCTGTGAGAGAATAAAATATGCTGATATTATTTATCTCTCAAGCAGAATCAGAGCACAGAAATCTCACAGGGATACTCTCTTGTAATTTCCTACCCAACTTCATGTAGGTCCTTAGATATAGGTTCACATTATTGTTTTTTTTTTTTTTAATCCTGTTTTTCATATATAAATCTCTGAGGTTGTTTCTGGTTTAGTTGTTTGTTTGGGTTTTTTTTTTTTTTTTTTTGGTTGGTAGGGGGATTTTGTTGGGTTTTTGTTTGGTTGATTGGTTTGTTTTGATTTGTAATTAATTGGAAGCCTTTACAGTTTTGCAGCCATAAGGCTTCCTGCTCCTCGCACAGCCAGCAGCACCTTCAGGAAGCACTGGCCAGGAACACATCCATTCCACCCAAGTAGTGCTAACTTCCCACTGCAGCTGTGGAGGTGACCCATACAGCTGCATTAGCACAGTTAGGCCAAGTCTTTTGCAAAAGCCTTAGAAAAATCCTTAAATATAGTAAATGAAGAGACATTAGTTAATAAACCTCAGGTGTGTGACTCTGAGACACTCTGAGGAGCAAAATTAATGAATCAGCAGGATTTACACTAATTTATAACCACCAAAAGGACATACAAAAACAGTGGTCTGATAATTAGCTATGGATTCCCTGAGATGTGCAGCAGGAGTAGCCAATGTTTCAAAATAATTAATGTGAAATGAGGGGGGAAACGCCTACTACACAGCAAAACATATCATTTACCATTTTCTGTTGCAGTTTACCCTTGTGAGTATGCCAAGCCTGGCTCTTCCTTCCCACCCTGTACCAAATGTTCCTACCTCCCCAAGTGGCATTGGCCCCTTGAACATGCACAAACACATGGCTTTGTTGGTGTCACAGATGACCAAGCACAGGCAGAGCCCTCTCCCACCAGAGAAACCAAAACCTCAGCACCAAAAGATCGGCAGCACCAATCTTTAATGAGTGGTGAGGCTTCCTCTGCTGTACAAACACAATGAAACCCAGTCATTCACCAGGATCCTTACCATCTAAACACAAAAAAGTAGCATCGGTTTCTCTGGAGAAGGGAACAGTTCTATTAGGTGTTGGTGTATAGGAAATGTTGTGCATTTTAATTCACTAGTAGTTTAATATGCATTGGTCTACCCTAATGGGGCAGCAATCTGGATTTGGGCCCGAGGCTACTGATGCAACAGTGTTAATAAAGAGCAAATCACTACACTAATTATGATTAATACTTTCTTTTAATGCAGCATTCTACTTCATCATCTTTAGCAAAGTGTTATTTTTTAATTTAAACAAAGCGGATTGCCAACAAACTAAATGTGTCAAATTGAACAGTTTAGTCTTCTAGTATATATAACCTCAAGTGTATTTTTGCATCTGTTATATGTTCAGTGAGTGAGGGAATGTTGTGCTTTTTACAAACAGCTTTCCATAAATTTGAGCAGGCAAGCAGCTAAGCTGACACACAGCTGCAATGTCACAGCACTGGAAGGGGTTTCTGGTAGCGTTATCACTAGGTGGTGAAAAACTCTTCAATAGGGTTGCCTGGGATTATCTCTTTAAATCCTTGAAAGAATGGGATTTGATGACACTTTATCAAGACTCTTCTTATTTCCCCCTCCACCCCTTGGGTGATTTCCCATCATAAGTAAATTTCAAAGCCATGCCCATAAGAGGCCACCTTACCAGATATTCTTCAGCGCAGCTCCAGTACCACTGACATCAGAACCTGGAGCTTTTTACATTGCTGCACACCACAAAGCAGATGCTTTGCATCTGCTCCTCAGGCCTGAAAGGCAGTACTCTGCACCAATAAACTAAGGAAAAGAGTGGATGATTGTTTAGATTCAAAATGAGCTGTGACTAATGAAAGATATGAAGACTAATTAGCTAAATCTTAATGGTACTACTATAACTAGATTTGGAATAAGTGCCAAAGTCAAAATAATTCCCAACCTTTCCAGGTAGTCAATTTAAATAAATGAGACCCATCACTTTTTATGTGCAACCACACTACAGCTATCAGCAAACACAAGGTCAGGAGGGCATTATTCTAAGAAAAAACAGCAAAAATATTACTTAGTGAAATATTTTAAAAGTTCTAACTGGAAATGGACAAAAATATTTTGCTGGCAATACACTGTAGGAAAAAAATCAATAAAATGTAAAACTGTAGCTGAATCCAAGTTCTTTACCATGTGTAACCATAGAATTGTCATGTGTATATAGACCCATATAGAGACTTATACATTTGCATCTGTACATGGGCCCATGAAAAGAAAATCCTAACCACTTTTTCAAAACCAACAAGATTATTAATGTCTTATTAATATCTTCTTTTGTTGCTTGGAACAACAACATGATAAAAAACTAAGTTCATTGTTAAAACTTTATTTTTTTTTTAATTAAATCACTGTAGAAAAGCACACATCTAAAACATATTTACAATTTAATTAATAAAAAATTATTAACTAAACATATATGCTTCAATTTAATCAACTTAATGCAAATTAATTTTATACAATTTAATTATTTATTATAAAGTTCAAAAAGTCTTTACTGATTCACTCAAGGTTTTCCATAATCAAAGAGCTGAAGATGAAAACTAGTGTCCATTGGAAAGTTTGCAATGACCCTCTCCACAGTCTGGCTAATTCTCATAGAAACGAATCCTAGCTATATCATATCTGTCAAAAGGCAACAATCAGCTCTAAATTTTTATACAGTTAAACTTTTCACTTATGAATTCTGTTGCCTGCTTGTGGTCTGGAGATCTGTTTTTCCCATCATAACTGAAGGAGGACTGCTGAAAATGTTTAATAGACTTCAGAGAGTGATACTATTCAAAGGATTTTTTTTTCTGCTACCTATTCAAAGACAGGTAGTGTCATTTGAAATGTTTTCCAGAATCTCCCTGGCCCTCAGAGGCCACTCCAGCAAGGCATAAGGTTTTTCTAGGTCCTGAGTCACATTTGCAGGTGTCCTAGATGTATTAGTGTTCCAGATGAAAAGAGATGCCTAAAGTGAGGAAAATGCCTGGGGGGTAGTGATAGATAGCCCACATCCAATGCCAAGTGTAGGCCACTACAATTAGGTGTTTAATCCCACCCATTCGCTGCTTTCTTGTGTCAATTCAATGAAGCTGTGATTGAAGAAGAATATTCTCACATGATCCATTCTGTATGCCTCCCATCTCAGTAATTATGTTTATTTCTTGATCTCAAGACACTCATTTACTTTACTGTAAATAAAAATAGATTTTCCTGAGTCCCTTAAAGTCCATTTCCATAACACTTTTTTGATTTGTTTCCCAAACTGTGATTGTTTATTGTGAAAGACCATAGAATTTGCAACCTGATGAACATTTGCAGTAATCTTCCCAGTTTGCCACTTTGCTACTATTGAAAAATTAAGTTTCCTTCAGGCCACCTGGCTTTAGATGCTTTTAGAATAGATTTTTTCCAACAGGCCAATTTCAAAGCGAAGACTAAGATTCCTTTGACAGCAGAGCTCCTGGATTTATAAAAAAAATCCACTTTTCCTCTTTTGACACAAGAGATGTTTATAGAATGAGAGGTTAATGCAGGAAGAAATTCAAAGCACAGTGACTGTAGACAGGAATGCCTAAAGGCTCTAAAGCTAGAAACAAAATCATCTTTTCCCTCTTTCTAAAGGCTAGCTTTCTGAGATCTTGAGACAGATGTCTCCTGCTGTTCTCCAAACAGCTACAGGAATATTTCTAAAGGTTTAGTTTTACCAGCATGTGAAAAATCTACAATTATACCCCTGAGATGTTGAATGTTTGAAAAGAAAGAGCAGACCTGTGGAAAGGGAAGTTACCTGAGTTTGATTATTGACATATACAGATTCTCATGTGACACAGGTGATTTTTTTAAATGTTGCAAATATGTGTATTCTGCCAAAAAATTAGGAAACAGATAACTCAAAAGAATGTATAGTATCTCAGTAATATGTGCTACCTTTCTATTGTCCTAATATCATACTAGTATTACACTATTTTGTATTTTTATAGTATTACATTGATGCATAGACCAAATGTATACTCATTGAACAAAGGATCAAAAACATCTGCATCCAATAATTTTGGATTTCAGAGATTGCAGAAATTTCTTATGTCATGATATTCAAAAATTTGAAATACATTAAATCAACTGAAAATTAAATACAGTCCTTTGAGGTTTTTATTTTCTTTGTACCATAAAAACAAACAATTTTAATAAAGAGCGTCTGTACTGGTATTCACTGGAAGATCAGAGAGTTATAAGAAATCAAATCTGGAAGAGAAAAATCATTGCTTAATTTACTTGTCCAGAAAGGTAATGCTAGAATGCCAGGAAGCACATGGCACACAGTGCTCTATCTGCAGCATTGTTCAGTTTGCCTCCTGCAATTCAATCTGAGTGCAATCAATCTTGATCTCTAAAAAGAAAAAGTCCATAGAGAATTGACCTAATTGGTTTCTCAATATCTCATTTCAACTTTTTTTTTCATTTGCTAGTTTCTTGAATTGAACTTTGTTAATCTCAAGTGCTTGCTATGTAAGAAAAGAAAGCTTCCAAAATAATGAAGTTATTTTTCTAAAAACATGAAGCTTAAAATATTAAATTTTGGCTTTTCTTCCTTTTTGTTTTTCTTCCTCTCACTGACCAGATCCATATTTTGCAGATGTCCACACTGTCTGGGGGATTTTGGAAACAAAAAGGTTGGCAGATTACTTGTTTACCGTTTTTTTTTTTTTTGATAAAGATGAGGTTTTCCAGTAATCACCTGATTCTGACAGTTGTAGAGATAATAATTATTTTATATCCTAAATGACTCCTCACAATAAAATCATGAAAAAAGGCAGCAGTAAATGCAATTTTCAGAGCTTTTAACAGAAGTACTCGTGCATGGCTAGAGAATACCTGCCCGGGTAGAGATTCTGAATTTAATCTGACTTCACAAATAACAGGACTAGCTGATTTGATCACTGCTTAACTTGATCTTCTGTTTAATTTGATTAGAGCATGAGAGGCCAATATGTTTTCAGCTTAAAATAATTCAAGAAGTGTTTGTTTTTCGCAGTACAGCAGGACAAGGTTATAAGAATTAAAGAAACCACATTTGCAGGAAGTTAGAAATTTAGTAAGTAGGCTATTTTGGGAAGCTATATTAAACTCCATCACAGTGAAAGGACAGTTGGAAATCTGAGACATCTCTAATGTGTACAAGGCTATGCAGTCCCATCAAAGAAATCTGAGTGATTTTACTGTGCAGATGGTAAATTTATCAGGTGCATCAATTTTGCTGTGTGACTGCAGGAAGGAAAAGCAGACTGGAAAGCAAATATTCCCCTGAGAAAGATAGAGAGCAGGATCCAGACTATAAGCACTCTGCATTCACGTCAATAGGCAGCATTGCAGACTACACTAAGAATACAGAGTGTCTCAAGTTTCAGTTGTTTTGCCTATTTTCAACTGCCCTGTGGACTCTCATCTTCACCTTTGTGTATTGGGAAGTACTCTGCAAGCTGTCCTGGACAAAAGAACATTTCCATCCTCACAGCCATGGAACAGCTGATGAGTGAGTGAACTTCTGGAAGTCACCTACTCCAAATCCCTGCTCAAAGAGGGGTCATATAGGGAATCCTTTAGTGCAAGGGCTCAGTGCTATGTTATGGTCACTGCGGTGCAAACTGGACCTCCTGGTCCTCTTCTGCAAGCTGCCTCCAGTCAGCCCCCAGGCTGTACTTAATCTGGGTGTTATAACTCCCCAGGGGGAGGAGGTGAGATTTCCCTATGCTGAACTTCATGAAGTTTCTTTCGGTCCATTTCTCCAGCCTGTGTCAAGGATGATCTGGATGGCAGCTCTTCCATCTCATGCTGCAATTACTTTTCCCTGTTTTATGTCTTCTGTGAACTCACTCATTTGAGGGTGTGCTCTGACACACTGCCCATCATTCGTGAAGGTGTTCAGTAGTATTTGCCCCAGTATCATCCCGTGGTATGTACTGATCCCAACCACTTGAAGCCACTTGTTCAGCCACTTTTTTAATCCATCTCACTGTCCTTATAGATTGTATGCTTATCAGCTTGTCTATGAGAATGTCATGCATGGAAGAGTGTAAAGCTTTGCTTAAACCAAGATAAACAGGAACTACTGGTCTTACTTAATTCATCCTGCCAGTCACATCATCATAGAAGGTTATTGCATTGGTCAGGAGTAATCCTTGCTTTGAAAATCCAGTCTGATTATTCCTATTCATTTTGCTCTGCTTAATATGCTTGAAAATCATTTCAGGAGAATTTACTCCATCACTTTTATGGACATGAAGATGAAGCTGACAAGTCTGTAGTTTCCTTGATTCTCATTTCTCCTTATCCTCCTCTAAGGTATGTGTGACATTTGCTTTCTGCAATTGCTCAGGAACACCCTTGTCCACCAAATCCCTGTGACCTTCCAAAGATAATAGGCAATATCTTTACAATTAAATCCACTAGATTTCTCAGCATTTGTGTGAAAAGCATATACAAATTTAAGACAAGGACCTTAGTATTTTTTGTCCAAGTCTGGTAAAATTATGAGGAACAGAATGTGACCTTTAAACTGAAGGAATGGAAAGTGTTATGTCACTGGTAAAGATGCTTTCACCAAAAGTTGTAGTATATGGATTATTAGTTATTAAAATGAAAACTGCTTTACATAGAATCTAATTTCTACCAAAATTACAATAAAATAATACCACCCCCTCCTGCCAAATTAATTAAATAAAAAATTATTATTCTAATGGCTTTAGATCCCTTGTCTGAGTACTGCTGGGCAAGTTTTGAGGGGAACCATGTGGATTGACCAGAGCAGGTTTAGCAATTCATCTTTATCTATTTTTTGCAAATGCCGCTGCTTGGAAATTTATTACTGCCCAGGAAAGTGAAGTCCATAAGCATCTAAAGGAGTTGTTCTACGGTCAGTGTCACCAAAGAGGGTGGCCAAATGAGATCTTAGCTGGACTACAAGGGAAAGGAAACAATTCTGGGAGGAAGTAAGTGTACTGAGTGATAGAAATCATACTGTAAATATGCTCAAATACTATGCTAGGTAATTCCCTCTGTGTACATTACAGAGTTACCACTTTCAGAATTGATAAGTAATTTAAATGTTTGAGGATGCCATGTATTTTGGTATTAAAAAAATACAGAAATTATTGATGCATCCATGTTTATGAATATTATTGGAATCTTATTACATTCCTGAAATTCTATTTCATTTTGTTAAAATTGAAAAATATCCATATATCTGATATTAATAAAGATTTGAAGGGGCTTTTCTACATGCATACTGTGACTGCAATTTCATATGCACTATAAAACAATGTAACAGTGCTCTGCATAAACATATCATGTGTGACTTGCAGGAAAAACCTTTCAAAGCTGGTCTTATAAAAAAAAAAAAAAAAAAAAAGAAGAAGATTTCTGGATTTCTGAGCAAAATGGATGGAATTGGAGTAAAGAAGCAATAACTGAGAAAAGAAGCATTGTGTGGTTGAGTGAAGAAAAGATATGTAGCATGAAATTTTTTTCCCTTGTGTTTTGTCCAAGGCACATCCATAGGATTATTTTGTCACTCTGTCACTGGCCTAATGCATGAATCCATGTTTGAGGCTCCAGAAAAAATCAATCTCTGACACCTTCAAGAAACCCATCAAATCATGTGTATACAAAAGCACTTTGAAGTCTGCAAGTGATAAATACTAATTACTTCTAGTTGTATTGTAAGTAGTGAGGTTGTGGTAAAGTGAGAATAGTGTGCTTAGATCCTCATATGTCATCTTTTACTTGCCAGTCCATTTGGAACAGCTTTTTCAAATGATAGTGAAAATGAATCAAGTGTTCAGTATCTGGACCGTTAAAAAAAAATAACTAGAGTTTCATTATATAATATTACTTAGGACATTTTTTTTTCAGTTGCATGAAATTTATGACTTCTTTGTCACTCTTTACACAGGCAGCTCTATCACTTTCTCTCAGTGTTTGTCCAGAGGATTGAGTAGCTTTATAATCTCTGTTTAAACCCTGCCTTTGTGATGTCTTTGACAAATTACTTAGAATAAGTTCTCAACTATAATTTTCACTTTTATATACGTGGGACATATTGCCTACTGCCTTATTGAAATCTGGGGACCAAAAAGTGGAGTGGGGGACACTCAGTTGCAGAAATAAGAATATAATTGACTTAGTTCTCTAGACCAAAATAGGACAGGGCAGGGTAGACTTTTACTTGAGGGGTAGCATCATGCATCCTCACCAGAACTTGATAACTTTCCTAAAATATTTTCTGAAGAAAATTGACTCTACCCCAGCCAAAACCAGCACACTGATGATATTTTCCTTGTGCACTCAGTGCACCGGCAGACTCCCTAGCTCTGAGCCTGTCCTCAGAGCATGCAGCAGCAGGGACTGTGAGCTTGAACGGGAAGTACACTGGAGAATTAGCAGTACATTGTGCCTACACAGTGGTGCTCAGCTGGAGAGTTTTGATTTCTATTGAAGTTCTAGGATGACTGTGGAGGTCTTCAGGCTCTTTACACTGCTGTTAAGCAAGTTGGCTCTTCCTGCAAGTATTATTCCCTCCCAGTGAATGGGCTAAAGACACTGACCTGCCTTGGGCAATGCTTTCCTGTAGTACAGAAGATGCTGAGTGGCTGTGCTCTGACGGTTCTGAGAGAGGGAATTTATCATCTTTAGTGTGGTGCCATGCAAACAAAGCAATATTGCTTCCAGGCCCAAAGGAGTCTGCATGGAGCCTCTGCATGGAACATGAGTTGGCTGTACCCAACTGTTCCTACATCTTTTATACACAAGTGGAATGCTTTGGTTCAGGAAAAGATCTTTAATTCTCTATAGATAAGCATCTGCTGCCACAATAAGAACCTTTGAGCATACACCATCAGCCTGGTGTGATACACTAACCATACATTGCAGAAAGTGTGAATACTGGTTCATACAAACTGCAGTCTGCAGGCTAAAAGTATGCATGGGTTATGAGCCAATTTCATACTCTGTTCATTAAGGAAGTCATCACCATGGTAACATATACATCACAAGTTACTACCACAGTCTCTAAAATTTTCAAGCACATAGCAACAAGAACATAATGCTGGAGCATCTCCATTTAGTAGTGCTTGAAAACTGTACATAAGGTTTACTAAGCACCTTATAAGTATTAGAGAGGAGAAATGAGTCTTTTACACCCAATTAGCATAAAGAAAAATCATATTATTAATTTGTAGACTTAATGATCTTGAGTCACATTGTGCCAAAGGTTAACTTGCTCTCATGTTTTTCATCTTGCCTTTATATTTCTCCTTCATCTTGTTATGTTAGCTATTCTTTAAAAAATGATTGGTAATATGAATATTTTGGAGAGGAAACACTGTATGCAACTCACACTAAGTAATAATCTACGTGTGAGAAAGCTGCAGACAGTAATGTGGTCTTCCAAGGGATATGGAGCCACTTGTTGTAATCCTATTGCTTAATCCACTGCAGAAAGCTCAATTACTAGGTGCCATTTCTCCAGTGACATCATTCACATCAGAGTAACTTCATCTAGTTTTATCACAGGGAGAATTAGCCAAAGACAAAGATCCTGTTAGAGCTGTACTAAATGAGAGGAAGGAGTTCAATCACAAAAAGGTGACTCAAAGTTGTAACCAGGGAATCTTTCCTAGAAGACTGATGATAGCAGAAAGGTAAAGTAAAAAGAGGAGTGTATCATTTATGCATCAGCTTTCTTCTGTGTGGCTCTAGTAACCAAGACGTGACAAACTCTGCAGGCCTTCATACAAATGGAACTGATCTGCTCCTTGTAAATTAGGGGAATGACCATCTCTGACTTCCCCTGTGCTTTGCCTGACAAAATGGAAGATCTGATTAACAATTTTATATGCACATCCATATGTACACAAACTTTTCTCTCCTCACTGACTGAACATGATAATGCTCTATTTTCGATATTATCAGCCCACTAAATTTTAAAAGTTATTTTGATGTCATAATCATACGTGTTCCCCCCTTCAAATTATCGCTTGCTTTATTTCAGAACTTCAAACTTGAAGATCATTACAAACTTCAGAAACACAAGGGAACAATGCTACTACAAAAATGTTTGAATTACTAGTCACAGGGATATTTAAAGGCAGTGGAAAATGTCAAGACTGTAAATTTAACTTTGACTCTAGTAGGAGGTTCAGAAAATGTTAAGGCATAACTTGAACAAGAGGGCAAGTTCCTGACAACCATAGCTATCTTGCCAAATCAAAATTAAGCTTCCATTGTGTGAACATGCTCAACTTGACAGGACATTATGTTGTTTTTCTTTAAAATGATACTTCACCAATAATTTCCACTGTCAATTAAGTGAGAAAATATATATATTTAGAGAATGCACTGCAGGCTGCAATCATACCTTTTAATGCTTTCATTTGACTCATGGCTTAAATATAGATTTTTTTTTTATTATTTTGGGGTGGTTTTTTTTGTTTTTCTTTGGGTTTTTTTTTTGGTGGTGGGGGAGTTTAACGAAATGATTTCTGTGAGAAGTTGCCAAAAACTACCCCCGTGTCTGGTAAAATCAATTCCAGCTGGCTCCAGGACAGACCTGCCACTGTCAAAGTTTCAGCATATCAACAACACTGGTATAGCCTCTAGGATAACATACTTAAGAAGAAGAGGAAAAAAACTAGAAGAGAAAATGCATCTGGAGAGAGGAGTGAGAATGTGTGAGAGTGAGGTGGTTTGTCACTGTCACTGTCCTCAGCTGGACAGGGGAAAAAATATGTAACAGGCTTGTGCGTTGAGCTAAGGACAAGGAAAGATCTCTCACCAATTACTGTCATGGGCAAAAAAACCCTCAAATTGGGGAAATTAATTGAATTCATTAACAGTCAGATAGATAGGTAATATATCTGTCATATATATACAATATGATTGCTATCATTTGATCTAAACGTCTTAAACTTGGGGTACCCAGTTGTGCTTCCTTTTTCTCTTCATATAATTAAAGACGTGTATCCTCCCTATCTTAGGATGGCTTCAGAGGTTGTCATCATTTGCCAAATAATTCTGGTGGATCTGTTGCATATACACTGAAGGAAGGTAGAAAATGTTAAGTCTTCAACCATAGGCTAAATAAGAGTTTAATCCTTTAGGTTATTGTATCATAAAATATTATTTTTTAGTTTCCATCAGAAGCTTCTGTCTATCACTAAACACCTTACACAGACCTCTGGATCCTGCTGCTGCAGAACCTGTTTGTAGGTTTAACGGTGTGTGCAGCCATACAAACATTCTGTATGGCAGTGGTGTAGTTAGCGGGGTCCTTCGTGGTCACGGTACCAGCATGTGCCATCCTGCCCCAGGTGGCACAACACTGTTGAGTGCTGTGGACAAGAATCACTGAAATATCAGCAGAGCACAAGTGACAGCACTTGTGACTTGAAGTAAGAGCAGTGAGCTGATTTTCCTTGGAGGCTGATACCCATCCCCAGAGGAATTCTTGAAACCTTCAGATCCTTGCTAGCAGTACATGTGAAGAAACATTTCTCTTCTTAAGCAATTTGCTGGGAGCAGAGAGGTGAGGATGTGATTTCAGTTGCTCCCTTTCAATGTTGCAAGGGGTTTTTCCCCCATTACTGGACAGGGAGTAGCAGGCTGTTGGACAGCAACAGACTGAGCCTGGGTGGTAAGAGCTGTAGCTTCTTAGCATGAAGATTAAGGGGTATGGTGATGTACAGAAAATACCACAGGCAGTGGAAGACAACACCAGCACTTAGCAACATTGATATCAGCTATATAGAATTGCTGATCCAGGTGTATACTGTTGGATCAGTATAGTGCTCATCATTCAATCTGATATATGAGAAAGCAAAGCGGCTCAAGTCTCATCCGCTTTTAAGATCTTGACAAAAATCTACTTTTAGAGTTTTAAGGTGAAAAAATTATTCTTTCATCCAAAGTTGTTGGCACATAAGCACTATACACTGTCTATAAGCTGTCATCTCTATTTGAAACACTTTGAAGGAAATCTGTCCCAGACTTCACCAGGGGTGCATATAGCAGTCTACACCTGGCATTATCTTAAACATATTGGACAAAGCTTAGGCAAACCATATTCACTGGTACCCAAAACACAGAGAAACCAGTTAGTATTTTTTCACATCTACAGTCTAAGTTCACTAGGAGTTTTTGAGCTGTGGTGACAAACTGAAGCCTTTGATTCCCCTGTGCTATTTAATTTGTGTTGGTGTTACACAGGAGGCATTCAGCTCCTGCCTACGTGGGGCAAAAGCCTGCCACCCTTTGGTTTGCTGAAAAAAAACCTTCTCTACAATGAAATGTGCTGGCTTTATCTAAGCTGAAGTTCTGAGGTAGTAAATAAGCATTGTATTACTTACAGAAAGCATAGAGTTACTTGGTAGTTGGCTTTTAAGACTGGGGTATTGTAGTTATATATTCTCATCCAGGTAATTAATAATACATCAGCTTAACTGCAAAGTTCTGTACATAAATGGCTGCAATTGAAGTACAAATAGCTGCATCATAGAACTACATGTAAAATTGATTAGTAGGACTCTCAAATAAAATTGTGTTAAAAAGCAGTACAAGAAATGGGGCTAAACTTCCTGCTACGAGAAATACTACTAATTACTTAGATACAGTATAATTACACAAACTACAATAACTGTGTAATTGCATAAGTTAGAGTTACAGTGTTATAAAGTGTGATTGCTTCTTGTCTTATCCTAACTCATGTTCTAGCATTTAACTTGAAATAACTTCCAAAAAAGAAGATTAATTTTAATATTTATGGATTAAAAACCTATTGAAGTAGATGGAAAAGTCTGCTATTTCAATAAGTTTTAGAATTGGATAGATATATAAAACTATAATGTGAGGAATAATAATAAAGTCCTCTGAAGAAAATGTTGCTTCTTGCATTCATACCTAATACTTCACTGTTAAAGTGATTTTAAGAAACAAAAGTTAAGGAGAGAAAGAGAGAGAAAGAGAGAGAAAGAGAGAGAAAGAGAGAGAAAGAGAGAGAAAGAGAGAGAAAGATCTGGGGACACTATCCCTTTCTGAGACTAGTGAGAATTACAACCTAGTCCTGTCACAGATTTAGTTATCTTGTCCTCCTATCTGGTCTTCTCCATTAGACTAAACCTGTGGTTCTTCCACAGTGAATGGCTCTGGGTTCTTGCCTTTTTGTTGTTTTTTGGTGTTCTTTTGTGGTTTGTTTTTTTTTTTTCTTTTTTCATTCTTTCTTTTTTGTTTAGGTTGGGTTTTTTGTTTTGTTGAGTTGGTTTTTTTGCTGATTGTCTGGGTTGGATTTTTTTTTTTTTTTTTTTGCTTTAATACCAGCTACCTTCATAATATCTCAGCTGAATTCACTGGAGTTAAGTTTTCTCACTCAGCCATATTTTATTCCTGTTTCTTTTGCTAGGTCTCTATTACAAATAACTCGTCAGCTGAACAACACAGAAGAATTACACTGGGTTTATAGAAGCAGGAAATTATTCACTACAGCTACCTACTTCATGTGGCATAAAGAAATACTACTGTGATGTTCTGAGAGGTGTCATATCTTTTGTGTACCACTAAAAGCAGTAAAGAAAGTCCTAATCTGCCTGTCCTTGATCCAAATGCAGTGTGTGATTATATAGATAGTTCTTTGGAATCCCACTGTCCAGCACTCTGCTTACAAAACATTTGAAATTTCCTCTGTTTCCAGGAGTTCTGCAATTCCATTGGTGCAAAAGTAGCTTACCTTAAGGACTGAAGTAAGAGTGCTGAACGCCAGAGGAGGAGGCACTGAAAGATCTTTTCCATATGAGCAATAATCTTCAGTGCAGTAGGTATCTTCATTTTCATCATCATCTTCTTCACCCCCAATTTTTGCTGGTGAATACAATTTAAAAAAGCAGTTGGAGAATTTAATCTCCTAAATCCAGAAATCAAATATTCCAGCATTTCCAAGGCAAAATATTCCCCTTTTGGCTTGCTTGTTATTTGTATAACTTTTTCATCTCCTGAGGAACTTTGGTGCAGAGACAGAAGTTCAAACTTTACTGGTTTTTAATTACAGAGGAGCCAGGAGATCAGTGGGATTTTACTACTTGTAACAAGTAAGTTATAAGTAGTATATATAAGTTATAAGTAGTATCTTTCCTGCTAAAGCTTCCTTGAAGCAGCAGAGGCAGAACAGAATGCAGGTCTGCTTCTTATCCAACAAAGCTCAATCCACTGTATTTAAAACGTCATGGACTTTCCACTTTGGTAGCCACCTGGGCTTCTTGCACAGCTGC
>JAOTQP010000001.1:77468961-77480799 GCA_026413545.1 Cichladusa arquata
GGAAAAGGAAAAGGAAAAGGAAAAGGAAAAGGAAAAGGAAAAGGAAAAGGAAAAGGAAAAGGAAAAGGAAAAGGAGGGATGAATATGAACTAAAAGAGCTTAAGTGATTGACAAAGGGAATACCAGAGTTTAATGCATTACAATATTTCTTTAGAGCACTAGTAACTGTGTATGATGTGATCTTGTCTTGGGAGCAGACTTGCTTAGCCCTCTATCCTTTGAGAGTGCTGGAGGACAGATCTCTGTTCCCTTTCCTCCACACAATGGTTGGCTCTGTTCAGGCACTCCAGCATGTCTCTAAATCAATAGTCAAATGGTTCAGTGCAAGACTACAGGGAGGTCATAACCTGGAATCACACTATCAAAGTCAGGATTTTCTATGATATAAAACTGTTGTTAGACAAGAAAGGAGCTATGAAAATGTACTTCAAAGAAAACATAAAGTTTATTTGAGGCAACCTAACTACTGAACTACATCTCCTTTCTATTTTAAATGTGTGACCCTTTCACTTCCACGGCATTCTTCACTTCTAAAGAATGTACTAGCCCTAGGGATTGAAAATCACATGGTTTGTTTTATTTTGCTCTTAATATCAGCTCTTTTTTTTTTTATGGGAGGGAGAGGGGGGATCTCTGATAAGCACCTATTAGGCTACATTTAATTCTCAGTAAGCCTTCTGACCTAAATTTGTAAAATATTATAAATTTTTGAACTAAAGATTTCACTAAAATTTCCTGAATCATACTTTTTAGCAATTTTGCTTATTGATTTTCTAAGAGGCTATATATATCTAGTAGAAATTCTTTGATTTTGCAGAAACATTAAAAGTAGCCTACTGATGTTATTACTTAAATCCAATATCATGTGTCCCATAGCAGCCCAAAACCACAATACCAGAGTTAAGTGCAAGAGAAGCCAAATGGAAAGTGTTTAAAGTTCATGTCTCCTTACATTTTGATTCAATCTTCCATGCTTATATGTGTTTCTGTTTTTCTAATGCATCAAACAGTTCAGTGACATTAAATGATCTTATTATGGACACTTCCATTATCTCAACAGAATGTAGGTGAATGTCTGGGGGTAGAGCTGGCACAATGCCCAAAGCTTTTGTGTTGCTTCTTGGCAAACATTTTATTGAAATGAAGGTGAGTCAAGGGTCATTCACACACAGAGTAAAAAATTAAGATGATACATACAGAAAAAAATGCTGAATTTAAAGAAGTCGACTAGAGAGAAGTAAGAAAACCAAACCAAACAAGAAACCCCACTCCAAAAGTAATCAAGTAGAATTACTTCAGTAAAAAGTGGATGAAATAAATGGATTTTTAAACACTATGTCGATAAACCTCAGGTCCAGAAGTTTCTAAATTGGTGCCAGAGACAGAGGTATATTCTGAGTGCTGTCATCTTTGCCTGCGTATGTCATAGTTCAACTGAAAATTATTGGCATAAAATGGCTGTCCTTTTGCAGCTCTTGTATTGTAGAAGCTGAGATTAATATGTGGACAAAATTAATTTTCCAGGTTCTTTACTTTAAATGTTTCCATTAAAAAGTAATCCTAATAGCTGAGTAATAGTTGCACGTACATATAACTTAGTGGTTTGCTTAGTAGTCGTTGTTTCATCATCATCATTTTCTGTCTTGCTGATGCTATGGAGGACTAATATCATCTGTTCCTCCAAGTCAGTGTCAGATCAAAACTATTAAAAAGCCACCACTACTGCATTGGAAAAGATTCTGCATGACAGTTACAAGTATTTCCCTTTAAAGAGTCATATACTCTTCACTCCATGAATCTAGAATATAGACTGATGTTATTAAGCAATTTATAAAGCCACAAACATATTTATTAGGAGGTAGTGGGTTTGTTTTTCTGTGAATACAGCTGGACCTTACATCTCCAACACCAATTCCTAAGCTGAGAGAGTGCAGTGTACAGGAAAAGTCCTATTTATGGGTTAACCATAACACTCTGTCCCAAAAAAGAGTTGAATAATGTAATAAGCATGGAGTGAACACCACAGAGAAGGAAGGGGAACCTGTTTCTTCCAAATGGCTTCATGATTTAAAGTTTTGCTGTTTTCTGTAATTTATTATTCATTCACATCTGGCCCAGCAGGCATTTATGTGAGTACAAGAGGCAGTTTCTATCAGAAATAAAACATTATTTGCATTAGCTCTTCTCATCTAAACAAGTGTAACTGGAGATTGTTGCAGTCCTCATAACACTCATTAGGACAAAATTACAGTAGAAGGAAACTGCCATCAGCTTTCAATATAGCTACAAACACTCTGAATGAAGGTAAATTCAGTAAAGAGAACGTGTAATGTAAAATGTGTATAAATTGGCTTTTAAAACCAGAGAGTACTTATTGAAAAGGACCTTTGAGAATATGAATGCTGTACCTGAATCAATCTGCTCTTGTGAAAAGGAAAAACTTTCATTTGTTTTAAGTTTGACCTAAATAATAGACAACACAAATATTCCACTCATGGGTAGTGAGGAGTTAACTATTTCTATAATTGTATTATCTGCTATTTGCTCCAGGTGGGAGAACAAACTCATCTCACTGAGAAATGCACACAGGCACAGACACAGAACTTCACATGCTGCTTTCAGCACACAGTTATATTTATAGTTACCCAGTTTCAGACATACTTTTTCTCTCAAAGTGCATCTGACTTTGCATAATTAGTGTTAGAGAATGAAGAGACAAAAGTTTTTTTATATGGGGTCAGTCCCAGTACAGCTATCTCTAAAAGAGAGGAATAATCCATAATTTATTGTCCCCAAGTCTAACACATGTATCCCACAGAAGATTGCACATGAACAATGCACAAAATATCAGTCCTAGCCCAAGATGAACTCAATGTCAATGTCTTCACTGACACTAATGGCAGAAGCTGCCATTCAAAACCAGCATGGGTTTATGTTGAGGCAAATTAGAATGACTGGAATAGAACTTCACCTGAAACAAATTATCCCAGCTCCCACTGAGGACGTGGTCCATCACCTCTGTGGCGCACAGAGGGTCCAGCAATCTAAGTGTGCTATGGCTATCATCTTATTTCCTTGTGGATTTACATTTAGCTGTTGCCATAAGCATTTGATAAAGAGCTAGCACAAGTCTGGGGGTTATAGTACATGTTACTGTAGCAACCAAAAGAATAATATTTTTTTCATACCTTAGTAATAATTTCAAGTGAGATCAAAAAGGGGATGGTGAAAGTCAAAGAAATCCGTCTAACAGGATGTCAAAGAAATATATCACAGTTATGTCAAGGGTTTTGCAGGAAATAGCATGTACTAGTTTTCCATTATAGCAGCAGAATCTGCACAAGGTCTAATGATCAAAAACATTGATTTATTCCTGTCACAAACCTCCAGTCCCCCCCCGGCTTCTAATTAAATCTGTCTTACATTCAGCTCTGGCATGTAACCCTTCTGCTGTACACAAGATAAAACCACTTGCTATACCTCATGCCTACAGCCTCCATCATTACTCTGGCAAAACATTACCCTCAAACAAAGGACCCAAGAGTGGTCCATGAGGACAGGAACAACATCTGAATCCAAAGAGATAGGACAGAGGGAGGGTGATTCCATCTCAACACTAAGGTTTTAATATTTGTTGCAGAAATTATTTTAGAACTGAAAATAAAACTCTGAGGGCTAGACCTATCAATTTTGGTGTACAGTTGTAAGATTAGTTCTTGAATGAGAAAAAAACAAAGTGTATGCAGCTAATGACCTGGACATACAATGTACTAGACTACTTACACGAACCATGACACATAAACTTAAGACAGAGGTCTGAGTTCTGATAAATCTGAAATACTTCATTGTCTATATCTAATATTTTATTTCTACATTTCTAAATACTGAGGACTTAAGTGGCTCTGGTTTCAAGAGGATAAGTAAAAGGCAGTACAAACTCTTTGTTGCCTTGTGTATAAATATTCTGTCTCTTGAAGCAAAATAAATATTTTTTTTAATAAAACAAAACTAATATAGCAAGCCTTACTGTAGTATTTCACAGTTGAGATTCTTTAAAACTGTAATAATTATATTTTTCAATATATTCAAGTGTCTGCATAGTTTTCTTTCATGATACATTGGTGTGTGCTAGCAGCAATGTGACAATTTACAATCTTAACACTTTTGTATCTTAAATGATAACACTGGATCTTTCATATGTTTTCAGATGTTGTTTTTCTGCTTCAGCTTGCCTGAGACACAAAATCTCCTGCCTGTTCAAATGGATACCTGATAAATAAAATATTACATTTTGAATCAGATTATTTTGCTATTATTTAAAAGGGGAAATAATAAACATGCCTCACTTTGAAGGAATTTCAGCTCTGGGTTTTCAGTGGTTAGTTATAGCTTCTTATTCATCTTCAGGTAATTCTAAAGAATCCAGCTATTCAGTTTATAGTATGGGTTAAGGAATGTTTCACGTGGAAAGTATTTAATAAAAGTAAAAATTCCATTCTGCAAAAAATTAACCATGTTTAAATACAATCACATATGTACATATATGAACATTCAAAACATAGTTTCCAATTTCTAGCCTTCTTGTAACCAAATTAATAAAACTCTGTCATTGCTGAAATGCAAGTTCTTAATGCCAAATAATTTTATATTTTGTTACAACCATTAGTCCAAGAGCAGAGTTAATTCAGTTTGAATTACTTTTCCTTAGGCTAAGGAGAAAAGGACGAACCTCCATTTTCATTAATCTATGTTTTATGCACCTATATTTCTAAATCAGTGAACACAATGGCATTTTGATCTAAAACTTTTTAAAAACAATAATAACTAAAGATCCTGTAGCAGATAGGAAAGTAAACAAGAGTCAGTATACCTGGCATTCATCATTCTGCATTTTGTTCCTGACTTATCTTTACTCTAAGGAGAGAGCCAGAGAGATAGAGTTTGTGTAAAACAGATTTTTAAAATATATCCTAGTAAAACAAAGAGTACCTAAAACTCAGTTCTAAATTTTTCAGCTAAATTAAAAGCTTAAAAATCAGAGCAACCTGAACTATGCATATAAATACATATTTTAATTAAAGCACTGGATATGGTGCATGCTTTTAATGTCAAGAATTGTGGGGTTTTTTTCATTTTTCTTCCTTATTTAATGAATATGAAAGTCACTGTTTCATAGTTCAACAAATACCATCATTTTTCTAACAGAACAACCAAAAATGTATTCATTCATCCATGTTGGATTTTACTAATAGGCTTTCATTTTATTTTTTCCTCCATTTGATTTATTTATACTATGTATGGGTGACTATTAACCAGTCACTGTCATTCACTTTTGAATTATATACTCAAATAGCCATGAGTTGCATTGCCATTTTAAAATATTGCATAAAGTGCCAAATTTTTATTTTGATACAATATTATTAAAAGCACATAATGCCACAGGAATTCTTGATTAATTTTCTATTATGCTTGTCCAATCAATATGTTTTGCTTTAGAAAGATCAACACCTGGCTTTCTGTTTCTCTGAAATAGTCTTTTGTGAAAGGGATGATACTGAAAGGGTGATGGGTGTTAGGGAGCTCAGTATTCCCTGGGTAGTTAAAGAAAATCTTTGCATGGAAGGACCACAGCTTACTACATGAGTGAAGCAAAATACTTTGATTGATAAAGTATCCACTATGTTAAATGGAGAGACCAATTCAAAGATGATTTATTCAACTTGAAAACCAGGTGACTGGACATCATCTATATGGAGAGGGCAAAATATTTTCCAGTGCTTACACAATAAGTTATAAACAACCAAATCAATGTGTTTAAGTCTTTATTAATTTCAATTGAGTAACCAATTTCTCATAAGCCATTATTTTCCCAATATATTCCTAAATGGCACGTGTCACTCAGAATTATAAACTTGCATGAACAAATTAAAAGAGCATACATTAATCCTCTTACATATTTTATCTGTCATCCAATACTTTGGTGCTGGGACCTCTTTCACTATATTTTGGCCATTTCATTTATTAGATGCTATATCTTTGGGACAGGATGATGTCTTTATGAAGCTGTATATTACCTAAATCATGGCCACTACATTTCATTTAGGGATTAACAGACTTTGTGAAACAATTAATAAGATGTAAATACACCTCAGCTTCTTTGCTAAATTATGTAGATTGCTTTTATATCTTTTTGCTGGTGAAAACCAAGGTAACTCCACTCAAATCAACAGAATGGGGCTACTTTATATGGTTCAAGAACTTTGCTTAGGTATCTGCTTGATGTAATTCATTATTTAACAATTTGTCAGGCTGCCCTTGTGCAGTAAATTGAGATCACCATATAGTTCTGCACTTGTGCAGGGAGAAAACTTTCACCAGTCATTAAGCACTTCTCTGACAGCAATTTCTGGATCTCATGTTTTTCTCATTCTTTTTCCTTCACAGTTGCTCTGTAAGAAAAATTCTCCTCTCTACTACATGAGTGCTTTTGCTATGAAGACGCATGCCTCAGTGTACCTATCCTGCAAGCATGCCCTGTAAAGTGTTATACAGGGCTTCTCATAAGAGAAATCAAGGAGAAGACATGAAACCTGGGGTTGCCTAGGAATTATCTCTACTAAAGTACATTTTTGGAACTACAATGGCCTCCTGGACCTGTGACTGGGTGCCTTCATATGCTCCCACTTACATGCCACGTCCTCTAGTTCCTAGGATTGCTCTAAACAAAAAACAATTCCCATTGGTAAGATCTGGTGAAATGTCTGTTCTTTACTTAGAGACACAGAAATACAGAAAACCAAACAGAAAATGAATTAGTAATTGGGCTACCTCAGCTTTGTTTGACATGGATCATCAAACTCTGTAGGAAGTCTATATCCAAACAACTTTGAATTTTTAGTCTTTTTAGTCTCATGGCTGCATTTCCCAGTGCAGCAGGATCTTCTTGCCTCAGTCTTCCTTTTCCATTAAGGACAAGAGAGGGTGAGAAACATTGGACATTCCTGCAAATACCCATGATTAGTCAGAACTGCATCAGGTTCTGCTATTCAGTTGTCTGTTTTGCGCCTCATTTGCTTTTCATTATAAATTATATATTTATTTAAAAAGTATGTAAAGACTTACATGAATGACAGCCACTTGCTCAATGTAGTGGTAAGGGTGGAGATGAGAATCAGAGTCTGTACGAGAAATTAGGTACCTGTTTTGTCTCTTGTGTAAAAATGCACTCAGCAGCATGACTGCATGACAGCTCTGTAGCCACAAAGCCCACTGCTCTTCATTTATGGGTCACAAAAACATGAAAATGAATTATGAATATTCCAACATTACTTTATCTGTTCATTAGGGTTCCCCTCAAACCGCTTAAAAACAAGTACATTCATCCACCGTCCAGAGACAATACAAGCAAAATTCCAAGGGAGAAAAATTTGTTGTGAGGAAATTTAGAGGAGCACAGATAACCAGGCACAAAATGCATGGATTTCTGCTTCTTTGCTGTGTGAACAGCAGATTGTGGTACTGCTGTTGTTTGAGGATAAAAATGTTATTTTCCAATCCCATGCAAAAGATGTTTTGTTTCTTCTCAATCTATATAATAAGCATTAAAGAAGAATAAGGCATGTCTTCCTCCCTCAGTATTCTACATTCATTACTTTTGCATGGCAAATATGTTATATTCATTATCTGTAACCAAACAGTATATAGAGGTTCCACCAGAGATCAACACCCCATCATGCTGGATACTGTATGATGGACAGTAACATAAAGGCAAGATACCTTGAAAATGTTATAGTTTCAACAGACATGAGCAAACACACGAGATAAATAGAGTGAGTAGATTACTCAGGGTCATAGAGTACACCTGTGGTAGTTTGAGATCGCAATTCACTGCAGCAGGAAAGTCCAGCTTAAAGATCTATGTCCAGTTAGCCGAGGGAAGATGTGTCACCCCTGTTCATACCTGAAGGGCCTTTAGGAAGGAGAGGAAGAGAGGTTTTATCAGGCAACTCAGTGCCATACCTCTTCTTCCTGGAGCTCCTGTGGATGAAGAGAGAGGACAGAGGTAACACCTTAGGACAGAAGTTCACTGGACCAATTCCCCTCTGCAAGGTATCCTTGAATAACAAGTGGAGTAGAGGATGGCTGAGCTTCCTAAGGCAGACGACAGAATGTATCAGTTGCAATGAAGATGTAGATAATAAATCCAGTGGGTTGGAGTGCATGTTTCACAGTCTGGACCACTCAGAAGGGAAGGTAGACATGACAGAGGGATTGAATGACATATGACAAAACCATAGGGTTTAATACCGCTGAAAGAAGATGTAGAACACATATAAGAGTTTACTTTGAAACTGTGTGATATTTGCTGATACATCTGCATACTTCATTTGTGTTTTCATTAACCCACTTCTCTTATTTATCTGTTATTCAGGTTTTGAGACCAGTTCTTTTTCTAACACTGATTTACTGAGACACAACCATCGTTTCATTTGGCTGTGCCCAGACCACAGCATCCCCGCTCACAAATCTAAAGCTGGGCCTGGAGAGTAAGGGAGTAAATCCACCTCCACTGGGCACCAGCCTCACAAGTAGTAATTAGCTACATAAGCTGTTCCTTTGAGTGCTGCTGGAGTTTTCTTTTCATGATTACTATGAGGTAAAGCCTTTAGGCAGATCCTCCAAAATCTTATGAATGCCAATCCCAGAAAAGAATTAATACAATATAATAACAAATAATTAAACTAAATCTTGTATATACTTTACAGATGCATTCTAGTCATGCCCTCATTTTGTCGTGTGGACTGACAAATGCAGAATGAACAATTTCGTTCATTCACCATTTATTCTGTCATCCATTTTCCTTTGCTGGCAAAAAGTCTTTCTTCTCACTTCTGCATTTATTTATGCTATTACATGGAGTGAAATAGTGAAGAAATAAGCATTCACTTGAATGTTTCTTCCCTCATACGTAAAATATGAAGGACCCTAGGGGACCAGATTTTAAAAAACAAGAGTGTATTTCCAAAAGTAACATCAACAAAGAGAAATTTTTCCAGATACAAGCTATTTGAATCCCCAAATATAGTATTTCTCTTTGATTCGCTGCTCTATCTTGCCTACAATTAGCATAAGAATTACTTCAGCTCAACAAAACTACTTACAGAGAATATACATGCAGTTACATTGAACCTGGCTTAAAGAACAGTTTGGTGTCTGTCAGGACACTGAAGGAGTTAAGCCTCCATTTTAGATAAAGGAAATTTAGTAGCAAACCTGAAGCTGGTATTGTTCTTAATCTCTTGGCTCCAAATGAGAGACATCAAACCCAACAGTGATATTTACAAACCTCACCCCCAACAGTACTCTTCCCTGAATGCATGCAGAAGTTGACACTGACATGAAAAATTTCTCCATAGGTATACTTATGGGAAGTCTGGCCTTGTTTTCTTCAGTTCACAGAGCCTGTTTTTTATTATTTCAGAGCTGAAAACATTAAACAAAATTTTTATACTTGTACAGTGCCCGTAACGGATTTGTTTCAACACAGCACAACTTCCAGTTTACATGCAGCCTCTGTCAATTTCATAATTTGCCAAAAAACTCAGAGATATAATTTGCTTTATCTGCTTGAAAAAAAGAATTGGTTTTTAGAGATTATATGCACAATTTTATTTGTGAGTTTCAAGCATTAGTAACAGATCTCGTGCTAAACTTCTTAATCATTTTTTTATGAGGCATGATTTTAAAATATTGTTTGACTATAATGAATGTTCATTTTCTTACAAACACCATATGAAAATATGACACATGATATGCTTTCTCAAAAGAACAAGTTATTTCTGGTGTTGCAGTTCAGAAGTGCTGATACAAACCATCTGATCTACTGAGTATGACAACTACATAACACTTTTTCAGGACACTAAAACTATTTAGAAAGTCTGCCTTTTTAGAATGACCCTCCATGAACCTCAGAATGTGACAGATTTCCCAAGTGAACCATAAACCAAACACATCTATAATATATATAAGTCGATTATCACTTTCAAATATAAAAACTTGGTGGATAATAAAAAAGTCTTTTCTGTAAGACATGAAATTCCAGCTCAGGATAAATATATATGAAGGGGAAAAAATAAGGAATTGAGCACAAGGACCACTGCCTTCACCAAAAAACTCACCTGTGAAATTAGTTTCCACTTTCGTTATTGTCTTTCATATAATTAATGGAATACAGCACATGTCAATATTTTTTTCTTTTTTCCGCCTTTTCTGAGTAACTGAAATATTGCAGTTAAATAAGCTTGCAGTGATAATAATATTGCAGTATAGTAATATTACAGTGAAAACATAGGAAAATTTTGTAAATTCCCATTTTGGACCATTTTCACTGAGAACTTAGATATTCTGCTTAATGGAAACCTCAATATTACCTTAATTGCACTGTATCATTTGGATTTATTTTCATCCTTGAGGGGGTTTGGTCCCTTTCTGTAAGTACCTAAAATATTCACTCACTGTAAGGGGATCCTGTATATCTAGCTTCATACATATGTAGTCATTAGGCTAACCTGTATGTAGTCATTGGTTAGGGTGAATTTTTTCACATGGGTTTGTAGGACAAAGTAGTTTTTTGACGAAAAGCTATCAAATAACAAAAGACCAAAAATACCTGGAAAATATTTTTTTTGTTTCACTTGTCTGCTCTAAAAAAATTTCTACTCCACAATCCCACCCCCTACCTCCAAAAAAATAAACCCTAAAAGAGTAAATCTGATGCTGATATTTGTGACCTCAGTAGGAGAGTGCAGTAGCTGGTATTCCAGTGCACTCAATAGCCCCAAAGAGATGATGGACTTACAACTTGATATGGTGAAAACTTGGAACCCTTAAGAGTGCAAAGTGACACTGTATTGGGTTTACATGGCATGGGTTTGGAAGTGGTGGGGTAGAAATAGGTGGGGCTTTTGAGAGAAGCTGCTGAAAGATTCCTCAGTGTCTGGCAGAGCCAATTCCTGGTGGCTCCAAAGACAGACACTGTGATGCTGGCCAAGGCTGGGCCAATTAGAAATGGTGGTAACAGCTCTGTGATAACTTATTTAAGAAAAAAGGAAAAAAAAGATCATGTCATAGTTTTAGTTGTGACTAGAGAAGAGCAGAGTGCGAACATGTGAGAATGAGCCTGTGACCCCAAGGGACACCCATGAAGAGAGAGGCCAGTGCTGGAGCAGCCTCTTGTTAAAGGACAGCATCCTATGGAAGAGTGATCCACACTGTAGCAGTTTGCAGGGAGCTGTTCTCATGAGATGGAGCCACGCTGGAGAAGTCTATCTCTTGTGATAGTTCTCCCTGAGCAGCAGAAGAAAACCTCAGGTGATTAACTGACCATAAACCCCTTTCCCTTTCTCCTTGGACAGCTGGACGTGGAGGTAGAGCTGAGAAAGAGGAAAGGGTGGGGGAAGGTGTTTTAAGGGCTTATTTTACTTCTCATTATCCTGTTCTGATTTTGTTAGTAATAAATTCACTTCCTATTTCTAAGTTGAGCCTGTTTTGCCCATGATGATATTTGATGACTGGTGTCTCTCTTGTTCCTTATCTCCACTCATGACCCTTTGTTAAACTTTCTCTGCTGTCACAGTGTGACTTGGGTTTTGCCAATTTTAATATATTTAATTTATCTTAGAGATGGGATTTAGGAGCAGAGGCAAGGCAGGCTTAAAACTTAAAAGGATATAAGAAGAAATTTATTAATAATACAAAAAGGATTCAGAATAAGATTTCTAGATTATTCCCTCCTCCCCCTTCCTTCATTCCACATTTCTTAACAACAACATACAGAAA
>JAOTQP010000001.1:77480899-77512961 GCA_026413545.1 Cichladusa arquata
GGGATCTCTGCTCTGGGGATGGATCAGGGATCTCTCCCCTGGGATGGAGCAGGGATCTCTCCAGGGGATGGAGAAGGGATCTCTCCCCTGGGATGGAGCAGAGATCTCTCCCCTGGGATGGAGCAGAGATCTCTCTCCTAGGGATGGAGCAGGGATCTCTGCCCGGGGATGGAGCAGGGATTTCTCCCCGGGGATGGAGCAGAGATCTCTCCCTGGGATGGATCAGGGATCTCTCCAGGGGATGGAGCAGGGATCTCTCTGCCCTGGGATGGAGCAGAGATCTCTCCCCTGAGATGGTGCAGGGATCTCTCTCCGGGGATGGAGCAGGGATCTCTGCCCGGGGATGGATCAGGGATCTCTCCCCTGGGATGGAGCAGGGATCTCTCCCCCGGGATGGATCAGGGATCTCTCCCCTGGGATGGAGCAGGGATCTCTGCCCTGGGATGGATCAGGGATCTCTCCCCTGGGATGGAGCAGGGATCTCTGCCCTGGGATGGATCAGGGATCTCTCCCCCGGGATGGAGCAGGGATCTCTCTCCTGGGGATGGAGGAGGGATCTCTTCTGGGAATGGAGCAGGGATCTCTGCCCGGGGATGGAGCAGGGATCTCTCTCCTGGGGATGGAGGAGGGATCTCTTCTGGGAATGGAGCAGGGATCTCTCTCCAGGGGATGGAGCAGGGATCTCTCTGCCCTGGGGATGGAGCAGGGATCTCTCCCCTGGGATGGAGCAGGGATCTCTCCCCTGGGATGGATCAGGGATCTCTCTCCTGGGATGGAGCAGGGATCTCTCTCCTGGGATGGAGCAGGGATCACTGCTCTGGGATGGAGCAGGGATCTCTCCCCTGGGATGGAGCAGGGATCTCTCCCCCGGGATGGAGCAGGGATCTCTCCCCTGGGATGGATCAGGGATCTCTCCTGGGGATGGAGCAGGGATCTCTCCCCTGGGATGGATCAGGGATCTCTGCCCGGGGATGGAGCAGGGATCTCTCCCCTGGGATGGATCAGGGATCACTGCTCTGGGAATGGAGCAGGGATCTCTCCCCAGGGATGGAGCAGGGATCTCTCCAGGGAATGGAGCAGGGATCTCTCCCCGGGGATGGAGCAGGGATCTCTCTCCTGGGGATGGAGGAGGGATCTCTTCTGGGAATGGAGCAGGGATCTCTCCCCAGGGATGGATCAGGGATCTCTGCTCTGGGATGGATCAGGGATCTCTCCCCAGGGATGGAGGAGGGATCTCTTCTGGGAATGGATCAGGGATCTCTGCCCGGGGATGGAGCAGGGATCTCTCTCCAGGGGATGGATCAGGGATCTCTCTCCAGGGGATGGAGGAGGGATCTCTTCTGGGAATGGAGCAGGGATCTCTCCCCAGGGAACCCCAGCTCTCCAGCCCCCTCCCCTCGGGCCGCGGCTCCATCTTGCTTGCAGCAGGAACGGATTTCTTCTGGATTCGGATCCATGCACGCCCGCACTCCGGGCTCCTCGGGAGAGAGCAGACCAAGCCGTTAATCACCGCTCGATATTAAGTGTGCGGCACGTCGGGGGTGCCGCCGCCGCTCTCCCGGGACGGGCGGCAGCCAAGGCCGCAGCTCGCCGTGGATCGGATGTTCCCGGTGCGTCCTGTGAGCAGCTAAATAATTAATTCTCGGCTTGCTCGGGGAGGTTAAAAACCGAGGAGTGGTGGCGGGAGGCGGCACTGGATCCCGGCGGTCCCGGAGGCGCAGCGAGCAGCACCGGCACCGGCGGGTTCGGTCCTTGCCATTCCCCTCCCAGCACGGGGCTCTAGGACAGGTAAAACCACGGATAAAGCACTGGGAACGAGGACACGGCAATAAAAAGGGTGGGACAGGGGCAGAGGGATGTGCTGGTGGAGCAGGAGGGGAGGAAACCCCGAGGAAATGTGGGGTGTCCTGGCTGGGCATAAACTTCCCGTGGGACGGGGAGAAAGGGGAAGGGAGCTGGAGTGGGGTGAGCATGGCTGTGATGGGAGGGGATCTGTGCTTGTGCACGAGGAGAGGAAATGGCTGCAAGGACAGGGGTGTTAGAGGGGATTGGGAATCCCAGGATGATGTTAGAAGGGATTGGAAACCCCAGAAGGATGTTAGAGGGGATTGGGAATCCCAGAATGATGTTAGACAGGATTGGGAATCCCAGAATGATGTTAGAGGGGATTGGGAACCCCAGAACGATGTTAGAGGGGATTGGGAACCCCAGAATGATGTTAGACAGGATTGGGAATCCCAGAATGATGTTAGAGGGGATTGGGAATCCAGAACGATGTTAGAGGGGATTGGGAATCCCAGAATGATGTTAGAGGGGATTGGGAACCCCAGAAGGATGTTAGACGGGATTGGGAATCCCAGAACGATGTAGCGTTTTAGATAAACAGGGCAGAGGGCAGAGGGGCACTGCAGGATGGGGAAGGGCAGCCCTCATCTCCAGCTGCCCTTGGAGGGACTCAGCAAGGTGGGAGGCAGGGAGCCACGGAGGTGAGGCTGGCACAGTCCCTCCCTCCCCCCGGGCTGGTGTCACGGTGCAGGTGAGGCTGGCACAGCCCCTCCATCCCACCCTGGGTGGTGTCACTGTGCAGGTGAGGCTGGCACAGCCACTCCATCCCCCCTGGGTGGTGTCACTGTGCAGGTGAGGCTGGCACAGCCCCTCCATCCACCCTGGATGATGTCACTGTGCAGGTGATGCTGGCACAGCCCCTCCATCCACCCTGGGTGGTGTCACTGTGCAGGTGAGGCTGGCACAGCCCCTCCATCCACCCTGGGTGGTGTCACCGTGCAGGTGAGGCTGGCACAGCACATCTGAGCACAGCTGAGGGTGACATGGCACAGCCCCTCCAGCCTGGCACAGCCCATCTGTCCTGGACCTGCCGTGGCTCCACACAGGGGTGCCCACCTTGGAGGGGTGCCCACCTTGGAGGGGTGCCCACCTTGGAGGGGTGCCCACATTCCCGTTTTTGTCCCTTCCAAGGAGCCACCAGCGGGGTGGGCAGCGGTGGCACTGTCCCCTCCGCAGGTGGCTCCTGTCCTGGAGCTGTGAGGGGTCACCCACAGAGCAATCCTGCATCCAGGAGCCATCCCCAGCCACAGCCGCTCACCCCGCGGGCTGGAGGGACTGACTGGCGTTCAGGACAGAACTGGGTCACCGGGATTTAAGCAGGTTTAAGGATGCTCCTGCACAGGTTGGGAGCGCTGGGGGGGATTTGTCCCCCTGTCCCCCTGCTCTGGGGTGCTGCTCTGCCCCCCTCACTCCCCCCGCTCTGCCAGACCCTACTCACCCTCCTGGTCACTGCTGTCCCCACGGGAAGGCACAGCCTCCGCTCCTGCCCCGCTCCAGCCGCCACCAGCCCCATCTGCTCCGGGGTCAGAGTCCCTCGCTGTGCCGGGTACCAGCGCAGCTCCAGCCCCTCTGCCTCCCCGGAGGAGGGAGGAGCGGCTTCGGAGGGCTGGACGGGGTTATCCGAGGGCTCCCCGCGCTGGGACACGGGAGAGGGCGAGGAGCAGGAGCCGATTTCAGGGGCCCTGCGGAGGAATTTGCCTCCCAGCCAGCAGAGCAGCACACGGGCTTTAATCACAGGCCTAATCAGCGCGATGCAGAGGGGCCAGAGAGCCATTAAATTTCAATGCTTGGCTGGTTCGCTGGGAGGGGAGGTGCCCATTGTGGCCACAAGGGCTGGCACGGGATGCGGGAAGGGAACTGGCACCGGCACTGGGCTGCCCTCCTCTCTCCACCGTCCTCTTTTCTCTCGCAGACACAAAACAGGATTGGAGCCACGACCCCCAGACAAGGAGCTTTTCTTCCCTTGACAGGCTCCGGCTGCCTGAAACAAAATATCCGGAGCTGGGATTCATTGGCTGAGTCCCGATTCACCAAACAGGACCCAATTCACCAGCCCAGGGTCCCAATTCACCAGCCGAGCCCACATTCACCAACCAACATTCCTCATTCATGGTCTGAGCCCACATTGATGATCTGAGCCCACATTCATGGTCTGAGCCCACATTCATGGTCTGAGCCCACATTCATGGTCTGAGCCCACATTGATGATCTGAGCCCACATTCACCAACCAACATTCCTCATTCATGGTCTGAGCCCACATTCATGATCTGAGCCCACATTCATGGTCTGAGCCCACATGCAGCAGCTGAGAGCCCCCATCACTGGCTGAGTCCCGATTCAATGGCCCAAAGTCCCAACTCACCACCCGAATTTTGATTCACCAACCAAATTTCCAAACTCACCAGGCACTGCTCAGGAGCACGGAGGGCTGGAGAAGGAGGTGGCAGCAGCTCAGAGGTCTCTGTCAGGCTGCACACCCCGAATTGTGCTCAAAACCTTGGGTGCAGGACGCTGCTCCTTTGGGATTACAGGCTGGGCTGTCCCTCCCTGAGGTGCCAGGAGCTGGCAGTGCCATGTCTGTCCCTTGTCCCCTTCTAGACACCTCTAGGACACTTCCTTGCCTGAGGGCTGGCCCCACACCCTTTCTCTCAGAGGAATATTTGGAATTTGAGGCAGGCTGTGTCCCTTCCCCTGCTTGGTGCTTCTGTCCCACATCTCCCAGCACGGCACAGGCTGCTCCAGTCACACACAGTGCTTGGATGGATCCCATCCCTGCTATCCCAGCTCCCCAGGGAAGGAGGGTCAGGCTCGAGGAAGCATCCCAAACCCTGCTGGAGCATCCCTGATCCCAGCACAGAGTGGTGAACCCCAGGATGCTTCCCAGTGTGCCAAAGGTTTGGGAGGGGCCGTGTCCTGGAGGTCACTGTGGGGAGCTCCTGGGAGCACCTCTGGTGACATCCCCGTGTTCCCACCAGTGCTGGGCTGGGAGGAGCCTGTGACTGGTAATTGTTCAGCCAGAAAGCACGGGAATCCTGGTATTTAGTGCTGGGAAATACCAATTACTCCATTCCTCACAGCCTGGCCATAACAGGGAGCAATTCCAGTATTAAACTGACTCTGCATTGGATTTAAAGAGAGGAGAAAAGCAAAATCCTCTTAACTTGGTGAACTGTAAAATGCCCAGTGTGGGAACAAGGAGCTGGGCATGTGCCCACTGACGCCAGGACAGCTCCAGGCACGGTGGCTCCCCTGTGTCACTGGGCTGACTGGTGCCACTGGGACAGGGACAGAGCAGGGCACGGCCCCAACAGCACCACAGACAGCTTGGGAACAGGGGCAGGAGCAGAACTGGCCAAGGCTGAGCGTGACCCAACCCTCGTGAGAAAAGGGAAAATAAAGACAAGGGACGGCGAGATTTTGGAGGAGCGGGAAGCAGGATCTGGTGGGAGGCAGGTTTAAAAGTGAAAGGAGTTAAGGAAACTGGCAGTGCTTCAAAGGAACGCTGCAAGCAGCACACACAGGAGCCATCCCAACAGGAAACGGAGCAGGAACCAGCCTGGCTACATCACAAGCTCCTCACTGACCTCAGGCTCGAGAAAAAAGGTTTTTGGGAAGTGGGAACTAGGTCAAATTGCTAAGGACAGTTACAAGGGGAGCATAAGCATGTGGGGAGACATCAGAAAGGCCAAATTGAGATGGAAATAGGCAGGAATCATTAAGGAGAAGAAGAAAAGGCTCCATCAGCAGGAGAAGGAGGAAGGGAGTGTTGGTCTGGACCCAGGGAAGGAGGAAGGCAGCTGGCAGAAGAGGCTGGGAATTCAACGGGACCCCTGGCTTGTTTTAAAACCTTTCAGAAGGTTTTAAAGGCTGATAGCCCAGCCTTGAGAGGTGCCAAGTGCCAGCAGATGCCCACCACAGCAATGAGGTGCTGTGCTGCCACTGAGAGAGCAGCAACTGCAGAAATAGGAATATTGAACAGCACACCCAGACTGCTTCTGACTCTCAGAACCTCATCCTGGGGTGCTTGGGAAACCAGCTAAAGGCACCTGAGAGCTGTTAGGCAGAAAGCAGTTAAAGGCACCTGAGAGCTGTCTGGTAGCACAGGGATGGCTGGGGGTTTGCAAGAGCTGGTCCAGTTTGGGGCACGTCATGTAAGGAAAGATGGAAACCACTGGAGAAAGGCCAGGAAAAGCAAGAAGAGAGACCCAGGAAAGAGTGGTGTGGAGAGCTGGAGACCCAGGGAGATGTGGGAGCAGAGTGTGAAAGACCCCACAAGTCCCTGACAGGAGGGGGCAGCTGGGTGGGGGTCAGGCTCTGCTCCCAGGGAACAGGGACAGGGCAAGGGAGAACAGCCTCCAGCTGTGCCAACAGTTCAGGCTGGATATTGGGAAAACTCCTCCATGGAAAGGGCTGCCCAGCCCTGGCACAGCTGCTCAGAGAAGCTGTGGCTGCCCCTGGGTCCCTGGAAGTGTCCAAGGCCAGGCTGGATGAGGTTTGGAGCAGCCTGGGATAATGGAAAGTGACCCTGGAATGGGATGAACTTTAAGGTCCCTTCCCACCCAAACCATACCAGAACTCAGTGATTCAATCTATTTATACAATTTGCATCTATTAAAGGAATCTGGAGCCACCCTGCAGGAGCACTCAGGAGTCTCTATCACCTTCTGCTGGGAGCTACAAAAACTCAGTGTGAAAATGCAGCGCTGGTGTCAGAGCTGAGAATTTCACAGGAGGCAAGAGGCAGCAGATGGGACAATCTGGTGGGCTGAGGAGCAGGGAGAAGCAGTGAGACAACACTGGCTGCCATGGCAGACAAGACCAGTCAAACTTGGTGGGGTTTTGTTGGAAAAGAGGAGATTTCAGGAAGGATTTGGGAGAAGATGCAGAAATTCTTTTGTAGCTTCCTAACTCCAGCTCTGCATGGTGGCCCAGGTGTGGGGGGAGAAGGGGGTCTCTGGAGGTGTCTGCTGTCCTCAGGCTGCTGAATGTTGTACGTGGGATGGGTGGGAAGAGGAGAGAGCAGGACAAAAGGACAAAAGGAGCTGTGGGGTAGCAAGAGCTGGGAGGGGGAAGATGGAAGTGCTGCAAAGTGTGGTTAGAGGGGAAAGGGGAAAAGCAGGATGGGGCAAAAGGAGGAGAAGGGGAGGCTGAAGGGTAAGGAGAGTGAGGATGAGGAGGCACAGAGGGTCTGGCAGAGGGCAGTGGCTTTAGGGAGCCAAACACCTGGATCTGGGAGAGGGGACAGTGCTTTCCCTGCTGGCTTGGATCCCACTCTGCTCTCAGCCATCCTCAGGGCCTCAGTGGCTCCCTGACAGCTGAGGAAATCCATGCTGAGACAACTCTGCTGCCAGATCCCTGCTGGCCTCAGCACATTCCCAGGGATTCTCCAGTCTCCTTTGGAAACAGCCTGGAGATCCCTCACGGAGAGCCAGTGGCATTTTGCTTCAAAATGACCAAGTGAATCTTGAAGGTGGGCTGAAAATGGAACCCAAACTGGCTTGTTTTTCTCCCTGTTTTACGAATTATTGAATTATTAGTGAGGAATTAGTGAATTATTATGAATTGGTGAATGATTCTCCACAGCCAGGAGCAATCAGCAGCAGCAGCACAGATAAACCCAGTGAAGGAGGCCTGGGTGACACGGGGACACGGGCTGGGAACAGAGGGGGGCTGGGAAGGAATGCCAGGAGAGGCTGTGGAGCTGAGGGTTTCTGGGAACAGGTTGGACAAACATCTGTCAGGGAAGGTTGGGGCTGAGCAGATTTTGCTAGAGGCAGGTGTTGCTTCATCTGAGCGACCCCTCTGGCCTCATGCTCAGTGATCCTGCTTTTCTTCCATCACAAATGTCAGCCCAGCGTGTGGAGCAGCTTCATCAGCTCAGTCCTCATCCTTTTTTCCAGCATTTTCCACAGTTGCTCCTTTCACCAGAGATAACATTTGTTTACATGGATATGAGCAAGCAAAAAGTAAGATTTAAAATGGGGGGGAAAAAAAAATTGATTTCCTCAATTTTTCTTGTATTTTCCAGTTGTGTCAGTCTCCCATGAACTCTTCCAGCACAAGGAACACCCCGAGGTGAGAATAACTCCATCCTGAAGATTTGGCCTCAGGCAAACAGAAGGTAAAGGAGGGAGATGGGAACTGATGGGAACTAAAGGCAGCTCAGGTGTCCTGGCCATTTTACCATGCCCTCAGGATCTAAATCCATATTTATTTTCCTTGCCCCATCCTTTGTGTTTTGTCCCTGCAGCCCAACCCAAATCACTGCATGATCTGCAGCCCCACAGACTGCAGTGTCTGGAAATACCTGCAGGATTTGGTCTCACTGGCAGCACTTTTCCCAACCCTGCTGAGCTAAAGGAGAAGGGAAAGCCCAAAAGTGACTGGTTTTCCCTGAGTTTTCCTAGAGAAAAGGGCTCTGGGAAGGCAGGAGGGCTGGAGGCAGCGGGAACATCCCTGCCTGTCCCAGACCCGCTCCCGTTCCCTCTCCCAGGGAGGGACCTCCGGCCTCAGCAATTCTTTTGAAACCCTGGCTCTTGCATTTCCTCGGAGAAACGCAGCACCTGGTTCAGCTCATCCATTATTCCTTCCAGCTGCTCTTTGCTGCTGTGTCAGGGCGGGCATTGAGGAGGTGAATTTGTCCCTTTCTTTTCTTCCCTGGCCATTGACTCGCCAACATCTGCTCCCGTTAACCCTCGCTGGCCCCACAGCTCTGGTGATCCTTTATGACTCCAGAGCATTGGCATTGTGTCAGCAACAGCCAGGGTGTCCTGAGAGAGGAAAACCCTCCTTTTGCTGGGGTGGAATGGGATTTGTGCACTAAAATCCATCCTGGATATCAGCAGTAAGCAGCACTCACAAGAGGTTAATCCAAGTGTTTTCTCCCTAAAAATAATTTTCCACACACTCACATCATGAAACCTGGTGGGTTCATCCCCCCCTCCCTGCCAGGCTCCTGGGAATCACCTCAAACACTGCAAGATTTATTGGTTTTATTTGCTCTGCTGATTTTTTTTCCTCTACTTTTGGGTATGAATTGCTTTTCACCCACTGCTCTGCCATAGGGGCTTCACTGGATACCTATGGATCCCATATGGCTCCTGTGGGAAACAGCTCCACGATAAATACTGGAAATAGGCACGGAGCAGATGGGAGGGAAGGGGCACCAGCTCTAAGAGCAGAATCCTCGCTGCCTTCGCACGGTAACAAGTCCTGGGATGTGGGAAGGAATATAGCAGGAATATAGCAGGAATATATTAGGAAGGACAAGAGGTGTTCTGAGAGACGCAGCCTCACTTTGCATGCGGTTCTGGTCCCCTTCCCGCTGCGGAGAGAAGAAAAAAGAGGATTTTATGTTTCATTTCCAAGGCGTTCCGGGCTCGGCGGCTCCCGAGGGCAGTGCCACGGGGAGGGAACGCGACAGCGCAGACAAAAGGAGCCGAGGCGGCTCCGCTCGCATGCAGATGCGGCCAGGTAGGAACACGCAGCTCCAGGAGCACCGGCACGGGGCAGGGAGCGGCTCCTGAACCGCCAGCTCCTTCAAAAGGTGCCAGAACAATAGCAAGGCCATTTGGACTTTTAAAGATGCTTTCAGCTGCGCGTTTTCCAGCACTGGAGGCGCCCAAGGGAAAGGAGAGAGGCAGCTCCTTTCAGCGGGGTCACAGGGAGGAAGGGGCCGGCACAAGAGGGGTCTGGGGCACACAGAGGACACCAGGAGTAAGGGCAGGATGGGACCTGAAAGGTAACACACACAAATATCGGGAATAAGGGCAGGATGGGAACTGAAAGGTAACACACAAATATAGGGAATAAGGGCAGGATGTGAGAAGAGTAAGAATTTGTGAGAGGAGCAGCCCTGCAGACTCCAAGGTTGGTGCAGAAGGAGGGGCAGGAGGTGCTCCAGGCACCAGAGCTGAGATTCCCCTGGAGCAGCCCATGGTGAGGCAGCTGAGCCCCTGCAGCCCATGGGGGTCCATGGTGGAACAAATAACCAAATAGCTCTGGCAGCCTCTGGAGAATCCCAGCCACAGCGGGTGCATGCCCAAAGGAGGCTGTGACCCCCAGGGAAGCCTTTGCTGGAGCAGGGTCCTGGCAGAACCTGTGGCCCAGGAGACCTAGGCTGAAGCAGTCTGTTCCTGAAGAATTGCACCCTGTGGAAAGGACCAATGGTGAAATAGTTCATGTAGGACTGTCTCAAATATGAAGGACTCCACAATGGAGCAGAGGAGGACCATGAGAAGCAACACCAGCACCATTTCCCAGTCCCACAGTACTTCTTAGGGATGAAGGTAAAAGAGTCAGCAGTGAACACGAGCCTGGGAAGAAATGGGGGTGTAGGTGGAAGGTGATTTTATATTTGTTCTTATTTGTCATTATCCTACTGTGCTGGACAAATAAATTAAATTTGCTCCCCCAAAGTAAATGGTGTTTTGCCCATGATGACAGCCAGTGGGTGATCTCCCTGTCCTTGTCTTGACCCACAAATTACTCAAATAAATTTTTCTCCCTGTCCTGTTGAGAGATGATTGAGATGGTACAAGAACAGAAAAGATGTGGCCACAGAAGAAAAGCTGACTGAATATTTTACATCAGTGTGGAAATCGGAAGGAGCTTCTCCTGTGACAAGTGAGTCATTGAAACAGTCTCAGACTGAAGTGTCAGTGGAGGATATTTTAGAATAAATTAGTAAAATAAAGAGTAAAATATCTCCAGTACCATATGTTATTCATTCGGAAGCTCTGAAGGAGCTCAAGTAGTAAATTGTGTAATTGTTAACTGTAGTATATAATTTATTACTAACATCACCATTAGTAAAGGAATTGAATTTGACAAAAGCTACAGATTTATAAATTTATCATTCAGGAAGACATGTGAAATTATAGGTCTGTACATTTGACTTCCGTTGTCTGAAAATTGCTGGAAACTCTTGGTAGATTTAGCAGAGACATAAATGTACATGGAGCAATAAGATAGAAAACAGAGATTTTGTAGAGGGAAATTGTGGTTCACAAAACTTTTAGAGTTTGTTAAAGAATCAATAAGCATAAAGATAACTTTGATGTAATTGGCAGAGTGGTTTTGGATTTGAAAAACTTTCTGACTTATTCCTGAATATAGAGAGAAATCTATGACAAGATGACAAGAAAGAGTTTTCCCACAGTGGGAGGACACTGCCATTGATGTGTCTGAACGATTTGAAGCAGGACTTGTGATGTTCATTGGAAGAGATACTCTGTGGAAAGATGATATGGAAAAGTTTGCCGATTGCAAAATTATTACTCACTTATTCCAAAGTGAAATTAATTGCAAAGGTTTGCAGAAAGATCTCACAAAACTGAATGAGTCAAGTTCAATGCCACTAAATGCAAAGCAACATAAATGGAGAAAAAAAAATAAATAAAATATGCACAATTTGAGTCTTTAATTACCTGTTATCTTATGACAAAAGCTTTTGGAAGGCTCAGTGGAAAACAGATAGCATAATAAAAAAATACATTATTAAGAAATTATTAGAAACTACAAAAGAAAAACAGAGAACAAAACAGTCACTGTGCTGCTACATAAACCTGTGTTGGGTTAAAAATATAAATTATTCTGCCCATTCTGGTCACTCAGTTAAAAATTACATAGCAGATTATTCTTGGAAACTTGTGCTTCCCACTTCCAGGTGACATGTTCAGGATTATGGAGTGAGCTAGACTAGACCTCAGGTGTGCCTGACCCCTGTCTATTTGACTTTCCATCAATTGATCTACTAAAGGATTTTAAACCTCTCTGCAAACCTTGTGTCTCCAACTCTCCCAAGATCTTTGGAGAAATAACATAAACGGCTTCCTATCAGCCCTTCCCTTTGGTTAATCAAACAGAGAACTTAGGCTTCTTCTCTAAGCAATTTATGGCCCCACAGTCCACACTTCATCTCTGAAGGCCATATTTCCATGTCTTCCAGAATCTATTCCAAATTGCATCCATTTTAGGAGGTCTTCTTTAGCTGAAATCCTTTCTAAAACTTGATTTTTCTTACCTCAAAATGAGTGAAATACGCATATTGCTTTTCACCATTTATTATTAGCAAAGAATTCTTCCCTGGACAGCTTTGCAGGAATATTTAGGTATAAATGTTAATGCACTATAATTGTCCATCTGATCTGTTTGAGCATGGTGGTAGTAACACCAAGATTGTGGGGTTGATCCCCGAACGGGCCGTTCACTTAAGAGTTGGAGTCAATGATCCTTGTAAGTCCCTTCCAAATCAGAATATTCTGTGATTCTGTAATCTAAAAGTACAGGAAACATATAGGTATCTTTCATCGTGGATAATCTAAAATTAGGTTCCCTTTACAGGTGAAATTCATGTCCTTGTACCTTTTTCCTTTAGGCTAAAGAGCAGGGGGAAGAAAAAAAGAAAAAGAAAAGGTTTAATTCATCATCAATCATAATCTTCCTGCTACTATGAACAGAGGAGGAAGACTTCTTGTTTCTGGACACTTTTAGAAACATAGATTGAAGAAAAATCTTTGTCCAAAAGCGTGTTGAAGTACTAATGCATAGTAAATTCAGATGCAGTTCAGCTGAATTGCAAGACTCTAGGTACAAAATGAATATATCAGCATTCATTGGTAATTCGTGGCTTTACACATAGAAGGAAATGAATAATCCCCTAATAGGGGAAAATGAAGGGATAAAGCAGAGGTCTCATGTTTATTTCCTCACTTTAATGACAAAACCAAGAAAAGGGGTAGAAATGTCACTGACAGTTTCATGTGATGGATTGGTCTATATGTCTGAACATTAGGAGCAAGCAACCCTCAATATCTGAAGGAAGACTGCCTAGCGTGTAAACATTAGATAGAATTGAAAGCGGCAGTTTCCACGGGCCCCCTACCACGAGAATGCACAGGGGGTGCATGTGCTTTATTGCTTGACACTCATGCATAAAGACAGCACAGCTTCTGCAATCTAAGTGAATCTCCTTAGGTTTAATGTTCCATTGAAATTTTGCTGAAATGTAAAACATATTTCAAAGGAACAAAACATTTTCTCAAGCAGAGACCATTTTACTGTCATGGTAGATTTTTCTCTTTTATGGAAGCTAATTCCTGAAATAGACATATATTGGAAAAGCCAAACTGCCAGGGTCACTGCTGGCACCACAGAAATGTTCAAAGTAGCATTTTAACATCAAAGAATGCCTGTAATTGAAGCGATCATTCAAAGCACACCAGCAGTGCTGCAGTAGCTGCACCTGTGCAGCACCCAAACCCCTTACAGGCTGTGACAGAATCAGATCTCACTGATCCTTGGTTTTGTTTTTACTTCTACCTTGGACCATATAATTTACAGCATGCATCCTGAATCCACTGTATTGGCATAACTAAGTAGTGTCAAAGGACTGCACAGGGGCAAGAATAATTGGCTGAAGGTGGTGGCATTCTGAGTTTCCTAAACCAGATTTGCTGAGAAAGGCAATTTTTCATGAAACTACAGAGGAGGCATAAAAGAACAGAGTCAGGCTCATATTTGTTTGAAGAACAGTAGGAATGTTTTTCTGTTATATTCTACTTAAGAATAAGAAGAACTGATTAAAATTTCTTTCTTTATTAAAAGGCTTTTTTTCAGCCATGCATTAGATAGCCTTAGTGCACGATTAGTATCAGAAAAACAGTGCACAGAGACTCTGAAAAACAAAAGGTATTTGCAATCTAACAAGACACTTGCAGCATCTGCCTTGTAGAAAACTCACAGGGGAAAATACACATTTAAAAAACAATTTGGTTTAAAAATTGAAATAAGAGGCTTCAGATAATTTTCTGGAGAAACAGCAAGGGATAAAGTACAGATCTATAGAAAGAAAATGCTGGGCAAAATTAAGGCAAACACATAAAAATGAATTCCCATTAGCAACTATCAATGAGACACTTCTAGTCATATCTCATGTTTTAAGAGGATAGCATAACTATTTCAGTATCAAGCTCAAAACTTCATCTAAACGACCATGCTGTGATAATACTTCCAGTGCTTCTCACTCAGCATGTAGGACAAGAGCTTCATAAGAGGTCCATAAAAAGAGGACAAATGTGAAATTTGTAAGCATTATATTGCTTTTTTTCATGATCCTTCAGCTCTATAGCTAGGTACTCTGTTCATATTTCAAGCCAACTGCTATGAGTATTTGTTGTTCTGAAGGGGCTTTTTTCCTCTCTTTCAGTTTTTTTTAAAAAAACTCCCTTTGTGATTCTTAAAAAAGTTAAGAGGTCTCTTGAAGCTGTTAAGTATCATGTGTCATCATCGGGCTGCTTCCACCACGCCCACCTCTTTAGGAGGTAACCTTGCTTCTTTCTGTGAGTCTCACTCCAGAATAACGTTGGGTTAAAAAGTCCTATGAGTGACAGATGTAGAAGCTGCAAGCCAGCTCTCTTGGTTGTTTATGGAGCAAAGGTTGAATTTCAGCCTGTTCACATTTAGGTGCTAAGATAAACAGGTTCTCCCTCTGGAGGCTTTCAAAGACAGCTGCGGTTCTCCATTCATTATGTAGGAACCCTTTTTATTTACCATTGGAGAATGAAGTGTAAAACTTAGTCCAACTTTTGCCTTTATGCCACTCAAACTGGAACCCAGACAAAATATGCTTTTCTTTCATAAAGAGATGGAAACCTTCCTTTAAAACAAAAATTCTCCATGGAAACTGACTTAGGAGCTTTGTACTCTGTTCTGTTTGGGGGTTTTTGTTTGCGATTATTTTTTTTTTTTCCTTATTTTTCCTTTCTTTCCTAACTCTTAAGAAGACCACCAAGAGTAGTAACAACAACACAAAAGCCTGGTTTTTTAGACTATTTTTCCTCCACCATAGCGGTACAGATACTGATAGGAGATTAATCCCTCTTCTGGGGCATGGGGAAATTGGTCAGCTGAAAAGGATTCCAGCTGCAGACCTCCATACTAACAAAGATGATACTCCTCCTGGTGATATGTGAATATTATGAGAATTAGTTACAGATCCCTTTCCTGCTATGTTTACAACTGACTGTGCTACTGCAAGGAACACTGCCAGAGCAATACAAATAGGTTTGCACACTGCTGGGATTAGTTTCAGTAAACTGTTTTGCTTGTGCATCCAACCATGAATCATTTATGACATGAAAGTATAAAGTAACCGACAAACTGCTCACAATAAAATGGGGCAGTGAAGACATTTGTTAAGAGTATTGTTCTTATGATTGTGCTCTTACTGCATCCCTAAAATTCTCTTTCTGTGCTTTGATAAGGGATACTGTAAAACACAAAAGCAGCCAAGAAATGAGGTGAAAAAGAACATACCAATGTCTATATTTTAATTGCATTTGAAAAAAAGGGAGTAGGTAACAGAAGATTACTTTGTTATTAAAAGATTATTGCAAAAGGAAACAAAGTCTGACATCTGCATTCCTATTAATCAATACCTTATTCTTTGAAAATTCCTATTGTTCTTATTGACATTACTTATAAAATATATTGTTCCTATTATGATACAAGTCACGGTGGCAGTGTGTCTTAAAATGGATATGACCTTGTAATATGTAAAAAAGTTAGAAACCAGTTTTATAGACAGCTGAAAAATGATTAGGTAAGGCAGAACTCTACTAAATGATGTATGTTTTGTTTCTCCCATGCAGTTTTTATCTAGTTTGATGTATTCAGCCTGCAGCTGTAACATGACAACACCATGAAACACACACTTCATTCTTACTGATGTGTTGAAACACCCAGGGAAATGCTTGTTGCAGATTTGTTTATTGGTTTTCTTCCATTTCAACTAATAAAAAGCCAGCCATCAATATGGTTTCTGCATATTGCCAAAAGTTGTCTCTGAATGGGGTTAATTTAATCACAAATACTCAGTATTCACAGTAAGGACACCATCATTCATAGACTTTCCTAAAGTAATTGAGTTCATGAAGAGAATAGGACACAAGAGTTGAAATCCCTAATGCCAAAGCCTGAATGGACCATTCAACCGTAATTTTCATGAACAGACGTATCACACACTTTCTGCACTTCAGGTGTTTTATTTTCTTAATTCCCATAGGTTCTCTCCCACTTTCTCTCTGAAAGGATGTTGGTGTGACCTGGTCCTCACTGTCACAGCTGTCTGAGCTCTGCCAGTAAGTGACAGACAGTTCACATACTTAGTAAATGAGTTTCACTTCTAAATGATACTGTTTTCCTTTCCAAAAGTGTCTTCCATACAAGGTCGGTAGAAAAACTTTGGAGGCTCACAGTTCATTAGGGAAATGAGCTGAAGGGCTTGTTGCAGCTGGAGTTTATTTTAAATCACACTGGAATCTGTAAAGCAACAACATCAAAAAATTATTGTCAACAATGCTCTGTGTCTGCTGTGGTCACCTTCCAGGGAATTGATCCAAATGAGGGAGCCTGCAACTCAGGAGTCTGAATTCAAAGCTGTGCTCCCAGGAAAATGTGGTGACAGAAATTGTTGGACTAGATTTTCAGCTGGTGTAACATGGATAACATGGAGATTTTAGGACCTCAAGCTAGTTTCACATCAATAGAAATAAACCAATTTACTGTCTTTCTCTGTACAGTGCAGTACAGTGCATATCAGTATACTGAACATTTAAAGTTGCTGTTTCATGTGTGCACCTGTAGTACAGCTAGGAACAGTATGAGTAGGATCAAGAAGAGTGACAGAGTCCCGGGAGCAGCTGTAAGGTACTCTGGGCCAGAGATAGTCTTTCACCAGTCCTTCTGGTCAAAGGGAAAGTGTTTGAAAGGGCCAGTTGAACCTGGTGAATCAGCAAGTGGTGGTGCCACAGCCAGAGGTTTGGCTACTTAGACCATGGGACTTGCTGTGAGAAACCTGAACTAGTGGGGGCTGTTGGAGTCTGTCAGTCAGAGAAGGAGTGAGCATTTTCTTGCTGATGGTGAGGAGGGCTTCAAACAAGTTGTTAGGAGAGGGAAACTTCAACCCACCCTACTCCTACCAATGTAATGCCAGTGCCAACAAGGGATGTTCAAAGTCTGTAAAGGGATGACAGGTAAACAGGAAAGCACCTGAAGAGCAGCACAAAGAATTCCAGCCACTCCAGCTTGGCTTACTCTGCAGGCCAACATAAATGTCTCTCTGCAAATACACGTAACGTGGAGAGTAAACAATAGAAGTTGTAGACACACATGTCCCTACAGGGCTGTGACCTTATTGACACTACACAGACATGGGAGGATGCTCCTGAAACATGAGCATTGGAGTGGAAGGACACATACTCTTTATGTCAATAATCATCTGGAATGCATGGAGCTCTGCCTGGGGACAGATGAGGAGCTGACCAAGATCAGAATTAAAGGAAAGACAGGGACAGGTGAAGGGACAGGACATTAGCAAGAATCTGCTAAAGGCCACGTGACCAACCATATGAGTGGAAAGGTGTTTTTAAGATTTTACATCTCATTATCCTGCTCTGATTTGTTAGTAATAAACTCAGTTAAAATCTCCAAGCTGAGTCTGTTTTGCCTGTGACAGTAGTTGGTGAGTGACGTCTGCCAGTCCTTACATCAATCCATGAATCCTTTATCTTTTCTCTTCCGTGTCAACCTGTGGAGGGGAGAGATAGAGCAGCATTGGTGAGTGTCTGGCATCCAGCCAGAGTCGACCCACTGCATGAAACTAAAGCTCTGAAAGAATTAAACCTGTCCAAGGTTATCAAGGGCATCAAGCAAAGTTTCTATAGGTAAGTTGGTGATAAAAAGAAGGCAGGGGAAAATGTGGGTCCTCTTTAGAAGGTTCCTGGTTATCTGGAACATGGAGAAGGCTAAGGAACATAGTGATTTTTTTGTCAACAAACCAGTCACATTCTGGGCTGAATCTAAAACAGCATGGCCAGCCTGTCAAGGTAAGGGATTCTGCCCCTCTACTCTGACCTTGTGAAACCTCACCCCAAGGAATGTGTCCAGCTCTGGGCAACATGACAAGGATATGGACATGTCCAGAGGAAGCCACAAGGATGATCAGAGGGCTGAAGCACCTCTCCCATGAAGAGAGGCTGAGAGAGTTGGTGTTATTCAGCCTGGGTAAGAGAAGGCCCCAAGAAAACCTTAGAGCAGCATTTCAGTACCTTAAAAGGGCCACCAAGAAAGACGGAGATGGACTTTTTTTACAAGGACATATAGGCTTTAAAGCGGAAGACAAAAGATTTAACTAGATAGTAGGAAGAAGTCCTCACTATGAGGGTGGTGAGACGCTGAAGCAGGTTGCCCAGAGGTATTGTGGCTGCCCCATTCCTGGAAATGTTCAAGGCCAGGTTGAATGGGGTTTCGAGCAACCTGGCCTGGAGGAAGGTATTCTGCCCATGGCAGAGGAGTTGGAACTAGGTGATCTTTAATGTCCCTTAAAACCCAAACCATTCCAAGATTCTTTGATGCATTTATTCTATGATTCATATCCAAGTGTACTCTATTACTTTTTGTTCTCTCTCCACATTGTCATCTGAAAATGTAAGTTTTTATTCTGCTACCACAGAAATCCGTCATCTGTTGCAAAGAAAATTTATTGTTCAACTTTTAACAATCTTAAGTGCCATATTAAGGTCATTTCTGGGTCAAAATCCTTGGGTGAAAGAACTATGTGGGATAAATACAAACACAAGAAGTTTCTATCTTCTTTTCTAAATTTCTATGTCATAGACATGTTGAGACCCTCATTTACTGTTCCACAGATACAACTCCCCCTCCTGCTCTGTTCAGCTGAGAAACCATTTTCCCTGAGCTGTGCTTTCAAATTTGCCCTTTTTAATTTTTTTTTTTTTGAGACAGTTTCCTGTCATTTCTTCTCACATTTGCTGTTGTTGCTGTTATTTGTTTGCTGTGGCTTGATTCCCTCAGTGAGAACAACTGCTCTCTGAAAGATATTAATTGATTAAACTGCATAATTCAGCGACAACTTGACTGCCTTGCTCTCTCAAGTTTTTTCTTGCCTTGCTTGGATCTTTTTTACCATCTGAGACTGCGTGTCATGGCAAGAAGCAGAGCAGCACTACAGCATTCCTGTGGAGGGGAAAAGGCACTTTCTTTGACCTTAACTGCAGGTCACTCAAGACATATTCCTGGTTTCCCTGTGAGTCTTTGTTTCCTACTGATAGTCATTTCTAGGTGAAATTTCCTTGACACCTGACTCAGAAACATTTTCCTCTTCCCTGGGTATGTGCCCAGCTCCAAGTCAGAACAAAACATGCAGGTGCACTAAGTCTTCTTGCCTGCAGCTGTATGCCCTAATCACCAGCAAGAGGGAACTTACCATGTCAGAAACATGTACCATTCTCCAAACAGGTGCCAGTCTGGATATTTAGGGAGACCAGAGTCCCAGTGTGCACTAGGGTGCTTGGCAAAGCAGACATCTCTGCAGAACCTTGGTGCCTGCCCACAAGCTGACTGCTGCTGTGTGACAGGGCTCAAACTATGAAGTCTCAGCGCTATGAAGATTCTGTGGGAAAGAAGAGTACAGTCCCCACAGAGGTTTTACTCCTCCTGGCTGAACAAACTCAGTCTTTTCTCTTCTATCTGAATGTGTTGACTTGTGCACTGAGTGAACTCACCAACCTCCCTTAACATGGCTGAAAAATGTAATGAAAATATTTTATGTTTTGGAGCACAGACCTGCACTGCAACTGGTGGAAAAGATACAGAGCAGTCATGCCTTGTGAAGCAGAACTCCAGTGTCTACCAACACTCATAGTCCTTCTGCATGTATCAGGGATGGATGATAGTCCTAATTAAACACTTAATGAGCTGATGATTAGAACATTGTGCTTACCTGGGGACATCACATGTTTTCTAATACAGTAGTGTAACCAGCAGAAGAGTTAAATCCCTATAATATCTTAAGTCTCTTGGGTCAGTACATGGCTCTTCTCCTTGCTATATGCAGAAAACAGTTTTATTTCTACATCCAAGCAAGCAGACACTGCTACTGAGTGCTCAGCATCCACTGAAGCCAGTCAGCCTTCACAAAGCTCTAAGCAGCTGTCCTCCAGGAAACTTGCATCTAGCCTATGTGTGATCTGAAATAGAGATTCTACAGGAGTCTAGAGCTTACTACCAGATCCCAGCCATCCCTCCAGCTTCCATGATAAATAATGATCTTTTCCTACTGTCTGGCTGTTTGACAGTATAAAGCAACACTACAGATCACCATACATGTTTAGTACATTTTTCTGTTTACTGTGCTTTGTCTCTTCTCATTTTCTTTACCGTGCTTAACCTCTTATATGCATTTCTCTCCTGCCTCTTTTTTTTAGGCAGCTTGTGTGTGGGTATCTGTATGCAGACTTTTCAAAATGGGTGCTCTGGAAAAGAGAAGAAGTGCAGTAATCTCCTGAACCTACTCTACAAATAAAAATATCTGTCTTCCTTTTCCATATACTCCATGCTGTTTCGTGACTAAAACTAAAACTTAACCTGTCAGGCTTGCTTTAATCCTTAAAAAGTACAGCTACAGCAATGATCTTTGTAGAAGTAAACAGAGATAAGCCTACTCTGAGGAAGTGAAAGGATTAGTTGAATATCTCTGAATGGTACAATCATTCTTTGTAGTGTATCTGTCATGTGTTTATTATCCTACTATGTATCAAGAAAAAAAGTGTCAAAATAAATATGGGCAAACCATATTCCTTAATCAGCCTTCTCTTTCACTGAATGCATATGATTGGCTGTATAGCAGAGCTCCTGCAGAGCTGCATAACACCCAGAGCATTTGCTTACCTGGAGTGGAAGAAGTTCACACAGTGGCTGAAAATCATAAATACCAGGCTCGGATACAGCTTGTTATAGTTTGCTCCACTTCACAAGAATAACCTCCGTGAATTATTTTGACCAACACCATTTTAAGCTAGCACAGCTAAATCATTTTTGCTTTGAATGTCTAGCAAATAATTCATTCATCTCTCAGCAGGTATTCAGAAAATAGATTTTCTTGGCATGCTAAGCAATATACTATCATCAGAACTATCATTGTCCTCTCACTGAAAAGGAGAAATGAGCACATATTTGTGGCTGGAGTGTGAAATCTTGTTTCAGGTTGTTACAGCTCATTTTAATGTATAGTTAAACAACCAGATGATAAACTGCTTTCAGAGAAACTTGTTATTGATCAGATTATTTATTTTCAATACTTTCTTCAATGGCTTTCAATACTTTCTTTCAATTACTTTCTTCAATGGATAAAACCTGACAGTCTTCTTGTAAATTGTGTTTGAAATGAAGATTAACAGTTTTTGTAACATGGCTTTTTCCCATTCCTTTAAGACAGATTGACATTCTGGCATTAAAACACATCAAGACAGAATGTAGACAGGTATAACTGTGGCAGTAAGCGAAATTCTTTTAAACAAAAATGTATCAGAGTCAAACTGATAGTTCAACATCCTGTATTTTAAACACATTAGACAGGATTTTGGAGAAATCATGGACCCAAAAAAGATATCTGCCTTTTAGTGGGCCCAGTGCAAATTGGTTTGGTAAAATGTTTTTAGCAATCGGTAAAATAAGGTTTTGGATAGCCTTCTTGAGGATACTGTGGAGAAAAACAGGCATCCCAAATTGAGTTTATTTAATGATTGAGATTATATGACTTGGCTGGCTACAATATCAGAAGCTAAAATTTGTCAGTCCAGAAGGTCATTCTCTGGGTTCCTTCTAAGATACTAGGAATAGGATTTCACTCTTCTCCAAAGCAGCAGAAATATGGTTTGTTTGGGATTTGTTTTTTTCTATTTTTTTTTTCCTAAATATGATGGAATTATTTTCAGCCTGATGGGCTATCTGGAGGATCACATATGTAGATTTTGACCTATTAAGACAAATTCATTAAAATTATGTTGTATTTTGGAAAAAACAAAATGGCGAGTTTAGGTTAGACCCTTGGAGAATTTTAGAGCTGAAAGCAAATATTTATTTTTAAATTTGATATCCAAGAAACAGAATTAATATATATAACAAAAAAAGGTAATTAGTTTACCAGGGTTGAAGAGTGGGGTGAATTTTCCTTAGATTTCATGACTTGCAGAGCTCGTCTAAGGTATGTTTACAGAAAAATACACTTTTTATTTCCTGGAGGAAAATGTGTCATGTACATTCTGAAAGCAAGGAACTACTCTGCTGAGCAGGTACAGCACTGGGAGCAGTCAGGGAGTGAAAGGAAAAGCTTCGAGAGCTGTAGATTTTCATAGCCAGTAAATCTTCATGGTTACGGAGCAGAAGTCTGAAAACATTCTGTTTCCTTTTGACTATCACATAGTGGAGATTAGATAGTGAAGATTAGGTGGGATCTAAATGCCTATATCATCCTGTGAGTTTTAGTCCATAGCATAAGGACATGTAAATTATGAACTTATGTGTAGTCACATATTTATTTTCTTATAAGGCCATTTATACTGCAGGAAACTAAAAGACTTTTATGTGAGAAGCTGTCATAAGGGCTTGACATAATTATGACCAGTTTATAAGTAGTTTATTTATCTGCTCATCCTTTTTTCTCTGTGACACATTTACCCATGTATGGAACAAATATACCAACCTGCTTCACTATGAAGAATATTTGAAGCAGTAATTGGATACAGGAGAACACATGAAGAGAAAAAAAAAAAAAGTGAGAAAATACCATCCCAAAGTGATATGTGTTTGAAAAAAGGTAATGGGAATATTCAAAGAATCTGAAGCATTTGAAATGCCGGTGACAGCTTTACTTTTAATCACAAGGACATTCTGGTGTTGTTTCTACAAACCTCTGCTTTGATATTTTCCTACCTCCCTTCTTTATATTCTTGCTTATCCTATTACCATTGTCTGTCTCTAGACTGTGAGCTCTGCAGAGCAGAGCATCTCACTGTGTTTGTTTAGTAATGAGGATTCCAATCTCAGATGAAGCCTGTAGTCACTGCTGGAAGACAGCTATAACGATTTTGTATTCACTTCAGAAACAAATGTAATAGAAACAGTTCAACATTTTCACTTCTTTGCAGAAGTCAATATACCACTGTGGGACAATATCCTTTCCTTCCACACTCTGTTCCCACACTCCCCCAGTGCAATGTAACTCTTCTCCCCTGTTGTGTCAGTAAAGGCTGTACTGGCATTAACTTAATCAGTTGAATCATTTATTTAACACTAGTTAAAATTCACAGCCGTGTCTGAGAAAATAATTTTTATTCAGTGGCCAGTTGATTACTTCTACAATACATATGTTTAAAGCAATCTAGAATTACAAAACTGTCCTTCCTGGGCATCTTAACCCAATTTTTAGCATGAACTGATCTTTATAATGATAATATGTGAGTTTTAACAGAAAATAACACTGCTCCACTGTTGATCATTTGAGATGCAGAGCAAGGACAAATAGTGGATTTATGTCTTTAAACTGGAAAATGAGAGGGTTGGGATATGGTTTCCCACGTCAAAAATATTTTCTTTAATATTCTAATTTGGATTTAAGGGAATACTTAAATGGACTACCCAGTTTACCCTCCTACATTGCATCAGTTATTAAATTGATAGTAATATCACTGGATCAGGAGTCGGATTTCAGTACTGGGTTATTCAGTACTGGGTTTGGCTCAGACTCTCACTCTGACACTGAGGATCACGCCAAGACTCCATGATTTAAGTTCCCTAACTCAGGAGCAGTGACTGTGAGACTGTATTTTTCCTTTAGTATTTGGGATATAAAGAGTATAAATAGGGAGTATAGGAACAGAGTAATGCTTCATAAGAGTACTTCTCTGAATGAATTCAAGTACTATTACAATACCAAGAGTAACACAACAGTCTGTTGTGTTAAACAGAAACTTTTGGGCTCATATGATATAATAATATTATAAGGGTCAGGAGGTAGGATGATTTATTAACAACCTGCTATCATTGGTAAAATGGAACTTGAAAGTCTTTAATATTAGGTTGTGACTAAATCTTTGATTACCTCAGGACTGATATCTAGTCTGAGATCCTAAAATATTTGGTCCTTTAAATCACTGTATGCTTGTCTACTTTGTTTTCTGAATAACTGTGGAAAAGCATTTGCATAAGACTGGCAGAAAGTAGGTGTACAGGTTGATGGGCTGCCAGCTCTGGAAATATTGGAGGTTTGGTGGCTCCTTTGAATAGTGATCTGGTTTTTTAATATGAAAAACATAATTGCTTCAAGAAAATCAAACAGAAAATGTCTCTCTGTAAAAAGAAGCAACTGACATGGGTTGTAAATTTTGGAAAACAAATTCTCCTTCTGAAGCATAGAATAGATATGTATGGGAGGAAAGAATAATGAGCTGAAAGCCTTCAGACTCAAACAGGCTTAAAACAACTGCTCTTTGATTTCCTAAAAAATTTCCCAAGCCACTGGGATAATGTACAAAGGAAAGCAGCTTTCTCACCAGTTACTTTCAGAGCCCTTCACCCAACATGCCCATCAGCTGTGGCCTGAGCCTTCTGCCTGTTCAGGCCTGCTGAAATGCCCAGTGCTCCTCACGGGCTGGGCTCGCTTGGTGGGTGGCAGCACCACTTACTCTGCAAGAATGTTTAGGCAATGTACAAACCCCAAAGAGCAGAACCGAAGCTTCTGAAGCCTGGAGAGGTGAGACCTGGAACAGATCAAGCGAATATGACTTCCATCCAACTTCTAGGGTAAGTAATGAACCTTGTAATTTAAGTCAACTTAAAATAATACCAGGATAGAGAACAATAAGGAGCAATAATTAAATCTGGTACTACAAACCAACACAGAGCAAGTGCAGAATGAGCACTTGAGGGGCATGCTAAAGGTCTTTTAATCAAAGCAGATTGATGTTAATTGAAATAATTAAAAAAGAAAAAAAAAAGACTAAATACACAACTTTAAATGAAAAACAAAGAAGAAAGCAACAGCTACTCTCTACTGCCTCTGAAGCAGTGAGGAATAAAAAATATATTGAACAAATAAGTAAATATAAGTTTTTAAGCAAAACAAAAGACAAATGGATCAGAGAAACCTACCAAAATATATTCCTAATGCATTTTCCCTTTATGGAAGCATAGTACTGATATTCACCTGAATTTTTATTAGTTGAACTGGTGTACTGTAATGGTGCAGAAAGATATAATTTTCTTTACTTAAACTTGACAGCAAATGGAGGGACTGAGCACAGTACCAAAAAGCACATTTTTCTTTGTATGAGTGCACTGAGGTTCTTGAAACAAGCTGAGTAAGAACTTCACATATTTTTCCTTGGTTTAGATGTGTGACTAGAGAGGTTACTGGCCCTCACTGCTGCCGGCTGCTGGTCATTTCCCCTTCCAGACCTCGCTACCCTCTCCAGTCTGCTAGCTCAGTAACTAAAAGCAAATTAAAACTGCTCAGTAAATTTAAATGGTAAGTTCTGTACTCTACTGTGTTCTTTTTAATTTTTCTCTTTTTTTTTTTATTTATTTTCTCTCACGCCTTTTAATTGAAACGGAGTAGAAAGTGACAAATCATGCAGATTGAAGCTGTGGCAACCTCCAGTAAGAAGCAGGAGCAAGTAGAAGTTGCTTTTCAAGCTGATATCACTACATCCAGAAGACAATTTGTAAGTAAGCTGTTCCTTGTCCGAGTGGCAAGTGCTAATTTTAAGGTTGGATTTTCCTAGCCCATGTTCCCATGCAAGCAATATTTTTACAACAGGAAGAGACAGGAGGAAGATTTGAAAGTAGTTTTCAAGAAAACAAGAACTTGGATGGACCCTGTGGACACTGCAAGGAACAAGCAGAGCAGATGTGTATGTCAAAGATTTGACTGTGAATCAGTGTTAACTGTGAGTTTCTTCAGAGCCATAACTAGGATTAATATGGGCATAGACAGTGTATGCAATGGTAGGAAAATTGACTCAGCATCCAATAAACATGTGGAGATAAGAAGGCTCTGGGGAGACCTTCCAGCACCTTCCAGAACCTAAAGAGTGCCTATGAGAAAGGTAAGAGAGGGAATTTTGAGAAGGGCATGTAGTGATTGCACAAGAGCTAGTGGCTTTAAACTGGAAGAGAGTAGATTTAGATTAAAGAAAAAATTCACTATGAGGCTGTGAGGCACTGGCACAGGCTGCACAGACAAGTTGAGGATGCCCCATCCCTGGAAGTGTGCATGGCCTGGTCAGATGAGGCTTGGAGCAGCCCAGTCATGAAAGATGCCAGTCTAAGTCACTAATCCTGAAAAGCATTCTGGCCTGCCAGACACTACTTTTCCTATGTGTCTGCAAAGCATGAGACAAGTTAAAATTTGCTTTAGAAGGAATTCAGAAAATACATCTTAATGCTGCTACATGGCAACCATGTCATTGAAAAAAAATTGAACAGGACCTGTTTACATATTCTGGCAGTCTTATTCATACCGAAGAGCAATGCCCACTTCCAACACTGAGAAGTGACTTGTATCAGTGGTGCTAATAATATCAATGGAGGCTGCGTGATAAGAAATATCTCTCTGATATTACTCAAACTCCACAATCTGGATTTCTGAGGTGGATTCAGTTTATAGAGGTGGTTAGTATGGGAGCAGGGTGAATCTTCTGATAAGTTAAAGAACCAGAATCTGTACATTATGCCTACATTTATTCTTGGATTTTTTTATTTATTTTTAAAAAAGCAAAGCAATAATTTTAGTTCAAGTCAATACAAGCATTAATACAATAAAACAGTTCAGTTAGACACATCTCAGATAGCATTCTATTTAAGGAAACATCACAGTAATCACACAGTAAGCTTCAGATGAAATGATAGACTCATGGACTGACAGAGAAGTGAACTAACACTGAATGGAAGAAGGTGCCCCTGCATTAGCACAACTGTACAAATTCATGATCCTGCTTCTCCATATTGAGAATTGCTTGAATTTAACATCTTTTACCATTAATAACAATCTTCTATGTATCCAGCCATCTCTTATAAATACAAATCATAAAACCATAGAAAGGTTTGGGGTGGCAGGGACCTTAAAGATCACTTCCATCCACCTGGCCTTGAAGAGTTCCAGGGACAGGGCATCCATAGCTTTTTTAGAAAACCTGTGCCAGTGTTCTACCACCCTAATTCTTTCTAATAACTAATTTAAACCTTACTTCTTTCAGTTTAAAGCATTACCCTTTGTCCTGTCTCTATATAGCCTCGTCAAAAGTGCCCCTTCTGCTCTGTTGTAACTCTCTTTAGGTATTTGAAGGCTGCTCTAAGGTCTCCTTGGCACCTCCTCTTCTCCAGACTGAGCAACCCCAACTCTCTCAGCCTGTCTTCACAGAACAGGTCAGAGCTTCAGACCTCTGGTCATCTTCGTGTCCTCCTCTAGACTTGCTCAAGCACGTTAATCTCCTTCTCAAGCTGAGGCCCCAGAGCTGAGGGTACTATTCCATGTAGGGCTTCATGAGTGTTAAGGGTGATTCCAAAGCATAATTCTGATATGATTGTATCCTATTAGAGGAGAATTGCAATTACACAATCAGTGAAGGAAGTTCTAACTCAGGCAAACATATCAATGTTTATGATTTAATCATTAGATCATGTTCGTGCCTGGCACAGTGGAAGCTCTGTCCATAGAAGATGACTCCAAGGCATTATAGTAATACAGACATTAAAAATTAGCCAGGGATGAGAAAGTAATAATGCAAAAGGGTAGATTAATTTCCTGCTGATGTCAAATGCAGTCATGCTGACTTTAATGGGACCAAATGAAAGACAGTGTGTGATTACAATATGATAGGATTTATAAATTCATTAGAAAGTACAAATACTCTTCCTTGTTTACATTTAAGTTTTCATTTTAATTGTACCTTAATATGTCTTCCTTGGGAAACAAATAGATGTGACAAATTATGCCAGGTAATTTGTTGTAATAGATGCAAAAAACTAGAACCCTGCTGTGAGCCATCAAACACTTTTGGAGGTCAAAACCATACTGTTTGGTTCTTAGTTCTGAGAAAGAAATTATTCTGGTAATGTTACCTGGATACCAAACTGCACACAGACACTTGACTTTGCTGTTAATGTGTTAAAAACACTTCTTCAGCAGCCACCTGCTCACAAGCAATTGCAGTGGACTCTCGCACTCTTGCTATGCAGGGAAACTGCTTCTCCTTCTGTTATAGCTGTTGGTAAAGTAAAGCCATATACATTGCTTCCAGCCTTAATTCCTTGAAAGATTATTTTACAAATGCTTCCTTCTCACATATTTTTTTTTAATTTACATTCTTTTTTTAATATCTCCATTGGAGCCTGCCCTTTTCTCTTATCCTTTCCATTTCTGATATCTCAGCAGTGGCAATTCTGACGCTGTGGACATAAGAGTCTGCATTAATGTTATGCATTAAAAGCTAAACCCATTAGTGCTTATACAGAGAGATATATGATGGCCTCTAGTGGTTCTCCGTATGTGTGCAGATCCAATCTTCAATACCCCTCTCATTTTATGACTATGCATCCAGGAAGAAAAAAATTATTGATGTCCAGCTGTTATCTTTTATGAACAAAAACCTTTTGGCAACAGTAAAGAGAACTGCATATGTCCAGAAGAGAGAAGGTGATCTCCTCCATCAAAATATAAGCTGGAATGTTGCTAAGCGCCGCTCAGAGAAGTCAATAGAACGCAATCACAAATCACCTAAAATGTTCCTCGTCCTTTGGACTGCACCAGAGATGAGATCATTCATTCTGAATGGAGGCATCCTTCCTGTATTTGACAGCCAAAATCATAGCGACCTTGGATGCAGAATGGGTTCCCAACTCTGTTTCCAGATGAAGAACTGCAGGATGACTGACTCTTGGCCAACAAATGCGTCAGTCTCCTCTTTTTCCTGAGTCACATCCAGGTCTGTACACGAGTCTGTGCCTACAAATGAAGATGCATGGAAGAATCTTGGCTCTCCTAGCCAGGCTGGGTATTAGATGTTCACACAGAGTACATCAGTAGTTCTCACTGCAGTCCTTCAAACCTAATGTACCTGTCTCTCAGCTCTGATTGCCACATTGACAAATCTGTACCCTTCAGGACCCAACTTTGGCCAGAGTCAGAAGCTCCCTGATCCGAACGGCCAAGGAATTAAAATATTATGGCTAGCAGGATACTCCTCTGCACATTGGTGCAAGCATTCAGGCTATTTGCCCCTTAGGAACTCCTTCACAGAGACCTGTACACTTTGTCAGAGCAGGTTTGCCTACACAAGAGGAGAAACATCATGTTCCATCTCATTTCAACTCTGTTACTCTCTGAAGGATGTGTTGTTCCAGGCCAGGAAATATTTTGATTTTAAAATGCAGCTATGGCATGTAGACAGTTTTCTTCTGAAAAAAAAAATGAATAGTATGGTGAGTAAAGCTGAATAAAAAAATATTTATGGCAGGTTAATGGGCAACGTAATGTTACACTACCCATGTGATTCTTCAAAGTCCTTTTGATCTACTAATGTTGACATCTCTTTACATTATAGCTCCCATATTTTAGGAATTTTGATTACTTTAGTTCAAAAGAAATCTGCATTCCCAATAATTTGGCATCCTCTATTGTTAAAAATTATCCACAAGAGAAATAAAGAACCATGGCAACAAGAAAAAAAATACATTAAAGATATAAATCTCAAAGCATTTCAATTCCTTATTCTTTCTTCTTATTCTTCTTTTTTCTTTAAATTGTACATTTTTTTACTCTTTTTACAAATTCAAGCTTTGGGTTTTGAGACTTATTAGGTAGAAAGGCACAAGGAAAATTAAAAAATGGAATATTCTATAGATATATCAGTCGATGACAATCTCAACTTTCTATTTTATTATAGTTGCAATATACTTAAGTATAGTTTTCAAATTTCTTATTTACACAGATGACCAAGTTATGTCCTTAAATTTTTATCAAAATATCCAAGCATAGGGTTTTTAAGGACTGAAATATTAGAAGACAAATTCATAATGCCATAATTTCTTTCTCAGAAAGGAAAAGAGTCTAACAAAAAGTCATTTAGGACAAAATAATGATAGGTCTTGAATCTTGACATTGATATCCTATCAACATAATTAACAACCAAGGTGCAGATTGCTTGGCTTTTGGCTTCTCAAGAATTCAGAGGGTAAAATATAAGGTAATATGGCTGAGGGAAGTCAGACATGAAAAGATGACAGGTGAAAGGATGACAACCCTCAGAAATTATCTAAACCCCTTCTTTCTACATTGTAAGACATTCTAAAGTATTTTGAACAATGTTGAAAAATTGTCAAGAAAATGCATTTCCAGCTGACCTCTGTTAATTTTGGTCTCAACCTTCCCTACTTATTTCCCAACAAAGTTTTCTGGTTGTAATTTTCTAAGTGTGATCATTGCTTCTCATCTGCCACACAAGGTCTGTGCCTATGTCTCTTTGTTTATTTGCATTTTTTTAAGACATAAATGCATTTGCAAAAATAATTCAATTAAAAACAAAACAAAACATTCATACAAAAAAGCACACTATGAAAATAACTTATTTTAGTAAAGAATATTTGCATATAGATAATTTACAAGTAGCACCCAGTTAGCTACCCACAACAGTGAGCAATAAATATTTTATTCCGTATACCAGTGGATGATGATATTGAAACACTTTCACTTTTGTCTCCAGACTCATCTCGTTCCCTCTGGTACAGTGTATTACTTGTTTTGCTGACAGCAAACACTCAAACATCTGACATTAGATCACTTTCAATTAAGTGTGTTAGAACCAAACACTAAAGCTCCAGGGAAGAGGCATTTCGACTTAATGCCAGTTAAGTATAGGCTGTCCCTGTACTGGAAAATACAGGTGATTTGAGACAAGTCCTTTAGACTGTCTAGATTGCACAGATCAAAACTCTTTATGGATTTATTTATGTTTGACTCTTCCTTTTCAATTTCCTTATTGTGATATATGGTTTTACTTATTCTTTTCCTAGATCCACACTTGAAAGCAAAACACTGAAGCTATGAATTTCAAGGCGAAAAAACAATGTATCAGCAAATTCTTTTCAAACTGCACCTAGCTGAAATGGCTTTTTTATTGCTATAAGCATAGAAAAGATATCTAATAGAGATTAGAAGTGGCTAAATGAGCTGTATGTGGGGGAAGAATCACTTAAACAATACGACAAAGCATATCTATATTCTTGATATAATGAATGCCTTCTTATAGGGTATTACTGTACAGACTATTTGAGGAGATTGTGCGCTTTATTCTATCTTGGTCACTATGTGCTGAGCTGAAGAGTTTTAGAGAACTGGACAAGACATGAAGCTGATGATATAGAGCCTAAAAAATTGGCCTGATTCACAGTGTTGCTGAGAGCCTATTGAAGTAATTGGCTCCACAGCCACTAAGCACTCCTGAAAATAAACCATTTTCTCTTGCAGTCACTAGTGTGAAATGAAGCATGACCCAAAACACCTGCCATCTACAGCTGGTTGGAAAGTTCAAGAAGCTTAAAAGGAAATGGAAAATAAGATTTTCACTTTCTCTTCTATTTTAATGTAATTTTTATGTAGTTGTTTCCCTTTGCTTATGAATGGAAACCCTAATTGCAGATCCTCACCCTAGAGAATTTCTCTCACCCAGCACAAACCAAGCTGCCAGTTTGCTTTGAAAACTATGTAGGTTCAAAAATATCAAGCCTGGGACATTATTGAAAGGGGAAGGTAAATAACTGTCTTATTATCAGGAAGCTGATACGTGGCTGCTTCACTTGTGTCTTTTCTTATGGTACCAGGAGAGTCTGTTTTCCTTCCATGCTGTCCCTTTGCTACCGTTAACAAATCCTGCACTGAAAGTCTTGTCCCTAATGAGGTCAGGAGTAAAACTGTTATTGACTCTTAGAGCCAAGGATTCAGTATCTTTATGTATTTTTCCCTCCATTAAGTGATAGATGTTTGTGTTTAGAATGGATAATTAAATAGTCATTGTAATGTACCCTAGTAGTGCTCTTTGGACAAATTTCAAACTTTATATTTAAAGAACCAGACTCTGAAACTAAGCAAAATTTGTACTTAATTACTCCTCTGTAGATGTATTAGGTTTTTGTCTTTTTCACAGAAAACTGGCCACTATTTTTCCCCTGAGACAGAAGGCCCAGTGACATTCTGAGTTAAATGGATGCCAGTTGAGGCAATATTAATACAATTCGAGTAGAAAGCACCAATAATTTAAATCCATTGTGACAAACTGCAGGAAGAATCACGTTGTTATGTTT
>JAOTQP010000001.1:77513542-77534615 GCA_026413545.1 Cichladusa arquata
ATAATATAATGTAATGTAATGTAATATGATATAATATAGTATAATATAATATAATGTAATATAATATAAATAATTTCAAAGCCAGAACTACAAGAGTGTGAATTTTTTTTAAATATTAAAATGGGAAGAAGTTTGCCTAACAAAGTAAAGACATTTCATTGAAGATTAAAGAGCAGTTCAGGTTTTGTGAAGAAACTACAAATTTGTAAGTACGACAGTGTTCTGGGCATGCTCAGTTGGACACTGTCATGATAGTGGTGAAATAATTTCTTTTGTGATTCCATCCACTGTCTGCCAACATCCTCAGAAAACCTTTTTGCTATTGTGTTGTATGAGAATGTTTAACCTACTCAGATGAGATGAAGTGCCAAGAAGGTGACTGTTGGAACAGTTGTAACAGATATTAGGTGAGGTAGGGCAGTTGTTGCAGTCCATAATTTGTAGGCTCTCTGATTTTGTGGAAAGTTTATGTGGGAATCAGGTCTAGATAGGGATATTTGCCTATAGATATATGTATGTAGGCTCCAACATGTACATCAAATGTCTTAGCTCTTCTGCAATTAACATGATCAAACAATGACATGGAGTGATTCACTCACTTTCAAGAAGATATGGTTGCCCACTTGTATCTAGGAGATGGAGATGCTCTAGGGTACTGCCATGGTTTAATCCCAACCAGCAGCTAAACCCCACACAACCAGTGGTATGATGGTGAAAATACAGTGGGATGGGAGAGAGAATGGGAAGGGAAAATGGGAGAAAACTCATAGGTCAATATAAAGAGAGTTTAAGCACTAAAGCAAATGTTGTTCATCCAAGTAAATCAGGCAAGGAGTTCATTCATCATTTGCCAGGGGCAGGCAGGTGGTCAGCCATGCCCAGGAGAGCAGGGTTTCATCACATTTAATGGTGAATTGGGAAGACAAACACCATCACTCTGAATGCCCCCTCCTCCACCTCCTTCTTCCCCCAGATTTCTATGCTGACCATGATCTCATACAGTAGGGAATATGGATGAGAGTGGTGCTTCTATTTTCTTTTCTGTCCTGGTGGCAAGAATTATTGGTGCATTTATACTTCAAGACTGCATATAATTTCCAATTTGCTACTCAGAGCAAATGAGACCCAGGGTATACATGGGACAGTCCTGAAGGTATACAGCAGAAGCTAAAGTAATTTAACCCCAATGAAACAGTGAAATCAGAATAAAATTATGCATTTTGGTTTCTTTTTGAAGAAAATAAAAACTCTGTTTTTCAGCTTAATTTTTAAATAAAACTTTTGAATGGCCATTGAATTGGAAAATTACACCAACAAATAAGTCAGGAGTTATTGCTGAGAGCATATCTCAAGTTTGACCAAAAAAATAATAAATAAAAGAAGTAAAATAATAGAATTATAGGGTATGCTTAGTTGGAAGGCGCCCATCAGGATGATCAGGTCAAATTCCTGGCTCAACACAGGACCACTCCAAGAACCAAACCATGTAGGCATTGTCCAAACTCTTTCAGGCTTTGTGCTATGATGACTTCTTTGGGGAGCTTGTTCCAATGCTCAACCACCCTCTGGGTGACGAATTTTAATATCTAACATAAACCTCCCCTGACACAACTTCCTGCTGTTTCCTCGAGTCCAGTCACTGAGTGATCAAGTGTCTGCCCTTCCACTTCCCCTCATGAGGATGTTGAAAATGGCAATGAAGTCTCCCCTCAGTCAATGACAGGAAAAGGCACTGAACACTGTTAACCAAGATTCCCTCCTTTATTAACTCTTGATTCTATAAGATGGATAAAATATTTAATGATAAACAGGTGTTTCCTATTTTTCCTGTGAGGTGACCATTTTTTTTCCTTGAACTTATGTGCCTTATAGCACTCCTTAATTATATGATGAAAGGGAGCATTAGCGCTAATATCACATAAATCTAATAAGCTTTAGTTTTTATGAATTTTTTCTTCATAGTACAATTCAATTTGAGAAACATTGTCAAGATTAAAAATTATAAAAGCTGCACTTAAATTTTGCATCTGAAATTATATTTGGTATAAGAATTTATGGCTTAACCATGAGCTGTCCCTGACCTTTCAACTCAGATACTATTGAGATATGCAAAGGAAAACATTCTGCGTACCTAAATCAGCTGCTTGTACAAGGCATCTATCTCCTTGCTACAGATGAACTGAGAGAAACGGACATTTCTGAGAGGGATCTGACCCATTCAAGAAGGTTCATTTATAACAAAAACAAACAAACAAACACACAAAAAAAACAAAACAAAACAAAACAAAAACAAACAAACAAACAAACAAACAAAACCACCTAGATAGCTAATTTAGAATTATTGTTGAAGTTTATAGACTTAAATTCTGCTTGGCAACCATTAGGTAAAGTGACTGTTAATGAGAATTGCAGACTTGCAATTTCAAAGTTCTTAAAGAAGATGATGATGGAGAAGTCAGAGATTTTAGGTGGCTTTTCTCAAAGCACTGAAATCTTTTATGTCAGCTTGTGACTGATTCCCTACATTAGAAAAGTTAGGTTCTCAATGTTTTAAACATTCTGACCTAATTTATTTCATTAAAGGATAAATTGCAACAGAGAATGGTGGCAAATTCTGACATATAAATATGATTTCTTTTAAGAAACAAGTAATGATAAAGTTTAAAACAATACAGACGTGTTTACGTTTTGTAATATATCTGTTCTGAAATGCCTGACTACTTACTAGCATTTGAGCAACAAAAAATTATTTTAACCTGATTTTGCCATTTTACCTTTCTTGTTAATTTTTAGTGAAAGAAAGCCATTAGGGAAAGGCTAAGACTTGACAAAAAGCTGCATAAGAATTCTGTGTCCTGAGAAGGATAATAATGTATGAATGTAACTTCAGAAGCCTTTTAAGAGACAGTCTGAAATTCCACCTTGAAATACTCATTATGTTAATCTCCCAGAGTTCACAGAGTTTGTTATGGCTAGTTCTTCTGTTGCTGTGAGGCACTGGAGTATTAATGGCTAATGACTCAACACAATCAGCCTTTTGCAGAAGTAGTATGAAGGAGATCCTGTGAGGAGGGATAATGCTTTTTATCATGCCAAAGTCCTTCCTCACAGGCTGGGCTCAGGTGTGAAAATTCCCCTTGGGGGAGATATTGCGATGTTCACACACTGACACGTAGGCCTGAAGATATTCATCCCTTCCAATGGGCCATAAATGGCTCAACTACTCTGACACGAGAGGCAACTGTTGTGTCTTAGGAGGTGCAACAGACAGTGCAGAGCTCCCCATACCCAGAGAGGTACCTGAGCATTCCCACCTAGGCTGAGCCTGTACTAACCCACTGAACTTTGTGTTTTATTGACTGCCACCACTCCTAATGGATCAAGGCTGCAGCAACCACCTCAACAAATGGACTTCTAAACTGCAGCAATCAAATCTTGTGAAAGATTACAAGTAAAAAGCTGTATTTAAATATTCTGAATTAGCTAATACTATTTAAAATAATTAATTCATGTTTATGCAAACTGGATTGTAAATCTTAGGGCAAGAGTACTGTCTTCTATCAAGAAAGTATCATCATAGATTTATAGAACCATGGAATCACAGAATGAGTGAGGTTGGAAAGGATCATAGGGGTTTGCTTGGTCCAATCTCTCTGCTCAAGCAAGATCATCCTTGAGCACATTACAGACCTTTGCATTCTGGTGGTTCTTGAATATCTCCAGAGGGAGATTTCACAGCTTCTCTGGGCAGCCTGGTTAAGTGTGTGGTCCCTCGCACACGAAAAATGTTCTTCTTCTTATTCAGGATCTTCATGAAAATATAATTTCCTCTCTGTTATGTATCCCTTGGATACTGCCCCCAAGATTCGCAAGGTTATCATATTTTTTGTCTAAAAAAAACCATCACTTATGGAGAAGTTTAGGATAAATCAGGAAATTTATATGGCTGACAGCTTGCTGGCAACTTGGTATTCGTTGTAATGTACACAAGCATCTAAAACAGCCAACCAAAGTAGGAATGTAGATAATGAGATCTTAGCATACAAGGAATTATGAGTAACATTGTTACACAAGGAATTCCACTATTTCCAATAGACAAGGGAATTTGGAAGATTTTAATCAGGATACAGATTTCTCAGTTTGACTCAAAGCTTGCAGAAAAATGTCATGGGAGCATTTCTTTTTTGAGGGGAATGATAGAACAGTTACCAAACAAAATAAATTATTCTCCTAATAGCTGTTGTGAGCTTAAAGCTACAGTCACTTCCCACTTCCATTAATTTTTATTTGATGACTTGAGGAAAGCATTCTGAGCTTGACTCTAGAAAATGAGACATGAAAATGAATGCGAGATGTCATAGATCAAAAAACATTCAGAAAATGTCAGGATGCCAGACATACAGAAATAGGAAATGCACCATTCCTAATGAAAAAGAATAATTCACTTGGTCAGTATTTTTTAATATATGTTTGCAACCATTTTTTTTTTCTGCAGATAACATATTTCACTTCAAGTTTTTGATATATTTTACAAATGCTAATGAGTTGAGATTCAGAGCTGCAGCTTCCTGATGTTAAATGGATATTAGTCGCATATCACAGAGGAGAAAACTTGTGCTAAGCCCTTGTAAAAGCAGCAAATTTTGTGTGATTCTGGAAAGTCATTGTGTCTCCACACTAACGTGGGAATGCACTGCAGAACAGATTAATGATGGGTTGTGTATAAACTTGCTGTGATTGCTCCTCTGTGCACAAATGCATTGTACATTTAAATCAAGCCTGAGTGTTACTGGGCATGTATATTGTAAAGGATATTAAGAAACAAGGCACATACAAAGAAGATAGAAGGAAGCAAGCTATGCACAGGTAGCAAGATCTGTCTGAATAGAGCTGATCACACACTCAAATTTTGGTTATATTTCAGCCAATCAGACAGAAGGCAAATATGAGTACTTGTAGGGGAAAAAAAAAAAAAGAAAAAAAAAAAGAAAAAAATACATGCAGCAGGAGAAAATTACCTAAGAAGAGCTTGGTGCAGATCACAAATTAATAGTCTGTCTTTTGCTCCCATTCCAAGCCAATAAAACTACTCACTGTCCTCTACATTCAGCTTTGCAGCCAAAATTCATCTTTGAGGGAAACAGAAAAGCCAGAAGTGCCAAAAATGATCCTTGTAATTTATCCCTTTCTTAAAATGGAATCCTCCCCACAGTTATTCAGAAATCTCTCTCCTATATGACTCTCAGTGCCTTGCTCTTAGGAGAGAAAAAAAGAGAAAACAAACAAAAAAGCATAAGTCCTATTTAACCTCTTCTGAGAAAAAGACAAGTGCTTCAAGACCTATTTTTTCCTCTTCTCATTTCTTACTCAACCTATAAACAATGTGCCATCACTGAGATGAAAAAAAAGGTCCATTTATAAGGACAGTGGTGCTTTGACGAAAACATGTTTTGCCATTTGTTTTATCAATAACATTTCCAGCTTCCCAAAAATCTCTGGGACCTTTTCAGAAGTCTGGAACCATCATTCATTACTTAAAGCAGGAAAAAACTCAATTCCATTCTAAACTTTTTTCTCCTGAGCAAAAATCTCGTTCCATTTAAAAATTGTAATGTGCAATTGCGAAGACTAAAACCTATTTTGAGATACACCTGAAAGCATACACATTTATCTGCCTGGTCTGAGACAACTTAAGAAGTGAACTGCACTGTCGCATTCTGAAAGGCTCAGTTTTAATACTTTTATGTGTTAGAGAGATTTTAAATGTGATAGGGCCGATCTTTATCAATCTGTAGCAAGGTTAAAGTAGTAGGAAGACACTAGTATCAATAAGATGGGAAGATATTCTTCCCTAAGTAATTTTGACTGGAATAAAAGGTAATATACCATCAAAATACTTTTTTCATGTTGAACACAAGGCCTGTACAAATTACAGCTGTTTTCCCAAAAACAATGTAAAAAGATCACAGTGTAGAAAGGAAAAGGAGAAAAGGGGAAAAAACCTAACAGATTTTAAAAGAGTTTTTCTTCATATTTTAGTTTGTGTATAAGAACATTTCTCTTAACTTTACAAAACATTCTGAAGTAAGAAATTCAAAAAACTGAAAAAAAAAACTGCAATAAGAAATGGATATCTCTTTAGCTACTTTGTTTTCATGTTAATCATCACCACAACATCTAAAAGGTTACAGCTATCTCTATAGGCAATAAAATTAGCATATATTGAGTATGACACATTCAATTTCTCATGTCTCTAAAGAGGCAGATTTCCCTATATGGACCATTTTCCTGATTTTTGTAGTTATATGTGATGAAATTTGTTTTTAAATATGCACTCTGCAATTGACATACTTCAATGGGTGTATTTTAGACTCTAGTTCAGAAAGTGGTGTTGGACATAATTTCTTGAGGGAGTTCATCTCAGATAATATTTTGCACCTAAATTTTGTGTCTTTTTTCTGAGGCTCCCAAGCTACTTTGTAATGTTGAATGATTCTTCATTATTATATATTGGATAGATAGGTAGATGTGAAAGCTATTTCACTCTTTACCAAAGAAGATGGGATCCTCCTAGCAAGACATATTAACTCAATGTCAAAACTGGTCTTAGAAAACTAGAATGGTTGCACTGTGCTCCAACTGATTAATTGTACCTCCTATTGAAGTCTTCTTATTTAAGTAGAGAACTTCAAGGTCAGAGAGTATGTACTGAAAATACACCAAAAGTCTACTTAGTTACTGAGGCAGATGAGAAATTATGCACCAGCTTTGTGAACAGGGCGGTGAAAGAATTGTGTTCTACTTGTGCAGATGTACCACTGTGCCACTGGTTGAAATTATATTCTTTTATTGTGTGTTCAGAGAAGGAAGAACTTTGTCTGAACTCTGTGTCCAGAGACAATTACATAAAAAGCATTGTTTCAACATGACAACTATAGAAATTAATTCCTTGATGCTAGTACTGATTGTTTGATAATAACTAAGTGCGTAGAATTTTCTCAGAGCTTTATAACTGTTTGATTTTTACAATTATTACTTTAGGATTACAAATGTCACATTAGCAATATAAATTCACTACAAATGAAAGGCAGCAACAGCAGACTGAGAGTTCCCAAATGCTGGGAGATTGTCATTTACAGATCACGTATTTGCAGTGATATTGTAACGATCAGAGTTAGGAACTTCTTAAAATCTTTTATCAAGATGCAGAAGTGAATCGTAAATAAATGTTGATCAAAGATGTGGATTGAAAAAAGACCTTTGAAAAGATAGTTCATTACAAAGAAAAGAGTGAAAGACGTATTGAGTCAGGCTAATTAAAATAACCTCTTTAAAACAGCCAGGCTTAGAGCTCCACACATATATTAAGAAGGAAGAATTTATGGCTTGAACACCCTTAATCTGGAAATTATTTTAATATTTTAGGAGACATTTCTTCTTGTCCCAGAAGACATTTATAGGTAAGAAAATTTTGCTGTTCCTTCTGATTTTTTCAGCAAACAAATAACATGTATTTTTGAGATGAATTTAAATATGGAGATGAAAATATTGAAAATTATGTGAGCATTCTGCATAATATTCTCATATCTGACTTTTGGAAAAAATGTAAAACAGTGGGAGATGACAAAGGACATAGCTGTCAGTAGCTCCTGAATTCTTCCTCTGAAACTATAGATGATTTCAATCACTCCAGCTGTAAGCTTTTTACAGCTCAGTACTGTTTTCATTAGAAGAAAATGCTGGACATTAATCAAGCCTTTAGCAAAAAAAAAAAAAATCATGATAAAAACAGTGACCAGGAAACAAATCTTTAAAATAGCCAATAGGTATTCTTTTTAATTGTCAAATTTCGTAATAATTTGAACAAAAGATTAATTAATAGAAAAAGGGGGTCACTTGGTTATCTATCTTTTCATGTTGAACTGAAAACACAATTTAGAAAAATAAAATTTTAAGATGTTAGGAAGCTTAGGAATGTAAAATAAACATTAAAGTATTCAGAAACAGATCAGATAAACTATTGCTACTTTTGGTCAAACATCTAAAGCAGAAAATAAAAACCATCTGTAAATTACATATCCTGGTATTTCTTTGATGTATTATTGCCCACACTCTGATCTCTATGACCCTTTGCAAATCTGAAGAGTTTATAGGCAATGAGTAGGTTACAATGTGGGTTTATCCAGATTTAATACAACAGGATTTTATCCAAATTTCAAACTACCAGAAAAGTTACAACAGTACATACGACACCTTTCAATCTAAATTTTACTGTCAGAAAATACTACAAAGCTCTTTGCATGAACCAAGGAAGACCTCCAGAGCCCAGATGAATTTTAGTTCTTCTCTGTCTTAATTTTTTCTATCATTAGCCTGGTACCAAAGAAGAATGAATGGTCAAAGACATGTATTTTTAAATTATATAAACTAGTGAAATTACCAGGTTAACATATGTAAATATGTATCTCAATGTGCAAACTGCTTACACATAGCAGGACACAAAAATTACGTATAGGTAGGTACAAGAGAACTAGATTGGCCTTATCTGACTAACATATTTTAAGGCAGCAGTCCAAAACACTTCTCTGCTTTTCAGTGGCGCTGGCTAGAAGACAAAAGATTGCATTGCTCAGATGGGTAGAACATGAGTTCACGTGAAATCAGGGGAGAATAAAAACTCTCTCAGTAATTTAGAATCACTTCAATCAACAGTTTCTTTTAATTTAATCCCTGTAAAAAGCCACTTGTCTCTAACATGAATCTGTGCAGAGAAAGTTGAGACAGACTGAATGGGGACCCAACTCAGCACTTTGCTGTCACCTCAAAATTAACTTCAGTAGACCACCAGAAGCAGGAGTTAGCTCTGGTTCATAGTGCAAGCTTCCACCCCTGAGCTAAAGCTCTAGCAGGTCCTTGAGGAATAAGTGACACCTTTACAGAGAGAGAGAGTGCTGAGTACAAACCTCTACAAACCTTTCCCTAACCCTCAGGACTCTGGCATTGCTCCCACTGTCACAGCTCATGCCAAGAATTTCTTTAGCTAGTAGTGGCCCTGGAAAGCACATATGCTGAGTGACTTGCACTACCAGATCCTAAACTAGTCTGTGCAGCTGTGTGCTTCTTGTTACCTTCATCTTTCTAGGAAGATCACCTTAGGCTGGAGAGTGATTCAAGAAGCTTCCAATAACCTGACTTTGAGATTACTGTTAACTCAGTTCAGATGTCAGAAAAATCAAGCAATAAAAAAAAACTTATTTTGAAAAAATTAATGAATAAAACAGGAAAAATGGCCATGAAGATTCCAAAGGCTTGTTGGAATTGTATATCAAAATGGAATAAAAATATATATATTCAATATCTTGTTGGTACTAAGTCTATTAGGCATTTCTATCCAGCATTTGCAGACAAATTAAATATGTTTATTAGCCTACATAGTAAGGATCTTTGTGCTTTTTTTTTTTTCACATTCCACAGCTGCTACTGGATTTTGTAGAAGAAAATAAACGAAGCACACTGGATTTTATACTTCCACTACTACTTGAAGCCTGTTTAAGGGTCCACTACTGCTTAAACTCTCTCCTCCTTTTTCCTGCCTACCAGAACTGATTTATTCTTAAGGAGACAAATTCAATCTTCATCACCTGAACTTCATCCCTTTGCAGTGAAACTCCTAATGTTATTTAAACAGTTCAGTTGTTTCCTCTGCTTGACTAAACTACTAATAGCTTGTTAAATAACTGAGCTAAAGGCAAAAGGTACATTTCACAGTGAAGCTTTCTAGAGACTTTCTGAGAGGATATTGACTTTGCTTTAATTGTCCATGACAAGCTAACTTTTAAGCTCCCGGCCCAGAAGTCAGCTGTATACAAGGTCACTGTAGGTTTGAACAAGAAGCAGCTTCTCATGGAAGTGCCAAACTCATTTGCAAAGAAATTGAAAGGACTAAAATACTAAGCCCACCTGGGAAGAATGTGAATCTGTGTCTTGAACTTGTGTGTGGAAGAGACTTCTCCAATAGTGATGAGGGTAGACAGGGAAGGTGTTGAGGCTTCTTGTTTGTGAGAAAATAGTTAGAGAATGGGCTTGTAAAATTTGACAAAATTAAAACAGAGAGGTACCCTGAGACCTAAGGCATGCCCAGGTCCTTCTGCAGGGCCTTCCTACCCTTCAGCAGATTGACACTCCTGCCCAATTTGGTAGTATTGGCAAAATGATGGTGCACTTGATTCCCTCATCCAGATTATTGATAAAGATATTAAATAGAGCTGAGCCCTGAAGAACCACTTGTGAGCCATACCCCACTTGTCACTGGCCACCAGCTGGATGTGGCACCATTCACCACATCTATCTGGACCTGGCCATCCAGCCCCATGCCTCATCCCCTGGTTGTCCTGCACCTACTGCACGATGGTACTCAAAATTTTCTGTTCCGTGACTTTCCCTAGAACCAAGGTCAGGCTGACAAGCATGTAGCTCCCCAGATCCTCCTTCCAGCCCTTTTTGTAGATGGGTGTCGTATTTCCAGCCTCCAGTCAAGTGGGACCAGTGAGCTGTGGCTGTTGGTAAATGATACAGAGTGTCTTGGCAAGCTCTTCCACCAGCTCATTCAGTAGCCTTGGATGGGTCCCATCTGGTTCCACAGACTTGTCCGTGTGATGTAGCAGCATCACTGATCATTCCCCTTTGGATTATGGGGGTTTCATTCTGCTTACCTTCTCAACTTGTATTTCATCTCAAGTTGCTGGGTACTTGGAAAACAAGGAGTCTGATTATTAAAGACTGAAGAAAAGAAGCCATTAAGTACCTTATTCTTTTCCTCACCCTTTGTTATTATATTTCCCCCCACATTATATAAAGGATGGAGATTCTCCTTGGCCCTCTTTTTGTTGCTAGAATGTTTATAGAAGTAATTTTTATTGTCATTTTCAGCAGAAGATAGATTAAGTTCTAGCTGGGCTTTCCTCTAATTATTTCACTTTAAACCCTCACAATATCAATCACAATGTCTCTTGAGCCACCTGCCCCTTCTCTGAAAGGTGATACACTTCCCTGTTTTTCCTGAGTTCCAGCCAAAGTTCTCTGTTCAACCAGGCTGATCTTCTTCTCTTCCAGCACATCTTTTGGCAATGGGGATGGCTTGCTTCTGAGCCTTTAGAATTTCCTTGTTGAAGAAAGTCCAGCCTTCCTGCAACTCTTTTCCCTTCAGGACTGCCTCACAAGGGACTTTGTCATGAGTATACTTTTCTGACTACAGTCCAACTATCAAAGTGGCACACAGGCAAAGAGCTCTTTCCTGCTGTGTGTTAGACTTCTCACACCTGAACTATCACACATCAAGGATTGTACACACTATCTTTACAATAGGTTCATGCTGGCCAGACACACTCACCTTCAACAGCAGTTGAGAACAGACTTACTCCTTTGCTAGGTAGGCTTAAAATGGTGTGTATAAAGAAGGCTTACAGGTTGGTCTGGACAGAGAGTTGTGAATTATTTATGTGATTAAAACTGTGTACTAGCAAAAAGAATATAAATTGCCCAATAAGCTTAAAAACAAAACTCATTCATTTCATTCAGCTAGGCGGAATGACAATTTGGAAAGGAAAAGAAAAAGAAAAATTTTGATCAACACAGATCAGATACAAAGCATATTAAAGAAAAAGAAGGGGCTCAGTTCTCCTCCAGAGCAGACACTGTTGATTTGTGGCAAGATTTGCCACCGAAGCAGCATCAATGCAAACTTTTCATGACACAGAATGTAAACCAGAGTTATGCCCAGTGCCTACAGTGTGATAAAGACAAAGTCATTCCTTCCTCCTGCAGAAGCCACGGGATCATCTCTAGGACACCATGCATCTACTTGTGTCTTCAGGTACTATGTATAAGCAAGCCCAGTCCTCTGTTGAAATGCACAAACTGAACAGTTAAAGTGTTCAAGAGGGCTTGGACATTGAACACTCACATTCTTTCTCTTCAAATCACCTCCAACAAGAACATCATCTACTCACTGGAACAGTTGCAACTTTTCAGCTCCATTACACGCTTACTGTTTTGATGTGCCCTTCCATCCATCATGCCTTTGTACCTGACAGTTTTTCAGGATTACCTGTTTGCACATCATCATCTTGGTGCCCAGTATTGGCTCATATGAGCCTGTTTCCAGGGTTTGACACTGTGCTCCTTTTACCGCCAGCATTATTGACATTATTCTCTCTTCTCTTTGAATGTGCCTCATCTGCTAACACCTCCCACTTCTACAAAAGATATGGAACAAACCCACCACAAATTAGCTCAGGCCAGTTACTCAAAAATTATTACATGCAGTTGCAGGTCCAGCACAGCACACTGGGGGATGTGTTAATATTCTCCACACATTTCCTAGCTCAGACTTAACACAGAACATCTGATGCTTGCAGGAACAAAATGTTCATTTATACTAAGTGCAACAATGCACTTAGCTCTCTGCTCTCATTACTACAACTTTATTTTCTGGAAGCTTACTAACCTAATTGTAATTTATAGACCAAATGTTTCAACTTAACAAGAATAACATTTCTTTGTTTTTCTCTGATAAAATGCAAAGTTAATTTAGACTTCTGAGTAATAATATATCTCCAATATCAGCATATTTCTAGTCCATTTACTTACATATAGTATGTTTTTTAGACTTAAATTTTCTCCCGCTTCCTTTTTCTAAAAAGTAAAAGTCTCAGCATGATAACTGCATTGTGTTCATGCTGCAACATCAAAACTAAATGCTTTCAGGCTAGACACTCAGAAATGATAAATGTAATTAAAGCTTTGCTTTAAAATACTTCTCAGACCTTATTGGCAGTGAAAAGCACTTCTCCTGATGTCTCAGTGTTCCAGCAGCTGTGCTTAGTGAAATCAGGTTAATTTCCTCTTACCAAGTACAAAAATAAAGATTTCTACTTTTGTGGGAGGTGTAACAGCCTAGTAAATATAATACTGGGCACCAAAGCAAATGATTTTCGGAGAATATACAACCTATTAATTTAGTGTCACAAGAAAAATACATTTGTGTTGCATTTATTTCGCTTTCTGAGGTACACATCCATTCTTACTATAGTTTTGAAGTTTTACATGTTGTAATTTTATATTGTGTACTTTTGATAAAGTAACTGATCTGGGGAAAAAAAAGAAGTGCAATATGCTGAACATACCTAGGCTGCAGCAAAATCCTTGAGAAATGCCACATGAAAATTTCCTGATGATCATGAATGGATGGAATTAAAGAAGCAACAGAAATAAATAAAGAAGGTTTTACAACAACTGTTTCAAAACAGGAGTTACTGCACAAAGAGTACTAGTGCAGAAATTATTTGCCACCTAATGAATATTTTTGTTAATGATCTTTTCCACTAAGAGTAGGACTATGCTAATGAATATTGTCATTGAAGAAAATTTGAGAGGCATTATCAATAGCAAAGATGAAGATAAATACAGACGAAGCAATGGATGACCTTGAGAACTTGAGACTACAATTTGAATGACATTTTGCAATAGGAAAAGAGAGAATAACAAGGTACTAAGCCCAAGGACTCCTGCTATAAAATCAGTTTGAAATACAAAAGAAGGACAAAGTACAGAGAATACAGGAGAGAAGGAGAGCAGCTTTGCCACAAATGAACCTGCAATAATCAGGCCATGGAGAAAACTGACTGGTTTAGTGGAGCCAAAAGTGTTGTCTACAAAATACCAGACTAACAACAACAGAAAAAAGCCTCCAGCCTCCAGATGAGAAGAATGTATTTTAAAGGACAATTTTTTAATGTCCCATTTGGTTGAACATTAAAAAACTTTTAGCTTTAAGAAGACTATGGAACAAACTTCCTAAGGGTTAGATGAAGGAATATAACAAGTATCCTAAAGTGACAGGGTAAATTTACGTGTGTGACCTTTTGTATATCCCTGACATGGTAGAAAACTACATCCAGTGACCATGGTCTCTGTGACAGAAGCTGGTGGAATTAGGAAAAAACCTCGTCTGCTCTTTCTTACAATATATTCTTGATCAGTCATCTTTCTAAGAAAGCATGAATCACTGAAAAATATCTCCACAGATGCAGCTTGTGATAACAATAATTGTAACTAAATTGTAACTAAATAATTGTAACAAAAAGAAAAGAAAATGAATAGACATATTTTTATCCTTGTGATTTTTAGTTTTAGGTCTCGAGAGCTAGGGAGATATATTCTATATGTGGTAAAGACAAACATTTGTTTGCCATTTGAAACACCACTGTATTCAATTTTGGTTTGACATATAATTCAAATGTTCAACCCAGAGCAACTGCTACATATAAGCATTCACAAAAAATGAGATTTTTCCATCACATAAAGGGGACTTTGAATGGCTCTGCAGACCACTTAAAGCCTTCATCCCGTGAACTAGAAGGCATTTATGTCTTTGTGATATAATGTCCTCAGGACTTCATTGACATTTACAAGATGCGAATTTCTGACAGGCAAACATAAGTTGCTTCATAAAGCCTCGTCCAACTAATAGTCATCAGTTTATTCTCAATGAATATGTAAGAATTCCTTTAAATAGCACTCACTGTAATTTGAAATCTCGGTATAAACTTACTCAAAAAAAATATAAAAAAGTATTCAGAGAAATGAGTTTCTCTTTTGAAATGAAAAAGTGCAAATCAAACAGAAAACGTTTGGTCTGACTGCTGAAATCAAAATATGAAAGAAGAACAGTGGATAAAGGAGAGGTTAACAATTCTTATATGTCATCTCTGGGCCCCCTTTAAAGGAGTAAAGTTCTGCAGTCACTTCCTCTGAAATCTGAGAGAACTATGGAAGAAAAAAGAAACAAACCTGACTTGAAAAAGTTGGAATAAATGTCAAATCTCAACAGTTAAGGGCTCTGGAAGTGTCAGGGTCCTGTTATTCTTTAGAAAGGATGGGAAGAAGTAAACTAAGAATATTTTCTCCTGTCTCTTGAGCCTTGGAGACTTTTTTGTTTGATATGAACCCCTCCATATCTGACAAAGACCCTCTTTACAGAATGGAATAAAGAATATTTTTTCATTCTACCCATTAGTCCTTAAAATGAAGCTGCCACAGACTTCCACCTCTTAAGGAATTTTATGCTTTCTTAGGACAAGAACAAGAGAAAAATTTACTTTATTTTCTTTGAAGGGTAATAGATGTTCAAGCAAAGGCAAGACAAAGGCCTGCAAAATAAGGCAGTGTAGGAGTAATAGAGAGTCATCTAGAAATTGGAATCAGATCTCTTGTGAAGGTGTAGTGGTTGATATGACATCTGGCCAAATCTGACATTGGGTTTCCAAGTATCTCCCTACTCTTAGTTCCTCTGTCAAGAGTGAGGCTTTATCTGAACTCACATATAGCTCATTGATTCACTGTTTTTCCTTTGTTAATCTTAGAATTCCAATTTGGCAACTCCCCTGTGTCCTGCCCTTTTTTCTGGTCCTTGAATATTTTGCTCAGAAGCTCTCAGTCCTGAAAGTGAATATGAATATATTCTGCATCAGAAAAGGAGAGTGGCAGAAAGAGGAGATACGAGGAAGAGGAGATGTAAGAGGCACTTAGATATTATGCTTGGGAACAATCACTTGTGGTGGACATGGCAGTGCTGCGTTAATGGACTACGAGACCTTAAAAGACTTCTCCAAACTAAAAGATTCTATGAGTCTACAATTCTAAGATAATAATTTCAGCTGTCTATCACAGAACTTGATAAAGCAGATAGAGCTGATAGAAATTTTGATTCATGTTCTTTAATGAGTGGTTGAATGCTTTTCATTTCATAATAACTGGAAAGAATAGGAAGTCACAAGGCAAAACAGTAGTTTTCATTAAAAAAATGTCCTCTGGGTGTTTAACTTACTTTCAGGTGCAAGTCCCAGTGCAGACTTGCCTACTAATCAAGGTGAAGATTTAACCACAGAGGGGAAAAAAAACTATTTTTATTTTGATGGCAAGGAGAAGGGAAGGAATTGAGCTGTACTCCATTCCACCAGGACATATTTAGAGCAAGATTCTGGTTCTTAATACATTATATGACATAATCCCCATTTTGGAATGGGAAATAAGGAAGACTCAGGCAGCTACAGGCCAGTCAGTCTTACATCTGTGCACAGCAAGATCATGGCACAGATCCTTCTGAAAACTAAGCTAAGGCACAGTGAAAATAAAGAAGTGGTCGGTGACTGCCAGCATGATTTTCCTAAGAGCAAATCATGTCTGACAAGTCTGGTGGCCTTCTTGTGGGATTACAGCATTGGTGGGTAGAGGAAGAGCAACTGACATAATTATTCAATACTGTAGGTCATCTCTTGATATAATGAAATTTCCTCTTTTCTCTGCGACAAGAATGGGTAGTTGCTAAGAGGCTACAAGTGTGTCTGGCAGCAGCCATGGTGGCGTTTGAGAGACACAGAATACCCACAGGAAGTAATCTCAGTAATCCTGCACTGACAATGAAAACTGAAAGGTCTCTGAGGCAGAGTATACTGACAAAACAAGCTTGCAGTCTGTGAGGGAAAAAAAGTGCTTATTGAACACACAGGTTAAAAAAAAGGAATCTGAACCTTCTTCTCCTCTCCCTCCTTGCTTCACAGTAGTATTCAGGAAAAAAAAATGCATGAAAACAAGCAGGATGACATGTATAAAATACGCGACTAATAATTATAATTTTTCTAAACAGCCTAGAAAAGGCCCAGGTTTCTTGAGTCAGTGGGTTGTGGTTGGTGTTTGCACTTTTCCCCTATCAGAATTACTTTTTACTGAGCTGGTGGTGATTTCAGCAGAGTTGCTGAGTTGGCTTTCCTTGTGGTCCATAAATTCTGCATTCTTTGTGTCCATTATCAGTAATGTATTTGCTTCCCCCAGCTTGGTAAGCACTTGGACAATAGCTCCATCTTTATCTTATCTCAAGCTCCCATCACAGTGGCTTAGAACAATCCGAGTTCCAAGTATCCACAGAGGGCTGTTGGCTGGCAGTGGTGGGGTGACATCATTGGTCACAGGTGCTCTCTTTCCCATAACTTGGGTTGATTTTTCTTTGACTATGATATTTTTATGAGCAGATGCTTCCCTGCACAGTTTGCCAGTGGGAATTTTTGTCTGGATGCGTTACCAGGATGTGCCAGCCAGACAAGGCTGGAGTTAGCACCATCCTGTCCCTCCATCCTGTGCTTATTTCATGGCAAAGTCCTTCTGAGGTCAAAACAGTGTTTGAGACAGACAGCTCTGCTCTGTAATTGCTTACAACAGACCAAGGAGTAAGTAATGTTCCAGACACTGGTCCTGGGTGCTGAAATTTTCCATGCATAAGGGCTGATTCAAGTTCAGTGTTTCTGCTCCAGCTAGGAAAAACTCCACTGTTTCCAAGGGAAAAGATATTGTCTCTGACCAAGTTAGAAAAAAATAAATAGATTTTTCTCTGAGCAGCCTAGAATCTTTGTTTTGGTATAGAGTCTGTTGTGAATTTCGATCAATGCTGTGCTTGTACATCTGAATAAGAATATTTGGCCTGACAAAATGGACTTGAGGAAAAGGAAGGGGGAAAAAGATATTCCATATAAAAGGAAACTGAGAGCCACTTGGTTAAGGGAAGCCCTGCATTTTCTGGATTCCACAATTGATGATCAAGGATCTGATTTGCAGAGATATTAATCATTCACAGCTGGATTCAAAGATGTTGGGAGCTGGTTTTGAACATAGTGGACACTATGTAGAGCTAAGCACTCTATTATGGAGGAAAAAAATTAGGAAAATATCTCAGAGCCTCTAATTCAATGTAAATTAGTGAAAACTTGGTACTTGCTTATTTTATGCAGCAGATAACAGTCAACTGCTCAACTGTGACACTAGGAAATAATTTAGCTCCATGAAGGTACTATGGGAATAAATTAATTCGTATTTTGAAGTCCATGGGTACCATTGCAATGACTGCAGTAGCCAAGATGATGAAAGGATTAATACTCTTGTGTTCACTGAAAGCTTTGGATAAAGCAGGAGTCCTATGGATGAGGGGGAAAGTTCATGTATATAAAACCCCTGTGCAATCTTAATTCTATAATTTTCTAGCTTTTAAGTTCTAGGCTTCATAGTCTTGAAAATATTCTTTTCTGTTATTGTATTTTTTCTGCAATAAATAGAGAAAGAGGCAGAAGTTAAAATGTACATTGTTTAACTAAAAGCAGTCTCTGTGTTCCCTCCCCTTTGTCTCTGGAGGGATGTTCCTTGTGCCTATGTAAAGCTAAAAAGAGGAGAGAAAACTTGCATCCTTTTTCATTAACTGAAGAAAACGCAGTAACATATTTATACAGCACAAAATATAAATTATTTAGCTGATGGGCCACAGTGGCCGCTGAAGAAAAATGTTATTTGTCTTACTAATACACTTTGAACACATACACGAGGAAAAAACAATAAAAAAATCATGCAGAATTTTTATCCAATGCTTGCAAATTAATTGACTAACACTTCAGAATAAAAATATAGAAACCTTTGATTTTTCTTAAATAAAGCCAAACTAATTAAGTTTTCTTAGATATAGTGCAACATTCTAAATATTCATAGACAATGAGGCTTCAAATTTGCTTGAAATTTTTCCAGGTTATTTTTTCCCCAGTAATAACTTCAGCACAAATACTTCTGTTCTTAAAGGGTGCTTTTTAACTTCCCTGGTGCACAGTAAATGCACTGTGTTAGCAACTTCCACAAGTTCTGATACTGTCCTAGGAAGAAAACGTGTGATTAAATCTCACAAAATTTTAAAACCAATTCAGGTGTAAACTGCTCAGTCTACTTGTGCAGGCTTTGTGATATGAGGAAAACTCTTCCCCAAGAGGATTGTCAAGCACTAGAATAGATTGCTCAGGGAAGTGGTTGAGTCAAGAGGTCACCATCACTGGAGGCATTTTTAAGACATGCAGATCTTGCACTTGGGAGCATGGTTTAGTGGCAGACTTGGCAGTGCTGGGTTAATGGTGGGATTTGATGATCTTTTCCAACCTTAATGATTCTATGCTTCTAAGAGATTAAATAGACCCTGGCTTCAGTGTATAGCGTTTATGTAGCTGTATAAAAGTGAAAAATTCAGTTTAATAATACATTTAGGCTTATTGGTAGTACACAGTAGGCTTTGAAAACTTAGACTATCAAAGCACTACTTGTTAATTCAATAATCATGAAAATCATCACTTAAAAAACTTCCTAAACCTGAAGAGAAACTTCATCTTTGTATAAGCATTTTTAAGGGTATAAGCAAGAAAGCAACAAAATAAGAAGGTATAGTAGATTAGGAACTGATAGGAAAAGTTCTGGCATCTTATTTTCTTTTATCCATGGTGTTTTTACAATGCTATTCTTTGAAACTTAACTCAAGTCTGAGATAATTTTCAAATAAATCAAATTAATTACCAAGGAAGCAAAGAAGTAAATAAAGGTAACAGGGGCAATAGTAACTTAGGAAGAACAAAAAAAAAAAAAATTACCTTGACGAAAGTCACATATAATGCCAAGCTCAGGGGCTGAAGTATTTTATTCCTTTCAATAAATGTCATATTTGTCATAAATCCTATAAAATACTGTTGTGGACACAAGCAATAGAGCTGCAAGACTTCAAGGAACTGATTATCAGAATGGCTGAATTGGAGAAAATAGGAAAGTTACAATAGAAGATATAATCTATATATTAGAAAAACTAGTTCCTATCATAAAATGAAGGCAGGATCAACCTTTTGTTTAAATTTTCTTGAATTACACCAGATAATGATGGCCAGATTCAGAAGGAATGTTCAGTGAGATTTGAAAATTCAAGTACTCCCCAGATAGTGTCTCCAAGATTTCTGTGATCCAAGTTCTTTATCTGCTTCTGGATAATCTTGTTTTAATCACTGTCTGCGAAGGGAGAAAATCCTAAAAATGATACCTCCACTAAAATGAAATAACTTCAAAATAAAAGATAAAGAATACGCGACCATGGAAACATCTTGATGTTGTTACCTGATGAGGAATGCTCCCTACTGGCACTGCTTCATTCCCTCAGCTGCCACTTGTCTGTTGACTTACCACAGGCAAATCTCTTCAATCCTCGCCACTTCAACTTCCCCATCAGTAAATCACGACTGACACTTCACCTGTTTTGTAAAGTGCTCTACCTTCTAATGGCAGAATTCTCATCTGGTAGCTCAGCATTGTGATAAATATGAGATTTTTGACATACAAAAATGATTATGCTTTTAATGGAATTACAAAATATAATTAAACCTCAAGCTTGGTACTATGTGATAAAAGTAATCTAAATGTGTGACAAATTATCTGTTTTATTGTCTTATATCATAATTATGTATTCCTAGACTACACTACAAAGCTCAAGGATGGTTTTCTTACCACTGAAAAGATAAACCTCCAGTGATGATTTTGTTTTCTTTTGATCCAAGCCAAGAAAATCTATTCTACTGGGAAAATCCATGAGGATGCCCTGAACAGATTATGTAGCACTGTGGATCACTTTGAACTGTGAGCAAGGATAAACTATAAATTGTTAAATGCTATTTAAGAGTTCACAGAAGTAACAACAATTAACTATGCTTTGGTGGCAGCAAAGCGTAAATGGGCAAATATTAATAATTGCTTTGGCAATAATCTGGTTATGCAATCCCATGGTTTGAATAATATAAATTTGTTTTTACAAAATCTTGGTTTTGAAAAATTAGAATTAAGAAAAGCAATCTCAGGATTGTCACTAATTTATGACTGCTTTACTGAAGAGTGTTTATCATCATGGAAAGATGGAAAGCAAGACATGCATGACAAATACTGGTTATCCCACTTACAAAGTCTTGTCAACGTTCTAGACACAGTCCCTTAAAAGGTAACATGAGTTTAACCTCTGGACAAAGTGGAAAATTAAGGATACAATCTATATCACTTATATTACTGGACTCATGCCCACTTTATCAGGTGGTAATTAAATCTATGGGAGAAAAGAACCCATTGACTGACACTGAATACCAGGGCTCACTCTCACTCAGGAAGTCCCTCACTGTGAGTTTCTGAAGGC
>JAOTQP010000001.1:77538355-77556807 GCA_026413545.1 Cichladusa arquata
GGAATCCTGGAACAACTGTACTGAAATCCTTAAAATGGCTGCCCTTCATCAGCTGCATTCACCAGACCATGCCAGACATACTGGGTTTGATCTCTGTTAGTGTAAATTGATTCAGTTCTACTGGCCTCTGATGTGTTTCTGATGCTTTCTATACAGCCTGCTTCTGAGTTCACATACTGAATTTCATCCTGTGATTAACAGAGCTCTGCTACCACAGGGAATAATAGTTCATCCTCAATGTTTACTACAGGCAATGACAAGAAAAACACATTGCCCTTAGACAATTTTGGCTGGGCTTAATCACCCTGTGAAGGTGCTAGTACCCTGCTTTGAACGTAGGCAGAAGATAGGGTGACCCTGCCTGGACAGGTGACAAACTGAAGCTGCTTACAGCGCTCTTTGTACGTGAGGCAGAAATATCTCCACGCCAGCCTCTGGAGACTTTTGTTTTTCAAGCCTTTGCAGCACTAAGTATGACAGTGACAAGAAAGAAGATGAAGAAAAATTATGAGGCTGAGTAATCCTTCCCTAGGACAGAGCTATCTCTTATGAACAGGTGCAGTTTTAACAAGAGGATGGGGAATAGAGCTCTATTAGGCACAGTTAGTGTGGCATTTGTGCTGCAAGTTATTATGTTACAAAGCCATGGCTGTGCAAGCCCCATTTCCTCCACAGTGTGGATTTCACTCCCTTTGACTTCTCTTATTAGGCAAATTCCATGGTTTTAAAATTTATTTATTAATAGTCCAAAGTATGAGATAGGTGGATGCATTTACAAATGGATAGATAAGGGATCTTCCCCACAGAGGTTTTTGGGCCTGTTCTGAACATAGTTCAATTCATCCTGGATCCAAAGTCTATTTCAAAGCACCTCATCAATTTAAATCCTCTAGGTGTGGAATTAATAAGGATTAGATAAATTTAATAAACTATATAATCTTCAGAAAGTGATAACATTGTTTAGCTTTCTATCACTTTATAGTAATAATCTCTTTATTCATACTAATAGAAAATGCCAAAGTTTCTATTACCACATATCTCAGTCTGAAGCTGTTACAAAGGCAGAGTCCCCTGAAAAGGATGTCAGAGAAAGGACTTTGTGACTAGACCAGTGGGTTATGATTCACTGTAAGCTAAATCTACACCATTTATATACCAAAGTTTTTTAAACAGTGTTTGAATTTTCATAGACTTACACTAACTTTCTTCAGGGGGAGAAAAGGAAAAATTCCCTCACAGAATACCCAAAGACAGCAACATAAGAACCTCAAGGATTAAGAACCATCAAAGATTTCAAAAGATATCATATCTTTATTAGCTTTCATTTCATCCCTGGAGCAGAATTTGACAGCTTTCCCAAATAGTAAAGTCCTAAATTAATTTGCTTTAATCAACAGAGCTAAAAATCTTAATATGTTCATTAAGAGCACAACTAAAGATCTCATTTAAAGAGATTTTCAAGAACTGTAACAGAAAGTTATTTCTGTTGAAGTCTGAACAAAACTAGCTACTGATAATAAAAAACATATATTTGTTTTTTTCCAGAAACACTGCTTAATTAACCAAGATAAACAAAAAACCTTGTACATAAACCATGTTCAGAAACTTTTACTTAATTGTTTTTAATACAATGTACATTCACCAAAATATTCTTCTGATTATGAACTTTCCTATTTTCTCCTATTTCACCATTATCTGAAATCTCCCATAAAGTAGTTAATTAACGTGAAAAGAGAGACAATAATTAGGATGATCATCTACAGGTCAAGCAACTCAATGAGATATGTTCAAGGCTAAGAGCAGAGTTATAATCAAAGGAGTGCAATTTCAAATCAAATATTTGGAAGATAATTTTCTTGATTTGAATTTGCAAACATTTAGTTAAGTATGTGAATAAACTTTACATATGCAAGTAACACTGTTGAGGGCAATAAAACTACTCGGGTGAAATGACATGGTCATAAGTGCAGGGAGGGTGCAGGGATTGAGCAGTAGAGATTTAAAGCACAAGGGAGTTCCCTAAGACCTATGGAAGTGTTGGAGGGCAGTGGAACAGCAGTGCATACCAGTCTAAAGAGGCACTGGGTGCACACTCACAGGTGTAATCCTGTAGTGCCAGCTATTCAGTGTCTCTAGAAGGGACAGCTTTTCTTCTTATTCTTCTTACACAGCAAAACCATTTGCAAAGTGAGACTTGTCCTTTGCTTCTTCCTCTTCCTCATGCAACCTCCACATTTTGAAATAATACCAAACTTTTTCCTCTGTTGCTTTAAGGACCATCGGTGAAAGCTAAAGCAGATGTTCAAAAACTGAAGCTATTTCAAGGGCAGGGGCCACACACACATCAGTTTGCTGCTTTTTTATTTCAATGCTTCTTAAACCAAACTTGTGTAACAGTGTAATAGACAGGGATTCTGCAATCAAGTGAAAGTCCCTTTGCTCTCACAGGCAGAAGCTGTTGCTCTTGCTTTCTAAGCTGCACCACCACTGTGCTGCAGCCAAGAAGAGAAACCTAATTTAGATAGTAAGGTGAAGAAAAGTGTTAAAGAAGGAAGAAGATTCCATATCATACTTGCTTCTTTAGGACTGTGGCACTTATTAATCTGTGTTTGCTTTATAAAAATACACAGAATTCTCTGTTTTCCTCTGCAGCTCAAATTATTCTCACAGCTCATATTCATGTTTTCTTTCCTGATTTGCACATCTATGGTTGAAAGCACCACCTTCTGGCCAGCACACACTAAGTTTGGGTAGCAAGCAGACAGAATTTTTATAGCTGTCAACTGATAATCTTCATGAAATTTTACCTAATGTGTACTATAGAAAATTACACATTTCTGTCAATGCATGCTCAGTGCTTGCATATCTATATCACATTTATGATATAGAAATTAGTATGAAATTAATTAGTCTAAAAAGATAAAGATCTGCTTTTTTCTTATGTCAATATACTAGTAAAATTTATTCTTTAAAATGTGAAAAATCTGAAGTGAATACTCTCAGTGAAATACCTTGAAAAATATTAATCTTTTCACTTTTAATCTAGATATTGGGCAAAAATGATCCTTCCCACAATGAAAGAATGTGTTTGCTTATCTTTATGTAGGTATAATTGAAACTATTAAGATTATTTTCATGTCTAGAGCATATATATGTGAGTAGAGTTGGTAACAGATGTTACATTTGCAGCAGCTGCATTTACAGTAGCTGTACATTCTGCTGCATTTCCTATATCTCTCTGAGAATCTGAAAAAAAGAGATGAACAATTTAAGACCTGTCACAGTATTATAAAAGGGAAAATAAGGAGTTATTTAGCAGAAACACACAGTGGAGATAAAGGAAATCATTCTACACTGCTCTGTGACTTGTTCAGCTTCTTCCAATTGTTCTCAGTTTATTGTGTTTTTTGTGTTTGATCTCTCCATGGACCAAATCAAACCTTCTCACTTACATTTCTACTATAAGAAGATGGATCATACTTCTTCATTCATTTCCTAGGGAAAAACAAGGCAAACCAAACAATTTTTATCTTAGACTTAACAAATTTAGCTTTTCAATTTCTTATTTATGGAGATATTAGGAACATACCTTTTTAATTCATTAGCAGGAGAAAGCTGATTATCTATTCACTCAAATCACACTATCCTTATTTATCTGATTTATCTCACAAAAGTTGGCAATATGTACACAAACATCCTATTTTTTCCAAGATGTTTAATAAACATTCTATAAAGTATGGTATTCTTGGCTCAAGAATTATGAACTCTACAGTCTGCATGTCAGACACTCGGATCAATACTTTGAGCATTGGACTCCACAGCAAAAACTCTCAGTGCCTTTAATTGGGCCAGACATCTATCTGCATGTTTCAAAATGCAAAAGCTGACATTGCATGCAGAATTAAAGCAGAAACTGGATTTTTTAAATCTCTTTTTGTAGCGTGTAAGCATTTGGGGAGTTCTGTGCAGCATTTCCCACTTTATGTTCCATCTTGCTTGTTTTCTAAAGGCAAGCACAGAAAAAATAAAAATCAAACCAGCAACAGGAGAGTATTAACAAGGAAATAAACAGGAGGTACATCCTGAGCAATAATTCTTTGTAACCACCTCTGTTAAATCAAGCCAGGAGTTCCAGGGAGTTGTAGAGTTATACCTCCCTGCCACTAAGCACCTTGAGACTTGTTAATATTTTTTTGTTTGCAGCCCTGCTGCCCATTTTATGTCCACCTGGTGATATTTAAAGTAATATTACATTATTTCCACAACAGACAGAGACCAACAAATGATAATTACTTGTTAGCTGAGAGACCTATAAGGGGCAATCCAGATAAGTATCTTAAATACTGAGGGGGAGGGATATTCTGCTTAATTAAAGAGGCCCAAAAGAGGGCTGGTACAGTGAGGCAGATCTGAATCAGGATGAATTGGAATGAACTGGATGTGCTTTATGCTTCCCCTTGGACATATCTCATTTGTCTCAGGTGAGGAAGGTGAGGGGTCCAGGCTGGTGGGACAAGCTCAGAGTGGCTCAGGTATAGCTCATCATCACATCTGGGTTACAATCCCAGACCTATTCCCACTCAAGGATATCCTTCAAATTCACTCCTCCAAGCTCAGCAATGTACTGTCAAGTGTATGCATTGGATAGCCCATAATTTCTTCCACTTTCCCCATAATTTAATATCCCCTTTGCTTTCTGAAGTACTGCAGGTCTCTCTATAATGAAAATGTTCAAGTATTGAAAATGCTAAACAAGAGCAGTTCAGTCACTGATATCTATCCCAGTGATTTCTTATGAGCAATACAAAGTGCTCATCTCCCAGAAACATCGAGCTTTCCTATAAAAGGGAAACATACTATAGAAGTGGACCCTAGAGAATTATTGTGCAATGTCTTCACTGAAGTGGTGATTAATTCACAGTAATTTACCTTGAGTTGTTTGAGTATATCTTTCACAGTGGTGTGATAAAAGCCTGATTTTATGTTGTTTGTTGCCTGGTTTTGGTTTATGTTGTATTTTTTTTTTCCTTTTGTTTCTAGGACAAAGAAATATGCATCTGTGGATGAGATGTTTAACTATGAGCTTTATCCATCCAAATTAATGAAAGATATATCCCTGGCACAACACCATCAAGTTCTGTGCCTGTTTCTATTCCTTTATAGGCACCAGAAAAACTCACTTTCATTTCCTCCAGCAAAGCAATTTGTATGAGTCAAATGATTTCTAATTTTCACAGGAGGAATTTATAAAACCCAACTCAGCTCAGTTTTTGCTACAGCTGCCTCCTCCTTTGTTATTTATATGGCAATACAGTACAGCAAGGCAGGGATGGGAAAGCTGCACTGACAGAAAATGAAGATAGCATAAACAATACAGATTATAGCAGTAAAAGCAAAGCTGGATATAAACCACTACAAGTGGAATCAAGAAGGGAGAAAACTGTATGAAATATCAGACTGTTGAGAGCGAGTTAAGCAGCACAGTAGGAGCTGGGAAGTGAAGTATCAACATGATCAAGAGTCTGTTACCTCCCTTTAATGTTTAGGTTATGGTTTCTCTGGGATCAGAAAAGCATTTAGTTACTCATTTAAACTCCATTTAACCCATTAAGGCCCTGACTTTGTAAGAGTATTCTAAGTACTGCAGCAACAAAATTAGCAACTAGATTAAAGAAACAAACAAAAAAAAAACCAAAAATCCCACAACCTCATAATTTCACACATGTTCATTGTTCTTCCCCAGAGATTGAGAGATCATGACATTCAGTATGTATGAATTGAGTGATGCACATTACTGGAAAGCCCTTACATATTGTAGGAAACACCAAAGGAAAAGCACAGCATTTTTTCTTTTTTCTTTTTTTTTTGCCTTTTAAAAGAGTATACTCAAGTTCTATTTGGTTAAAACTAAATACATTTTAGCCATTTAAGGTATAAGATATTCTACTTTTATAACCAATAGATAAATTTTCCCAAAAAATGGACTCTTGGTTGTCCTGTAATGCACTTGAGTAACCCATCAGCAGATGTGCTGAGAAACTGCCCAGTGTGAAAGGAAAATCCCTTCAGTACGACCAATGTGCCATTTTACAACTGCTGCAATTGGAGATCCAGCTCCTTGGTGGAACTCTTGACCGAGGAACATTGGAAACACCCCTGCAATAGCAAACAGAGGTGTTGCTTGCAAACAGCAACACTCAGTTGCTCCATGTTTTCAGGCATTCACACATCTTTACTGCCCAGAAGATGCTCTTACAAACTGAGGTACCTTTTAGGAGAGGTCACCTTGAGAAACTGGAAATTAACACTTGAAAGGACCCAAGGCTATTTTTACCTTGCTAGGGAAATGAGCTTCAGATAGACACTAAAAGCAGTGTCAGACCTCACACGTTTACCTGTCATATCCTTGTCTCTAGACAGCTTAAATAAGCATGTTGGTGCTTGCTCAGTCTGACAGTTCTTCATGTGTTAAAGGTCAGGATACAGAGAGAGGTGCCCAGCACCTTTTGCAATCACCAACTTTTAGGCAAAGCAACAGGACAAAAATGCTTGGAGCTCAATTTTTTTTTGTCATTTTTGATCATATCTAGCTGGATTCAATTCCTGTTTTATTCCTCCTTCTTCTCACCTGATACCAATTGATACCAACATTGTCACATCAGTGGAGCTATTTACAGGATGTATCCCTGTATTAAAGAAATACCAGAGGATGAGATCCTAATGCTAGTGATCATAGCTGGTAGGCTTAATTAACTGGTTACGCTCTCCAGATTATTTTGCATTAATAAGCACAATGATTCTGTTTGCTGCCTGAGCAAACACACTTTAGCCTAAAGAAAAAGAGGCAGAATCCCAGTTCTGACTAATAAATACCAGTCTTTTGGAAAAAAATACACCAGTATCAGGGACTGCTGTTTTACAACAACTGTTTAACACAACTGTCCCAGTAAATAAAGCCACTGCAAGCTGCATAATATTGTTTATCATCAACATGCTTATTACTGATATGTTAAATAATCAGAACAATTATTTAGATGTAATTTCTCTCTGGTTTGGGATCAAATCTCTGTCAGAAGGGGAAACGCAAGTTCTTTTTTTTTTTTCCTGCTTTAGCTCTCCAGACAGAAGTTTTTCAAGCATTAAAAATACGTTGTCAGGGGACTAGTAATGTCAGCTCATATTTGTGTCACGAAACTTTACGGAAGTGGCTGCTTAACCAAACAGGTGTTGAGGGAGAACAGAGAGGGAGAGTTCAGAGAAGAAAAGAAAAAAAAAAAGATAAAGAGAAAAAACAGATGGTGACCAAGAGAAATGGGGGAAAGTTTTGTGTATATGTGAGTCATGAATTAAAAGAAAACAGAACAAAATTCAAAGAAACAAATAAGAAAACAAAAGACACTCTTTTTACTCAGGACCATGAATCATAAAGCTTTAGCATTCAGCACTGTAGCAACCATCCTCCCTCACCAGCTTTTTGCTCCTACCCTAAGCTAATCAGACATCAGCAATCAGAGCTCAGTTGTGTAAAAGTCAAGGAATATAAAACAAGAACAGCTTATATGTTTACCCTCCCTCAGCACAAGTGACAAAGAAATGAAGGAAAAAATAGTTTGTACCTACTTTTTCATTTATATTGCATAGCCTAACTTTGGCTTCTTATTACTGGTAATTAAATTTGGCTCTGCTGAGCATACTGAAAGACAGAGGAGAGGCTGTGCCTGCAGCACTAAGCAATAGCTTCCTGCACTGCAGGAACAGAGGAGCCTCCACCAGCTCACTGCTCCTTCACAGAATCACAGAATGGTTGGGATTGGAGGGATCTTCCAAGAACATCTAGTTTCAACACCTCTGCTGTGGCCAGAGACACCTTCCACTATATTCGGTTGCTCAACCACTCAACCTGGTCTTGTCATCCACAACTTCTCTAGAAAATCTGCTCCTGTGTCTCACTGCCCTCTTCATCAGTCCTTATGATAAATCTCAATCATCTAAAACTTTCTGTCAAACCAACCTATATCTCTTCAATTTAGTGGCAAGGATGCTGTGGGGGATCACATCAAGTGCCTTAGGGAAGTCTATCTAGATGAGATCCATAGGTGTCTCTTTACTCACTCATGCAATCCTGTCTTAGCTCACTAGGTCAGGCAGGACTTGATGAAGCCACAATGGATGTCTCTAACAGCCTCCCTGTCTCCCATATGCTCCAACAAATCTTCCAGGAGGGTCTCTTCCATCATCTCACTGGGACCAGTAGTGAGACTGACTGCTACTTCCCAGGGTTCCCCTCTGGACACTTTTCACTGAAGAGAAAGATGACAAAGTGCTGAAGGGTCTGTTGCAGAGGACACAATCCCTACACAAAGGTGTATCCACACAGCAAGGCAAGTGTAGGGCTCCTTCTGTTTCTAACAGCTTCAGGCTTTGTGTTAGCTTAACAAAACAGACTTCATGGCTTGTCAGACCTTGCCTTGGTCTGCCTCAAGCTTTGTATGAGCTTTCAAAATTAATAATGGCAATTGTTAAATGTTCAAGCGATGACTATCTTTTTTTTTTTTTTTTTTACCTTTACTTTTTTATGTGCAAGATTGTGCACTGCAATACTTTTATATATTTTAAACTAACAGAAAATAGTAACAAGCAATGACTGTGCAAAAACACTTACCCATGGCTCTTGGACAAAACACAGCCCATAAGGAAGAAAAGAATGAGATGGGCTTGAAAATACTGGCATGAGATGGCATCAAGGGTATGAATTGTACACCCTAGGCTATGGGCAGAAAGAGGGGTAGCAAAAAGAGCAAAGAGCAGCCCTCCATAGTGTGTAAAACACATACACAATATGCAGCAAATACAGATGCAATGTGGGCTTGCAGACAACAGAATAAAGAGAAAGTTATATAATATTACTAAACACACAAATGAACCCAAGAAGATTTCAAAGATAGAAGAAGAAGCAGTCACCAATAGCTTTGAGCTCTTCTCCATGAAGGATTCATAATGATGATGACTGCCTATACCCTTCCCCTCTGACTGAAGGTCCTAGACATGCAGCAGAGGAGTTGGGTACAACTTCATATAATGGGGTAAATATCAGATAGTTTGTGTGCAGATCACTTTAGCTGCATATAATTTGCATTGTAAATGTTTATATCAGTGTTACTGTAATAATAATTCCATGATTATACTCTTAAGATTTTAATTAAACTAATAATAAACCCTTGACTATGCATATAAAGCGTGTTACTTCTGTCTATAACAAGGTTTTGAATGTAATAAGTGGGTGGAAGTTTAAGAAACCTGTTCTGTAACTTGGTTACAACAAATTAGTAACAAAAAGAGGTTGTAAGAATTGATCTCTCAACATGTATTTCTTCTGGTATTATCACCTCCTGCAAATTAACCATCATAGAAATCTGGAAGAAGAAAAGAGAACATCCCACATGCCACCTGTTCAGAGGCAGAAAGCAGTGCATCCACAGGTTTTTATGCCATAGTACCAATCTCTCCTCCTTGTAGACCCTAAAGAGATTGGCCATCCCAATTTTCCATTTGAACGTCTTCTGAACAGAGGAATGCTTCTCTGATGGTAGGTTACATTCTTTTGTTTTATTGATATTAATTTAGTCATTTAAAATATAAATCTTTTCTCGTCTGACAAAACTGGAGAGAATTCTTTGCAATATAGAACAGCAAAATGTGTGTAACTTGGAAGAAACTATATATTCAGCTCAAGACTGTGCTTGAACATGGACTTGGCTAGTGCAGTAATTAAAAATCTGTAAACAAGTGAAATAAAATCTTTTCAAATCTCTCCGAACTGCTCATATGCGGCTGAGCTTGCACACAGATTCCCTTTTCAGTTGTGCCCTCAATAATTTGCACTTCTTATTCCAAGATGGAGAGTGTAACAGGATCATGTTTTCCTTGTTTTCACATGCACCTGTAAATTTACTGCATTCAGAGAAGTTTTAACACATGTGTGATGTGATATCATTAGGAATATAATCTCCAACAAGAAGAATGTATTTACCAATACTTGGTAAAAAAGTATTTCGCATATGTATTCACTCACTAAATAATGAAAAGTATGATTGTTTCCTCATTCAGGGCTTAACACTAGTTGACTAACCTTTCAAGTTGCTGAATACCTTTCACTCTGAATGACATCAGTATAAATCTGATAAGTAAAATTCCAATACGTAGAAAAAGAAGTGATTTCAAGTGTGTTAAAATCTTTATCTACTGCTTTGACAACATATACAGTAGTAAATAAACAATTCCAGATTTTGGTGTTAGTAGGTAAAAATATCCATATTGGCACACTAGCCACAAATGGAAAGCAGCAACCAGTCTTTTATAAAGAAAGAGTTACTATTTTGTCAAATCAAGCAACATCTCATTAATAAAATAAGGATTTTGCTCAAAAAGACTCTTCATCATTAAACTGTGAGCTAGTGAGAGAGATTACATTGAGGAAAGCACTGGTAAAAATAACTTCAGAAGATGAGTCTTTGCTGCCAGTCAAATCCTGTATCAATTATACATTACGTGTGAAAGACCTTGCTGGCTGCACCCTGCTCCTGTGTTAGCCAAACCTTACAGCCAGGCAAGGGGAGCATCCTTTCATTAAAGAACAATCTAGATCATACCAAGCCTTTTATTATCTCACAGTGAAGGTTGTGCCTGGGTACTGCTAAGATAAAAGGGATATAAAAGCAGGTCAACCCCCTTGTATGGAATTGCTTTATGCAATTTGATGAAATCTGGTTTATGTATCAATATGTTCTATTTCTCTGTTAGACAACATACTGCAGCCCAGCTGTGCCTCCATAGACATAGCATAACACAACTTAAAAAAAAATACCAGCCACTTCTTGAAAAAGACAGTACCACTTCAGGGAGAAGGTGGGACAGCATAGGCAAAACCCCATGAATCTGTGATTTTTTTTATTTTATGAAAAAGAATCTAGTCCGTTTTAAATTTCTTTTTAAAGTTATTTTCTTCTTTCTTCTTTCTATATAATTAAAATAAAAATATGAGTTTATTTCCTTTTTAGCTAAAGAAAATCCAGAGTTACTACAAGAATATAAACAGAATTTATCCAAATTTGTGCAGCAAACAATGCAATTGTAGTCTGGTTTTCAAGTGTCACTATATGAAAAAAATAAATCACAATCTGTCTGGAAGTAAATACTGAAAATTTTAGAGTATTAGATAAATTGCGTACATCATCTCTGCTGTAAATGAGACATTTTGCTAGCAGAAAGGAAAAAAAAAAGGGGGGATAGTTCCAAAAAAAGAGAACTTACATCAATGGCTATACTCATAACACATCAATTAATCTATCAATCAATCTATTTTTTAAGATCTGTCTTACTGCTCAGTCAGACTCTTTTATTATCTTCCTTCATCAGAAATACCAGTTCATTTTTGCATTCTCACTACACTGTTTCTACTTGTATTTTAAAAAGACCATGCCAGCTTGGGTCACTTCTAAGAGATTAATTGAAGCAGAGGACTGAACTGCATTTTCCCACATTATAAAAGGATTTCACATCTGGAAGACCATGGAATCAGTGACTTGTTTTCTTTCCCCCTGGGTCAAGGAATATGTCAGTTCTTTTACAAACCAGTACAGTTCCCAGATAGACCCACAGACTTTTTGCTCAGAATATGGCTGTCAAATCCACATCCTGAATTTGGTCTCAGGGGTATACAGAAAATAAAGAAAAAAAACTCCTTTTAAATTTTTTTTTTCAACAAAGAATTAGAACCAAGACATTGCTTGACATTTCTTCCATTAAGGTTGCAGGCTTCTCAAACTATCTTTGGTCTACTAATTATTTAAATGCATTTTAAAACAAGGATTGCAATCCTAAATTGATATTGCAACAAAGTGTTTGTATGGGACCCTTACAGTAAGCATGATAATAAAATCAGTAAACATCAGCTGCTAAGGGGTTTAATTTGCAATTCTGTGACCTGCTTAAGGTGGAAGAGAAGAAAATATTTCTAGACAGAACAGGACACTTGACAATCACACTGTTCTGTCCTCAGCTTTTATTTTATTTAATTTTATATTGGTTTTAAGGCACATCTGCTACCTACTAAACTTCAACTCTTTATTTTAAAACTTAACCCTTTTACTTCACTTTATTGAAAGGAGATGAACGGAGTATTTTATGTGTTATTCAGTCAGGGAAATGGGTGAATTCAGAGACTTTTGGGGTCCTTGCTCTACCTTTGTCAATGTCAGCTCTTAAAAGTGTTTCAAAGTCAAACTCTATTGAATTCAGCTTATGAAGCAAAATTCTTTTGACTAGGAAGACATTGTGTCACAGAATGAATACAGGATTCACTGAGTTTCATCATGTGCAATGCCTGTTACACTGGTCATGCAAGTTTACATCAATCATAAAACATTGTAAAGCTCAGGGCAACCCAAGGGTTTGCTTACAGCATCTTCTTATAAACATATAACAGGACATACCTACAGGCCAGTCTGTAGCTGATTATGCCAATTAATTTTTCACAGTTTTACCAACTAGGCTTGATTCTAAACATGTCTGTGAAAAAGAAAGAAAATATTTAACTCAAATATTTCTCCAGTGTTCAGTGCTAGGAAAAGGCACGCAATCATCTGATAACAGCATTTAATTTCCATCTGATGCTACTCTGACTCCATCCTATTAGTTATTTGGTATCTTCATGGAAACAGAAGAAATAATCTTTTTCTGAAGGATGACAGAAGAATGTTAATGTAATTATACCTTATTTGAAAGATCTGCTCAGTTCTGAGGAGTTACAATGCCGTTAATTGTCAGACCTTCATTCCTTCAGCAGCTACAGCCAACATCTTCTGAAGAATTTTGTAGCACTTCCTGAGTCCATCTTTGGTTATCTGCCAACACAATGTGATGCAGTTTGATAGAGTCCCTAGATGTCCTTGTGTGAAACCATACCAAACTCAGCTTTTTCATACAGTGGTTGAAGTGTCTCATTTCCCTTCCTTCCTGTCTTTCCTCTTAAACACAACCAGGAAAAGAAAGTGAGAAAATAACTGATATTAGGGATAGGACCAATCACACAAAGAGGACTTAAATTTTTTTTCAATGCCATGCTCTTTCTTCAATATTTAGATGGATATGATGCTTCCTTGTTTTCAGAAGAGTATCTGCTCTGCTGCTTCTCACCTTAGTTTTCTTTGCAAGAGAGGAATTTGTACTCCACTCAGGCTTAGCGGCATCCTGCTAGCATGATCTATACCTGTAATGGCTCTCTTTGTATTTTCTTTGACTCTACCACATCCAGTCAGATAGCTACTTTTCTTTCTCAATAGAATAGAAAACCTCAGGCAGAATTTGATTCATCCAGTACAACCCTTAAAAATTATTCAACTGACTTTCCTCTCGATCCTCTTCCTTGCCATCACATTTTCTCTCGTTTCTTCATAAACTTATCTTTTTCTCTATTTCCTCTTTTGTTTTATTTTCTGTCTTAAAACACTACTGCTGTCACTGTTTAAAAACTAATAGAATTGAAATAACCTCCTTTTTTCCTAAACTATTTTTCTGTCATTTTTATTTACCTCAATGGTGGAAGACTGTTATGCAGACTAATAGGTGAGTATAATAGATTGTTCCTGCTGTTTACAATGTAGAGTAGATTTTGCAAAATTAGACAGATTGTCTCTAAAATAGTGTAGCAATTTTGTAAATATAAGGATCTTCCTAATTCAACCTCACTTACAGATGCTTCTGTTTTTAAATATGTGTCCAGAGACAATATGTAGTATAAAAAAGTCCGTCATCAATAAATACTTTATTTTTTTAAAGAACTACTCCAGAGTCTGATTATCAAATTGAGGGACAGATAATTTAAAAAGCAGAGAGAAGAATGGCACCTGCTTTGTTTGCACAGAGTTTTCTGCTATACGGAATCAAAGAATCATTAAGGCTGGAAAAGACCACCAAGATGTCCAAGTTCAACCTTCAACCAAAACCACATGTCAACCAAACCACACTGCAAAGTGGCACCCCTACTCTATTTTTGAACACTTCTAGGAATGGTGGCTCCACCACATATCTGGGTCTGTTCCAATGCTCAACCACTCTTTCAGTGAAGAATTTTTTTTTAATATCCAGTCTTTGACACTCTTTGTCTGTTTGAGGCCATTTCCCTTTTCCTGGGGTGTTTCTGCATGGAATAGAGTATGGAAATAAGAGCTCTAATTCACATCTCTCACTTTTTGTTCTTATTCCAGGTGGTGCAAGCCATAGGAAGGTGGATACAAGACACTGTAATGTATAAGCAAACATATCAACAAGGTTTAAAAAGACAAACCAGAGCCACAGAACAGAAAATTAGATACATAATGTGTGCCAGAAAAATTCTGCTAAGATTTGTGATCATTTAAAGGGAGAGGCGAGGCACAGTCCTTACCTTTCTCACCAAACTTATATAATATGTATCTCTAAAACAGCGTGAAAAAATTTGGGGGTCTTCCAGTTCAGCTGAAGTCCTGCTGCCAGGAGCCAATGAGAACATGGTCGAAAGGGATGGAACAAAAGCAGAATCTCAGAAGCTCCCAGGGGGTTGTTCTGGCCTACATGGGGTTACTGAGGCAGCCCACCACTGAGGAGCAAACCCAGTCAGGCTGGTGGGTATGGAAAAAACAGACATGAACGAGCATCAGATGAGATTTAATAATCTCTTCTTTATTGCTGCCTGAGTCAATGTCCCTGCCCTTTGGAAATTCGTAATCAGGAATATCCTAAAGAATACCTCAGAGAAAGAGTCTAAGAAGGTTACTCTGAATCACCATCGAAGAATTCCATTCTTCTTCCTTTGGATAAAGCTGAAACTTAGAGATACTAGCTAGCTAAGTTAAGTATATGAATTTTGATACTGTTGCTATTCCTATTATTGTTTGTGCTCTCAATTTCTTATCTATGAAACAAGAATAGCCACTCAACCTGGAAGTCAAAGAAATGTTGCAATGGCAAATGAGTGCAAATGGTTACCGGATTGTGGTTAGACAATGAGAAAAGAATTGTTATATTTGTAGATAAATTGCCTTGTAATGCCATTACTGTTCTCTCAGGTTTATTCTTTTTATTCAGAGATAATAACATCATGTGCCCTCAGCACATATGAAGAAACACTTGTGCAAATGATTTAATATCAAATAATAACAAATATATTTTATCTATATATATTATTTATTTATATATTTTATTTATTTATATATTTTATTTATCTATATATATTTTATTTTTATATATTTTATTGTATTTATTTAATTAATAGTTTGCCACCGTGACATGACAGTGAGAAATAAAACATGACATTAGTAAGTTCCAGCTAAACAAAAAAAAACAAAAAAAAACAAAAAACAAACAAACAAACAAACAAACAAAAAAAAAACAAAAACAAAAACAAAGCATCTTGCTATCTTGGATTGTCTAATGGAACATCATCTATTATGTATGTGTCCCTGCCCCAAAACAAAACACATAGTCAAAAAAAAACCCCTAATAAATAAAATGCTTCCCTCTGTGTTACCTTCACATTCTAGTAACTTATTTTCTCAGCCCTGTGAGATGTAACATCTGATGTTATAAGGATTCTAAATCACAATAAGCAGGCAAACAAACTACCCAGAGAAAAACATGCACACAAAATGCAGCTCCTTGTGAAGCAAGTCAAAGAAGCTGTAATGGTAAATGACAAATAAAGCTGGGAAGGTTATATGCAAAGACAAATCTTACTCTCAATGCTTCACTAAACCCTATTTTCCTTTTGGAGTCTCCAGAGTTACGCTCAACACCATGCAGAGTTCCATTGAAGATTTCTGACCTTTTCCAAGGGAATGATCCAAAACCTCAAGCAGTCCACGGAATATTCCCTATTGATTTTAAATCTTTTGAGTCAAATGCTCATGGTTGGTTTCATTTCATCTAATGTTATCCACCAGAAACCTAGATACGTAGTCTAAGATAGTCAGCATCATATTTTAGATTTTAAATGAAGAGAGAATGACACCTCTGAAAGTAATGCTTCTATCACAAATATGGGGTTTTTTTGAACAGGGAAGGATCCCTATCTAAATTCTTCTATGAACTTTAAAGGGATCCTAGAAGGCCATTTAGATGGACTGAAATATATAGAAAAAATACTATCCTTCTTTGACATGAAAGACAGAATAAGATTACAATTCTGCAGTGAAGATACACATTTTGAATTCAAACTTACCTTCAAATACATTCAACTGCCTTCTTGAAAATCCTGCCCTATGGCTTGGAAGCAGAAGTTGAGACAGCAAACTTGAAATCATAGCCAGAAAAAGAAGAGTAGTGATATTGACAGACACCTGAAAGACTCTAGGATGTATTAATGGTTTTGAAGGAAACCCATCCATGTTCAAACCTGCAAGAGTGTAATATCATTCACTACTGGCTGCATTAGTTGTCGGTGCCTGAGTTATGTGGATTTGCACAGTTGTAAAACATTATTTTTGTTCTTCACTAGAGCAAACTCTTGATGTTTGAGAACCCAACCTTTGTTATATTTATTTATTGTTTACCAGTGCTTTATTTTGCTATATGCTCCATAGGCATAGGCATAGGGCGTTTCTTGTTTGAGCTCCCATCTGATGCTTTTTTTCAAAGGTGACCACCAGAGTACATAAGAAAAGCACATAACATGACAGATCCCCATGTAAAAGCTCAGAGCAGGAACAACAGGTTAACAAGAGCCTGTAGTTTCCTTTAGCCCCTTGCTTCTACTCCTTGATAGAGGACAAAAAATTATATCCAAAATCTGGCTCATGGAGCTGAAGAACTATTTTAAGTTTTTGCATGAGATAGATACACAGGGATTTTAGTGCCACTGTGTGACAGGAGCCTGCACCCTGCTGATGCCCAGAGCAGTGTGCCAGCTTGAGCACGTGTGTGCTGCTCTGTGCCATCACCCACATGGTGTGAGAGGAGTGCTTTCAGCATGCTGGCCTTGTAAGGGAGTCCAGGCATTGGAGGAAATAGAAAGGACTTCCACAAATAAGGAACAATTAGTTCAAAGCAAGTCCAGTCACTTTTATTCATTTGAACCATTCCACAAGCCAGTACAAGTGAAGAACCAGAGAACTGTTCAGGAAGAGGTGACTGGGGCAGGTGGAAGAAAAACTAAATTCTCTCTCTCTCAGTCAGTGTTGTACAGCTCTCCACACAGGTTATAAAACAATATTGCTGGCTGTGGCAGACCTTTCCTATTTATCCCACCTTTTAGCATTCTTGAAAGAAATGCTGTAACTTTTTGGCAAATTTGCAATCAGAAGTGGTGATATATACAGTTTGTTCTTGCAATATTTTGGGGGTTTTTGTGCAATTCACTTTCAAAGTTTGTGAGAATAGATTATAAGCTTTCCTTAAGACCTGTACAATCACCCAAACACACCTTGCCAGTGTAAAAGGTAAATAAGTGAGGGTACCAATTCAATTCTGTGCTTGTATTTCATCAAATCACTTCAAACTTTTCCAAATAATGGGAAAACAACGTTTCTAATCTGGGGGTCCCTCATAAACACTCTGCCACGCTGTAAATACCTATCAGATGCAGAACAATAGGGAAATGATAGCTGCTGCAGAGAGCACAAACACAGATCTCAGCATCCATGATGGTATTAGTCTCAGTCAGAGGGATAAATCTGAATATTTTAATATTGCTTATGAGGTCACAAAGCTTCATTGCCTTTTTGAGAGCTGGCAAGTAAGATGGATGTTCTGTAACAGAGGAGTCAGAAAACTCAGCAGTCAAGGTTTGCCTCGTTCATTTGTAAAGTTTATAGCTTTGGATAACATAGAGTGAAGAAAGTGTAAATGGTCCACTATCAGAATTTACTGACCTGGAAGGAAAAGGGTGGGAAATAAACATCTACAATGGTAATAAAACTGGGCAGCCCTGTCTGCCTGTTGCCTGAAATATTTTACTGTGATTCAGCACATCCTCACTAAGCAATTGTCCAGTGTTGTGTAATTAAACAATTGACAGCCAAAAGTTACATTCTTTGCAGCAAAGTCCATGAGTAGAGACAGCATTTCTGAAGCACCCTGTGGTGGGCAGGGTAAATCCATCTGCTCACAGACAGTGACAGAACAGGATGCAGAAAGATCATTGTTTTCCTTTATAGAAATGAGGAAGCCTTCATGTTCCCTTGGGCATACAGAGCCACTACAGAGGCTCTCTATGTTCAGAGGAAGTAAACAGAAACTCTGCCTAGCTTAGAGAAGTCATAGGTTTTTTTTCAGATATTAGTCCTGAAAACAGGTGTTACAGTCCTTGAACAAGTTATTAACCTTGGCATCACCCACAACAGACCACTTGCAAAACAGAAAAATACAATAAACCCTCTAAAAATGTCATCCAAAATGTATTTCAAAAATATCATTAAGAG
>JAOTQP010000001.1:77557920-77612580 GCA_026413545.1 Cichladusa arquata
TGTAGGCAAAAAAAAAAAAAATAAAATATATAGATATATATATATACAGTTTACCTCTTCCTTTCGAGGAAAGATGACCCAGAGAGGTCAAACAAAAGGTCTGAGATATGGGGATTGAACTTTTTTTCCTACAGAGTGTTTACTGCCTCAATAGCAAGACTCCTTTTTTGAAAAATACTAAACAAAAATCAGTCCAAACCAATTTTAAGTCTAACTTTTCTAATCCAAACATTATGATACTTTAGTTTCATTCTCTGTGAGCATATTTTGTATTCATTATACTGAAGGGCAGAGAATTAAAAAATTCTCCTAATTACCCACCTTTCCCAAAACATTTAAAATATTTACTAATTCAATCTTTTCAAATAATGAAAAGACTTCTAACTATTTTTCAATTAAAATATAACATTCTTCAGAATGCTCTCTTACTTCCCTTCAACTTAAACAAATTTTCCACATATTGCTATTCATGCTCTGCTATGAAATATTTCTATGACTACTCTTCTGGAGAGGGAAAATTTGATATAATTGCCTTAAATATTTCTTTGCATGAGTAAGTACATCTTTGGTAGAGTAATGGAGTTTGCAGGGCACAAAGTATGCAGTTAAAGTGATGAAAGCCAGAAAATTTAAGGCATTTGTTAACACTGAAGGAATATCTTGCTATGTCTGGGGCTGAACAAGAAAGCTTTTAGTTTGGTGAACCATATTTAATTTTGAAATATGACAGCCCTTCAGCACCTGACTGATACTGTCCTGCCAAAGTCTTCTCTATGCTTCAGAGCAGCATAAAGATTTATCTCTGAAATGGGATAATACAAAAATTTACTCAATTTGTCAACAAGCTACCAAAAGTTCTCCATTCTAGAAAATACACAACATACACACGTTCTTTTTTGCCAGATGCCCTTTCCTCTAATGTAATTTGTACATAGATAAACTTCATAAATTACCACTACCACAAAGAAAGAATGATGACACATTCTCTAACACTGCATGATGCTGTAACTGCTGAGGGGATAAACTGCATTACTGATATTTGACTCAGGTGTGTAGAAGAGAGGTTTCTGCTGGGTATTGTTAACATAGTTCAAATGAACTTTCAATTCCATTTCAGAACTCTGTCCATAGCCCTTTAGATTTCTTGACACACCTAGTTTAAAAGCATATTATTAAAAACACAGGAGCAAAATTCATCTCTTCAGAATTGCTGCACTGGAGCACCAAAATCCTTCATGTCCCTCCCCAGGACTACTGTCCCAGTTGGAGAAACTTTATGTGGTGTATGTTCTGCCCATGATTAGACAGTTTTAGCAGCAAACCCAAAATGATGGGTTCATTAAACTCTGTCCTCGCTTGTTTTAAGCAAGGATGACGCCCCACTCATCCCTAGGGAGAGGCATTACACCTCTCCAGAGTCAAAAACCCTGGCTGCTACAATGAGAATAAAAGTTTTGCAGCAGCTGCAAATTTCTGTTCATAAATTCAGTACAGCACTGCTGAAATCTCCTGACACATTCTTTCCAATCCACCAAAGGGTTTAACTTTTGAGATGGGTAAGGATGGAGAAGCATATCATCATGTAGGTCTTCAAGAGAGGAAGAGATGTAAATCTTCGGGAGTTGCTCCACATTGTACCTAAAAACTAATTCCTTATACCCTTTCCTGTCACCTTTGATACATATTTTCACTCAAGGAAATTAAGTGTAAAATGCTGTCATTTTTAGATAGGATTTCTGACAACTGTTTTGCACAGATGGAAGTTATTGCCTACATGCAATGCTAAAAAGCTAAAGATTAGGGCAGGGAACAACTCTTCATGTCTGCTTCTAGTCCTAAAGCAGTTAATTTTTTTTTTAATTTTATTTTTTAAGGACTAAAAGAATCCTGAAAGGCAGAAAAGTATCCCTTTTTTAAAGAAAAATTATAGATGATTGTACAAAATAAGTTAGTGAAGATGAGGGCAGGTTTGCCAGGGAAGGATAGCAGTGAGTCTGGGATATCAAGGGTAACAGCCTTCGTTTGTACAACTCAGGCCCCATATGAAATATTAACCTTGCTCACTTACAAATCCCATACTGTAATATTTCTTTAATTTGTTTATAAACCTTGAGCACCATCTCCTACACTCCCCAGCAAAATGAGGAGCTCTTGAAATGAAGCTCTGATTTTTCTAATTATTTATGCCTCTTTAAATGTTATAAACCAGGGGATGTGGTGATTATTACACAGCGTTATGTCACAATGCACTGGAAATTTCAACAAGATGAAAGTGAGAAAGAATTAAGGGAAAAAAACAAAAAAACCAACTGAATAACAAAACACCTGCACTACAGATAATAAAGGTAAAACAATGATTATAGAGAGGCTGATATCTAAAATCTGAAAGAAAAGACTAAAGATTAAAAAAAAAATTAAAAACCAGTCTCATAGGCACATGGGAGGAGAGTATGATAACACGAGAGATAAAAAACTGCAGCACTTTTTGTAAGTATAACAAATTCAAAGTGTTGATGGGAAAAGAACGTGACTAGCAAATCAGAGGCTGCAAAAGAGACAAGCTGTATAAAGAGCCAGAGAAAGGGAATCAGATGTGTGAAATGAGGTCACTAGACAAGTGAGAAAAGAGGTGAGATCTCGGCTGTGCCCTTGCAGCCCTGGCTCGTTCGGGAGGGAGCGAGCTCCTGCCAGCCTTTGCGGGATGCTGGGAGGATGCGCCGGGCAGCGCAGCAGAGCGGGGCTGGCAGGTGGGCAGGCTGCAGGCAGGGACTGTACACCCCACCAAGCTGGCAGCAGCAGGTTAAATGCTTTCTGCAGAGTGAGGAAAGAGGCCCCCACACAGCAGAGTGTTTAAGCTAACAGGTGGGGTGAGAAGGTCTGACAGACGAAGCTTATTACAGTCTCCCAGCAGAGCATGAAGTGGTTAGATGCTCCTAATGACCGTATACAAGGTGACTGACTCACTCCTATCTGTTGAACAGCTTGAAAGGAGGATATTTTACCCTGAGGAAGACTGACCTGTCTTCTTCATATATATATTTTTTTATTCTTCTAGCATTTAATAATGAAAGCTTCCTCTCATGCAGCAGATTGGCTGCTGTCCCCATGGCCATGAAGCCAACAGTGTCCAGCAAGCTCCAGATAATCTTTGCCCTGCAGGACCACAGAGAATGGCTCTGTGTAAAGCATTTGGAAGGGCATGAGCTGTCCAGTGGAAACCCGAAGTGTTATTACCAGTGCATTGATTTCTGGTGTAGCTGCCTGACTACATCGCTCTGTAGCTGCAGGACACTAAGTCTGTGCTATGATTTTTCTTCTTCTCAGTGTTATTCCTAATTGAACTGCTAGATAATATTTTAATACATTTTTGCTTGTTTTATCTGATCTCTGAACGCTGTTGAAACTGATAAAGCATTTCAAACTCCTCTTGCAGAAAAATAGGCTAATGTTTAAGGAATAGATAAGCCACAGGGGTTAGGAATAGGGCTGTTTCAGAGAGAGAAAAAGAATGAAATTTTATACAGGTCACAGCGTGTGTAGAACGGACACAGAAGTGTCTTCTCACTGTTGCAAATACAATTTTGTGTGTTTATGACTGTGTCTGCAATGGAGATAGCAGTACTGAGTAAAAGCAAATTTCAGCTGGAGCATTTGAGGAGAATTGGGACATGATGAGTACAGATTGTTGTCTGACATTCCTAATAACGATTCAAATTTGGCCATTCCCACAACGATTGTGCTGTGGTTTATTTTTCCCATATGTAAAATAGGCTACAGCCCAACTCATATGCCTACAGATATTTACTGTAAACAAACGAGCTATTTCTATTCTCTATGGACAAGACATATTTATTATAATATAAAGTATAGCCCAGGGATAGATTCTCGGGCAGGATGCTGAGAGAAGCACCTCTGTGCAGAACAAATACTTCTGATTGACCACAGTACTGCCTCCTCATCCTCGTCACAGCTTTGTCTTCCCCCATAAAGCCAGTGGGCATTCATTAGAAATGTTGCTTATAGCAAATCAAATCTTAGATGAGGACTGTGAAGACAAAAATTAAGTTTTGAGGAAAAAGTGAGGTAGTGAAAAGAGGTCCGTGTACTTATGTTTTCCCATAGGGTCAAAGCATTTGAATCAGAGAGAAGGTGGGGCTCCTGTAGAGGACTGAGCCTCCCTTTCCTTACAAAAAAGCACTGGGATTTCTAAGGGTGCAATGCCACAGGAAGGCCTGCTACTGAGCCGAGCACAAACCCTGGAGCTCTCAGGAGTCAGTAGCTGTGGGAGACCAGATTTCCCAAAGGCATTTTCTAAATGTTTCTACTGAAGCAGACTGAATCACCTTAATGCAGCAGATTCTGCTCCAACTTCTGAGCATTTTGTACAGCAGTGTAGAAAAGCAGGCATGTCCATCTGGTGTATATATTAATAAGGACTTATCTCACCTGACTCCTCAGGGATCACCAGGTCCAGCCACAGCAAATGGAGAGAATAAAGTTCCTTCGCCTGCTTCAAATATCTGGCTTTAAATAAGATGGCTTCTGTCCATGAAGTGCTTGTTTTCCTCCACTGACTAAAAAGGGATTGTAAGCTACATACTCAGATGTAAGTAGCTACTCTGTAGATACCTAAGGTTGGCAGGAAGAATCATTTTCTATCTGAACCGAATCACAAACTATATTTTGTTAATGAAAATTGTCTTGCCACTTCTACTTTAAACTTGTAACTCAGAAGGAGTTACTGGAGATCAACCAAGCATCATTAATAAATGGAGGGTAGATGCAAGCAGCACAATAGATGTAAGCAAAGAAAAAAATGGCGTGGATAGGAAGGAGGACACAGTTTTGCGGGCAGCTATGGTATGATGGACCAAATGCAGAAGGAGCCTGTGCTGAAAAAGGTATCTGATGAACCTGGACAGAGTTATCAAAGACAGAATGTCTCTCATAAATGTGACAGCAATGAAGGTAGAGATTTTGTCTGAAATTTTACACTCAGGTTAACTGCAAGAGGAAATTCAGTAACTCACAGGTCATCAAGCAAGGAAAATACTGAGCATATCCTTTGTCTAGCCTGTGAGTTTGTGGGTGAAAGGTGTAGTTATTTAAGAATCTGTTTTGGAAAGCCATTTTGCTCTGCTTTTACTACCAGAACAATGTAAACATTTGCATTGTCTAGGGAAAGGTACATTTTTATAATGAAGAGTAATTAAGAAGTTGGAAGTTTCAGCCTAACTTGCAAAGTGGTCAAGCAGAAAGTATAAACGTGACTGTCTCTAAACACCTAACTCTGCTCAGCAAACAAGTACTGAAGAACCACAGACTGGATCTAGTATATCAAACTGGGAGCACCCAGCTGTGGTAAGCTCATTGCTTAGCAATAATTACATTCACTGCCAGGCAGTTCAGCTTGGTTAAGCTGGACTGCTGCGTGCTCAGATCTACAAGTAGCCAAATCAGAGCCTCATCCTGACTGACTCCAGTGACACCCCAGACAGGGGAAATTGTAATTCCATTCTATTGCATGCTACCAAACAGACTTTATGTTTCACCCTGATCTTCTTTCAGGTGAAAGAAAAAGCCAGTTCCCACATCTGGAAATATACTATTCAAGGGTTTGTAAAGTCACTCAAACACAAAAGGTATAATATTTTTTCACAGTATTTCCTGCATATCTTATGGAAATTCATTACATGGCTTAGTAAATTCAAAGGTCAGACTTTGCTGACCTTTTATTGAAGTCTCTAATGTGAGATTTTTTAATAAAGCACCAGATGAACATACCAAACCTGCCACATCACTTCATTTTTATTAGATATTTTGCCAGCTTCATTGCTAGACACTATGATGCAACATGATATCTGGTTAGAGAATTTTATTTCTTGGCTTACAGTTTCACTACAAATAGAAAAGAAGAAAAAAAAAAATAATGCCACCCTCATATCTTTTTCTTCCACATATTCCCACCCATTATATGGAACAAAACATAACAGTTTGTTGGACTTCAAAAGATGAACCAGAGACTTCAGTTTCAGACCTCATGCAGGACTGGTTCATGGAACATGTCTGGAATTCTTCACAAATAATAATCTGTAGCTCATTAACCATCGTAACTATTTCCTGGTCCATTTCCTTCCAATAATAAATATAGTGGCTCATAATTTGCAAGGCAAGGAAAACATCTACTTATTCCAATATGTAAAACAAATCCTACTCTTTATTTAAGACAGTTATAAGCACTCCAGGCTAGAATTTTACATGTAGAAAATCCATCTCACAATTAAAATAACTGACAGGGATGGGTCACAGTTCTCCTGGTTTTCAGGACATCCAACAGAGTAAGAAAAGCTCATCAATTTTCTGTATGTACTGCTAAGACATTTGTTGACAGCATAGTGGCTTTTATCTATCAATATAGTCCCCCTGGCAATATATGTCAGTGCATCCTGAGACTTTATGGATTTATCCTTGTAAGGATTTTGACATGAATTACAACATCTTTACCCTCAGTGTACAGACAGCAGACATGAGGTGTTTGTCCAGGACTATAAAGAAACTGTATCTAATTTTCTTGAAACCTATCCTAAAGTTTTAAACACAATGCACCATTATCTCTATCTTATGTCTCATCATATAAAAACATTCAAGATCCACAGAGGTCATTTCTTCAGCTCCAAACTGAGCATTTAGAACAGAAGAAAAGTAGTTTATGTCAGATGGGTTTTTTGGATTGTTGGAAAACACTGAGCCAGGGCATCTAATCACACAGACTAGGGAGAGAGTGTTTCCTGATGGTATAGGACTTGTGGTGGTCTCCCAACTCTTTCTTCATTTCAATGTTTCCTGATGGTATAGGACTTGTGGTGGTCTCCCAACTCTTTCTTCATTTCAATTTATTCTTCCTTCAGATTAGAAATCAAACTTCAGCAAGCAGAAGTCCATGGCCAATGTAAGTAACATTCAAATGGCCCACAACTGCCTTATACCTGGCACAGTCATGAGAATCTTCCCCCAGACTATGAGAAATGAACACAGAGTACTCTTTATGCCCACAAATGCACATGCACAAAGCAAGAGCCATAAGCAGGCTGGTCTGAACCCACCCCGACATATGTGCACATAAGCATGTGCTCCACGTCTGCCCAATTCCCACTTTCTAGAACATACTTGAAGGATCCTGTCACCTTTGTGCTCCATTCACCTGAGTGGTGGACAAATTAGATGGTAAAAGGGCAGAAGGACTATGCTGGAAAGAGGAGAGAAAGACTGATTATACCTGCCTTATGCTCAGTGGTGAAATTAAAGAATAAGCTACTGAAGGAATGATAAAAAGTATGCAACTGTATGGGTTTTGACATGGGCTGTCCAAAATTCTAGTGTCTTTAATCCTGTTCATCTTCTTGGATCCTTGAGGCTATTTTTGCCATACCTTTTGTGTGACTTTGACCCACAAGAAAAATTCCAAGTGAATTTATCCTACAGTGCAGATCAATTAGCAGCCTTCCACAGCACTTTTTATTCTCTGGTAACTGGATAAGAGTATGGCCTCTTGTCAAAGCCTTTGTCACCTTAAGTGCAAAAGCATTTCCCACCAAGATAACATAGACACACAGAATCAAAAGACCAGGGAAGTCTGATCTATGTCTATAATCCACTTCTATCCTTTGGGAATAACTGGATTCTTGTTCTCTATGATTTGTAGCCTCTCCTTCAATTCTGTAAATCACAAACATGGTATATAACTTTCAGATATGCCCATCATGCTTTGCTTCATATTCAAAACTGTACCAGGATTGATGTTTCACCTAGTTGGTTTCTAGACGATAACCCATTGCTGAAAAATATTTTTATGCTTTTTAACCAGGTTTGACAAAACATGTTTCTGGAGCAAGCACAGGAGTAGATCCCAGAAAACTTGCATATTTTTCCCCTACAGCAACAGTTTTTCACAACCTCTCATAATGAGACTATTTATGGCTAGATTCCAATCAAAGGTTATGCCTTTTTCAGCATAACCTTTTAGATTGTGTCAGTTTGAGCTTATTACTAGGTTTTGTAAAATAAAAATGTTGAGAAGCTTGTGCTGCTGTACTATGAGAAAAAGAAGTAAATCTATTAAATGGCATCAATAAATTAAACTTTTTGAGGATAAATATTTTGGCTAATTGTTAAATGTTTAACAATACTTACTTGAAAAATAGCAATTTCTACAACTTGATCTCAGTTATTTACGGTTCTACAGGTAATTCCTCCCCTATTAAAGGACTAAAGTGCAAAGGGTGGTTGTGAACACTGACCCCTCTCCCACAGAATGTAGATACTCCTATCTGTGACTGCCGTATATGCATTCAGTAAAGTGACCAATGTCTATCCAATGCTTGCACTCTCTTCTCCTTCCTGTCAGATGGAATATTGGAAGTATAACTCTATTGGAAATAATCTGTGCTGAACATTGCACTAAATAGTATAATACTGAATTAACTATGGAAATTTCATGTTAATTAAATATGCTTTGCACTTTAACCAGAAAATGGAAATGTTAAATTTAATTACTATTTTTTCATATCCATCTGAGTTTATGTTGAGACCTGACTATAGCTGTGCTGTGAGAATTCTCTAAACCATCAGAAGATTCCAAGGTACAGACAACATCAGAGTCAGTCCAGAGAGAGGAATAACATACACTGAATTTACTTATTAGATTATACAGAGTAGTATATGTTATGTTCTTTTAGCAGAGAAATCATTAGAAGGAAGGAAATGAGGCAATAAAATCCACTAAATTCAATGGGCAGTAACAAGGAAGTACTTCCAGATTACACTGAAAGAATATCTGAAATTCTGTAGGAGACACTCCTAGAAATTTGTTGGTAAAATTGAGGCAAAGGATATAATCATGGGTGGCACAAATGAATTCCTGACAGGGTTTTTGTATGTATTTTCTAATAAGCAATTACATTCTTTAAAATTGACTATGATCATCAGAAAAATACTTTCAAATCATGCACTATAAATAAACAAACATATAAAGTAACTAATCTATAGTTTGATTAAATCCTTCTTTCCAGCTCTTCTCACAGAGGTCTCTAGGGTATCTTATGTGAATGTCAATAACTCCCAAAAGAAAAAAAAAATGTATCCCTAACTTGTGAGGATAGATGAAAAAGGCCTGCATTTGTTCTCTGTAGTATGCATCAATTAAAATTGCTACTGACAGTTTTGTGCAGCTTCTCTCAAAAATTTTCTTCTTGTGACTTACAAAGTGACTAGAAATGTAATATCTCCATAAGAGTTAGAGGTCCTACTGTGCAATATATCCAGTAAATCAGAAGATCCAGCTTTTAAAATATGCTCCCTAGATCCAAGTAATTCCCTGTTAACTGAAGGTAGGACATCCAAAATGGATTTTAGGAGAAAATTGATGAATTGGAGTGGTTACATAACATCACTGAACATTAACTTCACTTCAGAATTAAAAAGCTTGGCACACCTTTATATTAGGGAAGCTTTTTGCATATTATCTATTCAGAGATACAGTATTTTACAGAAAAGTCTCAATTATATCATAAATTGTTCTAGTAACTGATTTACATTTTGGACTCTGACAGATCTTTTGTGACGAAGCTGCAAGCTGCAATTAGATAAGAAGCAAGTGGAATGGACTAACTTCATTAACTGGCTGCTGGCATGGAGTTTAAAGATCCAATTCTAATCTCAACTATCAGAAACAACGAGTATATATCACATGTAACTTAAAATAGTTGATGCTACCTTTTGTCAAGAAACACCAGAGTCAAAATGGATTACCCAGGAGTGTTTATTTAGGGTAATGTATCTCAGAACTTGTTCAATACAACTTAAAGGTGTTGGGCCATACAGAAGTTTGAAGAAGGGATATCTCTCTTGATATCCAAGCAGATGCACTATTTTGGTTCCCTTGAAGATGTGAGTCACTCCAAACATTACTAAAGAAAAATACAAACCACTTTATCAGAAGATATGAGTGTCTACCTATATCAGGAGTCACATAGATGAATTAGAAGTGCAGCATTCCTCCCATGACTCTTGCAAAGATAGCAGAGCTCTATGCATTTACAGAAAATACCCTCCCATTACAGAGAGTAAATCTGGGGCTATTCTGCTGCTCCAAATTTATACCCATAAACGTCACAACAATATTTTGCTCCTGTATTTTATGCATGAAATGAATGTTAGAAGCAGTAAATCATGCTGGACCAGGAAAATAAGTCATCCTGTCAAAGAATACAATTAAAAAGAGGAGATTTCAAGGATTAATTAGGGCTAGGTAGTCAGAAAAATGTAATATTTTCTGGAAAATAAATCTTTAACATAATTAGTACCCTAATAGTGTGCAGTCAGAGCATGGATATATATTTCAGATTAATTCCTTTCTCAATTTAATAATTTTTCATCTAAAAGATACTAAATCAGATAAGGAGAAGCTTTGATAGAAGTCACTGGTAGATAAATCTAATTGAACAGTAAGAAAAGGAGTATAATGGAACAAATAATTTTCCTTTGTAACAAAGAAGAAAGAAAAAGAATTGAATGTGTTCCCTTTTTTTCAGTACAAAAAAATAATCAGATCAACTGCAGTAGTGAAAACAACCTTTTAGAACATATCTGATTTCACTGGAGTAACAGATGCTTGGCTAATTCAAGCTATCAACAAGGATGTGAAAACAGTGGGACATAAAGTCACCCCATGATGTGTCAAAGCTGAGGAAATTTTAAAGATGCAATTCACTGAGTCACCAGCTTAACTGTGTGAACTGCTGCTACTTTCAAACTTTGTGTTTAAAACACTAGTTTATGTCTGTGTCCTACTCTACATCCACTGTAACAGAAGCAGTGACACTGTCACTCTTTCTTGTTTCTAGTGTCTTCATTACAGCAGTCTTTGAATGCCGAAAACTTCTGGAATTATATCCAGAAAGAAAAAAAAAAATTTTTTTTATTTCTTACCTCATCCCATTTACCTTTCCTGACTTTTGTAAACCCAATATGGGAAAGGTTTCTTTTTTGTGTTTATTATTCTTGCAATCACTATGTACTGTGTGGTAGTTTTACTTTTCAAATAAAGAAACTGAAGCACAGAAAAGCAAAATGTTGACTCGCAGATAAGATATCGGGGTAAAGGAAAGGTTCATTATTCCTTTCATGGTTTTTCTTTAATTAGCTGTGTTGTTTTGCTAATGACTTGGTAGGATTATAAGTAATAAATATTTGTTAAAAAATTCATTTGTGAAATGAGCAGTGGCAAGATGAGGAACCACAAATATGAGGGCAGGTAAAGCAATGTGAATTTTCTCTTAACTTTCTGTATTCAGAAGTCTAAATGTCCCTTATCTCAGCAGAGATTTCTTTTCAGTATGGTATGATAGATTACAGCATGTAGCACAAAACCATGCACACCATTTTTCAGGTCCACTGAAGAGAGGATATCTTCAAAATAGGGGTTTGATATGTTCAAAACTACTTTTCAAGGACAGATTTGAAGGTGGGATATGGCAGGGCACGCATGGTGTACAAGATTTTGAGCATATTTAGCCAGTATACAAAGGTAAAGGTCTGGGGAAACACCACAAAAAATCCAAGCAAAGCCATAGCACTGTGCAAGATCTGAACATGTTTATAACTTCTGAATGATAATGCATGCAAAACTAAACTGGCCATTGCTTTTAAGAAAATCTACAAATATGAGGCTAACATGCATATTGCAGGCTGAGCCCTGAGTTCCTCTTTCAATCTCCTTCTTCCAGCAGCTGCTCACTTTTATGCTGGTTCAGGTATTCAGAAAACACTTCATTAAATGGAAAATATGGACAAAGAAGCAATGAGATTTGGATATGCAGAGAGCAATCAAAGGTTTCACAACTATAGCCCATAGTATTGACTAGAATGTGATTATAGAAGAAACAGAGGAAAATAGAAAAACATCACAGGCTAGGTAACATCACGGTCCATCTCCTTTGAAGACTCATGGCAAAAAATTGACTAGAGCCTCCAGCAAGTTCCCTGCTAGGCATCACACCCAGTTCCTGTGGATGACTGCTCCCATTACAGGAATAAAATTGCAGAGAAGAAATAGATCTTGCAAACTCCTGCTTCAAATAATCCTCTAGAGTGCCACAGCCTCTGTCCCAAATCCACTTTCAAGTATGTGTTAAGAGCAGCAACAGCCAAAAGAGGTTTTCTTTCATGCAGCCAGGAAAATCAGAAAGAAAGAGAAATTATGATGTTTCAACAAAACAGGCCAAAACATACAATGTGTATAAAACATGTGAAAGGCATAAAAACAACAAACCTTCTCACAATCTAGACAAGACTGTCTGATGAATGGGCCAAGGACATACACAAGAATAATAAATATTTACAGTCAAGGGGAAGAGGAAAAGAAAAAGTCCCTAGGTTTCTTCATATATTATTTCTAGTATGATTACACTTCACTCTGTGCCTTTCATGAGCGGAATGATCAAATCCCATTAGCTCCAGATTCTTGATCCTTGCAAATTACTACTTCCTCCCTTGTGCATGGTACAAGCCTCATGGATGACAAGACTGATGATATGTAAATGCATGTGATCTATAGCCCTTATCACTCTGACATTCTGCACCTCCAGTTTCAAATCCTGGCCTACACCCCTCTTCCTCTAACTAAACTCTGGTAAGAAAAATATCTTATTTTTGTTTTCCCACTATTTTTTTAAAGCTGCTACCAACCTCTCAACTTTTACTTGATGAATATAGCTATCAAAAAACTGTGCATGAACCTGGAAATTGTTTTTCTATATTTTTTTGTATTAGTGATGTCATTATTTCTTTTCAATTGTAGCTCATGGTTGTTAAGGAGATTATAAGCTGTTTAAACTAATCAGCATTTGAAGATACATTTTGAAAAAGCAGAAATAAGTAATGTTTTATTTGCCACCTATTCTGTCTTGTAGATCAGCTTGTATGTACACCATGGAAAAATTAGATTACCTTTTCAGATGAGAAAAATCTACCTTTGTATCTGATATAAAGGTGTGCAAGCACTATTTTGCTGAAAAGATGCTGCTTTTTAAGCTAATCATAATTATAATAATACTAATACCACCACCTAATATTTACACACTTTGGAAGCAAAACAAACATATGAAGCATAGCAGTAGGAGTTTTGGTTGAGATATTTTCGGTTCAGAGAGCTGGTCTTTCCTTATATTGTGCAGTAATAGAAGGAAAAGAGAGAAATAGCTAAAGAATCAGAAAAAATAAAGGTGAATTGGTCCATAGGACTCACTCAGAGCCATGAAATAAATGGAAACATGAGATAGAATTTAAATAAATAGGATAACGATAATACACATACAGAGCTAGTTTAAAGGTCTATTTACTGCCATACTATGTCTTCAAGTGAAAACAGAGCTAAAGGCAAGGATAAAGTGTACAAGAACAATTTCTGTGCTAAATTGTCCTGGCACACCTCCTAGTATGCAAAAATCTGAAATTTATATCTTCAAACACTTGCAGATATATGCAAAATGACGTCCAGAGATGGGTGAATGGGTGTCCCGTTCATTTCTCAAGTTTGAAAAGAAGATATATACAGAAGGTAAGATGTGTTTCAGGGATGAAAATGCATGTTTTAAGGCTTGAAAAGGAAGCTCAAATATGGAAATTAAATTTAAAAAACAAGCCATTCAAGAGCTAAGTAAAAAGAGAAAATAAATTATGAAATCAATACAGAAATAGCAATCACGAATATCCTGTTATTATAAAACATTGTACGGAGATGTGGAGCAGAGCTCAGTGGCTATTAAGAATTAGCATTAAAGTGCATATAACTTCATATAACTTTTGACAAAAGACTGCACAAAGCTGATGCCTTCTCTGTCAATAGATTTGAAATTATTCTCTATTCTGACTATACTGTAGAGCCACTTGGAGGTGATAAACAGAACATCCATGAGTTTTGCATGCTTTATCTGGTTAAATGTGAAGTCATTTCCAAACTGAAGTGGAGTTATGAGCAAAAAAGAAGTGCCTTGGATGTTGACTTAGGTTTGGTTTACAATGTTGTTACTGTCTGGAGCCACTCCAGCAAATATACGAGACTGCACATATTCTGAAATCATAATCTAAGTGAATTGAACATCGGTGGTTTAAGGGCCTTTGGAAATACGAGTAGAGTTCCATCTGGTATAACACATTCCTAATAAAAACACTCATCTTTGTGCTTAAAAGTGTTGGTGTGTCATATAGGTTCATTTCTAAAGTTGTGCACCTCATTTATCCTGAATTTTTACTGTAAAGTGAATTCATTGTACTAAGTATATGCTGGAGGTACCTAGCTCTATCGATAATTTAGACAGAGCAAAGTATCATCTTATAATAAATATGGAATTTTTATGTGGCTGAAGGTAAATGAGATAATATTCCCTTTGTAAGTGGTGTAATAAAAGGCAACAGTAATTCAACTTTACTCAGAGATGTGAGGCTTAATTCAAGAACTATCTGGGAAAAAAGCCCCCAACATTATTATTTACTTAAATATATTTCACTGGGCTAAAAAAAATTCAGAAAAAGAAATAATTCAGGCTTATATTTAATATATTTATCATTTTTCTGTGAAGAAAGAAAGAGCTAAATCTGAAAAAAGGCAACATGTATCACAAGAATTGCAACAGACAGCTATTATAATATAGCTGTGTGTTTGACAAAGGCCCAGAAGCATTTCTAGGGGTATAGGATTATTTCATTCTTCATTACACTACTACTTCTGCTAACTAATGAATATTCCCATGGTATTACCTGGTATACATGTACAATGTTAGTGCAACTTTGTCCTGGCACTCCCTTTCTGACCCATTTTCCTTCCTGTAGCAAAGGGCTCCATACTGACCCCCTAAGTCCAATGGATCTGTTTTATTCCAGTACAGTGGAATAGGGAAAATGGGGGCAACAGCAATCACAGGATATGGTGCAGCGATGAGTATGACATCCTGAGTCACTTTGGTGGTGTGTCTCATCATTATACCATACTATATAAGGATTTATGATGAGAAGTATGTAAAAGAAAATAGCAAATAGAATAGCAAAAAATAATTCAGTTCTACTGACAGGAAAATACATAAAAGCAAGCAGCAGAGAAGATTATTTTCAGTAGAACAATGACCTCCATAATCCTGCAATTTAAAAAACATTAAGAATCTGACAATAGACAAAGTCTGACAAGTATTAAATTTGATAGACTCTATCTATCACTCCAGGGATGGTATGGCAGTTCATGACTGCTGGAACAGCACCTCTTCAAAAGAGGGATGTTCCACTGGCTAAGAGTGGAGATTCAAAGTCCACATAATCCAGGAACCAGGAGCCATTCTGTGACCCTCTGCCCAGGTCAAGGTCACTCACTGTCTCTGATCCTCAAGGCAGAACAGTGGGCACTTCTCTTATAGTGCAGCTTCAGCTGGGGTCTGCACAAACAGCATGGGAAGCAGCTGGACATCATACAAAAGGGACAGTGATGCAGGAGACTGGAACCATGCAGTGGCAAGGAACAGAAGGAGGAAGAGATTTCCCCTGATGTCAGAACCACATCAATGCTCTGCAGACAGAAGAGGGAAGGCCCATCACATCAAAGGAGGTGGACCACATAACCAAGAAAAGGTGATGGATGACAGAAGTGGGCAACTCTCCTCTCAGGGGTGTGGAGGAACCCACTTTTTGACCTGACGTGGCCAGATGGACATGCTCCAGTATTGTGGTCAAGGGCTCAGTGTCCAAGTGGGGACCAGTGATGGGTGGAGTTCCTCAGGGATCAGTATGGGGACTGGCACTGTTTAACATCTTTGTTGGTGACAAGAATGATTCAATTGAGTGCACCCTCAGCAAGTTGCTGGTGACACCAAGCTGTGTGAATTGGTGAACACGCTGAAGGGAAGGGGTTTCATCCAAAGGGATTTTGACAGGCTGGAGAGGTCGGTCTGTGTGAACCTCATGAGGTTCAACAAAGCCAAGAGCAAGGGCCTTCACCCGAGTTGGGGCAATCCCAAACACAAATAGAGAGAATGGGTAGAGAATGAATTGACAGCAGTCCTGAGGAGAAGGACTTAGGTGTGTTGGTTGACAAGAAGCTCAACATGACCCTGCAATGTACACTTGCTGCTCAGAAAGCCAGCTACTTCCAGGGCTGTATCAGAACTATTGTGGCTATCTGGTCAAAGGAGATGATTTTCTGCTCTGCTCCCATGAGACCCCAGTTGGAGTGATGTGTGCAGCTCTGGGACCCACAGCTAAGGAATTACCTGGACCTTTTGGAGTCCATCCAGAGGAGAGCAACAAAAATGCTTAGAGGGCTGGAGCACTTCTCCTATGAAGATGTGCTGAGAGATTTTGAGTTGTTCAGCCTGGAGAAGAAGATTCTCCAGGGAGACCTTGCAGCACCTTCCAGTACTTGAAGAGGGGCTACAAGAAAGCTGGAGAGGGACTTCTGTCAAGGTCCTGTAGTGATAGGAGAAGGGGTAATGCCTTTGAGCTGAGAAAGAGTAAATTTACATTAGATATTAGGACGAAATTTTTTACTGTGAGGGTGGCGAGACACTGGAATAGGTTGCCCAGAGAAGTTGTGGATACCCCATCAATGGATGTTTTCAAGGTCGGGTTGGATGGATCTTTAAGCAACCTGATCTACTAACTGGCATTCCTGCCCATGGCAGAGGCACTGGAAATAGATGATCTTTAATGTCTCTTCCATTGCAAACTATTATATGATTCTATGATTCTGTGATTCTATGATTCCATGATTCTATGATTCTATGATTCTATGATTCTCTGATTTTATGATTCTATGTTATATAGAATATGATCAAGAGCTATAAACAGATTACATGAGTAGAAGTAGAACCAGATGTTTGGAGGAAAATAGTATTACAAGGAAAATGTCCTGTCTGTATTCAGGTCTAATCTCTTAGTAAAGCATTGTCTGGTCTGATTCAAAGCCTTGAGATTGCAGTGGTGATGGATCCTAAGGATTAGGGAGGCTTTCTTAGCCTGAAACACTGCAGCAGAGTAACTAAGTAAATGTAATTTTGACCTAGTTCTAAGGATGTGAACATCTAATAGAGAGTTACTCATAGTACTTAAAGCTATGCTTTTACCCAGTGAGCTGAAACTAACCCTTTGGAGTCGATGCAAACATAGTTTTAAAGTGGTTTGATTGTCCAAGGATATGCACTGTGTAACCCAATTGCCTTAGTTACACCAGGACAACTTGTATAATAAAGCCAGTGAGTGGATGTGCATCCAGACAAACCTCGCTGTACCTTAGGGGTGGAAGCATCATCATATTTCATTGAGCAGCCACCTGTCTGTAATTGTTGACTTTTAGAAAGAAGGATGAAAAAGAGATTAAACTTCAGTGAGTCAGGGAATAACTCCAGATTTATTTAATTAGCAGGAATCAAGAGCTTTTTGAAACGTGTTTTTCAAGAGAGGAAACCTCCCTCCAGCTGTCTGTCTTTAAATCCCACAGCAGTTCTCTGCTTGATTTTACACTGTCCACAGGTCTCCCCCACAATCTGAGCTGATCTGGAGGTCTTCTAGGCCTGAGGCTGGCATAGAGGAATCCCTTTATACTTCTTCAGTCTCTTGAAATTCTGCACAAAAAAAAAAAAAAGCAATTTTTTTTTAGGATACAAGGCCTTAAGTTAGGCTGAAGCGGACTTGGCAGAATATATTGTTCACACTTGAATTCATTTTTATCTAGTTTAAACTTTATAACTAAGAGGTGTGTATTTTAACCAACAAAATTGATAAATTAGTGAATATTTAACCAGATTGGCTTGATTATCCAGCCTCACCCTCAGAAGAGAGCAGTGGCTTTCTGGAAACATTTAAGTTGAATTGCCTTGGCACCTATGGAAGTTAGAAAGAGATTCAAGCCCATTCCAGATCCATTCTAAGATATTCTTTCCTATTCCTTCCTACATATGCCAAAGTCAATGAGAAGGAGGGAGGACATTTTTCCACCTGTACAAAACATTTTTGTTGTCAAGAACAGAGATGATGAAGTTCACAGTGGCACCAGGGCTGCTTGGCAAGCCACAAACATGAAGAAGCACAGAAGTATCAGCATTTTTCTTATCTGTCTCAGCGTTCTTAGCCCTGTACATGGCCATTTCATGGCTGACCAACCAGTGCTGGTCAGAACATCTGTGGCAGAGCCCAAGACTGAGCTAAGAAGTATCGTAGCACTGCCAGCATCACTGATGAACACTTCCATGCCTACAAAACACCTTCAAGTGTCCTTCTCTCCAAACCAACACAGTGTGTCTGCTTCTTCAGGATACCAGAGCATGGTCTAACCAAGGAGAATTGCTCTCCCACTGCAGCACTCTCTGCTACCCACCACTGCTGGAATACCAGAGGAGGCATCCACCACTGAGTCACTTTGGTTGTTCAGCAAGAACACTGCTGAAACTATAATGAGATTGGGGGTGGGAGGGGGTGGTGAGGGGGGATGCTTCAAGGACAACTGCCATGGTCAACATGAAGTGGGAAGAAAAATGACTGTCATCAGCATGCAAAACCTGCCAATGAGGTTTTAAAACCAGGGAAACATAATCAAGTTTTTTAAGGCAGAACCACAAAGCAAGCTCAGCACTTTTGCATTATTGGAGCTACTGATAACAATTACTCTCCTGGTGGCAGGGACAGGGACAGGGGTCTTCTCTCCCTCTTGATTTTGACCTTTGTAAATCTTTTGGCATTGATGCAGCAATTACTGCTTAAACCTATTACAGGCATGGAGATGGAGCTATCATCAATCATTGCTTTTTGAAGGCCCAGCATCCTGTTGTGCTATACACTGCATGAGCACCAAACAAAAAGCTCACCCAAAACAAATGCTCTTTTCTTGTTTAATAATCAAGGGGGAATCAAATTCCTGGAAGTCAGGAAGATAGAATTAAATCTAAAGATACATAACTTCTGATTGTACAACGACCTTCCAACATCTGCTCTGTTGTCTATTCACAGTTCATACCTCTGCTGTAACTGCATGGGGTGAGTACAGGTTTTATTTTTGTAGTCGCTTAGTAGGCAAGCAGTGGCTAATGAAGCAGACAAACACCAGTTTCCTTATCCCTACTCCCTGCAGTAAAAAAAGGCCAGAAACAATTTCATTTGTTTTAAGTACAGATCACGTGTTTTTATAAAAAAGGTCCCTACTCTAGTATGACCTGTATGACCTGCTGCTGTACAGGGTACAGTGATGTCACAAGGATGCAAAGCAGGTGCTGGCATTATTACATGAGCCACAGGTAAAGAACACACAAAGTTAAACCTGTGGAAGCTGGGTGGGAGCAGCTGAAACGGCTTCCTGAAAATATAGGAAGAAAGGTGGGATGCCAGGAGAAATCAGATAACTTTTCATCTGGTCATCAGATGAAAATGGGCCATTTAAAGGTAGGATCTTATTTCTTATTCGTATTCCCATATAGAAGGAAATGCCTTTTATCTAATTTTTAAAGTCTGTGTGTGCATATATATGTATATGTATATGTGCATGTATAATAAAACTTCCATAAATATACACTTACAGACTTATACACACACATAAAATGTCTGTATATGTGTACACCTGTAAGCATCTTTAAAACCTATTTTTTTTTCACCTTCAATTTTTTTTTTCTTTTTTTGAGTTCTTGCTAAATTTCTAATATTGAGAAAGAAATAAATTGTAAAAATGTTCCTGAAAGTGATCAGCTTGTTCTAGAAGGTACTTGTGATGGAAATTGTTCTACAGTATGTTCCAGTCATTGATTGTACAGAAATTAGGTTTGCAAGTTCAGAAGGAATAACCATTACTGTTTCAAATGTCTTGGTTTCAAACTCTATAATGGACTGAAATCCCTAAACAAAAGGTCTTTTCTCTGTGAAAGTGAGATAGCTGAAAAAGAGACTTAGAAACATGTGAATTATGATTTCCCTACAAATAACATATGAAAATTCCACGTTCAAAAGAAAGGTGGTTTTAATTAATTATACCTGTTAGGTTTTGGGGGTTTTACAGAACTGCGAAAGTTTGAGATGTCTGTGGTTCTCAAAATCACAAGAACACGGAGAGGCAGAAACCCTAAGGTTCAGATTGTGTCCTGAATTGGCTGGAAATGAGGGGATTCAGTACTGTCTGTTCCAATAAACCCTATACTGGCATTTTACTCCTGCAGCAGGGGCTAAGGCTGGCAGTGTGAGAAAGTTCACATGCAGACCTCTGCAGGAAGTCTCAGCCCCTGGAGTTTTAAGTTTGCAGGAGGTACACAGATTTATAAAAGCTTTTTGGAGAGAGAAGAATGAGACATTTATTAGTTGAATCTTTGGGAGGCATCCAGGAAGACTGAATAAATGTATGGCATAGTAAAAATAGCTTTTTTATGGGATACTTGAAGCCAGAGAGTCATGAGAGAGAAACTGGGACAGGAAACATAGCAACTGACTATCTTCTTATTAATAAGGAGATCTGGCACTTTCTGACAGCAGTTTTGCAGACATTCAGCACTTCAAAGAACCTAACAAGTTAAAAATCTTCAGCCCCCTTATGTCGATCAAACATGCACATGACTCAGCTGTCACAGGGCACAGGTGCCCAGAGCTGAACAAAGGAAAAGACAATTATAAGAATCCACAGCAAAACTGCAATGAGTGACCCATTTCATGCTTTCCATCAAAGACTCCATCCAGAACGCTCCCCCACCAGGCCAGGGCCAAATCTCCAAACCTCAGAGGGTCAATGCCCAGCTGTTCTACACATAGCTTTGGTACTAAATGTCTGATACAAAAGCAAGTTTCCATCTGCTCTTTCAGCTTTCACATTCTCCATTTTTCCTACATGAGAATGCTTCTGAAACACTCAGGGAAGTCAGTTTTCTTTTGACAGCTAAATAATTAAATAGGTACTGTAAACTTCTCAACAGAAGGAAGCAGGCAAAATTGTCCAATTTGCTAAGAGAATTGCAGTTTCAATTTGCATTTTTTGTAACTACAGACCCGAGTTAGATTCTAATACAAGAACCTATTAAAATATCCAAAGGCAAAAGAGCTACTCTGGGAGGAGAGGTCTGCCAAACAACCTGTAGGCAGTGACAGCTCAATAATATTTGATTCATCCCCTAAAGCATATTTGTCAAGAAGAAATATCTCTGATGATATTTCCAGGAGAACTGGACATGAGGGATGACCTTCATAAATAAAGGCAGTCAGACCCACAGCATGTACAATGTATACATATATTATGGCTCTGTCTCTTTCTACCTCTTAAAAGAAAACAGAAGAGTGAGAAGAACCTTCTACTCGATGTGGTGGTGACTTTGAAACCTCAACCTTTTTTGCTGATTCTGAATTTGCATCAGCAACACCAAAAGGTTTAATTTAAACCTCTTTATTTTCTATTTCTCACTCCTTTATATAAACCAGACACAAGATACAGCAACTGAAAAAGATCTCCAAAAATTAGACTAGTACGCTAAAGGCAATCAATCCTTTCTGAAAGCAATGGTGTAATATGACAGAAATATCTAATACTGTAAAAACAACTTGGGGCTGTATTCCATGCCTCCAGTCCTTAGACTTAGAAACTGTTCAACTCTCAGCATAATTTAGAGCAGCCCCTGAAACTTTTAAAGTTCCAGTAGCAATCACAGACACACCAGCAGGACCACTGACATTCTGTTGTACTTTGGCCACAGTGTTCTCCCAGTACATCTCCCCTGAGGCATCTAGGGAGGGATCAAGGCAGTCAGTCACCTTAGCTCCTCACTGACCTTAGGCTTTATGGAAAAAGAGAAATTCTCAGTTCTCCACTTAATAAGAGCAGGACAAGATGTAGTCAAGGCACAGCTTATATACGACCAGCACGAGAACAGAGGGAATTTACTTGATGGTGTTAACATGCAACCAAATATAGTTTATCCCATCAAAAGAGGCAGTATAAAGTCAAGGCCTTCTGCCTGAAAACTCAAGTTAACCAGACCCTCTAGAAAGCCTTCAGATCATCTCAATTTCCTGTTTTTCAGATCAAATACTTAATTTGTAGGCATTAAATTGGTTTTTCCAGAGTCTATCACTGGTAATCCTTCATCACATTCCATTTTCAAGATAGCAGTTTTTTTCTCTTTTTTTTGCACGTTGAGGAAAAGAAATTTTATCAATAATAATCCACAATACCAGAAACATTTCTTGCTTCTCTTAGTCAGGAATATGTGGCCAGACCTATTAATTCTATGAAAAAGAATTTATGTGTATTGCCCTGGCTGAAGCATGGTCCAGATACAGCAAGCAACAAAACACTGTTTGCTGTCTAACATCCTCATTGTTTTTTCCTTCAAACTTCCTTCATCTCTCAGCTGTCACTAATTATTTTTAAACACTCATGTGCACCATGATTATCCTGTGGTTACAAAGGATGGCATTTCCTTACAAAATTTAAAACTCTTTACTGGAGTCTTAGGAGTCTTCTTTCTCTATTGTCGATAGCTAAGGACAAAGAGTTTTACAGGATGATGCTTCAACCCTTCCAAGTGGATCAAGTGCTGTTGCCTAGATATATATATATATCTAGATATAATCCAGAAGACTCTGCACACAGAGAGATTATCAGTCATTCTGTATTACCATGGAAAGAATAAGAATAAGAATGGATCTCAGGTCCTGCAACTCTATGTTCTGGGTGTGGCTCCACTCATCCATCGATTCACCAGCAACTACAATGGTGGAGCACAGAGTTTGTTAAATTCACAGAGGATGATGACTTTTGAGTGTCACGGCATGAAAAGAAGGTACCTTGAAGGACACCTTCATAATTTGAAAGTATTAATTAGAAAAATATGAAAAAAAATTCAACACAGCCAAACATAAAATGTTGCAGGTTGCTAGAAATTATCAATTAGACTTAGTGAAAATGATAGCAAGATGATAGAGATGATACACTAGATGACACCTTGAGATCTCTTCTTTTTCTCCATGCACTGTTTCTGGAGGAGCCTATCTCTACTTAATGGCAAAAATCTACATCTATGTAAAGTGTTAAGCGTCCTTATGTCTGCATTTTATGTACATAATATTAAGAGAGAGAAATAAGAAATAATTAAAAATGAATTCACTCTCTATCAATAAACTCTTCTCATCACATGCCTTATTGTTTATATTAAAAGCAAAAGATTCTTACTTTAGTGCACTAGATATTCAAGGGCATATAATTTCTTACCTTAATGCAGAATATAGAACAGAAGACAGGGCAAATATTTCAGTAGTGTCTCTATTTTTTCTAGAGCTGAATTAATTTCAGAATCTACACTAGAAACATAGGACTTGGTATCTGATAGTTACAAAGTGCCCAGACAAAACACCACAAATACAGAATATGTGGGATAATGGTTACAATCCATGCTAGGAAGAGGAAGGATTGTATTACCCCCAGGAAAGAGAGTGTCTAAGTAAATCTGCAAGGGACTTGAGCTCTCCTGGGAATAAACAGTTCTGCACTGTCTGTGATAGTAATAAATTCCAATACAAAATTAAGGTGAAGGAACAAGGAAAAATAATGCAATATTTACTGAAAATGTGCCTTTGGTATGTCATAACCAGTACATAAAATCACAAGATGATTTGCAAAAGTGATAAATTGTTCCTAAAGACAGATTAACAGAATGAAGAAAGAAAAAAATAAAAACTTTATCATAGGTTATCCTCAGCCTTTCTCTCCACAATGCTAAGCAGTATTTAGCTGTACTTAGAGTTGTTTCCTGGACTTTATAACTCCATATGCCAAAAAATCAGAGGGAGCTTCTCCACACTGACTGAGTCCCTTCTGACAAACTCTTCTCTCAAGTTAATCTAAAAGTGAAGATAAGGAAAAATGTCTTATTATGCAGCAGCAGTCAGCTTTTTGTCCTAGGAGATTTTTTCTCTAAGTGACCAAACATTTTAGCGGCTGGAAGTCACTAGTTTTTGTCTTCTAACTGACTTGTTAGCACACACGTTTCCCAAATCAAAATGAAGACTAATGACAAATACCAGGAACAGTCTGAGAGGCTAAATTAAGTTCATGCTTTCATAAAAACGCAAGAAAAATTTTGTGATTTCAAATGAAACTCATGGGTTGCATGCATATAAGTCCCTGGAAATATCACAGATACCAGTTAATACTTACTGCCACATTTTGCACTGATTTACACCATCTGCCACCATATTAGAGTCACTCACTAAAATCTGTAGAAGATTTGGTTCATTACACAGCTTCATTTATTTGGTATCATATACTGCAAAGGAACAAAAAACTTCATGTTATAAAAACCTCTAATCCATTCTCATAACAGCAAAGCTTAAACATTTTCTTTCATTTGTGCCGACAGAGTTGTCATTATGCAGAGAATCATTTAGAATTATTTATTTCACCCATTATCTTTTGAATTTACTGTTTCCATTTACACCTTAAACATTGAAGAATTTCTTAGTCACTGGTTTTTTTTCTAGTTTGAGTCACTATTGTCAGACACACTCTGCTATATAAAAGAGATGTTAGAGACTTAGTCCTCATTTTTTATGTGAACACACTGTTGATTTTTCATTGCTGAAAAACACTTTGAAACATCATGATGATTCATAGTAGCAGACATTCATTGCAAAAATTTTTGTCCTTTCGTGCCAACCAGCTTGCGGTGATAATGGCAGAGAGCAGGTGCTGCAGTTGTAGTGGCTGTTTTGAGATGTGTGATTCAGTTTAACTGGGTACTTTATCCACTGGTATCCTACTCTTTCATTGCTCTGCTATTGTCCCTCCAGAAGCACCCTCCAAAACAATTGTTTCAACTGCAGAAATCAAACTATCCATTTCAATTCTGCCTAAGAAAGCAGGGCAAATAAGCACAAATCTCTTCTCCTCCTGCTGTCTTTCCACAAGACTCTGAATATGCAGCACTTTCTGCTAATGCACTGAATTTTTATCTTCTCTGTAATTTCAGCATCATGTTATCCGTTCTAAAGGTTAATGTTGATCCTGAGCCAAGAGCAACAGTTTCAGATTTTAAAAGATTTTGAACTTTTCAACTGTGGTTCTGTCTTTTTTGTAGGTTCTGGTGGGATCTTATATCACACTGAGTAATATTAAGACCACCTACAAAGGTCACTAAAATCAAGATTATTAAGAGTAGTTCAGTCCCTTCTCTTCAGAATCATCAGATTCTGTCTTCACACACGAATAAAACAGTCAAAGGTAGATTTCATATCCAAACCTCCTATTAAAATCTTCATTTGTTCTGTAGCTATGCACTGAATATTCAGTCAAGCAGTGTCAGAGTGCAGATTAACAGAAGGTGTCCTGGATCACATGCAGCTCTCACACATAGAGTTTAGGAGACACCTAGTCCGAAGATAGATCTAGAGCTGATCATAGTGTGAAAAATTGTGTAATTTGGTCTGATGGAGATGACAGAATCTGTAACAACACATTGCACTCTTCCCCATTTCACGCATGCAGAATCACAAGCTGATGCCAGAGGAAGGCAACCCAATCATTTGAAAGACATTGTTGGATCTTTATCACTGGAATTTTTTATGTATACAAAATATAAGCCAGAAGAGTCAGAGGTGACAGTTTCCTATAAGAATGGTGATATCAGGTAAGACGAAGAAAGCTTAACAGCCATTCACCTAGACATTTCTAGGTATAAGATTTCACTGAACATTCCTAAAAACAGAATGGGCATTCAAAGAAAAAAGAAAAATAATTCTAACTAAAAAAAACCCCTTTAGTTTATGTAAGTCCTCACAGAAGGTGAAGACCTTTGCTTTGAAGAAGATCCATCCCTTTCAGATGACGATTGAAGACCAAGGCTTATGAACACCTGCCAAATGGAGGTACTTCCATTTTGGGATACCCATCTTGAAAAGCTAGTACATCTGGTTATTTCAAAAACGCTGCTAGTTCTACCAAAATGAGTAATTTGGGTGATATTGCCAATATCATTCTTCCCTTGGAAAACACAGTTGTGTTTTGAACACTAATACTTTCAGCTTTACATTTTAATTTGTGGTGACTAAGAGCCAAGGCACAGTTTAGGCAAAGAAGGATAAATACAAGTAAAAAGTTTAATGAACTATAAAAAAGATATAAAACTCCATTTCTGTCATGGGTCAAAACAGATTTCAGAAGGAAAACTGAGGGGTTTACTTTCAACAGCTTCACTTATTTTATAAACAGTAATCAATAGAGAAACCAACAAACATTGAGGTGACAGGGGATGATCATTTTGGCTAGTCTTGGGCAATGTGGGATCAAAAATGATTCAAAGGTTTTATGGATGTTTAAATTCTATCATGTCTTCCCATCCACTTAGTCCCATTAATATCCTTCTAGTCTCCAAGATTTCTGAAACTGTCAGCTATAAGCCAGTGTGCTGTAAAAGACCTTCATTTGTATCCTTGGCTTTGACACTGTACCCCGTCTGCATCCCATTCCTCTGATAAACACCTGCGCTGACATTCCTTCTCAGCAAATAGATTTTGTTACAAATGATCCCATTATTGATTTTGTAGTAAGTTGAGTAAACCCTAAGTCTCAAATACGGTGTGGTGGTTACGTTTCACAGCTCTCGGTACCTTATTGGCATTCAAGTTGTGCTAGCCCCCACTAAAATCATTCTGTTGTGGCATGAAGCACAAATACACTTTACTGTTATGCTTGCTGCAGTGCTGCCAATTATTTTAATGGTGCCACATGAGAAATAAATGAATGCTTAGATGTTTGTTACAGCAGCTGATTTTTAAGCAAAATCATTCTCTGTATTCTTTGCAGAATGTGCTTTGATCACGACAAATTCTGGATCATGGGATCTAACCAACTTCTTGTGAGGCAAGCCTGTCTTTTACAGACACACACAACATAGATGCCTCTTTTTACTATTTTTGAGTAAATGTGATGTATTTTTTGCCTTTAATACATTAAAATTAGCAAAGCCTGCAGTAGCAGATTGCAAAACAGATTTCATCACTTTTTAACCACTACTGCTCTCTTTGTCAATAAAGACCATTAGAAATTGGAGCAGGAGTTTTTTTAAATCACACACTAAAAAAAATTAAGCATCCTGTCTTTCCCTCCCCACTTCCACCCTCTAGTCCCAAAGGGTGCTTGCATTTGAATGATAGCTCCTCAGTCACATGCCACTAATTCTTGTGTTCAATAGTAATGAGGCCTGTCACATTACAGTTTGCTGACAAAATGCTAAACAAGATTGACAGGAAATCTAAGGAAAATCGGAGGTCAAGAGGTTAGAGAACCTCCCCGTGGACCTATTGAATCTCAGAGATCAATGTAACATTTTTAAAGTCACTAAATAGGGTGAAATATATCTTAGCTTTCCTAAATATGTAGAAGGACACAGCTGCCAGACAGATAATCCAATGTGCTCTCTTCCCTGCCTGTAGTGGAGGTGTTGAAACTAAATTATCTCTAAAGTCCCTTTCAACCTAAACCATCCTGTGTTCCCATGATTTGAGAGCACTTATTTCTTCCCACTCCTGTAAGGGAGCCTGAGACCCAGAAAACCTGCTGAATCAACTTGCTGGGCCAGACATTCTCTGCTGATGTGTGCCACCAACCCAAGATCAGTGTGTGAGAGCTGGCCCTGCTAACTGCTTTCCATGCATTCCATCACACAGAAAAGGACAATCATGGAGTAATTGACAGGAAATATGACATTAACCGTCAGCAACAGAACTCTTGAATATTTACCCACAGTTCCCAGTTGAACCTACATGGGATTTAAAGATACCACTTACTTATGCACAGATAACACAAAACTGAGGGGATTTTTTTGTCAAGGTGGTGATTGGGAGGTAGGTAGGCAGGTAGAGGCAGAAGTAGCTTTGGAGCTTGAGCTGTTTTCTCAGCAAATTACCATTCATGGAGAAAAAGAGAGAAAGGGGTGCAGACCTGTCTTTAGTAGGTTTATCTCATGAACATTTTGTGAAGATGGTCACAGGTAATTTGTGCAGGTTATATGACCTGCATAGCAAAAAAAGCAAAAAGCAGAGACAGAACTCATCCTCTCTCTTTTCGAAATCTGCATTGCCTACATCCCAAATACTCATTCTGAAACCCCTGCATGACTAAAGGGAGAAAATAGACTTTCCTTGGGAGTACTTCACTTGACAATGACATGGGTATTCAGGACTGAAACCTTTCTTAGAAAATCCCCAGGCCACCATCATTTGACAAATGGCACAGGGACCACAGTGCATGAAAAAGTTGTTTGGCATCAGACACAAAAAACATCATGCCCTGATTTGTGTCTAATTCCTAACAGCAGAAGGCACAATGGGTAGAAAGAAACCATCCCAAAGGTTTTCTTTACCCTATATATTTCAATTCCTTCCTAGGGCAGTGTCAACCAGAGCTGCACTTGCTGATAGCTGTTGCCATTCATTCATGTTTGTTACACACATCTGCTGTCTTCTTTAAATGCTTTCTCTGTAATATGGATTTCTGTCCAGGATTTAGATTGCATTTCTGGGTAGCTGGGAAAAGGGAGCAGAAGATTGTTTACAGCCTGCAGAAATGGAGAAAGGTTCTGTGCAGAAGTGAAATGAAGAAGATTCTTGGCACAAAATCAACCTGCCACAGTGTGATTTGCTTGCCTGTCTGCCCCAGAGCCCGACTGTCAGTGTGCACTGAGTACGTACTTCGAAGAGCTACTTCGGTTTACTCCTGCTGAGAATTTGCCCCTCAGGCTATAAAGTACTTACCAGGCACATGACATATGTCTTTACCCACAGTTCACTTATACATTATGTATCCTTCTTCGTGATGGAGCTTTGTTATTAAAAGGGACAATGAAAGTTTGAACAAGTAAGCCCTACTATATGGTGATGTCCCACCCATGTATGCATCAGCAATCCTTTCTGCTAAATAAACTGGTCATAGAGGAGCACAATATTATTTCTGATTTGTGTACTGTGCTTTTCATCTGGATTTAAAAAAACAACAATAAAAAAAGCTCATCAGTTAGAACTACGTAAATCCTATTCAAAGGAAGAGGAGTCAACTTGTTGATATTTGTCCTGGCAGAGTGCATGCTCCATGTAGATGTGGTTTTCCTGAATTACACAAGATGGTGCTTATAAAACATATCAGAACCAAAGCAACACAGCACAATTCAGCCCTTACCATAGGACTACCAAGCCAATCCTTTGTTGACTCAAAGGGTAGGTACAACTAGCTAGACAGCTTATTTTTCCTTGAATAGATGATAGATAATTTCATGTAGAAATTAAAATCGAAAGACAAATGATAGTTTTCAAAGGCACTCAGCCCACAGGTTACTAGTTTAAGGGCTCTAAAACGCCCTACTGTTGAGCAGCCAAGATATGAGGTATTTATCAAGGCAATGAAGCTTAGCTTTATGGTCACAGTAGGTAACACCTCGCAATAGATGGCAAGTGCATGCATTTATACCAAAATGACATTTGCTGCTTAAAAACAGAGTTATTTTGACATATGGCTTAAAAACAAACTTAAAAAAAACCAAAAAAACCCAAAAAACCAGATTGTTACATATATAACTTTAAAGATATCTGATTACATGCGCTGCTAAGAGGAATTGCAGCTAAATGGCTAAGGGAAGACAGCTTGATTCTCCTAAGAGCTCTCTAGGAGGTAAGTCTCCAAACTTCAGCTTCAACCCTACACAGCTTTGGTGGCAATCACAGTTTAACTGTAAAATCCTCTCCCTTATGTTTTCCTACCACAGGACACTCTCCTTTTGGCTGTCCTGTAACAGCATTGTCAAATTGTCACAGTTAAAAAAACAATGTTGTTGCTTACACAAACCAAAAAATTTTTCTGCACCATCACTTGAGCAAGAAAGCTGTGCTGGTTTGGGCTGGGGTAGAGTTAATTTTCTTCACAGTATTCTGGATTCATCAGGAACACAGGGTTGATATTACAGAGGTGTTTTTATTACTGTTGAGCAGGGCTTGTACAGCCAAAGCTGTTTCTGATTTCCCTACTTCCACACTGCTGAGGAAGTTGGGAGTGCATAGGAGGTTGAGAGGAGACATATCCAGAAAAGGTGACCCCAAATGCCCAAAAGGTTATCCCAGACTATATGGCATCATGCTCAGTATATAGAGCTGGGGGAAAGAAGGAGGAAGGGGAGGAAGTTTGAAATGATGACGTTTTTCTACCAAAGTAGCCACTACGTGTGATGGGGCCCTTCTGTCCTGGAGATGGATGAACACCGGCCTGCCCTTGGGAAGCACTGAATTAATTCCCTGTTTTGTTTTGCTGACATACATGGCTTTTGCTTCCTCTATTGAACTGTCTTTATATCAACACATGAGTTTTCTGGCTTTTACCCTTTGGTCCTGTTGGTGGGGGAGTGAGCAGCTGTGTGAGGCTTGGCTGCTGGCTAGGGTTAAACCAGAACAACAGCACATCATCATAACCTAAAGCTGATCATCCAGGGACCCTATGGAGCCCTATTAGATATGAGACCTGCACTCTGACCTGTCAAAATTGCCTACACAGGTGTTTTGTGGAAGTGTATATATCTGACCCAAACCAGAGAAATTCAGTATAGACATTCACATCTGAGCTCATTGGCCAAAGCTCTCTGTCTGAGAGACAGTTACATTCAAAATGAGATTCATATGACTTTTTATGACTCCTTCAGGATTAGATGAATTGGACAGTGAAATGAACAATCTGTCTTCACTGCCTACAAAGAGAGCCTGGGGTAATTAGCTCAGATAGGCTGGAGATATCTGCTTTTGCTCAACTGAAAAACACCACTTTTGCTGTCCATATTCACTGCTGCCCTTGATTCAGTTTACAGTCTGCTGACTGAATTCAGAGAGTCAGATCACTAACTGAGTATATTACAGATTTGTTTTTACATAGCAAGTCAGCAGAAAGAATGAAGTGTTTGTGTGCATTCTAGAGGGGAGAGAAGAGAGCAAGGTCTTGATGAACACTGAAAATCACATGGTAGCCCCTGGGAATCAAAGCTAACCCTGAAGAAACCTGGAATAACCCACAAACAAGACTTTCTCCAGACATTCTGTGTCTAGGCTTGCCTGTCCCAGCATGTTTGCAGGGTATTCAGGCACAAGATAGGACTTTGTTACACCAACTGTACTTTATGTACACCCAAAAGAGCGATCAGATTTTAAATGTACAACATTGTGAATATGGAATGAAGCGCAGGTACAGCAGAGGCATAGAGCCAGGGGTTACCATTCAGTGTGGGTCTCCCTAAATCCCTTCAAACTGCAATTTTTAGAACTAGCCTGTCTCCATTACTGAGTGAGGTAGCACAGACTAACAGATTAGATTGGATGTTTAACTTTCAGACAAAAAAGTGAGGTTGAATGAAACCCACCACTAAATGAGTCTCACAATTAATTTGCCTCAAGTTACAAGGAAACCTGTCCAAAGAAGTTACAGGATGGATTTTTCCTTTACTTTACTATGATGCATCCAGATAATTCGGAATCAAGGACTGTCATTTCTTAAACCATTATCTTATTTTTAAAATGAAAGCTTTTTGTGATGGAACGTACCTGATAAAAGATATACACCCACACACTCACACCAAATATGAAATCAAATTAATCAATTTACACATTTCTGCAAAATTAATAAAATCACTCATACACACGAAACTTTCTTTTTAGAAGAGCATAAATTAATTTTATTAGTGTTTCATTAATGACATAGAGGGAAAAAAAAACCTTTGTTCATATTATCTCAGTTCAACCAGCCACAAGAGGAACTAATAATTACGTTGCTGGTTTTTTTGCTGTAATCTTAGAGGTTGTTTTTAACTACAAGGCAAAAAAAAAATAAAGGCTAGGATGTTCTCATCATCAAAGAAAAGCAAAAAAATTCCTTTTATTTATAGAAAAAAAGAATATGTTTCTTCCACACATTTCAAAACTCTGCCTCTGGTTCCTGATTGTTTCCACAAAAAAGATTATATAGGCTCCAACATACTTCAAGACTACATCATAAAGCCGTTCTAATTTAGCTCTGAGGTTGTCAGCATTTTGGCAGAGAATGATCTTGCACTTTCTGACAGACAAGTGAAAAGTAAACCTGCTCAACATTGTGCTTATTTACACTTATTTACAGAAAAAGTTTTATTTCTAAAAGCACATGTTACTAACATATCACATTTTTAAGAAGAAACAGATATTATTATCAGATATTTCATAAAGAAGCATGTGCACATTGAAGGGAGACGATGTGGAATAGGACTTAATCCTTATCTTAAGTTAGTAAATACTGTATCTATGTACTCCTTTCCAGCCAGGACCAAGCTCCCAGGCAGCCTTCCATCCAGCCATTCCCCAAAACTGCTAAATAAGGAAGACATCTGAGTAAAACTCCTCATCTGTTTGAGACAGACTTACTTTTCCTTCCTGTTTTCAGAGGAAAGGTAAGTAGAATGAGATGATGTTTGAATTAAATTAATATAACTGTAGAAATCTAAAACCAAGCACCTATTTTAAATTAGTCTTCTAGTGCCCCTGTATATTTCATAGTGTGAGGCTAAATCGGGGGGAAAAAAAAAAACAGAGAGATAACCATGACTGTGCAAGTGAAACAGAAGGGAGGTTGACAGTGTAAAAAGTTTAGAAGAGAAAGGAGCAAAGTTGTAAACCATAAATAACTTAAAAACGTCTACAAATTGAATATCATCAGTTGTGCAACTTATCAAACCCATTCAGAGTATATATACAGCAAGAACTAAATTCAGTAGGAGCTGAATGATAATTGTGTAAAAAGAAAAACACATAATAATTTATAATAATAAATTAGCATATACACAAAAAGAAGAGTTTTGGCTCAAATTCTTTTGACATGGGCTGGTGTCTTCTGGTTGCTGGCTGGTGCCAACATCACCATGTTACACTTGTGACTTCCATGTTCTGTGTAAGAAACCTCTGCAAAAACCCAGCCTTCAGTTCAGGTTGAATGATGCATGGTGAGGCAAGCTCTGGAGCAGAAAATGCTGCTGCTGGGTAGCAAATTAATGACCAGTCCTGGAAAAAAATTAGGGCAATTTGTAGGGTGAGAGAAGAAAACTCTAAAAAGAAGACAGTCTAAGTATTACAAGGTGGCTGAAGAGGTTGGCATTGATTCCAAGAGGAAGCCTGATCATAGAAAGTCTGAGACATTATTCATTTTTACACAGCTGAAGCTGTGTGAGACTAATTCCACTTCAAGTAAGTCTTCCTGATAAGTTAATGCAGGAGAATTTCCCTCCCTTTTTGTAGAATAAAGAAGTGCATGTTATGCTTTTGAAACAATGGGTGCAGAAGCAGGCAACGCTGTTACAGCCATTGTTGTGTACTGGTATAGTATTTGCTTCCAAAAGAAACCTGCTATCAGCCAAAAACAAAAAGAAATCATTCTAAGGGCAACAGGATGCACTTTGTACCAAGTTTCAACTAAAAATTAATATTTACAGCAACAGGTAGGAAACTGATACAAAAGCAGCCTTTCCTATAGCAGTATGAATGGTGCAGCTTTAATTTGGTTAAGAATTTTGGCTGGAGGCAGTGGGAACATCAACTTTTTAATGAAAACTTAAAGCATCCATAGCAGTGTGAAAATTCTAACATTGTTGTATTCCCATATCACTTTTTAACAGCTTGAAGGGAGAAAAACTTTCATTTAAATGATTCTTGGTTAATTTGCAAAGAAATTAGAAGACAACTTCTATAAAGTAATAGAATAGCATTACTTGTGCATGTCACACAAGCCTAGAAAAGTTGCCATAAAGTACTTTCTCTTATACCAGAATTATTCTGCTCATTTCAGAGCACTTCTGAGAGGCTTATAAATTAGGAACTGCTATCAGATGGACCAATATCTTCAGGAGTCATCAGGTGGTGTACGTCCTTCAACTTTACCTCCTGAGGCTATGGCCCATATAAAAATTCCTAGAGGGAATATGCCATATGGATTAATCATCTGCTTTAAGCAAAGCATGTATTCAGTCATTCTAATCTGCAAGGACTGATCTCCAGAACTCTCCACAGTTAAATAAAAGAGAGCAAGAATTATTGAGCTGGTTGTAAATATTTTGGAATGTGAGGAATTAAGGGGGAGGAATAACACTTTGTTTACCCTAAGAAGCATGGTGAAGGAATTCCTAAACTTGAAGACTGTTGTCGTTTAAGCCCCAGCTAGCAGCTCAGCCTGTGCAGCCACTCTCTCACTTCCTTCCAGTGAGATTGGGGAGAGAACCAGAAGGGTAAGAGGGAGAAAATTCAAGGGCTGTGATAAAGACAGTTTAATTGGTAAAGAAAAGCCACTCACACAAGCAAAGCAAAATGAGTACATTCACCCCTTCCCATGGGCAGGCCATTCCCAGGACAGCAGGGCTCCATCACACCTCTGACTTGGAAAGACAAATGTTGCCACAACAGTTGTGTCCCATTTCCTCCTCCCTCCAGTTTGTATGCTGAGCATAACACCATATTGCCTGTCAAATTCCTTAGGTCAGTTCCTTGTGGTCAGCTGTCCCAGCTGTGTCCCTTCCCCAACACTGTTTTCAACACAAACCCAAAACACAGCCTCTTGAAAGGTGCTATGAAGAAAGTTAACTCTATACAAGCCAAATCAAGCACAAAGAGCAAATAAATCCAATACTAGTAACAAGGGCAGTGAATCTACATGTTCAGGGCTCATTCCTTTCTCTGAGAGGGAATCAATTGACTGAACTGCAGGGGGACAAGAGGGTAGGGAATGAATTACCCACTCTTCTCTTGATGCTTTTATATTTTATATAAACAATCTAACCTTCTCTAGATTAGAACCTAAACCAAAGAAACTTGCTTCCCAAGTAATGTATCTCCACCCACTGCCATATTCCCTCTTTACAATTTAGCTAGTAGTACAGGTATCCAGGAGAGTTCTGAGATACCATGGTCAAAGACAGAAACTCTGGAGAAAGCAATATATCCTCTGACATGTGACATGGACATCTCTTTGTGCCTGATTTTCAAACGGTAGATCAAACCATGAAAAGTCCATCTTCTACCTGTGTTAAGATGATTTTACATTATTTTTAACTCAAATCTGCATGACCTTCTACTTGCTATTGCACGGGAATATAGTAGCACAGTGAGGCTTAATTTCCAAAAGTATTTCTTTCAAGATCATTCACAGTTTTTCCATACATTTATTTCCTCTACTTCCTGTTTTTGCCTACAGCAACAGACACTGCCCTAATCACATTTTTAATCTGTTTGTGCTAATTTGCCAACCACAACATTTGATTTCTGCATTAAAGTGGCTAAGGAAGTGTGCATCTTCAGAGGTGTGTTTTTCTGTGCAGCACAGACCTGCCCTTTTAAAGATAAACAGGTTCTACTTAAACAGCATACCTCAAGCTCACCATATTTTCTGGAAAAGAATGAAAAAAAAAATCACAGCTGTCCTCCCCCCACCTATTTCTTTCTTATTGTAGAGGTTTCTTATTCAATCATCTTCATGAAAGTGCTAAGCATTTCAGCTGTCCAGCCACTCTTAAGACTTCCAAGGAGGATTGGAATGAGTCTCGTGGGGAAGGTTAGAAGCAGGCTGGAATACTGAATTTTGGCAGCCTCATAAAGGAGAGGAAGAAATATGCACCTACTTGAAGGTAATTTGGAGTTAAGAATAATTTGGGACCTTTGTAAACAATAGCATCTTAAATTGGTTTCCACAAAGCTCTTTCATTTTTCACTTAAAGCTTTTCAAGATGAGATCACTGCAGTACTGAATGCACTACAGTTCACCTCCTTTACCCCTCCCCTGTGCCTCTTAGTGACTTTTGCTCATCTGAAATTATTTTTCTGCTTTATCATATATTTCAAAATCCATTCATTTCTGTCTTCATTAGCCTTCATCTTCTCTGATTTTGCTACTTTTGCCTGGATATGAGCAAGAGATTCAAGATAGAATATGAAAAAGATGCCCTTTAGTACTAAATCATTCACCTAAGTAGTTATTCAAAATAAAATTACACTTCTCAGACATCATGTGTTTAATTAATAATTCTAAAAATGACACTTTTTCAGTTTTCTGGATGTAAAACAGCATTGAACAGTGCAGAAGCAAGAAGCAAACACCAAAAACACTGATTTGTCATAGTATTTTAAGACTACTTTTATATCTCAAAAGTTTTTTCGAGTAGCATGCACCCACTACAATTTTGATGGAAGAGATGGCTAAAATGAGTTTCTCTTTCTTTTACTCAGATGCCAACTCCAACATTATCCCAATTATGTTTAATATAGTAATGAAAATCTGACCTGTCATCAGGGATTGCTAGTCAACCTCCAGTCATCAGAGAGAGATGATATTGTGACTGTCTTCTACAGATTATTAACCCAAGTTTCACAGCCAATTGGCTCAATACCTGGAAAAACAAGTCAGCATCTGTCAGCCTTTGAAAACCAAGATCTTGATATGAATTTTTTTCTCTTGAGGGGTAGTGTTCACAGACCTAGACACCTATTGCAGAAAATCTGTACTCAGCCTTGTGCTCAGGTCCTCAAAGATGCAGTGGAGACTCAAGTCTACACAATTCAGCAGGATGCAGGGCTCCAAATACATTTATGGATTTGTGGTAACAAACCTGAATAAAAACCTCATTTAGAGGGGTTGCTGAGGTCCCAGCCATTGCTATGGGATCCTTTAGGCTTTGATACCTGCTTTTACATGTACAAAATAACTAGCAGTGAGAGAAAAGCAAAAATTTCTTTAAATTAAAGAAAGATTGCATGTGACACTTAGTACCATGGTGGGGTTGACATGTTGGTGTTCAGTAACGGGTTGGGCTTGATGGTATCAGAGGTCTTTTCCAGGCTATTTGATTCTGTAATCCTGTGATTCTGCAGAGTGAAGCAGTCAAATTTGGGATGAATTGCATAGTCATTGGATGAAATAACTGCTCACAAAGGTATTGACTGTCCTTTAACCCCTAGGAAATGCAGTTCAGGCAGATCACAATGTACATAACACACTTAATCTGCAATGGGAAAAAAGAACATTGACAGAGCACTGTGAACTATCAAATAGAGAATGTGTGAAAGAGCCAGAGCAGTGTGGGAGAACACAAACATTATTACACAAATCTTTCTTGGGCGACATCAGGATCTGGATCTTGATGCAAGTGGCAGAAGATTTAAACATTTGAGCTGGCTGAGTTTTCAAATTGTCATTTCCCCCCATGAGTCATATTTTCTCTCTTTACCTTTCTTCTTGTTTATGTTTTAAAATTACTATATTTCCTCCCCTGTGTGTCTGAAATCAGCATTTTGTCACAGCTTTCCATCACACTTACATGTGTGAATGTAAAGAGCTTTGCACAGCCAGACTTGGAAATGCAAACATTTTCAAAAGAAAAAAAAAAATTTAGCTGTTATATCCCTGTGTTGTTTGCTGTTGACAATAATATTTGTCTTACCTCTGCTAGCAGAGCTTCCCTGCAGTGAACTCATAATTGTAAATGCACCGGGTTTGTATGGAAAGATTTTGGTAATGGGAGGACTACAGGCTGGCTTCTGTAAGAAGCTGCTAGAAATTTCTCACATCTGACAGAGCCAATGCCAGACCATGAGGAACTGGAAAGATTGATGTCTCAAGATATTTTGGGGTGCATGTGTGGTGGGGAAGGGGCAGATGGGGCCTTGCTCTGTTGAGTTAATGACCTGCTCCACAGTCAGTGGCACTCCAGAGGCAATGCTCCACAGCCTGTCTCCAGAGCCCCTAACTTAGGTCCTAACTGGGAGTGAAGTTGAGCCCAGGAAGAATGGAGGGGTGGAGCAAAAGTGTTTTTAAGGTTTAGTTTTTATTTCTCATTATCCAAATCTGATTTGATTGTTAATAAAGAATCGAGTCTGTTTTATCCATCACAGTAACTGGTGAGTGATCTCACTCTATCCTTATCTTAAACCACAAGCCCTTTATGATGTTTTCTCTCCTCTGTTCAGCTGACAATGGTGGTGACAGAATGGCTTTGGTGGGCACCAGGCATCCAGACAGGGTCAGCCCTCTGCAGCCCATTACAGAAATAGATATCTTGGCTTTGGAGGAGTGCAAAACCAGATAGTTCCCTTTCTTGTGAGTATTTTGTCATCTCTAGCATCAAATGACTCAAGTGACAAGACTTCAACTGCACCCCTTGGGACACAATTCCACAATCCGATGCATCTCACCATCAAGATATTTGCGCAAAGATTCAGTGAAAAAAATTACTCTTGCAGCTCCATCCCATTACTCCTAGTTACCACTCTGTCGGCTGCACCACAAAATTTCTCTCACCTGCATCATGTCATTGTTGTGGTGTGTCATCTTATCTCCTCTGCCAAGACAAACTCATTTAATTACTTAGATCTTTCTTCATAAGTCAGTCCCTCCTGACTACCTTGATCATTTTTGCTGCTCTTCCCTGAACTGCCTTCAATTTATCAGGTTTTATTTTAAAGCACTGGAGCTTAGAAATGAATGAAACAAAGACCAAAGCCTCATGCTTCACCTGTCCCACCAAAGTAAATAGCACCCATTACAATTGGCTGGACAGCTGAGGCAGAAAAGAACAAGTTAGTTGGAGAAAAAAACTTACTAATGTGAAGTTAGTTGAAAAAGAAACATTTTTTTTTCATTGGAACTTTTTACATCAGTGCATGTATATAGAGGAAGCAATTGCATCTCCCCCAGTTTTTGATAAAACTATATTTGCTATCTGCCAGATCTCTGAAATGACCTTTACCTATCCAGCCCATAAACTAAGAAGATTCTGAAAAATCCTGTTCATGGACAAGTTTCAGATTTATGGCTTTTATTTCTAACTGAAAAGTAGGAAATCCATATTACTTGTGTCTCAGAACAGTAAGCTTGTGCAATAAACACACGAAGGTAAAAATCCAGTTTGGTCGTAACCCAGAAAAGACCTTAAATAACACTCAAATACAAGTTAAATATATACAAAGACTCTTCTGGATCCATGATTCTGAATCACCTTGTGTTAGGCCTGATCCATTTGAGAATTAGCCACCAACATGAAAGCCCTTTGTTAATTTTTCTACCATAACTGCCAATTCCAATGCTTTGCAACATGTGATATGTGGCAGTTTCTCAGACTGGCAGCTCCTAATATCCCATCCTAACTGGGTGAGCAGAAATACAGAAGAGCTACATGAAAAAGTCTAGACACCATCAATGCTGTGTGGAAAAACCACACTTCTGTAATCCTCAGAAAACTGCAATTTGTGAATTCATGTAACTACAGATTAAGGAAAAAACAACCAAGGCACTTAATTTTTAGCTGAATTTGTAGTAATTTAAATGAGCTTTTTGTGGAGAGAAAAGACTGTAGGAAGAAAGAAGTGGAGAGATAATAGGATGCTGGTCTTCATGCATGTGACTAGAAAGCTGGAGATAGAAGGGTAAATTGGTAAACATTTTTATGAGTAAAGATCAGAGGTAAGAGTTTTGTGAAATTGTTGTCCAGCAATAACCCTTGAAGTAGGATTTTTTTCCCAGTCAAGTACAAATTGCAGCTTTCCCTTCACCACTGTCACTATTTATATTTTACCAAGCATACAAGTTTCTTTATCTGTACAATAAATAGTACAATACATCTTATAGTCTGCATGGAAATTCCTGAGTTCAACTAGATATTATATTTTGGTTTTTTTCAAAATACTTATATAAAACCATACAATAAACACTTAAAAAATGAGGAACATAAAAAGAAAAGGAAAGATATATCATCTTGATTTAGAAAATGGTTAAAATGTACAGAGTGTGGCAATTTTTTATTCATGAGGGTGAGGCTAAATCTGTATTGAGCTGTATGTCTCACAAACTGCACATTTTGACACACTGCACATTATTTTTTAAAAAATAAAACCTACAAAAAAGACAACAAAAATACCCTATGAAACAAAATAAAATCTCCTCTTTTTATCCAGGCTAGAAGTTTTCAAGTGTGATTTCACTGTGTTTCTGAAGGAGTCTTCCCCTGGCAGCTGGCTATAAACAAGGTGACAGTCGGTTTCTTCCAGCTCTTATCTTTGATTCATTTGTCTTTCAGGCATGTCACGAGCTTTTCATCATCATTTCTGAATTATCCAGCGATCAGCATTAGTTCCAAGCAACCTCACATGGTCCCCAGTACTTTTCTGTACAGGCTGGATTTCTGCTTCATGTCACTAACTGTCTTTATTGATTGAGGAAGACAGACACGGCACCAGCGCTTGCCCTCTCTGCTCAGAATCACCAATGAAGCCCCATGAAGACCCTCTGTAACTGGCAGACATGAAAGCATTTGTCCCCATCTCATGACAGGTACACCTCTGAGAAAAGGTGATGCTGCATATTTATTTGCCAGAGGTCAGCATGGAAGATATAAACAGAATGTATTTATATGCATAATGCCTCAGCTTTCTAAAGCATTATTTAATCTATTTCCTTCATGAGTATGTGTTGTGTTGAATATGCATGGGTCTGTATAAAGCATTTCTGGAGTTTTCTCCTCTAAGAGGTCAGGGTAGTAACCTTGCATATACATAAAACAGTAATAACAACCACCACATTTTATTATTGCACTTTCTATCTTAAAGAGAGATGAAAGAAAATGCCAGGCTGCTGTGAAGGAGATGGGAGAGCTGAGATGAGGGTGCTGGACCAGGATTACAGAGGCAGTGTTACTCTGGGCTTCCTGGGACAGGTGCTCTAATTGCAAATTTTTGAAAGCAACCTCCAGTTTTCAAATATTAGCAAGAGATAAAATCAATTTGGTTCCTAGACATTTGTATAGCTCCATTTCAGCTGAGTAGCCATCTCCTCAGAATCCCTGAAAATTGTGTAAAACATGTATGAAATCTTGTGCACATGAAAAGAGATTTAAAAACCATCAGATCGATACAGCTGAAAATATGTGCATTCCTTTTTTGCATCCTTCCTTTCTCAGGAGTAAAAAGAATTACTGTGCTTTACAGAAGACATTTCATAAAGTTCACTGGTGGTAGAAACAGATTTCCACAGTGAAGGACTGTACACAGAAGTGGAACTTAATTATAGTTTCAAATGGGCTAATTGTCTGCGTGCTGTTTTGGCTGTCAGTGTTTCCCCACCAGCCAGACTATGTTGCATCATGGAAGGAGAGGCCAGCAGGGATCAGTAAAGCAGCAGAATTCTTCTCAATTGCTCTCACAGTCTCTGGCATATCAAGGTACATGAGAGATGCCTGTTATGAGCATGAGCCTAGCAATATCTGAAAAATCCTTGTGTATGAAGGCAGCAGCCTGATCTTTTCTAATTTGGTAGACTTTCTGTAAAGAGGTCTAAGATAGTGACTGGCCTTTCAGAACAGGTGTGGCAAAAGGCATGAGTTGCTTGGTAGATATGAAAAAGAGTAAACTCTAGGCAAGAAGGAAATCATAAATGCAAGATTGTGAGGAGAAAAGTTTAATGTGGAAGATCTGGACAGGATAACTAAAAGAAAAGAAGTAGATATAATTGCTCTAAAAGTATATTGCACCAAAAGTCACTATTCTAGTTGTTACCTAGCTGTCCTGGATGTCACATAAACACAAAAACCTGTGTCTTAGAGAAGGTACATTCTACAAGATGATAACATATTGCAAGTGTATTACAAGCAGAAGAGAATGAGGTAGCTGCTGTCATTTTGATTGCTCAGTCTGGCTTTCTATAGTGCTTTATTGAGGGGCTTCGAAAATTCACTTTTGTACAAATATTCTGTATGCTTTGTGATGATGTTGAAAACTTGAAATAAAAAGAATTCTGATTCTTGCTTAAATTGAACTAAATTTTCCCATCTCATCTTCATTTTTAATCTCTCTCACAGAAAGGAGGCAAAATCTTAAAAGGAATGCTTGCCCTTGTCTTGTTTGGATTTAAAAAACTGAGGATATAAGTAATATTTGTACCATTTTCCAGCTGGTTCAATTTTTTATATGATAGCAGAGAGGCTGCCCATTAGCATTCTGAATAGACTTGGGGAGACTGACATCACAGTATTGGAGGTCACCCCTATGGTCACTTTAAGCAACAATAAGAGACATTGGAGGTGATGGAGTTGCAAAAGCTGACAAAACAAAATGCAATTGAGAAAACCGATGAAATCAAGACAGCAGTAATGATCAGGGGTGTTAAAGCACCTGATAGGTCACGGGTCATGAAACTGGACTATGCTCTTTGATGCAGGCAGGAAGAAGTCATCAGAAATGTCAGCAATGTCACAGAAATGTCAGAAATGTCACTGTTAGTTGTGTGAAATATTGTACAATGGAAGAGGAAAAAAGAAAATTCACATGACAGAAACAGGCAGTATATTCAAGCTGTCTGGAGGTGAGTGGAGAAAAAAATGGTGAACTGTTAGAGTGTAAACCAAGGATCAGTGATCCAAGGTAGATGCAAATTAAATGGGGACACATCCATAGTGACAATGAGGACAAAACTACCTTAAAAACATGTCAAATGAAAGGTCATTTGTAGAGAAAGACACACAGAACAGCCCCTTAGATTGTAGGGCACAGATGTCTTTTCCTACAGTATATTTTCTATAGGTTCAAGCATGCTGATGCACAGAAAATAACACTTTAGTGTGTGATTTATGTAAAACATTAGTACCTATGGAACTCCAAAACTTAATTGAAAACACTGCAATATAAGTTTGCATATGTAGCTGTGAAACTGGTCACATCTATCATAATATTTTATCTAACTCAATTTAAAAAAAAAATAAATTAGTTTTCTGTCAGCCTCAGCTCTAAATACTTGGACACATTTCCTCTAGTTATTGTTCACAGTTTCCCTTTGGTCTGGTCATGAGAATTATGGTGTACTAATATAAAGAAAGCAGTGATGGGAGCAAAAGAGGAAGAAAATGAAGGAGCTGGGAGAATGAGTAAGTGCATAGAATCTCCTGGAGTCTGCTGCTGTACAGGTAACCAACTCTGACTTAGTTTCACTTAAGCAAAATAGGATGAGAGAAGATGGATTCAGAGTCTGGTATGTGTCTCCTTTCCTGCCACAAGACTTTGTATGCCCCTTTCATATGAAGCTATAATCCATTATAAAAAAATACACTTAGAAAGAGAATTTGAAAATTATGTTTGTGAAAAATCTGTATTTCTTCACCAAAAAATGCAGTGTTTCTTTCATTCACAGTAAAATCAGCAAATAAGTAGCATATATATGTGCTCCTCTGTATCACTATTTTGAATTAGCTGTTCTTAAGTAGGAGAAGTTATTTTAGAGCTCAGCTTGCTCAGAAAGATATCTTATTTTGACAATATAGAGTGTAGCTGGCACTGATTTAGAAAATCACACCATAAAGCAGCACTTTCAACCTGATTATAGCAGCATGTGTTCTAGATTAGGTTTGTCTTTAACAGCAATTTATATATAAATGTTTTTGTCTTACTGCAATACAGGATTTAGAGGATCCTACAACAAAGACGGTTGCTACCCAAAAACTATAAAATCCATGTAAAAGGCAATAGAAAACAGATAGCTATGAATAGATTAGATAGATAGATAGATAGATATGCACAGAAGTTGTGAGAATATACAGCAGGCATGATGGAGGGACACATTAACAAAACAGCTTTAGCAGCATAGGAAAGATGCTTTGTGTGGAGGGGTACGGTGGAGAGTAACAAAATGCTCTGTACATTTACAAGTAGTTTCCCCCACATAACAAGGAAAGCATAAGAAATAGTCACAAAATGTTGTTTAGCTGTAATTAATGAATCAACATTGTAGGTCAGTGAGAGCAGACTCAGTGACAGTGACTCAGCCAGAGGCAGGAGTCAAAAATTTAATAGGAAAGAAAAAAAAGACTGGCCACAAAGTTTAGAGACCACAAGAGTGAGCAACCATTAAGGAAACTGAAAGAGAGGTGATAGCAGATGCTTCAAGACACAAACCAAACCAATAACTTTCGTAGGAGGAGAACTCAGCATCTACATGGCTGAGGCAAGGTCATATCTCTCAGTCAGCAAAAGCATCCCACTGTAATTAATGCACAAGAGCCTGGAAGACAGTTTCAGTCATGTGTTTTGAAGGCCATGGGGGAAATATCTGAAATATGTTGCCATATCCCAGTGGAAGAACTTAGACATTCGAGTTGAAGCTAATGCCCAAGTTACCCACCTGACTGATAAGCCATATGAATATATACTCCTGAGATGCCAAAACAACAGATGGAGCAGAACTCTGGGACAAAATTAAAAGCTCTCTTTTGACCACACAAAAACCTGCAGTTAGATATCCATAAGGAGTGTCAAAAAGATAGGTGGATCTGCTGGCTTTGACTTGCTGGGTAGGCCCAAGATAGGTTGACGTCCTGCACAGAAACCATTGATGCTGACAGATACCCAGAGACTAAATGCATAAGAGGAAAAACTGAAATTGAGGGCACAGTATTTAATAAAGAAGATGGCAGAACCATACAACTGAAGTTAGACATGCTTTCAATTTTTACTGTGAATGAAATTCGTTTAACATTGAAGCATGTTTAAAAGTTCCCCATCGAAAAGAGGTCAGAGCTTTTGGTCCCATGCAGGACAGAGATACTAGTTAAAACAATAAGTTTCAAAAGAAGCAACAAAATAGCAATAAAGTGACAAAGAAATATATCCTCGAAAACAAAGTCAAATCAACTTGTTACAGCCTGTATAAATGTAGAGTACAGTAAAGTTATTAGCCACTGCAGGGTGCAAAACATTTTCTTGCTATCTGAATCTTGATCAGGAGCTGACAGAGCAGAAGCTGACATTTAAGCCCCTAACATTTTCTTGTCCTCATGCCTCTTTTTTTTTCTTATGTTGATTTTGTTTATATTCTTAAATGAAATTGTGATCTCCCTTAATTTGACTTTCTTTTTTTTTTCCTACGTTTATCTCAGTTTTCTTTTAAAAGAAATCTTAGCTGACTGAAAATCATACTGCAGATTTCTGTGAATTTTTTTAACCTCCAGACCTGTTATTTTCATGCTACTTTGGATGTTTCGGAATTTTTTAAGTGTCAAACTACATGAATTTCAAGTGTCCCTTTAAGGTATGTAGACACTTTTCTCATTATTGATGGTGAGTTAAAATCTTTTTTGGAGGGTGCACTCTATGGGTTTATCTATCTCATTTATCCTGATTTGAGTTTGTTGCATTCACAATGTTAAAGGCAATAATGCAGCTGTGAAAGATATTTACCAATTGTTACTATTTTTTTTCCTTCTCTTTTTTAATTGGTGTGCTGAAGACTATGAGGATTTAACACTCCTACTACTCAGTGAAATGAGAGCCCTATATCTAGGGAAGACCAGCTACTGGAATATTACAGAAAGTTTACATCATCAAGTCAGTTCAATTGCTTATCTTGATTATTTGTTTTACATCAAGATTTGGGCTTGCATTGTATTTTTTTCCAATTCACAATGGCAATTAACAAAGCTATACTTTTATTCTCTCCTAAAAATTCCCTTAGGAAAAAAAAAAAAGAAAAAAGAAAACAAGCGAAGATGAAATCCATGGTCAAAATGAGGATGGTATGCAGAGAACTCTTGCTGACAGCAGGAGCTTCAAAAAGGATTACCTACAGCTCAGATGAGTGCCTTAATCTCTATGCTATAAAGGGAGCTCTTCTCACATTCCCTGGCTGGAGTGCTCTCAATTTGCATAAACAGTTCAGTAACTAACAGGACAGCAGGAAAAAATTAGGCAGTGCAGAAACACCCACCAGGGTCTAATTACTGAAGTTCATTACCTTCCTTCTTTCATTACTACATTTTAAGGCTTCCATTTCATTCTAAAAAGAATGTATTTCAAAAAAGATCTTAATTTTTCCTATTTGTGGCTAACATAATTCTTCAAGTTTTTTCACTCCACCTAAAGGCATAAAAAAGAAGTATGGATGATATTTAGAAGCATATTTAAATACTTAAACCCAAGATAGTCTTGTGTCATGCTGAAGCCAGAGGAACAAAAAGGAACATGTACACAAATGTTTTTCTAAATTATCATGCAAGGGATGTTAAATCAGGACGGTTTCTCAGAACAAAAGAGAATAAACAGTACCCTGACACTCCCATTTATCCTTACTGAAGTCAAGGAAATTAGAGATGCCAAACAGTAGGGGCTGGGATTTCTGTGGCTTGCTTAAATTGCAGCAGTAGGGCATAAAATCTTATGTGGCTCTTTCCAAATTGGTACAGGTAAGCATTCATTCCAATCTTCACAGTCACATTATGGCTCTGCTAACATCTCAATAAAGCATGTGCAATTTGAATCCCAAATTTTTAGGAACGTATGTTCTCTTTAAGGTCAGTGGAGACAGAGCATCTCCAGACAGTCCTTTCAACCTAAGACATGAATTCCTTTGTGAGGGTGCCTTCCCCTCCCCAGTGACTGCAAAGGGGCTGAGGCTTCTTGGTTAAACTGAAGACTTTAATTCAGGCACTTCTACACGGTGCCAATATTCAGATAGGAAAAGCCCTAAAACTAAAAATAAATACATTAATAACATAAACAGATAAATACCATTTACCATTTTTACCATTAAAAAAAAAGTAGAACTAGACATACATTTCTCCCGGGATCATTCATAAAATTGAGAGACCACAGTGTTTTAGTTAAGGTTTGATTCTGTTCCTGAAGACCTAAACAGAAAAATCTTCAAATTACTCCAAATTACAGGATTGTGCCCCTAATGAACTATATTTATATTAACAAATCATACAAAGACAATTAATAGTAATTTATACCACTAGAAACTACAGAACTTGAGAGAAGCTAAAACAAAAAGATCATTTTTTCTTGAAAGATTCCATGACTGGACTCTGTCTGCCAAATCCAGTCTTGTACAACTCTCCCTACAACCAGTATAAAGTTTATAGTTAAGTCCACAGAATTTATATCCAGTGAAAATACTTGCTTTAAAACCTTATAAGCCAGACTGAACTAATTGATTATCTTTACCAAGGCAAAGCAAGAAGCTGCAAAGCCATAAAGCCAAAGAAAAGACAGGTCAGCATGAGTCACTGTTATTTGCATAATCAATTTTTCCAGTACTAGTAAGTTTCTCTGAATTTTTAGACAATAGCAGTAGATTACTATGCTGTGTTTTGTGTCTACATGACTCAAAGTTGCACCAATTTGCTATTTTTCCTTATGTTGTTTTTCTCTTTTTTCCCCCCTTATATATGAAATACGACTAAGAAAACAAAAAACATAGAAAAATCATCACCAGAAATTTTGGGGTTGTAAACAGAAATTACTTATAAAGGTCAAATAAATCACATACTGCCATTTCTATTTCTTAGCAAGATTAAAGATGCTCTCTCACTGACACATAAGCAAGCAGACTTTTGGGTTTACTTCTAATAAAGACTGCAATGCACCTGTATTTCAATAATTATAATTGGCTATATTTTTTTATGCTTACTGCCCAGCAGTTCACTGGACCAAAAGACTCAGAATAAAAACTCCCACCTGTTTCAAATGCAGCAAATATAATTTGGTTTACATGTATTGACTAGCTTAATTTTCACTCAGTTAGAAGCTTTCCCTTTTTTAGACACCCAGTGGAATTTCAATAACTAAATTCCCATGAATTATCATGAATAGGCAATGGACAAGAACTTAGCTTACAGTTTCCGAGACCAGAAAAGGTCACTAAACCAAAACAGAACCATTTTCCAATATGCATATTTTAATAGTTAAGATTTCTTTCCCACAGCAAAAATTAGTTTCTGGTTGCATCATCAAAGAGAACTGTCCTATTGATCCGGTTTGGTTCTGTTTGGCTTTTCTTTTGGACTGATTTATTTTTATGAAAGCAGGATCTCTGCTACAGAATGTGAGAGGTCATGGCCATCACCCTGTTCCCTGGACCCTGTCTTGAGGAATAAATATTTCAGGTTTCAAACTTTGTTATCTAGTCCAACTGAGTCATCAAGCCTCCAATCCCCATCCAAGGAAAGAGGCATTTCTGAGAGGGACTTGTCAAGGTTGCTTTGTACAACCACTGCACGGTGTTGGGAAGTATCCTCTGGAGATGGTTGACACAGATCCTTTACTGTGGAAACAGTACACACATCTCAGAAATAATATTTCATGTTTAGATAGCTAAAGGTCGGTATGATGAATTCCACTGCAAAATTTTAAGCTGATAGGTTTTTGTAAGAAACCAAGTATTATTCGGATAAATATAATGAAGATAGTTCAGAGTCGGACACTGCACTCTAGAATTACACTGACTATAGCCATCCCAAAACTCTCGAAGCTGATTAGGATCCCACCATGAAATTAGAGCTGATTTTTTTTTTATTATAGGAATCTGCAGGAGTTTTCACTTGAGGTCATTTCTTGAATTCACACTCCTTCATATTTCACAAATCCTTCAGATTTGCACAGGTAATAGCAGGTAGGGCAGCAGATATAATGTAATTTCTGACTTAAAACCATGTTTATTGTAAAAATTGAAGCCATAATATTCTATGTCTGACTTTTAAAGAAAATACATGTTCAAATCTTTATAAATATTATAGTTCATTCAGGTGACTCTACATAAAAGAAAAAGTACCCAAATATATTTCTGCCTCTATTTTCTCTGGAAAGATTTTGGTTTTTTTCAGGGTTCACAATTCATTAAACTGCATCCATATATTTCCTGGGGCTCAAAGGAGATCCATGAGCAAGCTTGAGGAAATCAAAGTTGATGTCAGGTGTCACCATCAGAAATTAAAACCTGTACTAGCCTTTGGGACATAATTATAACATCAATAATTTTCTTAGTTACAAAATACTCTATCAAACATTAGAAACAAGTTCTGTGGCATTTCCCTATCATGAAACATTTTCAGAGACAGTAAACCACTTCTCAGCCTTTAAATGTTAACTCCCACAGTACCATGAGCTAAGCTGCAGGACTGACATACATAAACCTTCTTGCATTTCCTTTTGGGACTGAAAATAAGTGTACCAGGAAAAAACAGGAAAGGGAAAATATTCTGGATTTATCAATTTCTTGCAACCTTTCTCTCTTCCTGAAACAGAGGGAGAAAATACAAACAGGTACTTTCTGCCATGTGGGTGTTTCGATAAGAAAAATCTGTTATCTCAAAAATAGCACGTATGAATTATAAAGCGGTTTCCAAGGAAACTATTTTTCAAATAGTTCTCTTGCCAGAGATTCATTGTTTTTATTGGCATCCATCTTTCTCACATACACCCTCCTCCTTTAACAAGATGATAAAATCCAAATGTTTCCAGATTCAGGGTTTTGGCTTTGGCTATCACACCATCTTTAATGACTGACTGCTCACAACAACCTACAGAGAATTGAGTATCTACTCCAAATCCTTTCTTAGTGAATATAACTCAACTGTCCTGATTCAAATATTTCAAACCTAAACATAAGTAACACTTTAGGTACTCAAGGAAAATCCATCTCCAGACTGGACACTAAATCATCTAGAATTGCAAAAACACCCTGAAGTAGATATCCAGTTCTAGCTAGATTTTTCTCTTGTTTCCAGTTGGTTAAAAAGAAAAGGAAAAAGAGGAAAGATTTATAACAGCAATAGTGGATATACTTCTCTGGTTAGGTAATGGCCAATTAGAGCTCTAATGACCTGAAGTAAAACAATGGCTTCTTATTTTTTCAGATCAGGTGTAATCTGACTTGCAAAGAGCAGCAGTTAGAAAGCTGCTTGGAATGATTATATGGCTAAATTTACTTCATGGCTATCCATGGAGAAAAAGATCCAGAACTGATCTCTGAAAGTCAGAGGCACCTGTGTTCAGCTAAGAAATTACTTCTATACAGAGGTTTATGTCAAATACATTCCTGAATCCTGTCAAGGCAATAACATTGCAGTCACATACATAAACCCAGCTTCCAACCTAGCAGGCAATGGCTCAGGCTTACATTCTGCAGGCCCTGGGTGATGTAATTCCATTCCATATTTGAAAAGACCCTGTAACCTTGCAAGTAAAACACTTAAGCATGTTCTTAACCTTGTGGACTGGCCTGTACACAGCTTTCAGTGATATAATACTTGACAGAAACCAAGCAGATGGTTCTGAGTTTTGTTGGATGGAGGCCTAGATGCTTAGAAAGATGTTGGTGAAGTGTGAATTACTATCTTTAAGCAATTTTTGGCTTTAATTCCAATTCAATATTTTTTCTTTAACAAAGTGTTTCCTTCTTTTGCATCCTCAGATTCCATCAGAATCCTTTCACTTTCATCACCAGAAGCGCACTGTTTTGAAAATTGTCAGAAAAATTCATAAAATTATAAAATAATATGAATTGTGTGTTTAAAAAAGATTTCATTTCTATATGGCTCTCATATCTATAGATTGGCACAGGAGAGGGATAGATTGTATCTTTCTGTATGGCCCCCATTCATAATCTCAATTTTATTTGTGAATTGTAAATGATAGATTACTTCATCTAGTCATTAATGTCAGAGTGCCATGTTATTGAGAGATGTCCACTAAAAAGCAGGGACTTTGATGCTTAAAGATTAATGAGAAAACTCATTAGTCAATAGATATTAATAGATATATAATAGATATATAACTCATAACTCAGTAGAAATTGTTGAACATTTTATCATCACTACATTTTATTTTCAAATGGAAAGTCATAAAGAGTTGGGAAATGGATAAACAAAGACACTGGTTTGTGGTGGTGTAGCCTCAGGTCACAGTCAAGCACCCACACAGCTACTCACACATTCCCCCACCTCACCCCAGTAGGATGGGGGAAGAAAATAGGAAGAACAGGAGCAAGAAGATTGGTAGGTTCAGACAAGGATGGAAAGATAATTTAGCTGTTTCTATTCCTAGCAAGACAGACTCAGCCTTGAAGAACATAATTTGTTGAGAATCTAAATAATTTGGTACCAGTTTGGGTATTGTTAAACAAAAAAAAAGAAAAACAAATATGTAGATGCTTAGGATACACCTTTTCTCTTTTCCATGCTCGGTTTTTACTACAGACACTTCTCCACCCGCCTTACTGTTGTCACAGGTTATATTCAACAGCTTCAGCAAGGCAGCAGGAGGTGCAGGTGGTCAGGGTCAAGACACAGCATTTTCTCTCTGCTGCTCCTTTCTTCTCACGCAATTTCCACACACCAGCATGGGGCCTCTTTGGGTTGTAGTACAATTGGGGAAGTATCTGCTCCAGAGTGGGCTTATGTACTGGTCCTTTGTGGGGTGATCTTCATTTCATCATGAGGAACATCCGTTTCATCCTCTCAGCTTGGTGCTCCTTCTGATGTTTCTGACCGTTTCACATTTTTTCCCTTCTTCCTCTGCCTGTACAGTGTGTTTCGCTCTTTCACAAAGACATTTACAGAGAGTGGCTTTCAGCTTTGTTGATGGGCTCAGCTGTGTCCTTGAAGCAGTCCATTGCAGAGCCAGCTGGAGCTGCATGTGTCTGGCATGAGGCAACCCCTGGCCTTGTCCCACAGAGACCACTTATGCAGCCCCTAATCGCCAAAGACGTGTCACATGAACCCAATTCAACGTAATTTCTAGATTTCCTTGGCAAAGCTAGGAAAAATCTCAGTCCCAGACAAGTCAAATTAGTTTATGTGCATATGTGTCTGTGTATACCTCTTTGGCCCCAAGAGTGCTTCCAAAATCCTGGCTCGGGGTCATGAGGGGTTCATGTCTATCTTGACTTCTCATCAGGCAACCCTCTGGCAGAAGTAAAGTACAATGGCACTCCAGTTTCCCCACAAATGAAAATCAAGTATGTGCCTCTAGCACCCTTCTAGAAATACCCAGTTTGGATGATGTGGACCGTACTACAGCTGTGCATTTCATGCAGCCTGGAGAGCAGGCTCAGAGTTCCTTTTTTGAACTTTCCCAAAATCTGTATCCAGGCACTCTCCCCATTTGGTGTTGCTCATCTCTCTGGTAGCTTTTCAGTATTCAAAGAATACTCTATTAGAATACTCCAAATACCTTATTTGGAGACCATCCTGACAAGCTGAAGCTCTGATATCAAGTGGAAAGGAAAATAAACATTGCAGATTCTCAATAGAATGGATGTAGGTTTGCAGAAGAAGCAGTTTCTTAACTTTTCTATAACTACAAAGCACCAGAAAGTTTCCTGTAGCTTCATTCAGGTGCTGAAGCCTTTCCATACAGGTAGTCCATCTCTAGATCAGTGTGTCAGCTTGAGTAAGGACTTATTCACTTTAACACCCACCCCAGTGGCATCTAAAAAGGGAAATAGCATCTCTGGAACTGGGGTCTGGTATGTAAGCTGGAGGAAACACTGTGCAACAGTGGAACAGAATGAAACTCAGGTTCAATGTCATCATGGATAAAGAGAGGATGTTATGAAAGAAATCTGCTTTTTAATCAGTCTATTCTAATGAGTTGGAAGCATTTTTAAATTACCCCATAATTTATATGTTATTTGCTTAATGAGGTATTTCCTTATGAATTGCTAATGACTGCTGTCAGGAAGACATCTAAAATACAGAGTCATCTTGATCTGGCAGTATTTCTATATATTCTTACTTTAGTGAAAAGAGGCAGATCCTGTCTTGCATCTCTAACCCCAAAATCAGGTGCATATTTTGTAAAGTTCGGGTTGCTTTTGTTTTCTATAAATTAACGTTTGGGGGAAAAAAGGGAAAAAGCGACAACACCCATAAACAACCTTAATAGTTTTTTAACATTATCTTCTAAATTCTTGGTAGCATATTGAAAAGGAGCATATAAAGACCAGATCTGTGTGCTTTTATATTTTTCTGGCTATTATGAACTAAATATTTTTGTAACATTTGATCTTCAGGTAAGATCTTCCTGGAATATAAGAACATCACTGGAACACCAGCATATGTGAAACAAAAGAACTGGTTGCATAATTACTTTGCCCTTTCTGTCTCCTTTTTTATTTCCTCTGACAATACCTATGCTGACTTAGGGCAGCTGCTACGTCACTGCTTGGGGATTTTTGCTCATTACTTATTTTTTTTAATGACAACTTTTTTTTTCAATAAGTAGCTGTTGCTGCAGGTTCAACTCTCAGATCAGTAGGCTGAGCTGTAGCAGGAAAGAGGCTTTCTGTTGTACCAGGTACTAGCATGTGAGCTTTGAAATTAATTCTTTTTTTATGACTTTACTATTTTTTTGACCATACTTTTTTTTGCTGTTGATTTATTATCTTTGACAGGCTTTTTAGTGTGAGTCACAGTTAGTAACATACAAATCTTAACTGGAAAGGCTCCCCTCAAGTTCGTGAAAAAGAACATTTCCCTTGGCAGTTCATTTTCTGCTTTTCTGCTGAAAAGACTTCAAACCAGGCTGTGCTAGTTGTGTGCTTGTGCAGCACATTTATCTTGGAAAACAGAAGTACTACAGAGGAGCAAACAAGAAAAAACATGTGGGGATGAGCTGTTTTGCTTTTAGAGGATATATGTATTTTTTTCATTTTTTCATTTATTTCTCCCTCAGTTTCTCATAATCATGGAAACAAAAGGTTTATCTGCCCTTAAGAAAATTACTAGAAGCTGACAGAGAAACCTTTTGTTCCAGGATCAGATGTGGTTCCGCACAAAACTTGAGTGGTCCTTAAGTCCTTCAGCCCTTACTTTCCATCCCTTTTTTATTTATATTTTAAACTATGTAGTTGTTGATCCTCTGGAGGGCTGTGTCACTTTTCATATAGTCCATGCCTTTGAAGGATGTAAGAATTGCAAAATCAGTGGTGGTGCTCTTTTCCCCAAGTAGGTTGTGCCTCTAGACAAGGAATAGCATTCCTTCAGCCATTCTGCAGTGCCTTGCCTGCACCATCCTTCAAGATTAGAGAGTTACAAGGAAAACCAGTGGTGCATAAAGAGCAGACAGGACACAACCACGCTGAAATCCCATCAATGCTTCCAAAGAAGTGGTGCATGATTCAGTTCTTACTTGTCTGCAGAGCCAGTGCAGCTCCCTCCGTGCTGCACAGCCACACAGGGTTCAGTGCTCCAGTCTCAGCAGCAGCCACTTGGCAACCACACAACCCTCCCTAAAGGCACAATTGGCTAGATGATCTGACAGAGAGCAGCTGATCTAATACTGGATACCAACTCTGCATCCCCAGATTGCCTCCAATACAAATAAGTGACTGCAGTCTCCCTCTGTCTTAGACCAGACACCAAGCTAGTTTAACAAAATATTGTGATGATTTTTTTTTTTTAATGAGGCTTTCTGCCACAGCTGGATTCCCTGTAACTGTGTAAAACTCACAGATTGCTCTTCCAAGAGTCAAAATCTTCCTCTCCCTCCCAAAGTGTCACAGCTACATTTGAGGATTTAGGGGTTTACTGCAAGATGTGTAACAGACAAAAATGGACATGATGTATGTTGCTTCTGAGGATCTCATTTCCAGTAATTAATGACAGTTGTTACAGCAGTTAGCTACAGACCAAGTCTATGGAAACATGTCCAAATTTAAGTGTTGTTGAAGTTAAACATGCTGTTAATCATATTCTTCTGCATTTGGGGAAAAAAAAAAAAAAAAAAAAAAAAAAAAAAAAAAAAAAAAAAAAAAAAAAAAAA
>JAOTQP010000001.1:77612680-77654933 GCA_026413545.1 Cichladusa arquata
ATTTAGCTACAGACAAAGTCTTTGTAAACATTTCCAAATTTAAGTTTTGTTGAAGTTAAACATGCTGTTAATCATATTCTTCTGCATTTGGGAAAAAAAAAAAAAAAACAAAAACAAAACAAAACAAAAGGGAAAAAGCCCCAACCAAACAATACAACAAACCCACCACAAAAAATCCTACATAATATTATCAAAGCAACCTAAAGCTTCCATGAACAACAGGATGGGATTCAAACATTTACAGTTTAGCAAACTAAACTGTGGGTTTGCTCTAATAGATTGTATTGGGACTTAATGCAAATTACCTGTTTCCAGATGCAAATATTTTGCAAGTATTTAGAGAGACAGGCTTAAAATGTGGAACAGTTATCTCTGCATTTCATGCCTCCTATGTATCACTTACATTTTGTGAAATTTGTTTCAGTTACTCATCTTTACTTCTAACCTCACAAAAGAGCCAAAGAAATGTGAGAAAAGTTTCTACCTGAACCTAACAGTACTCCAGCTATATAAAAAAGGATGATGTTTTATTGCACTATGGAGAAAAGAAAATATTTTAGGAGGGTTGAGTTATGACTTCTCTGATATGTCCATAAAAAATTTCTGTTGCCTGCTGGTAAAATATTTCCAGTCTCAAATAAAGCAGATACAACAGACAGTGCAAGGACATAGGAGTTAGCTACCATATATATAGGCATGCAGCAGCAATCAAAAGGAGCTCACAGAGCAGTTGCACCTGACAACTGGCTGGCATTGTATTTACAACACAGAGAAAATTTGGAATGAGCAAGTGGACTCAAACTTTAACAGAAAACTGACTTCTTCTGAAGTCTGGAAATTAGCAAGTCACTTAGGAAAAAAAAGAGCAATCGTGGATTCTGATGTATTCCTTATTTATAATTAGAACAAAAGCGCAAGCAACAGACCATGAGGAAGCTGCTCTTATGATACAGTCACACAGATCTGAGACAGCCAGAGGAGAAAGCTGGCAAGAAAGTGTGTACATCTTTCCCCCTATTACAGGGACAGCAAAGTGGAGGTGGTTTAGTGAGGATACATACTGCTGTGTTGCAGCCAAGAAACATAAACAGAAGAATGTCTCTAATGGGGCTACAAAATAGATAGCTAGGGAAGGATATAAGAACAGGGTAGCTATAGACTGATAATTTCCCAGAATTCTTTCCCAGCATAGAACAATTTATGGCTTGGGACTTGTCCAGCTTCTTTGTGAGAGAGTAAGTGTAAGGCTGCTTTCTGTAGTGCTGTGCACAGGATGTGGTGGGCAACGTCCTCACCAGACTGATTCTCTCTATGATAACCCACACTCTGGCTGTGTCCATGACCCAGCATCCTCCTGCATCCTTTTCTCTGGCCTTGAGTCCACTTCCATACACACTGCAGAAAGTCCTCTGCCTACTTAGTGCCTGAGAACCTAAGAAAATAGGCATTTATTTGATCTCAGGGCTTCTGTGGGGGAAGGTATAAAACAGACATAAGGTTACAGACTTTGCCCTATATCTATCCAAGCATATTGACAGGAACTTGGGGCAGCAGATGCACATACAGACAGATGGTGGATGGTGTACAGAGGTTACACACCTAGCTATTGTCAGGGTTATTTCAGACAAAAGATCTACAGTAAGTCAGGAAAGGTGACTCAGGGCAGAGGCTGTGATCCACACAATACTATGGAAATATCGGTTTAGCGTTGAAGGCAGTTCAGAAAGAGTAGAAATTATAAGAAAAAAACAGAGAGCAAAACCCAAAATACTGCCAGGTAGCACCCACACCATACTTTTGGTTACCATGGGAGAAAAACACAAACAATATGTGGTAGCGCTTAAAAAGGCTCTGGGAAAGGCACCAAGGAAATTCAAGGTACAGACTCACTTCCAAGGATGAGCTGGGCTCTTCAGCTGGCAAAGAGACATCCTGAAAAGAGATACAGCTGAGATTTTCAAAATTCAAAGAGCTTCAGGAAGGCCAGACAAGGATTAGGCCCTCACTGTCTCCTCTAGCCCAAGAACTAGTGGCTATAAGACAGAGTTGGTTAGAGACAGATAAAAGGGAAGATAAAGACTTTCTTCATGCAACATGGTGGAACTGATTGGTGGAATTCCTTGCCAAAGTATGTCATGAATGAAAAAACTTGGAAGTGCACTTGATCTGTTGAGTGCTACTAGATCAAACTCAACAGATTCAGGGAATCCTGGCAGGGGAGAACACCTGGAATTTGGGAACATATAAGGTGAAAGATACTTGCCTAGTTTTTGTTCTCCCCCATACACCCATTAAAGACAGTCTACTGAGCTAAATGAAGCTTTATTCCAAAGAAGCAAGGTCATTCACATAATTTTATGCTGTGACAATTTTGTTCTCCTGCATTGGCGCACTGACAGGTAATAGGAAAAAGGAAAAGATCAAGAAAGATGGACAGGAAAAAAATCTTCCCTTTCCTGGAATTCTGATATAGGTAACAGAAATACTTTGGAGGAAGGTAAAAGTATGTATGTGCTTTGCCACTTGTCATATCTTAGGAGGACTAAGACACAGAAAGAATTCTTCCTAAGTTAAATTCTTCAGTGCACATCTGCATCCAGGTGCTCAGGGGTGCAGAATCCTTCCTCTCCACTTTTGGAGATGGCAGCTTAATCCCAGAGTAAATACAGTCCTTTGACTAGGAAGAAAGAGCCTCTTTTTTTCATGAACAACGTGACAGCATGTCAAATCTCAGTCCTGGCAGCTCAGATATGCTGAAAGAACAGCAGCATACAGGGAGGCTGCCTGTTGCTGCAGACAGGAGACAGCTACATGACTCCCCCAGCACAGCCTGGATCCCTTTTGCCTTTACAGAAACAGAGTGTCATATGCTATGACCAACGCTGCTGACATCATTCTCAGGGATATGGTGCTAGCAAGAGCCCCACTGATTATTTCTGTGTTCAAAATGCAATGGAAGGTCTTGTGAGCAACTCTGTTTAAGCAGCAGCTTTCATAATTTAGGAATGATGCTTGAAAGTAGTATGGAGTATGGACCAGTTAGATAGCTACTCTATTAGAGTGACAGTGTCCTAAAATAAAATTAAAATTGAAGGCAAAAGGCAATAGGTGTTCTACCTAGTGATAGCTGTGTTCATAGAATTGGAAAGAAAATAAAAAATCCCAGTGGGAAGTGGGAAGAAGGAGGGAATGGAAGCTGGACAGGATTACAGCTTCATCACAGGGTAAGGAACTGTACAGCTGCAGTGTTACAGGGGAGTACAGACCTCTCAGCACACCTCCTCCCCATGCCTGTGTAGTTACTCCCAGTAAGTGACCTACTGCCATCATCTAAACAAGAGGTGTTGATCCTTTCTCAGGAGAATCTTTCAGCAGAAAGGATAGTTCAATAATCAGGTTAAAAGTCCCACTACGCTCTCAAAAATATATGACTATACATACAATTTGAGACATTGTTCCGCTGCCTGACATGTAAAGTGTTGTGAATAACATTCTTCACTGACCTGATAGAAAACACTGGCATTATTTAAAAAGTCTGTTGTGTGTCATAGTGTCCAAGTAGGAAAATATCTGAAGCAGAATGAAATTCTGTGTCATTGCACAGCAAGAAGAGAGACCTTATCAAAAAATCTGAGTAGTACAACTCAATCAAGACCACAGCAAAATAAGAGAGTGGATGCCTAATCATGTTTTTAACCAGCAAATACAGCTCTAATTATATCAGAGGATTCTTATTTTTAATAAAGAACCATCCCCTGACAAGATTTTTCCTTATCTGCACACTTGCAAGATACAAAGCTACTTCCTAGCTATAACACTAATTGCATAATGACATATTATCCTAACTACTTACCTCTTTACCGACTGCCTGTTTAAAAACAGTTTTGAAATGTAACCAGCTAAGATAAGAAAAACATGCTTGGGTTCCTTTGTGTTCCTGTATAATGTATAAAAGCAATTTAATTAAGCCTTGAAGTAATCTTCATTTTGTTGGTTGTTTCCCTTGAAAATATCAAGTCATATATTGGCCATTGTTTAGGTTTCTCTGCTGTCAGTGGCTACTTACAGGACTTTTTTTAGTTTATGTCTTATTTTTTTACATGTTTCAAAGATTAAATATAGGATCATTTTCTTAGCCGCATTTAAAAAGATAAGATTGGTGAACATTTGACAAAAAAAGTTTTTCTACCAACTGTTCCAGTCAAACAGATGTTAATCGCCTACATAGTTCTTTATGCCTGGCTTTCAATCATCCCAACAGCCTTTAAAAAATATGTATGAATTTCAAATGCATTTCTAATGCAGAAAATCAAAACAGGAAAAATTTGAAGTATAATTTTTAGCCATCTTCATTCATCACAAAGAAAATGGATAAAAAAAGCCTTTATTCTTTCTGCCTTTTCTTTGTCAACATGAAAGAGTGCTGTTTTTCTCCAGCTCTAAAGACTGCCAGGGACTACAGTGCAACCAAAGATGTTCCCAAGGAGAGAGAAAAAAAAATCAGAAGTCTACGAAAACTCTAAGACAGCTTAATGATTTCTCTCTCCCAGTGTTCCGAAAATAGTCCAGCAGCTGAAACATTTCTTCATTAGAGAGTACCTTTCACAGTCTCCCTTTGGGAGAGCTTCGGTCTCTCCTGTCCTTTTGACATCCTCCATGCCCAAGCCTGCACTCCTAGGGCTGGTTAAATCTTCACTACATTGATTTTTATTCCTCTGGTAATTTGTCCTTTTCAAAGAATCTCCCCGAAGCTACCGAGTTTAGTGTGGAGCACCTCTGAAATGGATGCAGTTTCACAGCAGAGTCAACATAATTAACTGATACCCCAAAAAATGTAAAGAAATATAAAAATCCACAACTCTTACATGTTTAAAAGCACTGAATGATGAAAGCACAGGCTAGTATATATTACTTGTACCTGCTATATGAGTCAATCAGAGATAGCTACATTTACTGTCTGCCATAAAACATTTAGAAAATTGCAAAGCTGGATCATAACATTTTGTCTGTCCAGAAAAGTATTGGATGTTTTTCTGCTTCATCTGGAATTCTGATTACCTGAAGATTTATTCAGAAAAGTGGAAATAGTCTTAAACCAGGTCAAGTTTTTAAAAATTATTCAACTATTAATTTTAATGTTGGCAAAGCTGAAGAGAGAGCTCACGGTTACAAAACAGATGGCTGCAAAATGGTAATAGCTGTATAGAGGAGAAAAACACCACATAAAATGCCTAACTTTATTTGTATTTTCCAATTTTCTCTGATGCCTAATCCATTGCACTCTCATTTGTCTTCCAGCTTCACCCTCAATGTAAGTCTAAAATGACTAGTATGAAATACTGAAACCATAGCTGCAGTTACTAAAAATGACTGAGTTAAGGTGAAAATAGCTTTTCCCTTTCACTGCTGTGGACAACCAGCAAACACTATGTCTTAAAAAAAAGTAGCAATTGAAAGCAATTTGTACACTTACACATCCTTATGCACATGTGCACGCAGATTTGTTGACAGAAATTTCAGAAAGCTCTGTTTTCTTTGAAAACAACTGGAATTTGGGCAAGGAGAAAGAAGCTGAGACTCCAGAGCAGTGACACATGGTTAACACAGATGGAAAATACTTTTCTGCCTGTCTGTTTAAGATTCCTGGTTTGTTCATTTAGGAGCACACTAGACAAAGAAGGAGCCTTTTTTTTTCCATGAAAAATGATCTCTTATTAGGAGACAGGAATATAAAGAACTCTGAAAGCAACTCCAAAGAATCATTTAGAAGCCCTAGGGAAATCTCACAAGTGCAAGATTACCCTTCCTGGTAGAAGAAGGTACTGTTTCACCAGGGTGGTCTTCATACACTAAAAAGTGAAGGAGGCAGCGAACAGAAATGAAAGACAAATACAGACTTGCAATGTAGGCTATCAGACTTTGAGGATTTTACCAGTTTGCTGTGTTTAAAAATTGAATATTTGTCTGCCTATATTTATTGATACTGCCTATATTTATTTATAGCTATTTTCTGCTTTGCACTTTCAGGATTTTCATCCCCAGAGACTCTAGCAAAGATACCTATGTTTGGTAGTAAGAATGGCAGTTTCCAGCTACCTCTTAGATGTGTTCAAGAAAGCAAGCCATCATGAAATGCTTGATTAATACAGGACGAGATCACCAGTGCCAAACACTGTCCACTTGGTGTTTAAGCCAAGAGAGACAAACCTCTTCTGGGAGCACATTAGGAACAGTGAATCCCCTAAAGGAAGGGGAGGATTTTTACTCTGCTCTTGATGCCAGGTCATCTGCAGAGGACAGATGTTTACCAAGTGTATGGCTCAAGGTATAGTAATTCCGTACAGCAGAAAATGTTTCCAAGTAAAAGCAGGCCCTTTGCCACCTGCATATCTAATCCCAGCAGTGCACTCTTTCCATAAACACCACTTTGCCAAGTGCAGTGCAATCTACAGTAAAGCACAGATATCTATGAAAAAAAAGGTCCCTTTTATTTCACTTGTTCAGCGCAGAGTGTGTGTGTAAGACATCTATTGTGTGTTTTACTAGGTCACTTTTCTTAGCAGCTTTTCCTCCAGTAAATTGATAGTTAACTCAAGGCAACAGGCACAGGAACAAGGCAGGAACATGGAACAAATCTCCCTTTGCATCTCTCGTGGCACCTCAGGGGCAATGTTTGTATGTTGAAAGACAGACCTCTAAAAGCATGATTTACTCACAGGTGAAAAATGGAAATGTGCCTAACTTGTTTGCAGTGCTGAGCCCACAGGATGACTTACCACAGTGATTTGGACTACATCTCCAGCTAAATCCTACTCCAGATATACCATCTTCACCTGGTGTTTTCTAGCAGACCACAAGGGGTAAAAGCAGATGGATGGATGTATATATAGATTTAGATGCACTTATCTGCCTTTTTCTTTTTTGCACAATGCTATGGACATTGCCACCTTCCTCCAGGGAACCACAAATAGCAATGAATACTGACAAAAGAAAGCTCTTTGGTTTTTGTCCACAGTGGAAGTCTTGCTGGCCTCAGCTATTTCAGTACAGAAATAAGCTGCATGTTCTTCCACATCCTTAATAAGAAAACAAAACAAGAATACACAAGAAACAAGAAAGGTACAAGAAACCAGCACATAAAATCTTATTGCAGCTTAGCTCGCTTTGCAATAAAAAAGATTATATTTGTAGATGTTATCTTCATAATTTAAATGTGCAAGCATAATAAACTAGGGTTAATTAGGATTAATTAGTAGACCTTCACAGTTGAGGTCCAAATGAACATGCAGTGATATACTGAGGAGGGGAGGAGGATGTTTAGAGTATCATTGTCTCAGCATCACCTTGTGTACAGCACAGAGCCACAAGTCCAGCAGTGCTTCCTGCTTTGCTCTCCCTTACAAGGTACTGAGGACCTTCCTATAAGTTAATAGCAAACTATGTTTATTAGGATTATATCAATAAACCCTGCCCTCTACAGACCACCTATGACTGCTCTACATATATATGGAAAACAGGGAGCGCGAGACTGAGATTGGGTTTTTTTGGTAGGATTATCATCCCAGCTCATTCTACAGGTGTTTCTGTGCTGTGACAACTGATATTTGAAATTAGCCAGTTCCCCTCTGTCAAAAGACCCTGATTAATTGCCACCCTCCACCCCTTCCTCACCTTTCTTTAGAGGTCCTGTGCTTGGGGAGACTGTTGTGATTCTATTGCTTCAGGCAGTAAAGGGTTGTCTCCCAGGAAAAGTGAGGTCAAAGATAAGGTTAGGTGCACATAAGGCTGCCAAAGGTAAGGCAGCTCCCAGCACATCCAGTGCCAGAATATAATAAAGACAACAACTCTTAGGTTGTCCTTTTTTCTCTTTTTTTGCCCAAATGACCAGGGACAGCCTTACAGCTCAATTGACTGTAAATGGCTCAAGTCAACACAAGTCTAAACTAAAGCCTGAAACTACTCTGTCACTGCACCTCCAAAACACACAAAACAGAATCAACCCTCAGTCATAACAAATCATGTTTTGTTCCACAATTCTGTAGTCTGAAAGATGACCTTATCAGCATGATCCTAAGCAATCCTGTAACTCCTGTGATACAGTACTCAAGCCATTGGTGCTTGCATCATCTCCAATGTCATCACACCAATAATACCTCTTTCTTCTCTTGCTTTTTACCTTTGATATGCAGGAAATCTGAATGGGTCTTTCTGCATTTCCTGTAGGAAAGAATTCTCCCTTGCCTCAGAATTTATTATAAAACTCCTTCACTAATTTCCTAGCCTAAAATCTCCATACATTTTTTTATTTCTTCCACAGCTTTTTTTCTGTCCTTTGCAAAGTTCTGTAATTATGTCTTCTCCAGAGGTCCTTTTCCAAACTGTTCTTGTTTCAGGTGAATACAAAATCCCATGCACAAATTCTCCCAGAAGGTAGGCAGGAAGGAGTTTTAGTTGCCATTTATATCCCCTGATACAAGAAATGCCATTTCTAGAAACAGTCACAAATTTCAGAGAACTCTCCAGAGATTGCGTTTTCTCTTTTCCTTGGGAGAATAAGAAGGCTACACTTGACCTGTGGGTCTTATGTGTCCAGCCCATAGCCCACTACCATTTAAAACAGAAATGTGTTAGCAAAAAAACTGTGGGCAGGATTTCTGTCCCTTCTCTCCCCTCCATACATGAAGCAGTAAATGCAAAATGTCCCTCACAACACTATCAATATTTCCAAAGTTTCTAAAATTCAGGTGTCCTAACTCTGGTATAAATTAGAGACATGCAACTGCAGCTCTAAGAAGGTACCATGGTCCCCAAGGAAAACACCTTTGATAGACTGGTTGGGAGAAATTATTTCCTTTCATTCTCATTTTTGTCACTGTCTGCAAAGGAGAAAATTAAAGTGAATAATCCATCTCCAAACATTATTTCCAGGTTCAGCCTGAGTTAGGATTTGGAGAAAATGTTCTTCTCCTTAATGAAGCCAAGCTGGCAGTTGCATACTTAATGCTGCTTTCCAATCTAACAGGTAGTGGGCACTGGATTGTTTTTTCTTCATCTCTTTACTTTCTGTGAGATTGATTGATAAACCTCCTGCCATAATCTCTGCTGCCTATTAGGCAGTTTAATTACAGCATCTCATTTTTTATTTTTGAGTCATGAATGTAATCAGTCCCACCCAGATCCTGGATACTCGTGAGAAACAACAGCCAAAGGCACCAGCCATTTTTCCTCACACTTGACAAGTTACCAATGGTGGGAGTACATCTTCTTCTATTCCTAAGTACCTGACAAATGCACAAAGTTTCCCACGACAGAGCAGAGAGGCTTTGTAGTCGTTAGAGTTTTGTTGTTTCTGTTTTTTTCTAACCCACTAATCTTATTAGATCTTTGCTAGTGTTGCCATACATGACTAAACCTTTGTCAGTCTAGCTCCTACGAAGGATCTCTTGGGAATGGCTCTGGTTTTTAGTCACCCCAGGACTGAGATAATTAGACAATCTATCAACTGTGAGGCTGGCTGGGTTGTGACGTTTTCTCGTTATCTTGACCTTAATGTTTTGGATGCTCTGCGCTATGACAGATATGCCAACCATAACCGTTCCCTCAAGGTTATGGGCAGTTTTGTGCTCCCGAGACAAGAACAACAGAAACATTTACACTCTTTAAATTACCCAGTCCTCTACCATCTATCTGCAGTTCATCTACAGAACCCTGGTTTATATTGCTATTTGACCTGCTGTGTTAAGTAGCAATGCAGCAAGAGAAGAAATGTCTGTCTCAAAGTCATCTTCTTCAGCTCCTTTAATTGATTTTACCCACTTCCCAGATTATCAGAATCAGTATTAAGAACTCAGACCTTGAGAAAAAAATGCAAGATCTCTAATTGCTCAGTAATGGTTATTAGTTATGGAATTCTCTCACACTTATGCCTTTCTATCATAAAAAAGCCCTTTTAACTCCTCAGTATGTGAACATGAAAGACAATAAGATACATTTCAAAGTGGAAGCAGACTTCAGAAGACTCAGTATCTTAGCTCAGAGCTAAGAGTGAGTAAGACATGAGCTCTTCTGCAGCAGTGCATCTTCTGTAGCAATTGTAATTCTCAGTGCAGTTGGAAACTAAGGTTTTCATGAGAAGTGACTTTCCTGTTACAGTGGAAGAGCAGAGATTGTTTTTACAGCACAAAGATTGGTGCCACACTTTAGCATTAATGGTTTGCAGGCAATAGCACTGTGTATGGTTTTCTCTGCCCTAATAATAGCGAATGGGCAGACTGCAAGATCTAATTAAGTTCTGCACAAGGAAAAATATCCCAGGATGTTCTGAAACTAATATGACCACATTGACAGCCCTGCTGTTAGAAACAAGAATATCCCTGGGTGAAAGGATGGGACGCAGACTCAGCGAGTTTGCTGATGACTCTAAACTGAGGGGAATGGCTGGTACACCTGAAGGCTGTGCTGCCATTCAGTGGGACCTTGACTGGCTGGAAAGTCGGGCAGAGAGAAACATAACGAGGTTCAACAAGTGCAAGTGTAGGGTCCTGCACCTGGGCAGGAATAACCCCAAGTACCAGCACAGGCTGGGAGCTGAGCTTCTAGAGCTGTCAGCGTGCTCTTGCAGCCAGGAGAGCCAGGAGTATCCTGGAGAGCATTGGAGAGTGTGGCCAGCAGGACGAGGGAGGTGATCCTTTCCCTCAACTGGCTCCAGTGAGGCACATCTGGAGTGCTGTGTCCAGTGCTGGGCTGTTTAGAGAGCAGCTCGAGAGACAAGGAGCTCCTGGAGAGGTCCAGCAGGGGCAGCAAAGATGATGAGGGGTCTGGAGCATTTCTTATGAGGGGAGGCAGGGGGAGCTGGGCCTGGAGAAGGCTGAGAGGGGAGCTCATCAGTTCATATAAATATCGCCGGCGCCTGTGCCAGGAGGATGGTGCCCGGCTCTTCGGCCGTGCCCAGCGGCAGGACGGGGAGCCGTGGCCATAAACTAAAACACAGGAAGTTTCACCTCCCCATGAGGAAGAACTTATTTACACTGAGGGTGGCAGAGCTGGAACAGCTGCCCAGGGAGGTGGTGGAGTCTCCCTCTCTGGAGACACTCAGGATCCACCTGGACTCGTTCTGTGTCACCTGCTCTGGGTGGCTCTGCCTTGGCAGGGGGATTGGATGGTTTATCTGCAGAGGTCCCTTCCAACCCAACTCTCCTGTGATTCTGTGAAGTTCTGCATACCAGTAGATCCCATGGAAATTAATATCAAATGCAAGTGCTCTGTTGTGTGGGGAATCGGAGCCAAAAGCGCGGTTCTCAAGTTTGGATTTTGTATGAGATCAGCAGCACAAATTCAGTTTAAAACAGAATATTTTCTACTTCAAACTGGAAGAACACTCAAGTGACAAAAGTAGTTGAATTTGTCCCCACTTCTCTCTATCAGTAGAATCTCATCAACAGCATAAGAAGGACATGTTTTATTGCTGATGAAAACCAGACATATAAAAATGTACCAAAATAAGAAAGTGAAATAAAACATGCTTTAAGCATGCTTAACAAGCTATTCCATCATATTGTCTCTCTGAATTTAAGCCTCCCTTGTATTTAAACTCATCTGTTTGAACATCCTGTTTATGGAGTTTGCTCAAGGCAGTCTGGTTTTCCCCATGCCCTTACATTTCTGGGAAACTCACAATGGCTTTGTAAATTACTGCAGTCATATAAGATATATTGTATATTTTATGAATTGCTTAGTACAGTCTGAGCATACTTAATACGGGTAATAAAAGTATATGCTGTCTTTTTTGTGTAAGTTATCAAATAATTCATAAATAAATATATCATGTAAAAGCAACTACAATTTTTTGAGCTATCATTAAATTCTCTATGTTTAAAACAAATGCTGGGAAAACATATTAAAAGCTTAGTTCTAGAAATTAAAGAGACACCATGAAAATGAAAATCTCATTTCTCCCTGAAAATCTAGTGTCTGTTATAGTTACAAGCAACTCCTAAAATTGCTATAGGTAAAAGAAAAATGTCCCCTATTTCCTGCAGTTTGTTACATTGTGCATTTGACAGCATATTGTGTGTAGTCATTTATTACATCAATTTCTACTCTGCTGAGGATATTCTTATCAATACCAAGAAAAGAATAAAACAAAAGAAATAAGTGTACGTTTTTGAGAAATAAGTTTGTAAATAATTTCCAAGACTTGCTAGCTACTGCTAATCAAGAGAAACTATTGGATCTGTATTGATTATTCTCTCACAGTCTGGTCTACGTTTTAATAAATGGTGTTATTAAAATCTTATTATATCAGAGGCTATATTTTCAATACTGTAACATCTCTTTAGAGTTGCTTTGCTATTTGGCAAGCTGAGTGGTCCAGGAGAATAAAACCAGGGGAAGATGTAGAAGGTTCTGGCACATCTGTTGTATTTTCCTTTAGCATTGTCTCTGGTCTCTGGAAAGTCCTTTGCAGATGTCAAAGGCAGGGGCTGGGACAATGAAGAGCCACCTGCTGTAGGAGATGATCAGGACCACTGCCTTGTGCCTGCTGCTCTCTTGAAGCCTTTGGGATATCATTCATGGTCATTGATATTCAAGGTGGTGTGTCCCACAGGGCATGTGTCCTATCCACCATCCACACAGGGATGTGTCAGATACTGCAGAAATGCACTGAGCCCCCAAGCTGAGGTGCCTCTATCTGGAGCCAGGTTTCTGTTCTTGGCACGTGCTTGAAATGATAAAACCTTTAAAGAAGCCCATGAGAGCCACTGGTGGGTGGTACGTTACCGACAATAGGACACTATGTTCCTTTCATTTTCCAGAGAAAGGCAAACAAATTTGTATTTCCTCCCCTGCTTTGTCTCCTTCCTTTTAAAGTTTCTTATAACTTTTTTCTTGCACCTTCCATGTGTTGTCATATATCAATGCTTCCCACAGCTAGGTTGTGACATGAAAGGGGTGTTATCATCCCTAAGGATACATCTTAAATGGAGCTCCTTCTAAATTTCATCTGTATCTATGATATTGCAGGAGACAGTCACTGTTCTAATTCTAATTTAACAAAAAAACCCCACACCACTCAATAGTGAGCAAATAAACCTTATCAGGAGGACACTATTTCAGTGTAACACTGTAGCTGCAGGAACATATGCCCCAGCTTGCTATTGAAATTCTATAATCTGAATAGGAGAGGTACAAATGAGTTAGAAGGAAAAACAAATCTTTTCAATTGCATTTCATTTCTCACTTCAAAAGTATAATGGTTGACTATGATCCATGACAGACAGATCATTACCCCAAAGTGTAATATATCTTCAGCTCTCAAGTCAAAGTACTTACAGAAGCTCATGGTTTGGCTTAACCCCAGCCAGCAACTCAGCACCACACAGCTTTTTGCTTATTTCCTGTCCCCAAATAGGATAAAGGGAACAGAACTGGAAGGGTAAAAGCAAGTAAACTCATGGGTTGAAACAAGGAGAATGTATTAACTGAAATAAATAACCCCCGAACTGTGATCCCTGGCCAACAACCTCCCTAGCTTCTTGCTGAGCATGATGCCTTAAGGTACTGAATAACCCTTGTGCCATTTGGGATCTGCTCTCTCAGTTCTGTCCCCCTACCAAGTCCTCCTGCACCCTCAACCCCTTCTCTGGGACAGATATTAGTAAAAGGCTCTTTCTTACAAATATTCTGAGTGCATGAGGCTTTTTCTGTATTATCATGAAACCTAAGCATCCATATCACTGTGATTAGTAGGATTGTTTTCTGAATTTTGATTATTCAGTTATGATATAAAATAACAGTATTTTTTCCAAATGTAGAGTATGTGTTCCCTACAAATCCCAGGCCAAATTCTCATTAAAACATCAGGAATGGAAACAAAGTTTAGATGGACCAGAGGAATGTCAGATATTGGCAGGATTTCTGAACTGACCTTAAACCAGTTGCTAAAGACTTGCCCTGTACAAGTCACTGAGAGTAGCAAAGCCCTGAAAAAGACTTTCTGGACATAAACTTTTCTATCATATCTGTGCAAAGCCACTCCATTCCCTGGAGAGCCCTCTAACATAAATGCTTTGGCTGACACTCCACAAGAATTCTTCCTCCTTTTTCATCAGTATTTTCTTTAATAAAGTTTCAGTTACCTGTGTATAAATCAAACACATGGGGAATATTAGTCCCATCCTTATAAAGAACAATTTACTATAATCTCTTTTTCTGAAAGTTTGGTTCATGATGGTTTGTTGCCTGTTCCTGTGCAAATAATACAGTAAATCACCCAACTGAGCAGCAATTTCTCAGCACTGTCTTTATATTTTACCTGTGCTGGAGCTTTTTTACTCACAATATTGTTTTCAGCCCTGAGAAGCGAGTCTGCAGAATGAATACTTGAGCCTGCATCCACAGTGAGTTCTGCTAGACCCCTCTCTGCACCTCTTCTTCCTTCTGGAAAAGACAAGTGACTCTCCTTTGCAAGGACATGAGCACCTGCCATGCAGACAGAGACTTTCTAAACACTTATCAATTGTGGTATAAAAATCTTCACAGGCTTATCCCACGGCCATCTGGCTCTCCCTTTGCAACACAAAGCCATGGCTCTTTTCACTCACATTGGCAATATTCTCCTGCATGCAACTCTGTCTGTTGGAAGTAAGAAAAAACTGCCTGAAGGATCCCTGCAGCATGCTCAGTGCCCTCAGCCTGGTGTTCCTCCAGGGGCTTCACAAAATAAATGTGATTTATGGGGTCCTGAGACCAGGAGACATTTGTTTGCTTTGGGCTTGCACAGCTAATGCAGTGAAGAAGGTGAAGGACTACAGTAGAGTAATTTGGTTTTGGTGAGAAAGAGGGAGATCCATTACTCTTTTATTCAATAATAAACAAGCAAATAAGTTAAAAATATGGTTGATCAATATTTTAAGAGTCTTTAGCAGTAGTGGTTGCCTTTTTTCCCTGCAACACTGGTAACATAAACAGCATAATGAGAAAAATACCCTTCCAGAAATACGTATTTGACTGATCTATTGGCTTAAAACAGCACGTGACTTAGTTTACCAAATTACCCAGAACTTTCAGTAACCAAACTATATTACTGCAGTGGAAAACAAAATGTTTGCATCCTTTCTTTTTATTTTAAAACTCTATTCCTTCTGAAAAGTGCATACTGTGTTTCACTGTAACCTCAACTCTATTCACCCCTGGACCAAATGCTTATTTTCTTTTTTATCATACAACTCACTCCATAGTACATTTTAGCTTTCTTATATAAAGTAATTTCAAGGCCCCATGAAGAGCCTATGCATGCAAAGACTACATGATTGTGGTTTTGCATTGTGGACATTATAAACTTTTCAAGTGCCTGCTCAAGTCTAAGAACAAAAAAAATGGTAGAGGGAAGGGACTGTATAAAATATGTTATCTGGAATTACACTATATGTCCATCTTACAGTTTCTGTTTGGTTCATAACACATCACTCCACTAGAAATTACTGGAAAAAATCTTTTCAATATAGCTACTTCCTTGATACAAATCTTTGGTTTAAATTACACTAACAAAAACCTGTATCTTGTCTGTATCCTCCCTCTCCCTTATTTCCAATACTATATCACATTGTGCAGTGGGAAGGAGAAAAATAGCAGAAAAAAAAAAAAATTGGAAGAATAAACAAGGACAAGACACCCAGATAAAGGCACCATAGTGTCCTCAAATGTCTATCACTACAGCCACTTATCTGGCAGCAAAGAAATAAAACATTTAACAGTAGGTGGGTGATGCAGTAAACAGGACCAGAACCTGTAGTGAAAATTGAGAGAAATAATTTGATGATGTATTTCCAAAAGATTTGATAAGAGAAGGGCTGTCAACACCAAACTCTTAAGCAAACCAGAACTCTTAAGCAAACCAACAGAAAGGAAATGGGGATTTGGTAAGTTAGTGTCATCCCATTGTCACTGAAATTCTTCAGAGCTTCTGTTGGAAAGCAGGATGTTCCTTGCCTGGCTGCTACCAGACTATAAATAAATTTCATGTCAATAAGGTGTAGAAATCAGAACCTAGATCATCTAGGTTCTGCCTATCATCTTTTATGTAGATAAAGTATCATGTCTGATCCTCTTAGTAGATACTCACAAGTTCAGTCAGTATCCAAGTTTTGCTGTTTCCTTACTAGCATATACCCCTTTAACAGCCAGGGCAGCTGAAAACTGCTCTAAGTAACATTGTCAGTCAACTAAATCAGTGTCACAAATCATTCTGCTTAGTGATCTTCCACTGCCAACAGAAATTTTACATCTGTGATGTGTCAGAGCTCCACAGCCTAACAGGATTGTGAGGAGCAGCAGGCCAGTCAAAGTGAAGTGACTGTCCCATTCTGCTCTGCCTGGGGCAGCCTCACCTCCAGTCCTATGTGCAGTGTTGGGTGCCACACTATAAGAAAGATATAAAGCTGCTAAGAGAGCATCCAAAGGAGGGTCATCAAGATGATGAAGGGTCTACGGGGAAAGCCATAAAAGAAGCAGCTGAGCTCACTTTGTTTAGCCAGTAAAAGAGAAGACTACACATCACAGTCAACAGCTTCCTCGTGAGGGGAAGAAGAATGGCAGACACTGATCTTTTCTCTGTGGTGACCAGTGGCAGGATCCAAAGGAATGGCCTGAAGTTGTGTCCAGTGAGGTTTAAGTTGGATCTTAGAAAAAGGTTCTTTACCCAGAGGATGGTTGGGCACTGGAACAGGCTCCCCAGGGCAGTGGTCACAGTACCACCCTGACAGGGTTCAAGAAGTGTTTGGACAATGATCTCAGGCACAGGTCTGATTTTTGGGGTGGTCCTAGGAAAAGTTGGGAGTTGGACTCAATGACTCTTGTGTGACCATTCCAACTCAGTATATGCTATGATTCAGGGATTCTATGGCTCTGAAAGAGCAAACCACATTCTGGATGTGTCACTCAAATGCAAAATTCAACACTGGGTTATTTTCAGGAAACCTTAATCAAACTAAGTGTAGATGTTAAATTGTCTACTTTCTACTGAGTCTTCAACACTGAGCCCCTTCTGAACATATGTGCAGTTCTCGACAGTCTCAGATCCAGGGTTGTTTCCTATGTGCTGGACTGACTTTGCAATTATTTTTTGTCACAAGATCCTTTTCAGGATCACTGGATCCAGATTCATTCGCAGAGGGGCATATTCAACTTGCAATTGAGAAAAAGCCTGCATTTCATCGTACCAAACTAAGAACACACAACACCTTGCCAGAAGAAGACAGTGCCATCAGTGACAAGAAACAAGCTGCTGGTCAGCAATCCTACCACGTGCCTGTTGTTTTTGACTTTTTATACTGCCACAACCTGCTCCTGGATTGATCCATGACAGCATGCTGTCAGCCTTCATGGGCTGTAGCAGGTTAACCCACGTCACAGCTCTGATACAAAAATGCATCAACTATTGGTTGGCTTGGCAAGTCTTGCTGAGAAACTGTGAAGGTGTTTAGATAAAAATTATAAAACTGAATCCATTGAGACTTGGAGGCATGAATAATTGCATGGAATTAGACTTCAGTGCTTTTATTGTTTATGTGTCTTAATAGGCTTTTTTTCTGCTCTTGACCTGCCCATCCATTCTTCCTTTTAGTTCCCTTTTAACACCATTTGCTTTCAGTCCTTCAGATTTATACCTGCCCAACTCAAGCCTGGCAAAGTTTCCCCTTGCTAGATGAAACATCTGGCAAACAACATGTTAGAAATGTCTTAAGTTCCCTAATCATTTTTGGTTTTCATTTGAAAACAAGCCCAAATTCATCAGGATCTATCTGGCAGTTATGTGTTCCAGACTGAACACAATGTTCTGGCTGAGGTTATGCTACAGTGATAGAAAGAAGAAATATAACTACACTGCTCTGAAACATGCCACCTCTGAACATGAAACTCTGAATTGCTCTGGCCTTTTTTTCCTGACTTATTATATTGTGAAATTACCTCCAAACACCTTCCAGCATGATCCAGCATGATCAGTTTCTTCTGCTTCTTCTTGCTAGTGGGCCAAGCTGTTTCAAACTATTCTTCCTGCAATATAGTCTTGCAGGTCTTCAAATTGTGACTAGAAATCTGACTTTTTGATCCTGCAGATGTGTAAAGAATCTCAGTATAGATATACTCCCATAAACCTATTGGCTTAAGTGGTGCTATTACAGTTCAAGTTGGCTGAGAATCTATTCTAAAATATAGCAGTGCATGCTTCTGATGTCAATCAAGATAAAGATTTCCATGGGGATAAATAATTTTTCAAGTGCTTTTCTGAAAACAAAACCTCACTTCAGCAGCAGAAGTTTCAAGCAACAAAGAATTTGTAGTGAGATTTCTCCTTAGTCATCATTTCTTTCTCTGAGATATAAAGTGTGTCTGTTAATGTACTTATGCATATGTTCTTCTTTATATATATTTTATAGTAGTCATGCCATTCTGCAAGAAATGAAATTCACAGATTTGAAAGTCATGTCAGAATTACAAGCACACATTGCTTATCAGTACACGTCCATGAACAAGCTGCTAGGTGTGAGTGATTATGTCTAATCTTTGATATTGATATAATCATATTCTCAGAAAAACAAAACATGTATACAACTAACTGTGTTGTGCTTTAACCTATTCCCGGCTTATGTGCTCTCCCATGTGCCTGCATTTCTCCTACTGTGTACTATTTTTATAAATTTGCTTTCCTGGCTATAGAAACAAATATTCCACATATCCAGAACCACAGAGGCCGCTTCTATTTTTCCTGTTCAGAAAGGAGTTTATGAAACAGACTTAGATGTGATTGCATTTATCTTTCCTACAGTCAGCTCCAGTTTTTCCCACGCCTGAGGCTTTGCCAATGAATAAGGCATCCCTTCTTTCAAGGCAAAATAACATATGTAGTCAGAACAACACGTGTGCATTTGGGGAAACTGAAAGAAAGACATGCCCAAGATGATAAAAACTACGAATAGTACAGTAGTAAAAAAATTATCTTTTTCTTGAAAGATGCTTGGTTTCTCAAGTACTCCATGCTGGTAGGGAAACATCCTTAAGTTCTCAGATTTAGCTGTGGGTTATGCTTCAACAGAGAGCTCGACTTTTGCTGAAAACCCAGTATGACTTAGAAAACACCACCCTAGACTCCTTTGTAGCCATTTGGCATTTTCTTCAGCATCTGCCTTGAGCTAGAGAAAAAAAAAAACTTTCCTGCATCCCAATTTTCTTTCTGTAAAAACTGGGACAATGGTCCACAAACTACTCACAAGAAGCACAGTTTTTGGCACTGTAGTTCCCAATGCCCTATTTCACATTGATCTGACAGTACTGTGGGATTCTAAGATGCTGTAAATGTAGCGTTAAAGCTCTGTCAAGCTACCTTAATGAGTAACAGACCAGCCAAGATTCTCTTCCTACAGGACATTAAGTGTTCCCGGGGGTAGGGCAGGAAGGGAGAGCAGTCGTGTAGTCATTGAAGTCTAATTGCTGTTAAAGTATTCTTTCTTTAAAGTTGGCACATTAAAACCAGCCCTCTTCTTCCTTTCTTTATTTAATGTCAGTAGTAAGACTGCATACTTTCACCTTAAGTGGAATAGTTTCAGCCCAAGCAAAAGTAAAAATCAATTAATGACAACTAATTAGCATTCTGTACAGCCCATAGCACAGAACTCATGCCTCTTGCAATACATCTTACAGCAGCTTAAGAAGAAATATAGGACATAAGATCAGCATCTGGGAAATGTCAGTGAGTAATTTTAAGAAACTCTGAAATTTATTCAGTGATAATTCATGTAAGGACATATCTTGCTTCTTTATTGCTATGATTCACTTTACTGACTCTTAGAAGTACCTTAATCCTGTAGACAGACCAGCTGAGTTCGATGAGATGCTAATTAGTTTGTATAAAAATGCTACAATCCAAGCTCTACTCTCATGTCACTGGGGTACGCTTTAGTGTATATTATTTTGTTCTTTTCAGAAGCCTTATCCATTATGAAATCAATTCCATTTCCACAGTGTCTGGCACATTGCATCTTGGAAAGAAGCAATGTACAAATACTGTTTAAAGAATCCTAGTTCAAGAAGTTAAATTCTGAACAATTTCCAACTTAAAAGAACAATATATAAACTCAAATTTCCAAAGTAGTCAGAGTAAAGATTAATGAAACATTAAAAATACTCAAAACATCTTGCATTTTGAAGCTATGACCGTTTAATTATAAGACAAACACCCCACAATCGATACAACCTTCATGAATATATTAAACAACTGTTCCAGTTCAATATAATATGCTCCCAAAACATTTTATTTCATAAATTGAAGGCATTTCAGCAATAACTCCAGAAGCATTTATCCCATTTATTAGATATTAATTCAAAGTTTAGAGAGTACATTTTAAATCTGTGGACAATTCCTGTTTCTATAAAAGCAAACTACAGGAAACGTAGCATAACTTCCATTCTTCATTGCTCAGAGACTGAATAGGGCTCTGAGCAAGCTGATCTAACTGGAGATGAACCTGCTCATCACAGAGGGGTTGGACTAGATGATCTTTAAGGTCCCTTCCAACCCAAATTCTTCTATGATTCTATGATTCCAAAGCCAGCTTATACACCATATACATACAGCCCTCTGCTTATTAAGAGTATCTTACCTCTCTTCTGCAACATGGGGCTGATGCAGAAGATCTCTGCAGGACCATTCCACACCCTGGGCTGCAGGAAGGAGGTAGCTGCTGGAATCAGCCTGACCACACTTCTCTGCCACGGAGTTACATTATCCTTCAAGGCAGAGACAGAAGTTCATCATCATCACCATTATCATCATCATCATCATAATCTCCTCCCCAGTGTGCTCTGCTCCTTATAGTCATCTCCCTTTGGTTCTGTCATGTGGTTGTGACCTTTCAGCTTTCACACCTGGTGACTTGTCAATCTGTCTCATGGCCCAAGAAAGTCCTATTGTCTCTTCTAGGTGAATGGATGGCATATTGCAATTCATACAGGTGCATTTCTGGATTTTTATTCCATCTGTAAATTGTCCCAGACTGTATAAGCAAAATTTGAGACTACTGGGGCAGGGGTATCTCCTAAAGTCATGCTGACTGATATTGGCCACTGTCTGTCATGTCCTGCAGTTGATTTCTGCCCTAAACCCTAATCAAACATAATCAATAAGAATTCTCTATTATTCCATTTCCAGCAGAGACTCTATTTTCCATCTACCCTGTCTGGCAGCAGACTGCATCCCAGTAAGATTAAGAATCTGGAAAAGCTCCCAGATATCTGTGGATCTTTATAAACCTGAGAGAAAAGTTGATGCAGGCAAGAAACTTTGTCTCTGAGATCTTGCCACGCTCACTGTTATCATAAACTGTTCAATGTATCCTGACAATCAACTCAATATGGTTTATCTGATTCTTCTTTCATGTTTAGCAATAATATAAAGCATATGACTGCTATAGTAGAAAGTTAAATCTATAGCTCTCTACCTATTTTTCTTCCTGTATGTTATTTTACTTTAAGGGTGAGACTATCACAGTGAACTAATGATAGATTTATTTATCCTATAAGAGATTCATGTCTGATTACACTGAAGTATTAGACTTTTCCAGATCAAATTTTCTGACCTCAAAATATCAAATAAAAACTCTAACATTAGATGAAAATGTAGTTTTAATATACCTGAAAACTTCTGTCATTGCACAGATCAGTGATGGCACTTTGCTTAAAGCATGGTAATATTTTTTAGAAGAAAGAATTGTTTAGCAGTCTTTAACAGAACACAGACACTAATTACCTTAGAAGTGTATTAATATTAGCCTGATGTTTTAAAAATATATATATATTTCATACATTATATGACTTTTATGTATAAAGTTGCAAATTGCCTGTCAAGCAATCCTATTGTGTACAGTTATGTAACTCATTTTTATGATATATATATATTAAGCATTTGCTTGACTTTTGTATGGTGTTATTTTGCTTTATAGTAATAAAACCATAGATCTTGAATTACTTTTAGAGAATTTCTATCATACAGAAATATAGGAGCCCAAGGTTTGTGTTGATCAGGCTTTTCCTTCTACATGTATTTCTCCATTGGATTTTTAAAATATTATTGTCAAAGCTGGACTTTTTTACTAAGACCAGGTGCTACTCCAATCATTCAGCCACAAAGTTAAATCTTTCCTTCCCTTGTTAAAACAGACAAGGGGATATGTCTAGATGATCTGACCCTTCAACTTTTGGAACAGTATTTTTTCTGACATCACTTACATTTAGCATGCTGTAGAAAGAGATACATGGTGAAAGCACCAAATGTGCCTGGCAGTGAGATCCATAATAAGGAAAGCAGAGACATTTGTGACCCTGTAGTGGAGGGGCATGACATGTTATCTGTACCACCAAACCAATCCACCAGCAAGGGAAGGACCGAGAGCCACAGATCCAGTTCTCGTGTTTCCTGTCCCATTTTATTTTCCTTTGCCTTGGAGGTTCTGGGATTCTGCTGAGGAATCATCTCAGAATACAAGTTTTTAATCCAGGTTTGTGCTTACCCAAGAGCTGAGGAGGAGCTCCAAACTTTTCCTCTCTGTCACAGTGCAAGTCAGTAAGAGCTTATCCCTAAAGAGAAGTCTTCTCCAGCAGAGCACTGCAGAGCTAACACAGGACAGCTTTAAATAAGCTATCTTAGACACCTGCAGCAGACTATTTCTACACAAAGTGCCTCCCAGTGTGAATTAAACTATGCTTTGGACTGCTGCCAGCCACAACATCTCTAATTTAAAGCAAATCTGAATGTTTCTCTACTTCATAGTAATTTCTTTCATAGCTGTGAGATGAATATCCTTTAAGCAATAGGTGTACCAAGGATCAAGAACTTTCACACCTTAAATGACACTGCACACACTAAGTCATCTCTCACTGAAGAGAATTTATATGTCTGTACAACAGAGGCCATCATTCTTGCCTGTGGCAGCATGCAGATGAAAACTACCAAAGATTCAGAAAAAAATACTTTTATTGTCTTATTTTTATATATTCAAAACCCAATGTTCTAAATTGATGTTGGATAACAAAAGCTCCATATACATGTCCATCATTATCATCAGCTTATTGAGAACCACCATGACTGCAACCTCCAATTTACACATTGAAAACAACTCTTATCAGTACTGAAGTTTCCATTTTCTCACACTCCCATTCCAAATAAGAGCTCTCTGCATCATCATTTTGCAAGCCCTTGTACAGCTCCTCAGGCAGTAATCCTGAAGGGAGGTGGGGGAGGAGAAAGAGGATGAAAATGTGGCACACAGAACTGAAAAGATCATCAGATTCATTTTTTTGCAGTCACAGGCAGCCTGTGTTTTAAAAAACACCTCTGTGTTTTTTACATATACAGGGTGAGTACAGGGCATGAAGTACATAGGTAAAAATTCATTTACTCACTTGAGTTAGACACAACTGATGACAATGTTCAGCACAAAGTCACAACAACATTTACAGTTCAAATTTGAATTAAAGAAAGTCAGACCATCCCTACCTTGGCAAATAATTGTAAATAATTTCAAGAAGATAACTACCTACTCTCTGGTGAGCCTACATGTTCTGGGAGTGGTGTTGGTAAAAAACGTCTCATATCTCAGGTGCTGAACCAGGTTCAGGACATTAAGTGCCTCTTCAAAGTTTATGTGCAGATCATAGCAAGACTCCTCAACGTCATTGCTGTCCATACAGCTCCATATATTTCTGCCACACAACTAGAACACTAAGAGGCTAACACCAAGAAGGCTGGGATGAGCTCTGGTATTTACATTTCACAGTTTTATTATTCCTATCTAGAATAACTCCTGATGAACTGCAACTCCTCCAGGCACAATTCAGTTGAAAATATGTTGGTGTAAATTACAGTTTATGGTCTTTCATGGTCCTGAGAGCACTCTGATGCCTCACAGCTTGACATCACATTTCTGCTTCTCTCATCCAGAGTCCTGGCTGAACCTCATGGTGTTTATGCACCTTTTTTGCCCATGTGATAGATGAGCCTTATCTATCCAGTTCCAGGGGAGATCTTGGTTGGATCATCCTTTCTGCCCGATGTGTTATATCATGAAGTGGGTGAAAAACTAAACGTAAACAAACCATTGACAATCACCACGATACCTGCAGCCTTCCACTTTTTTCCCAGGAGAATAAACTACTGACTTATCCTTGAAGGCTGTCTGGTGGATAGGCTGCATTAAAATGGTCAGCTTGGATGTTGTTCCTTTCCAGCAGATCAGATGTCACTGAGGAGTTCCTGCTCAGGAGAGGTTGGTGAATTATCATAAGCTCAGGGAACCACACAATGCACTTCACTCTACTCCAACAAGCTCCTCCAACAAACACTGACCAGTGGAGTGAATTCCCTAACTATTTCACAATTCAATGAGTGTGAGCAGCCATCTGCTGCAGGGAGTTCCTGAAGTGGCTAGGAGTTTTAAAGATGGACTAAAGTAAAACATTGGATGATTGCCCAAACCCTCATAAAGCTTTGGGCAATCTCTGCTTTGCTGATACATGCTTGGCTTACTTGCCTGAGCCTTTTCCTCTAATCCCTTTCACAGTTTGGAGAAACTCTGCTATATCAGCACAAAAACTTATCTCAGTCACTAAAAACATGCCAGCTCCTCAGGCAAATGCCTTTGAGACTGAATCTGTCTGTTCCCTATTGCACCCCCATGGACACTTAGGTCTTTTCTTAGGTGTGATGATCAGTGTTGTTTATAGTGCTCTAGGTGCAGTCTAACTACATTATCTACAATAATACTATCTTTCCTGATTTATATTGTACTCCTGGCAATTCTGGTTGCCTTCTCCAATACAGAAGCACAGTGGGTTGAAGGCCATGGGGAGTATCTCCATAATAACTCCCCAGATTTATTACAAACTCCTAGTAACATGCTGCAGTGACATTCTGTTTGCTACCTCATTGGATTCTTTGCTATTTTACATTGTATCTTACAAAAAGGCATTTAAATGATTTAAGTCCTCTGTGTCGAGCTTCATTGTTCTTCGTTATTTGCTGTATTTCCTGCATTAGTATCATATCCACACCTGAAAATTCAATTCTCAATATTATTAGGTAAACCATTAAAAATAACAGAAAGCTGAGGAGGATACATTGATTCTAGTGATCCTTTATGCTTTCCATTTGCAGTAAATCTGTCCCATCCTTTCCTACAAAGGACTTTTATTTTGTTGAGCAAATGTTCCTAGGCTTAGGCATTACAAGAATTTCTTCTGTTCTTGCCTGTAGCAATATTTTTTTCTTTATGGCAGAAATTTTTATTCTACAGCAAGACAGAGGCACTTGTTTAAGCAGTGTTCATCAAAATATGTATTTGGAACCTGCAATAGCTATTCAGTGATACTGGAACAGTGGAGTTTTTAATCCATCTATCAAAAAAAATTTAAGAGATTTACTACAGTGGCAGAATATTTTGCATAACACTATGATTTATTTTAAATAATATATCCCCATAAGTTGCTCCAGAATATTAGCCAGAACTAAAAAAGATTTCAAAAATTAAACCTCAAACTTAAAAATTTTGCAAGCAGGTTAGTGAACCAGGCATGTGTTTGGAGACAGAGTGATTCTTATGCAGGATGGTTTTCTCAGCTGATGCCACTACTTGCTATGACCAGTACACTGGAAACCTTAGGAGAGCTAAGCTGAAAGGAAGATATAAGATGTTACAATGAATGCTCTTTTTTTGAACCTTTTGAGCTTTTGTTGAAAACTAAAATGCTTTTTAAATGTGTCTTAACAGAAATAAGAGCAAATAAATTGTCCATCAAGATATTAACTTTTTTAAATGTTACTGAAACTCTGAATCTGATGTTCTCTAGTAAAACAATAAAAACATATAGTTAACATATAGTTAACATATAGTTTGCTGCAGTCTGTTCTTTCCTGCCTTGTATTTGTGGGAGTCAGACTGTAATTCAGACTGTAATTCAGTGTATTAGGGACCAAATGAGCAGGATCCCATTTGTGGTTGTGGCTGTCCATCCTCCCTGTGTGCAGTACACCAGCAACAAGCCAGGTTCCTCTGCAGGACGTGCTACTCATTTGCTACCAGTGTCAAAGACATTTGCCTTGATGTTCAGAACAACTAAATATCAAGTCGAATTTCATTAAAGCTGAAATTAATATCTTAGAAACACTACAATACTTGCACTGTGCAGGAAATTATTCAGATGTGTGTACCCAACATGAATTATGAAAGTGCTAGCCAGATCAGATCCATGATAAGCTTTCAGGGAGAAAGAAATAAACCTGGTGTGCCTTGCTTTAGTGATGGTTACTGAACATGAACCTGCAGGGGAGGTGCTTTCACAAACGTAACTTCTAGCAGAGAAAGGTCAATGACCTCTTCCTGTTCCACAACCAAAAATGAAATTTATTAAATCTAAACCAAAATTTTATTCAAGTAGATTTTTAATTGAGAAAATAGGTAATAGGCTTTCATACAAAATTAACGCTGTATTATCCTTAAAAACACCTGAGACAAGTAGAGACTAAATTATCAGACCACATTTTCAACATGGCAGGGATTGAATATTGACTTCTTGAGGACAATACCAAAGCCCTAACCACAATCTAAATTTTCTTGCGTTCTTCAAGTAATTTCAATTTATTCGTCTAGATATGTCATTTTATTCCTCAAGTAAGTGCATAAAACTGTTACCTTGCCCACAAGACTCCTCTATTACAATGTCATTCCCACGAATGCAACATAGAATGAGCAGAAAGATTTGTCACTTCATCTTCAAATTTCACAAAAAAAAGTATTCCTGTTTCATATATTAAAAATTCAAAACTGAACACAAAAATGTTCTTAATCCTGAATCAAATTCTATTGACACTCATGAAATTAAATACTTTGCAATTTATTATTTAGGTGCAAAGTATTTTATTTGAATGTGCGACAAGGCCTCAATTCTGAGTCAAGTTCAAACAGTAGCATTTTAATTTATATTGGAGCATGGAAAAAATTAAACATCATTTTAAGTGGAAGTAAAACTCTGATAAAAATAAGAGATTGAAAATGAGAAGCCATGGCACATAAGCCCAAAACAAGCAGCATGTAAAGAAAAGCTGTTAGATTGTGATGATCTGTAATTAACCTGGAGAATGGACAACTGCATGTTTTCGCAAACAAAAAAACAAAAACAAAACCCCACATCTAAACAGGAGTCTGAAGTTTTATTATCTAGTGTATTCAAAGAGAAAAAGTAGAAAATTTATCAAAAGATAGCACCTATATTTTATTTTAAGGGTTGCCACATTCAATTAACCTTGAAGTGTCTAACACAGACTCCCCCCCAGTGTGAGAGCAGCTGTTTTGAAGTGGTCACCTTGGACATTGCCAGATTTCTGGAAGTGTCTTTAGGAGCAGAGGTCCTTGTGACTTTGAGTAAAGACATGAACTGACTTTTGTGCATTTCTCCTACAAACATGTAGGATTGCGAATTATCATGGGGGAAACATCTGGGACTTTTCCTTTCCTTATTTTTAAACAGTCAGTCTTTACAGACAGTTGTGTTGTTTGCCCTGAATTCACTTCTGAACAGAGATCAAGTCTGAGACCAAAGTTTCAATTTCAATAGCTAAATAGTCAAAATTAATCAGAAATCTAAGTCAGGATTTCCTCTCAAAAGGTCAAGGTACTGTTCTCTGTTTTGTTTTAAATGTTGCAATGTGCCACTGCAATATTTAAGGCTTGGTTTCATTCAGTACCTGCTCTATGCCCTCCCATCTGCCTCCAGAACTGCCACACGGCCTGATCAGTAAGGAAATATAGATTAAAGCCTCTCAGATGATGTTTAGGCCTGGTAAATTGGGATCAGTTTATTCTGAGGACCATTATAGAATCATCACCTACTATCTCTGCTATTACAGACTTTGCTGGTTGGGAAATGAGACTGGAAAAAAAAAAAAAACAACCTGCTGTTTCATTCTGCTATTTTTTCCCTTTTGTGGAACTTGCTCATTCAGTCTATTCTGGAAAATGAATGCTATTAAGAATGAAAGGGAGACAGGTAGTACTATTAATGACCAGGCAAATACTATATACAATGTCTGGAGAAAAACCAACATAGAGAAATGTCATTTATAAACACTAGGGGAATGATTCAGCACAGAAATAAAATTGGTGAAAAAATACATCCTGCCGAACTGACAGGAAAAGTGAGTTACAGCATGATATTAATTCGAAGAAGTATAGGAGTGAAAATGCTGTTTTCTGCTTTTTCTCTATAAAATCATCTTTCTTTTCATATTTATTCACACTCCTGCAGAGACACCTATGTTCTTAGGGGCTGATTTTGAAGCATTTTTATAACACCTTTTTAGCCTACAAGAGTATTCCCTCTCAGTACCAATTTGACCCAGAGTCAAGATTTTAAGCCAAAAGTGACAGAAGCTACTAGGAGGTCTCTGCTGGGATTAATGCAAAACTGCATCTCACAACCTGACTGGACCATGGGAAGCAGCAGCAAACTGCCTTCACTTTTCCACTGCTACCTCAGACGATGCACGCACACAGAAAACAAGAGACTCTAAGGCAGCAGAGGACAAGGGAGGCTGAGGAGAGATCACATCCTGCATCTCTGAGGAGAGCTGGATGTGCAGTTCAATTTCAATTTTTCAGTAACAAACAAAAAAAAAAAAAAAAGAATTTTTTTTTCTTTCTTTTCCTTCTCTAATCTTTTCAGGAGACAGGAATACCAATATTTCCTTTCAAAGCATTGAGAAATATATTTCCTTAAAATGCAGGGTGGATTGACTTTAGCAAAGCAGTACTATTTGAAGGACCAAGCACCACTGGTTACAGATTCATTTTTTCTGGCAACTGATTCTGCTTGAGTGGTTCTTCTTCAATGTGAACAGATTCACTCAACAGACACTAACGACTCAGAAGCCTTCACCAAAGCTGCCATCAAAGAAATAAATGGCCTGTCCATGCTTACAACTGGTTGCTGCAAACTTTCAGGGTACGTGGAAATCTAAATTTGGCTTTGTCACCATTTCAAACACTTTAGCCTGTATGATCCACATATGGACATCCTAACACATAGAGACAATGAGAGGAAGTCAGTACTCATGAAGATCTGCAGAAGAAAATCCAATCCATCCAAATTAAGTATCTAACTCCCTTCCCTGACTTTAAAGTAAAAAGAGTTTTCTAGGTGGCAAATGTCTTTTTGGTATTCAGGTGCTTCACCTTTTTAAAAAATGAGCTTTTAACAGCACAGGACCACAGATTTGCAAAAAGGATGGCAGCCAAAACTCTTTGGTTTTGCCAAATAAAAAAGCTAGCTAATAATCAGAGTACATAAAAAGAAGGAAAACAAACAGGGTCTAGTCTAGGAGATTTTGAACACCTCTCTCCAGTGAGTCCTTCAAAGCATGTGCAATGAAAAACTCCTAACTTATTTGATGAACTAATATACCATGCAGTCAAGATAGGTGCTGGTATCAGGAAAAAAAAGCAAGATAAAAAAATATGATAAACTTCTCATGTGATACCTGGGAGAAAGGAGTAAAACTGGGCTCTTGGCCCTGAGATGTACCTGCAGTTCACATGAGAACTGGATTTTGTTGTCTGTTAGCAGCATCCTGGGCTGGTGCTGGGATAGATTATCTCAAATAGCTTGAGGAAGGTGATCCTTTTCTTCTGCTTAACCATGGGGAGACATTTCTGGAGTGCTGTGTTTAGTGCTGGGCTAAGCCTAATGTGAAAGACATGAACACACTGAAGTGAGTCCAACAAAGGGCCCCAAAGGTAATTAAGGGCTGGAACATCCATTACGCAAGGAGAGACTGGGAGAACTAGGACAGTTCAGCCTGGAGAAGGCATAAGGGGATTTAACCAATGTGTATAAATACCTGATGGGGTGAGCAAAGAGGACAGGGCAGATCTGTGAGTGGTGACTATTTCCTGCTTCATCTCTCTCTTTTCCCTTCTTTTCTATTTCTATCTCTCTACCTCGCATTAATAAATAAAATCCATATTATTGGCATTGGCATATAGTCCCGTTTGTACCTTAATCTGAGCAAAGGCACCTCTTGCTAAACAGACTGTAACAACATCCCTGAAGGTATTTAAAAGACACATAGATGTGGTGCTTAAGGTCTGGTTTAGTGGTGGACTTCATAATTTTAGATCAACAGTTGGACTCAATGATCATAAAGGTCCTTTCCAGCTTGAACAACTATATGTTTCTTATCAGTCATGCCCTGTGACAAGAATAACAAAGGCGTATAAAATGCAATACAACAGATTTCCATTCAAACATAAGAAAAAACATTATCATGGTAAGGGTTGTCAACCAGTGAAATGAATTCCCCAGAGGGGCTGTACTGTCTCCATTCTTGGAGATTTCCAAAACCTGACTGGATACAGCCCTGAGCAACCTGCTTTAGATGACCCTGCTTTGAGCAAGGGATTGGCCTAGATGATCCCTGGAGGTGCCTTCCAATTTGCTCTGTGAGTCTGTGAAAATTAAAAGCAGCCATGGAATCAGGGACCATAATATGGACTTTGGTGGGGGATGATTAAAGTTAGACAACTTCCAATGCAAGGAATTCAGCTGGATGGTTAACCAGTTCTGGGAATTAAGTGAGTTGGATTACTGTACAAGAATGCAGGGAGGTTCTACCATGATGTGCTGAGTAGCAGTTGCAGAGCTGAGAAAATGCTTCAGAAACATTTCCCCACTACTGTACAAGTAGCCACAGCCGCAATGCTCCTAAAACCTTCAGCAGGCTGTGAGCACCCTAAGATCCAGACAAATATGGCTTTGCTATGTTTCCATAATATATACTTAACAGCTGTCACTGTTATTTTGCCTATATTATGTGAAGATTTCAGCCCCTGGCTCCTTATACTAATTTTATTCTACAGGGCAAGAATAACCAGCCACGTCCTTCTGACTTGTACAGCAGCTATGATAGCAGGTGCAATCTTTGGCATAAAAGCAGCAGGGGTAGAGTGAAGAGAGATTATTATTATGACACATAGAATTAATGAGACCTTTTCTGGAAACCTTTGCTAAGCTTTATACCTTGTAAAGAGATGCAGAAAAACTTGAAAGACTAAGAAAAAAATATAAGACAGAAGAAGGAACTGAGACACATAAAATTTTTTAAAGGCCACATTAAAGTATAAAAAAGTAAAGGTACTCAATTTATTAATTTCTCAAAATACAAACTACACTATCACTTGATCACAGCATTCACATAATACACAGGCAAATACTTCAAAGAGCAGAGGAATGGTGTTAGTAGATAAAGGTATGTAATAATCTGTTTTCTGAAATTTGAAACAAGACAAATTGGGGGTAAGAAATAAAGTGTCAATCTTCAAATGAAAGTAGTGCCCAGTGAAACAATTTAATGACTGACACAATGGATTTTCCATCACTTGAATTTATCACATAAGTATTTGATGACAACAGCACAACCAAATATATCCAACAAAGGGGAGTGCAAAGTCCAAAGAAGGATGTGAGTTGGCAGACCTCACAGATACCTGTTTTAAACACCTGATTGATACATCTGATTCTGAATTGGAGAAGCTGATTTTCTGAGTGGTGGTAATTATCTTATCATTTAATGGGCTATTGGTAAGACTCTAATGATTGGTTTATACACAATTTTGTTTCACAAAAGCAGTGGTTGTTCTGCAAACAAATAAATCTCTTTCTATGTTAATGTGCATAATAATGAGGAGTATTTTATTTTCCCAATCCTTTTTTTTTGTTTTCCCTCTCCTCTTGATATCACATTGCAACTAAGAAAAAGAGATTATTAACAATCTTGAAAATTATTAACAATATTAACAAAATTAATACTTAAGTCTAAAATGCCCCAAAATACCAATTACTAAGCCTGACTACTAATAAGACAAACCAAGATGACCTTGTACCCTATAAAAAATACATTCAAGCTAATAAACAGTGAAAGAGTAATGCATGGATGCCAGTTGGCTGTGAGCTGTAAAATACAGCTGGAATATGTGGGATGAAGGCTACACAAAGAGCAAGTGGACTGTATTTTCAAGATGCCATAACAAATCACAACAAATCTTGTTTCTGTCCCTGCTTCCAGAAGACAATACCTGCTTTGTAATCTACCACCTTTGAAAGGTTAGGGAGGTGAGGTACTGTGCCTGAAAACTGAGGAAAGGAAATATGCATCCACTTTCAATAAAAGGCCGAGATAATTATCTAGAGAATTAAGTAGTATAGAGTGTCACTTCAGTCCCCAGGAAAATCATGGAGTAAGTGCTCTTGGATCACATTTCTGCACACATGAAGTAGATTCATGTGGTTGGAAATACTCAGCATGTGCTCACAAAGGCTAAATCAATGCTGATCAATTTAATTGCTTTCTAAAATAAAATCATTAGATTTCTAAATGAAGGAAGAGCAGTATTTAATCTCATTTTCAGAAAGATTTTGAATGTATTTCCTGAAATATCCAGGTTCTTGTATCTTGCTTCCAGGTGATGTCATGGTTTGGATAGGTGGATCAAACAGAGGTATAACACTCCAGTTACTCCAGATCAAGCTCAGGGGTCAGTCCTGCAACACGATTAGCAATCCTCATCAGTGACCTGGAGCAGGCAACAGAGTGTACTCCTGTCAAATTTGGAGATGACACTAAACTGGGTGACAGCAGACAAGTAGAAACAGAAGAATATGAGACTGGACATAAAGAGAAACATTTTCATCATGGGGACAGTGAGGTGGTGTCATGGGTTATCCAGGGGGGGATGTGCAGCCTTAATCCTTGGGGATTTTCAAAATTTAGCCGTAAAAACACTGTAGCAAGCTGGTCAGACTGGTAAGCTGGTTCTAAGGGTAAATTCACATGTGATAGCTTAGAAATACAATTCATAGCCCACAGAGTCACAGAGAGAGTTTACAGAAGGAGATAATGAAAGGTGAGCTTGGGCAGTTGGGAAATAAAATTATACTGGGAATAATGTAGGCAGATTAGAATGTACTGCTCATTGCTCACGATCAATCAGATAGGAGTTTCTTATAACAGACATGAGGGAATTAAAGGGAGTTGTGGTATGAGTGAAGTCTTGGGAAATAAGGCATCCTGTATGGCTGGCATGGTGAAAAAGTTAATTTTGTCTGAATCAGAGGAAATTAATAAAGCTGTGTGAGGTGTGCTCACTATATTAAACACCTTTGGTAGCTGATCCTTTCCAAGTAAACAGAACCACTGCAAAACCATCAGAATATCTATAAACATTTCCATTCTCTCTCCAACAACAGCATCTTTACAGTGCCACCATTCCTTGTGCGGCATTTTCAAGCTCAGCAAGAAGTAGGTTCATGAGCATTTCTACACAGGCAGTTTTAAGTGGAATTAACTTTATTAAATGCTAGATGCCTCTAAAGGCGGTGCCTCCTTTTGAAGTGCTCATCCCAGCCACTTTCAGGTCTGATTTTCGATATCTCACTTAAGATTAATTGCACCTAAATGTACCTACATCACTCCAGGTTAATCACTCAGCAGTTAATACCTGCCTTGTACATGATTTCATACATTCACGAATCTTGTTTTAGGTGGTTTTCCTACCAGCTGAAAATTTTTGTGAAGTATGGTCAGATGGAGGTGGGAGAAGGTGGAATAGTAAGATCATACTAAACACAGGTGGGGTTATATGCAGCCAAAGGAAAGATTGTTGAGTCTTGAGAGTGGGGTGCAGACACCCACACGCATGCAAGCACTAAGTGGTAGAGCTTATGTTGGAAGGCTGAGCACCTCAGCTCGGCTCAGCACCAAGCAAATGCATTCACAAAGCTTCTTGATCCAAATGAGTATCTTCAGATGCCACAGAGCTTTGCTGTGATAACTCAGGGTTTTGGGCACTACTGCATTATGCAGCAGAGGTAGATCTCTGTTTCCACCCTCTACTCTGCTGAAACAAATATCTATGAGGATGTGCCTGCCCCAACAGCTTGTGTGAAAGCATTTCCCAGGAAACAGTGGATTTTCAGAGTTAAAGCACATTTTTCAAGGTTTAGGCACCTCTACACCAAAAGCACAACTGATTGTTTGCCAGAGAATAATTTCAATGAAAGTGGATGTGTCATCATGACCCTCTGGACGTGGCTCTGGCAGTGAGATGTAAATTTCCAATTTACACTAAACTATACATACTTCCTACTCTACTTGCATGCTGATCAGCCCCCAGAGCCCAGACCTTACACAAACCTACGGGGTTAGCACACCCATACCCTTCCCTATCCAGATCAGGATGTGGCAGAAATATGCTCCAACTCTTTTCTCCCACAGACCCTGTTTTCCTTCCCAATGAAAAAAGCACTGCAGGGAGATGTGACTTTTGCTCAAGTCCCATCTTGGCACAGGGGCTGAATATGGTGAATGGGGAATATGTGCTGCTCTAGCTGCCCCTGGGAGCTGGAGAGTCTCCCAGTGTCTCACAGTGAGCACATGCAGGGCAGCTTCATACAGGCAGATTGGCACAGACATCACATGCAATTAAAAAGTAAATGTCAATTCTTGTTCATTCTAGCTAGGAAAAAGACAAACACAGAACTGTGCTATTTTTGAAGCAAGACTATAAAAAGAAAATTACTGAGTGCATTAACACACTACTAGAAATTCTTGACTTGCTGATTCTTGGAGTTTCTTTCCAAGTTCTCCATCAGTCATACAAATGCAGGAATAATTCCCAATGGAAGTAGATATGAAGGCACCAATAGGATTACCTAACTTGGCTCCATTGTTTATTGGTTCTGCTGCTAAATTTGAATTTTATGTTTTTTTCAAACATGAAAGTATTGAAATAATTCACAACCTTTACCATGAAACACAAAATTTAGGCAGTATATATCTTAAAAATATACCTCTCATCCATCTGTTTTTAAGGTAATTATGTTTCTGATGTACACAAAGTGCAACTATGCTACCCAACAAACAGAAAACAGGTTATCTCTACTCCCATGGTTCATTCTTTTCTGTCATTTGCAAGACCATGGTTTTACAGGGAAAATGTTTATCAGGTTGTAGCAGAAAAACAGAATTTTAGAATCAAGGTTGACTATTACAGAGAAGGTTTTATTTTTAGAATATTTTCTACAACAAAACCAAAGCCTTTTATGAAACCATGAGATGCATCATGTTGGCATGATTTCTGTAGTTATTTCTTACACTTTCCTAAAACATAGATGCAATCTGAGAATTTATCAATACATTGAAATCAAACAAGAAAAGAATCAGAAATAGTAGAAGTAATTACTTTGAGGTTTGATGAAATGTGGTTTAGAAAATGTTTAGAAACCACTGACAATCCTATAATTAAGGAACTGAGTGTCACTGAATTCAATCTTGCTCATATAAAAACAGATAAAAGGATATTATGCATTTTTGTGTTTAGAGGTGTAAAATGTGGCTTTTTATAAAGTAAAAAGAAGGTTGTTAAAAAAAAAAATGTATGTTGAAATTGGAAAAAAAAATGAAGTGTGAAATAACAAGCAGAATCCAGTTAACTGAATAATTAAGAAAGCAAATACACATACTGAAGTATGAATTTCCAAATATTCTTTGACCTACAATAAAGGCTTTTCCAAAAGATGTTTTCTAGAGTTACTCACAGTGAATGGTGGGGGCCAATTAAGGAGACAATGCACTTGTTATAAAGAGCTGCCCATGTTTGAAAGACTGGGAGAGGCAATCACAAAATCATGGGTTGTGAAAGCAGTAAAATAGATCAGGAGCAGAGATGGCAGGCCAGTTTCTGTGGAGGATGCTGCAAAAGCTGGATGCTAAATGTTGTTCCCATGCAAAGTCCTGAAGCACTTTCATAGAAGAGTTTATTGACCTTTCACTAGTCCCACAGGCAAGGTAAAATATTGGCCAGCTCTGTCTCTGCTGAAATGAAACAAACACACTTCAGGTTTGGACTATTTATGGTCTTTCATCATCAGTCGACAGCAAAAAGAAACTTTATAATCACTCAGCTAAATTAAATAAGAACAGAACAACAATTTATGGTCAGCAATTTTTCTGTTTGCACTGGGGTGGGAATCATATTTTGCTTCTCTCGGTTCACTGCCATAACACTTCAGCTTGACAACTCCCACAGCTCCCAGAGAGTTGATGGAGTTACACCACAGTAAAACTGGAGAGGCACAAAGAAGACTCCAGCTCACTGAGCGCTGCAGAAACTTAAAATAGCTGTTATCAAAAAATCCTTCTCTCCCTGTTGTAAGTATGAACTGCTGTCAGGATGAAAGCATAAGAAAATCTGGTTTTAAATTGAGATCATTTTCTGTGAAGTCTACAGGTGATTCAACAAGCCAGACATTCAAATTACACTAGTCAAGCATGTTCTTACCCAAATCCCCATCGTGTGCACTTCCCATTTCTATGCTAACATCTTCACTGTTCCCAGTAAAATCAATGTCAAAAATTTCCATTCATGGAGAAGACCAAAGCCTTGTCAAAGAAGTCTTTCTCTTTCTCTATCCCTATTCCTATATCCTTTTTCTGGCAAACTTCTGGCTTTTGAGAATGGTTATAGGTCCTCTAGTGTCTGTTACAAAAAGACCTTCATGAAGTGAAACCATACAGTTTTTCAGGTTCCTTCTGCCATCCCAAAACCTACCTCTTGCCTCCTTCCCTGGTTGTGCTTATGTCAGAAACATACAGGCTCAAACACTGCCCAAAAGTGAGCACCTGTGGGTGCTCAATCATTGCAAATCATTTCAAAGTTCTGTCACCTTGAGATGATGTCTGTAATGGGGAAGTCTGAGATATCTTCAGAGAGTGTCTGAAAAGTTTGTTGGGGATGATCTGGCTTCATCTACTGTCTGGCAGAAGAGAGTAATTTAGTTACCTAAGAACTGATCTGCAGACGGCATGAGAAATCCAACCTCTAGGCTGATCAGAAAACTGGACATGAAATTATCAACTCAGTAAAATAATTGTACTAGGGATCCAAACACAGATGGTGAGGATTTCTATAGATAAGCCACAGTTTGTCACATTAAGGATGCTAATTTAGTCCCAATCCTCCAATTCTTAGCTATATAAGGAAACTAATAATCTGAGAAAGAAATGTTTACACTGCTACAAGATTCCTCTTGTGTATTAGGGTAGAAGGATCTAAGTCTGCATTGTCTGATGCTGTAGTTGTTGTGCATAAGATAAGTCACGTGAAATTTTTAAGCAACAAAGCAGAAATTATTTTCACAAAAAAAAAAAAATCTATTTTTGCTAATAAGATTAGTGAATAGGATCCAAAGATCATGGAATTGTTTAGCTTGGAAGAGATCTTCAAATCCCCTATTTTCAACCCCTCTATTCTTGGCAGGGATATGTTCCACTAGACAAGGTCATTCAAAGCCCTATGCAGTCAGGTCTTGAACACTTCCAGAAATGGGGAAAAGATGCATTTATCATCTCTTTGGAGACCTGCAGGATATAGACCTTGACCTCACATTAGATCTATAAAGGTTTACAGCTGATGTTCATACAGAGATGTGTAAGCCACATGCTGTTCTGGGGCTCATGAATGGGTGACTCTAGTGTCATATCTAGTATCTAGCACATTAATTTGTGTTTACCCTTTTAGACCAAACACAAAACTTCGGACATTCTGTTGTATTTATTGGTTTATTTTAATAATATTTTTTCTCTGCAATAAAGATTTCAGGGTTTTGGGGTTTTTTTAATAAAGAAGTACTCACTATATATAAGAAAGACATATTCTCTATAATTCTGTATGTTGTTCTCAGTTTTTATTAGTACGGGGAAATATAATAACTTGCTAGTGATTCTGCAAGTTTGAATTATCTGTTAGTGTTAGTTCCATCAGCTGTAGAAAATTTTTGCCTTAGCAGAATTTGGTGAAGGTTGGGACTAGTTTTTATCTCTGGTACAGAAGGAAAAATGGGGTTTAGGGTTGGGATTTTTTGGCCAATTTTTAGTTCATTTTTTGGTAGAAAGGGGCACATGGGATCTTTCTGTCTTGGTACTAAAAAAAAAAAAAAAAACAAGTTCTTGCAATTTTTGTTCTTTCAATGAAAAAACTAGATCTATAAGCCTGGTAAATAAGCAGCAATCTTCTGAAATGACCAACTCTCTGTTATTTATTGTGTCTCTGAAAAATGAACCTATAGTGCTGCTTTTGAAGTTCATGGTAAAAATTCAGGTGCAAAAGATAGTCATTAATAGAGTAAAAATGGAGTTTGTTTTATCCCATTTCAGTGGTCTCAAAGTACAGTCATTAGCCAGAGCCATCCTAAGGGTCTCCATGGTCACTATAATCAGTAGCAAAATATATCTGAGGGGTGAATCTCACCATCTCCAAGAGCTTCTTTGTCAAAGACCACACCACTCTGCAAAGCTGTGACTCCCCTGTAACAGTCAAAGCAAGGAATAGGTTCACCTGTGCCAGAATTACTCTTAAAACTAATGAATGGACCATTTCTCAGCTCTGATGCAGCAAACTACAGAAAACTATACCAAGGACAGGGGTTTTTACTGATCTTTTTGCTTTTTGGCCCAATATGCTCTTTTTCTTCCCTTTTGGAAAACCAGTAGGAACTAAAAGGTAAAAAAAAAAAAAAAAAAAAAAAAATAGAAGAAAAAAATAGCAAAATTTGAGAGGCTTTATTATGGCTGTATTGCCTGCACCAGAGCTGCTTGGACCACTGGGAAGTCTCTCAGATGCTGCCAAGATCTCCATTGCATATAGATCTATGACATAAACTTGCAGATATGAAAACCAGCAACAGTAAAAGCAGAGTGAAATCAGTCAGATATGTCCAGGTTCTCCTGCAGACCCATATGTCTTGTCAGCCCAAAACTGGGGGCAGATGTATGGCATGGCTCTGAAAAAAGCGGCAAACAGAAGCCCTGCCAAACCCATGCTGCCATTCCAAGGCCAGGAATTCACTGAGCCTTTTGCACCCATTGTTTTCTCCTGGGTCAGTGCACAACATGCTACATTCCCTGAGAGGAGCTGGGATAAGACCCGGTCATTCTTTTGCCTTGTCCTCTTCCTAAGAATCTCATTATGAACCTGAAGAGCTTGGCTAATGGAGTTTACAGTGACAGAGTCTTTTATAGTGCCATAAAGGCTTTTAGGATGTACTTCAGGGGCTTCTAATTCTCTCAGCAACACAGTAAATATAATGAACGTAAAAATTATCCTTGCAGATGTTGTGGTGTCAGTAACAATAACAAAATCTCAGCACGGCACAGGACCAAAATAGCATCTGGGACTTTGATTCACTCAATTTAATCACACAGTGTTTGAGCATTTATGGTTTTACATTTTTTTTTATTGATTTACAGTATTTTAATGAGATTACTGTGAAAACATATATGCTGAACTGCTACTTATATGGGACATATACCAATGCCCATCACTTCCCTCATTGCTTTCTACAGAGTGCTCATTTGCAGCCCTCTGGAGCTCACAGGAGGATTTAACATTAAACAGTCTACTGCCTAGTATGAGAGGAAGGAGACAACTAATAACTGTTTCCTAAGCCCATCAAAAAACCATGAAACCATCTAAGATTTTAAAATAAAGGAAAATAAAAAATACAGAATGAAGCCATTTATATTTCTCCTGATTTAAAACCGAGCAGGGAAGTATTAGCAAAGCAGCACACTGATCTATTGGTCACTGCTCAGGTGATTTCCAAACCATTCTGTGTATAAAAGTAATTTGTTGCTTTGTGGCCTACACAAAAGTGCCAATAATTTCAAATTTGTGAGCAAGATGCCACAGAGAAGCAAACCTTCCCATAGCCATGCACTGCAGCACGTACACACATGCAGCGAAGGACTTGTGAAAGTTTTTCCATCTAAAAGTGAGGTATCTCAGCTTGGGAGCTGGACAGCCACATCCATGTCAGGTGATGATTCACATGACCTACCAAAATGCCACCCAAACCTCACTCAGAGGCACTCCTCTGCTGTACTCCTCCTCTTGTTGTCTCCCTTCTCTTTAGCATCTCCACAGGCTCCAGCAGGGGCTCAGCCATTGCTTGAGGCTATTCTTCACTTCTGGATGGCCAAAGTTAGGTGAAATGAATCCCTGCTTTGGGCAGTAAAGAGGCAGCAACATGAGCCAACATGAAGAATAAAATACTCTATAGACTTTCCCAAAAATGTACTCCACTCAGTGACCAGGTAGCTGGACTAAACAGTACAGGTACCCATTTTCTGCAAGTGAACAGGTCTGCCTTAGGAGATGCCATGCTGCCACCTCTCCTGAAAGCCTCCTTTATCAACCCAGGGTTCCATGAAATAAGTGCTCAGGATGGCCTGTGGCCCTGCCTAGGACTGTACTCACCACCAGCACCACTGCTGTTCCTAATGCCTGCCAAAAACCTCTTGTGAATGATTGCATCAAAGACAGGAAGAGAAAAGGCTGCTGGGAAGATTATTTAATTTGTGAGTTTGCCAATTTCACTCTGAGTTAATATTTTTTTCACCTGAAGTCTCAGACACCTCTCATTGTAGAAAGGATACTGTGAAAGCCAAGGTTTTGCAGAAGACTTGACAGTCCCACGGTGTTTTGGAGCACAGCAGCCCCTGTCCTCTGAGCAGTTCCCATCGCAGGAGCCATGAGCCCCTCCTCACACCAATGGCAGGTCTGTCCCCCAGGTGCTGTCAGTCAGTGCAAGCACAGCCATTGCTGCCAGCTGGACAAGTGGTCAGACCCCTGTGCTTGGAAAAGACAGGGAGCACACAGGAGCAAAGAAAGACTTGGGCATTTTTGAGCAATTTTTGTCCCCTACATTATAAATTTTGAGCAATTTTTGTTCCTTACATTGATGAAAATATTTGCTTTCTCTCTTCCATCATGCTTGGCCGGACAGTAGCTCTGAGTCAGACTTTTCCTTTTACACCCTTGTCCTTTACATCTTTCAGGTGACCCAGAATGTATTACCATGGCAGGCTGAAATTTCCCTGCCACTGCTTGATCTGGCACTCTACAGCTGTTCAGGGGCTGGAGGCATAACCTCTCTCCCTTTTGTAATGTTAATGCACACTTTGTGCTCTGGCCTCTGAGTCTGCTCTCTGTAGTTGGCAATATTAGACTAAATCAAGCTTCCTCCCTCTCCAATGAATATGTATTTGGAGCAGCACTCTTTTTCTTGTGCTGGTTCAGAATAGTCAACAGCAGGAGTGAAGCACTTCTTATTCCTTCCCAGATTAAATCTGTAGGCTTTCTTTAGTCCACTTTCTAAGGGAGGCTTGCTAGCAGCATCAGCTGGTCCAGTTTGGCATCACTTGATGGTTCAAGAACATCACTATTAATATACCAGCTTCCAGAGAAGCAGAATATAACTTTGTATGCACTCCTCTGGGTTTTAATCCATTCAGAAAGTGACTCTTTAGTTGATAATTCAGTAGTGTCAGATTTTTCACTTTAAAGGCAATGATTCAGTCTAACATTTTATTTTTTTCTGTCATGTAACAGCACTTCATTTGTATGCTGCTCTGTGTAGGTAACATAACTAAACAACTACTTTGGTGAGAAGAGAAAGCAGGCATGTCAAGGAATACAAGGAGTTTATGATTATTTAGATTTTTCATCATTCATTTTTTTATGTTTAAGAATGTCAATTTCTCTACTGTAAAAAAAGGAAACAAAAGGAAATGTCAACTATTAATATGAACAAAGGATAATTTACTGCAACCATGAGTTTCAGTTTTATTTCTTAGTCAGAACATCCCATGAGCAACAAATTTCAGTATCTACTGGAATTACCAATAAAGGCCACCCCAGGTGGAGCATTTATTTCTGTCAAGTATTATGTATTCTTAAGCTGTCAAACAGCAGATCTGTTAGAAAAAGAAGCTGGGACATTAATGACAGCTACATACTGATATGCCACAATAAGCATCTCAAGAAAAAGTCAAATGTACTTCAAAATAATTGAAAATGTTATTATGCTGAGTGGGCCTTGCATTTTCCTAGAATAGTTGTTATGTTGAAAGTTCTTACAGTTTAGCAAAGAAAATGGGTTAGTGGATGCAAACAGCTGGGTCCTTTTTATTAAAATGCTCCTGAGGAGTTTGATCTCTGAAAGAAAATAGTAGGAAAATACTTTTTCTTTTTTATTCTTTTTTTAATTTTTTTTTTTTTTTTTTTTTTTTAATATACAAATATTTAGCCACCCACAC
>JAOTQP010000001.1:77655033-77665349 GCA_026413545.1 Cichladusa arquata
TTTTTTAATTTGTTTTTTTTTTTTTTTTTTTTTAATATACAAATATTTAGCCTCCCACACACCATTTCTAAATACATACTTGCTTTGATGTCTCAGTGCTGGGACCTAAATTCTTTGCTGATTCATAGCCTGTCAAATCAATGCAGCAATTGCATGTAAACTATTACATTTCAAAGGCTTGTCTATCCCAGTCTTGCAAGCTCAGCTCTATGTTAATGTAAGAAAATTATGTTGTACCCTGGTTAGTCTCTTGTGTATTCTAATCTGTCTCATCCGTGCTCCCCAGGGCTGGGGGACATATTCTCATTCACCATTGTGCTCCTTGGGGTGGAGAAAGTACTAGATAGAGCTCTTCAAACCTCCTTGGTGAAATTTCACAATTGTTACTCACAGATTTATATGGTACTTGGTATACTTATTTTGCTTTTATTAAGCCAAAATTGTCATCACTTCTTGATATTTCCTCGAAAATCCATTTTCAGCTCTCAGGACAGAAGGAAGAGGTTTTATACAATATCTATGGCTCATCAAGTCACATCAGAAGATACAAAGAAAGTGCTGGTTCTTCAATGGGTAGCATTTCACCCAGTAATACCTGAAGATCTGCTTAAAATTCGCTGGGAGAAGTTTCCTAGCTCTGGGAGAATACTCTTTCCCCCTGTTAGAGCTGTTCCAGACTGTATATATATAATTAAATATCCATTCTCTAAAAGAGTCAGAAATACAGAAACTCATGGATAAGGAAAGAGGCTGCCCCCAAAACCCAATGGCTAAAGCAGCCATCTCAGATGTTGAAAAACTGTTAATCCTACAGGCCAGTTCCAGACCTGTCAGAGAGCTTGCTGCAGATATCACATGTGAGGGAAAATTGTGTACTGCTCACAGTAAAGTGCACTTCAGAAGATTTTATTTCCGCCCTTAACATGTCACTCAAACATTCTACTTTGACCTAAATCCAGCACAAAGTTACCCATCTCTTTTAATGGTGTGTGGTATTCTGGGAGCTGTTAGTTTAAAAATCAATAAAAATTATGTTTTGTAGGACTTCTGCAGAGAAAATATACTATCCACAGATATTTTTAGCCAAATGCTGGTACTCGGTTCACCTGTTTAATGATGATGTGGATGGATTTCAGAATCTTGAAATATTTATGCAGAAAACAGAGGTGGGCACTGTGAAATAGATTTCATTTACTGTCTGAACACCACTCACATGTTCTTAGGTACTCCATTTTATTTATATATTTATAGATAGCTGTCATTTTAACATGCCAGGTAGAGGGAATGCTAAAGCTATTATTACACACATTTATAATGTTTCTGGGGGGCATAATTGATCCATCAGGATAATTATGGGCCTCATTTTCCCTTCTCCCTACCTGCCTGCAATAACCAGTGGGTTGGTTTGTTGTCTTTTGGTTCATTGCAGAAAACAATGAAACAGTTAAATACCATTGCTGGACTCCAGTGTGAAGCAGCAATGAACCAGTGACCAGAGGATGAGGGCAGGGAGAAGAACCAGCCTCTTTCCAGCAGCACAAGAAAAGGCAACATTCCTTCTGCTCCTCATGAAAATTCGGGTCTATCAGAAATACTCCTGTGCACACATGATGGAATAAAACTGAGCAGAAGTTGTGAAAGCAGGTGGAGGAGCCACATGTTTTCACAATTTCTGAGTTTATTACTTCTCAATGTATTACTGAGTCTAATAAAGTCTCTGGGCTGATCCCAGGTCACTGGTAGCAGTGTCCAGCTCTGTCAGTAGTCAGAGAGATATCAAACTCCTTTCTTCTGGTTACCCAAGTGTCATCTCAAATGTGTTAAATGGTTACCATTTTTCAGACTTTGCTTAGAGTTGGTTATCTCTAATTAGCTGCAATTTTTATATATTTGAAAGATGACTTCTCACACATATACACCCACCCCCACTCAAATATTTGTATGTGCAAATGTATATAGATAGCTATAGCTATAGCTATAGCTATAACTAGATATAGCTATAGCTAGATATAGATATAGATAGATATAGATATAGATAGATAGATAGATAGATAGATAGATAGATAGATAGATATAGATATAGATATAGATAGACATAGATAGATATAGATGATATAGATATAGATATAGATATAGATATAGATATAGATATAGATATAGATAGATATAGATGATATAGATATAGATATAGATAGATAGATATAGATGATATAGATATAGCTATAGATAGATATAGATAGATATCTGCAATTAAAAAAAAAATCACACATATATGTAGCCTCTTGCTATCATCTGAAAGAGAGAAGGACATGAAACCCAAAACCCATTGGCCCTGTATTTTCTCTCTGAGTTGTCTGGCACCAGGTGTTTCCACAGAAGGACATGTGCCTTCTGAAGTACCAGAACATGAGAAAATATGAGCCCTTTATTTAGTAGATAACAATCTAATATCTAATTTCTAAACATGTGATTAAATTTCCACACTTGGGAAAACAGCCTTTAATTTTTTGCTGTCATTAGTAGTACGCATATTGTCAATATGACTACAAAATGGAAAACATGAAACCAGAAAAAATCTTTGCATATGAAACACCAATAATTACTGTGCTTCGCTATCTTGAAATAAAATAATAAAAACATGAAAGACTGAAGTAGAAGGAGAATAATAGCTCTGTATATAGATTCATTATAAAAGTATAAGTTGGGTCTTTGAATCTCTCCATATAGTTTACACAAGGCATCCTGTAACTTGTGTACCTCAGAGGAACTTAATTGTATTCCAAATAGGAAGTTGCAGACAAGATTATTATTCAATAAAGTAGGGACTTTGTAGTTAAATAACCCAGTGATGAGCAATATTATATCAGTCTTCTGAACATGGTATTAAACAGACCAAAATACACAACATGATAGACAAAAAAAAATTAAAATCCAACAACAGCATTGTTCTAAAGCACATAGAGTTCATATAAATGTGGCCAACATGAGCAATGAAGCAGAAAGTTAAATCACTTAACAATACCTAACTTATGCTCTTTCACCCACAGGTCATCACCTAACCATCATTACAAGTATTTCTTTCACAGACCATAAACTGCTCCACATAACTCTATGCAGAGCTTTGGGCTGTCTGTAGCTAAGGAAGGGTTCAAATGGTACAAATTTGGGAAGACCTAAATTAATTCACAGAAAGATAGAGCCTCCTTTGTCATGTGCTTTTATGTATACCACTCATATATTTGCAGAACGATAGATATACTTGCAAAAGAAAAACCCCAGTGGCATTTTCCATACTCTCTTGCTTATTAATGTCTTTGAAAAAGCACCTGTTATCTATAAAAAATAATTTAAATGCATGTTGCACATTATTGTATCCTCAGTATACTCGGGATATTCCAGTCTGTCAATTTTTGTGAAATGGCTTCACATTTTTAAGAGAAATTAATCAATAAAGAAAGGTGAATAGATGAAATAGTATCAGGGGGAGATCCAAATTTCAAACCCCTTTCCTAGTAGAAAATCATAAATAGAAATGAAAACTGCATTAAAAATTCAAAGGCCCTGGAACTAGATCTGTCTGGAATTTCATACAGTCCAGCTATAAAGAATCAGAAATCCTGGCCTATTTTAAACACATTTTAGCTCCCCAGTAGAGATAGGTTATCAGTGCATGATGGTTAAAAAGGTATCCTTTTCCAAAGGAAGAGCAAACCCCTATCTATTATCTGTTATCTATGATCTACTGTCTAGGCTCCATGATCTATTACCTTTTTGCCTTATAAAGTACTTATAACTGTGTCATGGAGGATACTAAAAATACTACATATAATATTATATATTAGTACAGGAGAGGAAGTAAGGAAGAACACCTCATGAGTTGCTTAAGAATTTCCTTTTCTTTTATCTCTCAGCCTAAGTTATTTGGATTTATTCTGGACTAAAACACTTACAGCTTGTTTGCTCCAATAAAAGCAACTCAGGTCTTGGTAGTACTGGAAAACAGTGGGAGATTTTAGGTTAAGTGACTAGCAGATAACCTAGAGTGACTAAAAATGCTACTGAGATTTGTGGAAACACATTTTAAAAAGAGAGGGTTTTATTTTTCCTCTAGACAGACTTTAATAGATTTGGTATCAGTGGGAAGCATGTGCCATCTTTCCAACTGTCTAAGTCATTACACAGAGCTATTAAGATGCTAAATATTTCAGCATTTGGAGAAAAGAAGTTGAGCTGTTTATTTTCATTGTAAAAAGTCATCAGGAAGAAAGGGATGTGAGGTATCACTTACCATCTTGGCTGAGATGCCTAACAGATGGCCCAGCGTAGAAGATGTGAAAAACACACTGAGTTACTCACTCAGGCTGAAGAAGGAAGCTTTCATAAAAGCAAGACACTGATCTTGGACTTTGCTCTGTCATGGCCTTATCCTCCATCCTCACTCCTTCATAAAATCTTTGCAACTCCTGTGGTAATCAAAATCGATGAGTTTACTCCTAAAATTTTGTATTTCTTATAAAGCTTTCTTACTGCACCAGAGATTAGGTGTGATGGTTTAACCTTGAGGGAAACGTTGAGTGTTCTATTACTGCGTAATGAATTGCCACAAAATAATCTCAGTGCTGGATCTCACCTTGTTGCCTTGATGGAGGCACAGAAAAGAAAACAGGTGTTGGGACTCTGGTGCTGGACTACTCTCCAAAAACAGATGTTGAAATGCCAGATATTTCTTCTGATCTTGTGGTTCTGGCAAGCCAGGTAATTCCTCTGTATCTTAGTCATTCATGTACTAAGTAGAAATCTGTTTTAGTGCTCTTCTGTGAGGATGGAGACCATCTCTCTTCCACATTCAGATGCCCTAAATTTCATCCACATCCGTTCACCCATCTGTTCTGTGTTCCCTGTTGTCAAGTGATGCCAAGCCCATGGGATGCATCAGACTCTGGTGGAGGTAAAGCTGTAGTGAGCAGAATGCCTCACACAGTGGATTTACAAGTACATCTTAAGCTGCTACTCATCTACTTCACTACAAGCACAAAATAGAATGGCAGTTTTAAACAGCTGTGCTGCATATATATATATATATTTGGGCACAGACGAAATGTGAAATCTGCTTAGAAAGAAGTCATTTTCTCTTCACAGCAATGCTCTATGCAGGAAAAAAAATAGATATATATTGGTTTGCGTCAAGCATGATCCTTTCCCAAAAACTTAAGAACCTGGTTATATTTTCTTGAGTTGCCCTCTGTTTCCTCAGCTTCCTTTCTGTAACAATGATCCAAATTTTTCTGTCAGGGTAATTAAACTAAGTTAGTGGTCAGCACTTTCTTTTCAGTTCTTCTGTAAGCCTCAAAATGAGCAGTTTGTCAAAATGAGGAGAATTTCATATTCAGTTGGCAGAGGAAGCCAAGCCCTAACTTTTCATGTACTTCTAAACGGGCATTCAAGCAGTGACATGGAAATCAGTAAAGCAGCTATTAATGATCTGGTTCCATTAACAAATGTTCATTTGGATGGTAAGAGACCCGAGACAAAGAGGAAATGCAATTTTGGCTGCCAATACAATAAAAAATTGCTGCTATTTAGTGCTATATAGGAGTCATGATCAATTATACCTTTTATTTGCTCAATTCAGCTACACTGTAACCAATTAAACCTTTGTTTTGAATAAAGAGTGTAGTGGGTTTTACAAAACTGCCTTATGTACAGTTCCTTTAACTTATGCTATTAACATCACCTTGGTTACTGGAGTGATGGAGCTTATTCCTGACAAGTTGTTTTTAGCTTTTGCCTTATTAGCCTAGTTTTCCAAAACACTTTTACCAGGAGAGGAAGTATCTCTCTTCTGGACATTAAATTAAACTCAGTTCACATCACACAACACAATCACTTTAGCCAGTGACTAGGACATAACCTGATTCTGCCATCTTACTTTATGCTGAGTAGCAACTTATTCCAAAAATAGTAACCTAACACCATATATATGTGGTTACAACTATCTTTTACGCTTTTTTACGATTTTTTTTAAATTTTTAACAGCTATTAACCAAAATGTTTAAGCCCATTATTCTATACAATACAGAAATTTGTAGAAAATGATCCATTTCCTGAAATTTCGTTGAGTCTTAAAGAGAAGTAACCACAGAGAACATTATTATCTCTATCACAACATTCTCACTTCATCGTTTTTTGGACACCAGTGTTAGGACAGATCCTGCCCACTAGAAAACCCCCTTGAAATCAGCTGAAAACAATGTCAAGAAGACAAAGTTTGGTTCCAAGTTTAAACAAGAAAATATTTACAAACAACATTTAATTCTCAGCCTCAATCTGTTCTTCAGATTTCACTAACAGAATTAAAAGCAAAGTCCCATTTTAAGCGAAAACTGACTTCTCTATTTTTTGATAGTTTTGGAACTGTGCTGGTCCCAATCCCTATGCTTTCCAACCACCTACAAAGAGATGGATATTTTATTGTGTCTTCTTCAGTAGCAAATCTTTTTATACCTACAGCCCAAAAGAGTAAAGGGAGATGTTGACTGTAGTTAGAAAATAATTTATAAAGACTAAGGGATGGGCAGCTGAGGAGCAGGCATGGAATGGAGTGTGTTGAGGGAATTGAGAAGGACGGCTGAAAACAGAGGGATTCAGAAGCAGGAAAGTGGGACTGGAGATGGGAAGACAGTGAACATGGGAAAACCAGCAAAGCAGTTTAATCACAGGCTTTGAAGCAAGATACAGAGTTGAGGCTGAGTGGATCTGCAAGCAAATTAGAGAACCCTTCCCTCCCATGGTCTTCTCTACTTGAACTTTGGAAGGAATGGGCAGCTTGAAGCATGGGTGAGTGCAGAGAAAGCCTGAGAAGGTCACAAGACTGAGACCAGATCTCCTTGAAGGCTTGTCCTTGTAGGTCCCTCCAACCTGATGAGAAAGCAAAAGGTGATGCAGCTCTCTGCTTTTCCCTGACATGGTCCACCAGCTAACATTGAATGTACAAAGGCTTCAAATGGGAAAACTTTTAATTCCTGCCCCAACACAGGCTGAGGAGCACCAAGAAGAAGTAACAGTTCTGTGTCACCTGCACACCCAGCAGGCTCAGCAGGCTTTGGACCAAATCTTTGAGAGGAGCCACTCTTATCCTTCCTGTCATCAACTAGCCAAGAGTCAGTGTCTTCTCACCTCTCCCTTTTTTACTAGGCACTTCCCTATAAACATTTTATTCAAGACCTATTCCTGCAAGGACCCCAGACTCCAGCACTTGAGGAGATTGACAGCTGAATGTCTCACTAGAGTCCTAGTTTGAAAAATGCTTAGCCATAGCCAAGAGTCTGTACATTCACACGTACTCTCCCTGGAATATATTTCCATCTATTATTCCCACACATCTTTGTCATGGTTTCTATGGATTTGGAGTCAACCACTCAAAAATTAAATTATCTATTAAAAATATTTTCCTACCCTGTAACTCCTTCTGGCTAAGTAAGCACGAGCTAAGAGAGTCAAAGCTACATTTTGTTCCTGAGTTCAATTTGATTTTCAGTACTCACCACTAATGAAATATCTAGAAGTGATTTATTGGAACATAGCAGCTATATTTAAGCAGCAGCCAAAATAATTGCATTTAATTAAAACTAAGGTCAAGGAAAGACAACAGACTAATGTGACACTTCAGACATTAGCATGGAATAGGTGCTTTGTTGGTTAGTTATCAATTAGGTACAGTAAACACAGTAAACGTGTTCAGCAGGAAATTCTTAGTGTAATCATTTCAGGCAAGAAAATAAAGGCTGTGCCGGAATTTTTTTTTCACTTTTTCTGGATTTAAAATCGTCCTGCACACTGTGCTGTTCTTTCTATCCTTAATCTACTTCAGTGATTTATTCTTTTTCCTTGAGGATAAAATATTCTGCCAGAAGCTCTCACTGGAGAGCTAGAGAAATGTGAAATTGTGGGGGAAGGGTTTTGTTTTTATTGTGTTGTTTCATCTCTTCACCTTGAAATCACAAAAAGTCTTCTCATCACAAGCCTTAGGCTAATTGGACTGTGATGGGTATTTGAGAATCTTCTACATGGCTGCACACCAGCAAGCTTGGAAAAAGGGTTTACTATGAAAGGTTTAGTTGTTTAGTCCTTTGAGTAGCAGAGATTGCACAACTGTGATTTTCTTTGTGTTTGTTCTCATCATAAGCCATTGCTTACAAAGGTATCTTTAGAACTGGGCACATTCACTCTGTATATTTATTTAACTAGACAAATACCTTAAGGCTTGATGTCAGTTTTCTCCTAAACTCCTTGATGATCAGAAGGAAAGGGTACTGTATGAATAAATACTGCTCTGGGTGTCCCCTGACAATGGGGATTCAGTCATGTCCAAAATTTCCTCAAGTTCCTTACATCTGAAGCCAAGATGGTGATCTGGCAGAGCTGTAAATGGCTGTGAACCTGACCTTCAGGTTCCCTGGATGCTTTGTTTTCCATGACTTAAAACAAAGCAACAAACAGAAGCCCTGCCAAATACATCCTTTTTTTTTTCCCCACTCATAAAAGGAAGTGTGGAAATAATAAGAAATATGTTGCCCTGCAGCCTGTGCCCATGAGGCAGGGCCAGCAAGCACGTCCACATCAGCCAGCAGAGCACACTGCAGAGAGCCTCAGGCTCTCAGTGCCTGGTCTGGGTGCAGCCACATGGAACAGCACACATGCTGTGCAGGAATAGTAGCTGATATGACAAGACCATTGCTTCTGCTCAGTTAAAACCTGCCCCCCAGCTCACCAATTTCCACTGCAGCTTCTAGCCCAGATACTAGAGCACTCATCCAGCACACAAGAGTGGTGCTGTTCTGGGGGTCCCCATGCAGCCATCAGTCACATACACAGCCCCAGCATAGTGCTGGGGCCTCCTGGGGCTGCCACAGTCTAAACAGCAATGTGGAAATTTCTCTCTGAAGCCTTAGACTTTCAGGAACTCTGCATGAGGTTTTGCCGATAAACACAAATAGAAAACCAAAGCTCAGCAGAAGAGGACAGGGAAAAGGATTTAGTACATTCACAGGGACAATACATTATTTGGGGCCATGCTAGACCTGATCTGAATACAAATCAGAAAGCATTAGCATAGAAGTTGGGGCTACAGAAAGCCTAGTTGAAATGCAACAGAGTCATTGCTAAGTATGTAGAGGCTGTGGGGTGGGAAGTCAGCAGTAAAGCAGGGAAAGGACAAAGAGGAAATCACCCTAACTAGGAAGTTTCTGTGTTGGCGACTTTATAGCTCTTCCTGTAAGAAAAAGGTACTTAAGGGCCTAAAGGCCTCCAGAAAAACTGCAGCCCTTACTTACCAGTGGTAAAGTGATCACAACTTGAACACCTTCCTTGCCTTTGCTTATCATGATCAAGGCAAAATATCATGATGAAATAAATTCCGACCCATTGATAAAATTTCTCCAAGCTTCAGCTAGAATAGGGTTTTGATCTTTTACTTTCTTCTGAATATAGAAACAAGACGGTCATGTCTGCAGGCAGATCCAGACTGGACTTTGTTCCTTCAGACTACTTTGAGTGCTTCCATGTAGCTCTCAAAATGTCAAAAGAAGGCAGCAACTACGAGATGCAAGCGCACCTTATGCTGAGCCTGGTGGTGTTTGGATTAGGTGTCTGTCCTTTCAGCAGACCTTCTTTATTCATTCCTTCAAGCCATCATTCACATTCATTTTTGTGGCAAAAACTCTTTGTGGTTCTCAAATGTCTAAGAAAATAAAGACATATCAGAGAGTCTGGAAGGGATCTCTAGGGATCATCTGACCCAATCCTTCTCAAAGCACATCCAGTTTCAGTGTAACACCAGGTTTTTCAGGCATGTGTCCACCTGGGTCTTAACCACCTCTGAGGATGGAGGCTTTGCAGCCTTTCTGGGCGCCATCCCATTTTCTGACTTCCCTCACCATTAAATGTTTCCCTGCTGTGTACTCATGCTTCCTGCATTGTAGTTGTATCGTTGCCTCTCATCACCCAACACCTCTAATTAAACTTTTGCAGAAAGCTAAGGGTTAGGTTTCCCCAAAGCCAACCTTGCTCCAAGCTGACCAAGCCCAGATCCCCCAGACTCTCCTTACAGGGCAAGTTTTTCAGCCCCACAGTCTTGGGGACTTCCCCTGAACTCCCTCCAGCTTATCAATATCTTTCCTGCACTGCAGACCAAAGCTGGGCACAGCTGTGATCTCAGAAGTTCCAAAAAGAGGGGAGGAATCATGTGCCTTGACTTGCTGATGGCTAGGGCTTGTCAGCTTGAGGAGGAGGACCATGACTGGGAGCTGGGGTTGTTT
>JAOTQP010000001.1:77686440-77704560 GCA_026413545.1 Cichladusa arquata
GAAACCCCTTCTCAATAAGGGGTTTGCTTCGGGCATAGGCTGTTCTTGCAGAACAACCCTGTATATTCACATTAAACATCAGTTATTTTTAAAATAGAGATTTTTCTGGGGAGGGAGAAAACTGCAGTTTTTCCCCCTTGCCCATTTTATCCATTCATGCCCATAATATAGAAAGTATAATCAAATTTTATTTCTGTTTATACTATTGCAGAAATGCCTAATCCAAGCTGCAGTCTAGCCCTAAAGAAATAAGAACAGTATTTGTGACAAGGCTGGCCAATGTGTAGCTTTTAAATATCATATTTAAGCTATTCCTACATGAAGTTTTCCTAATGAATCATATTATTGTTGTGTTACCTTCCAGCACTGCCTACCAAGACAGGAGCAGGTAGCGTATCCAGAGCTGCTACAGCAGACTGATTGAGAATCATTAGCGAGACAAAAGGGCAGATGACAGACATTAATATGAGGGAAGGAAAAATTACCTCATGCCATGCCCAGGAAGAGTATAATTGAGTTGTTTCTAAATGGGAAAAGAAACCACTTGCAGAAAGGGAGCCTGCTGATACCATTCATTGCCTGCCAAAAGAGCTGGAGGATCATCGTGCATCGCAGCTCCAACCACCAAGGTAGCCTTGTTACTTTGCCTGTGGAAGACCATGGCTTTGTCATGACTGGTCCCCAGGGCCACCACAAAACCTGCAGAGAGTCAGTCCTTGTCCTCTAATGTTCATTCTTGACTACATGGGCTATCAGTGGACAAAGGACAGTTTGGTGGGGGTCACCTTGCTCCACAGGCTCTAAGCAGATCTGTGCTCTCTGTGACTTTCAAACCCATTGCTCATACCTGTGTATAAACTTACTGTGTCCCTGGGATGTGCCTGGAATGTCTTTACAACCCTCTTGGGCCACCCTATGAGAGAGACAACAGCTACCTAAAGGAGAAACAGCTTTGGAGAGAGAGAGAAGAGGTTCACCTGTCCTATCAAAGTTGCAAATAGCTTGAAAACAATCCCAGTCTACTGACATCCCTGAGGTTATCTCGAAGGTGTTTTTTTTCATCCATGAACACATCTGGAAAAGAAAGGCACAACATTTTATTACAGCTCTATGCATCAACCTCATCCCAAAAATGCTGTGTAAGACATGTTCTTGCTTTGCAGCCATGGCAGGGCAGAGCAACCTCAACACTGTCATGAGAAGCTGAGGAGAAAGGAAAGTCCTTCATCCTCCAGTGACAGCACCTACAATCCTGTGCTGCCTTATTGAGGATAAGCCTATCTTTAATTCTGTAGATTGAAGAATAATATAGCCTGCTACTCTTCAAAACTTATTCTCTGTAAGATATTGTGCTTGGCTTTTTTCATTACTGCTGTTGATCAGGATTCACATGGCTTTTTATTTCTTTTGAATGAGAGTTTATGAAAAGGTGTATGTCACCAGGTACAGTCTTGGGGTATTTTTTCCTACATTTTTCTAATACATCAGCTATTTCTTTTACCCTAGTAGATCTTGATGCTTTCAGTTCCTTGTATCATCTGTATTTTGCTTTCTTCTGCCATGCTGTATACTCACAGTTGTCAGAGGATGCATGTCAATACTCAAATCTAGGCCCAGGTGGTGTATATACAAATGTATATCAAGTCAAAAGATGCCAAACATACGTATCCAAATTAATTCTCTTCTTCTTGTTATTTTTTTTTTTTCTGTACAAAATCATTAGTGTAAAAAGGTTGCAAAAATGTTGTCCTTGTGTCTCTTTCCTATTTCATACCACAAACAACTTAATTGTGTAATATAAACAAGTATTATGTTACAATTAGTGTTATATATATATATAATGTTATATAAAGTACATATGTAATGTTACAACTACTGAATCTGAAAATATATTGTACTACATTATAGAGACAGTGTAGAGCAGAAAACGTGGGTGGTCTTTATTCAAACAGGAGACTACCATGATTGCCAAGCAAGGGTCGCTCATTCATACTGAAAACATTTTCTGAGCAGTCAGCTAAGAAAAAGTGGCAAAAGGTGCAGTGGTAAGTGAAGGAGTGAGCAAGCTCACATTGTTGGTTCAGAGGATGTAAACTACTTGTTTGTCTTTCAGCTGCAACAATGAGAAGCAGTAATCCTGAAATATAATTTTCCACTTAGATCTGAGGATGTTGACTGTTTTATACAACAAGCTGCATAACTGTATCAGTTCATAATATAAACTAACTCTGCATACTCAAATCAAGTACCTGAATGGATAAAAGCTAGGAAAATATCCTTCTTCTGCATGTTAGTGCAGACCATTTCATTTGTATTCAGCACAGTACAACTTGGAGCAAACTCACCAAACTCTTACACTCTGGCTCTTATTACAAGTCTGTGTATATCAGACCTGTATTGTCAGGATCATTTCACATGTCACTGAAATGCAGGCACTGCTGAAGAAAAGCAAACCCTTAACAAAGCAATATATTAGCTGTAAACAGACAACTATGAGACTCCAGGGAGACAGAAGCAAAAACGGTGACCATGACCCTGAAGCTCTGCTTAAATGAATTCAGAGCAAATTGCCTCATTTCTCCTTTTTCCATAGCATGAATGTAGCAAGTTGCAGTGTTTTCCACAGTTCAGTTCCCCCATTTGAATATACAGACAGACAGCACACACACCCAGGCCAGAGCCAGCATACCTGATCTGTCCATGCTCCAGGGAAAAACACAAGAATTGAATACTGGGGCAGAAATTTGGTATAATAAGTCAGTTCAAGTCAGACAGTTCTCAGAAAAAAGGACCCTCCCTGTAGCTTCCTGTAAGATTGCACCTCAGCTGAACCTTTTGTGGATACTGGATGCTCTAGAAGCAAGAAGCCACCCTTTGCCCCTCAGGTGTTGAGTGGTGGTGCTGAGTTATCCATAGAGTGGATCTCATTATGTCAGAGGATGGTTATCCCATTGTCCTCCCCATTAAGGCTACAAATAGCACTGATCCATAGTGCCAGCCCACCATGCAGAAGCACTGGTGTCATTTGCAGTACACCTAAATTAGGATTCTTTTTCTTAATGCAATGTCTCTCTCCTAACCTCTTTTATACTTGGGGCAGATGAAATTTCAGAAATTTGTATATGTGACAACAATACACCAAGGAAAAGAAAACTAACATGAAAAGCCATGGTTAGATTTATTTCTTTCAAGAACTTTATCAAGTCTGCGATTTCAGCAACAGGAAAAGAATATGACAGTCAAAGGTAATCATTTCTCCAATGAGCTGTCTTATTCACCAGGCTACTAGATGTGCAATTATTACATATTCTCAAAGATTTCTTTAACTTTTAATTCATATATAAGACCATAAAAGATACAAGATTGACAACACTGGAAATGGAAAGCCTCTAATTTATAAAAAAAAAAGGGAAACTGCATTTACTGGAGTGATGACATGCTCCTCCTTCATACTTCTGATGTGCCTCACCTCGAGAAACAGGTGCCACTGATAGGTTGAGTAAAATATATAAAATAATAAAAATGAAATACAAGAGGACATGAAAATTTAAGTTTTACAAGTGCCTTTGTTTATTATTAATTAGATCCCTTTTGAAGCCAACTGTTGATAAGATAGCCAAATTACTCTGAGAAAACCTGGTTAATTTACCAGTACAATAGGGCAGGAGTATGAAGAAATAAGGCTGCTTTTGTGAGGAGTTATTTGATGGAAAAGGATTTGGAGTCCTCATCTTTGCCTGTTTCTGAACAGAATATTCTGTGAACAAACATGAGCAGCATGAGCATAGATGGACAAATGTGGAGACCCAGAAAGGTGTTCCCAACTAGGGAATGCAACCTCTGTTCTGTTCCCTGGGTTAACCCCATGCCCTCTCCCTGTCTGTCAGCCTTTCGGTCACTCCCACTCTGTTCCCCTGTTGGCCTTTTCACCCTAACCCCTCCCTTGGACACCCCCTGTCCCTTGGTAATTGGTCCCTAAGGATTTCCCTGCCTGCTGATCCCATGACAAAACCTGAACCCCCCACAAGCCCCTTCGCCTTTGTTCCCTGAACCTTGAACAATGCTGACCGGTGGCTGAAATAAACATCTTTGTAAAACCCCTGCAAAGGCCTTTCCTGCTCCTTTACTCACCTTTACCCCAAGCAACAGGAAAAATGCAACAGACAAAATGGAGCAGACATTGGAAGTGAGGCAGACCAACAGTGCATGTCAGATGTGAGAATGGACCCAATGGGAGTTTCCACTTTAAACAAGCAAGTTTTTAAGAAATGTATAGAAAAGTCAAAATGGCTGGACTCTGAACATCTTAGTGCAGCTTTCAAATCCCACCACAACTCACAGAGTGTTTCATTCTGACTGGACAGACCAACTAAAGTCACCTGTCTGCCATGAGAAGTAGCTGATCCAATGTACCAGTCAGTGACACACACAGCCCGTCTGTCTCAATTCCCTGCAACCCCAAGTCCTTGGCACAGAAAAATAAATAAATATTATTTGTTTCTAAATCATATTCATGAGTTTTCAGACTAGAGAGTATTCATTTCCTGCATTCATTCCTCCCCCAACTCTTTAATCTTTCCTCATATTTGTTATTGATTTAGGGTAACACTTCAGATTCAAAACAGGACTAGAGAAACTTTTTTTTTTTTCCTGAGCCTTGACATTTTCCAATATACAAAATTCTCCAGCAGAATGGCACATGGGACTCCAAAGAGCCCCAAACATGTCTTTTCAGTGCAGCATTGGAAATGGTAACTGTAAATGTATCTTTGAGAAGTCACATTATCTATGAATTTATTAATAGGGAATCACTTGCAAAGCAAAAGAAGAAAGAGAAGAAACAAAAGTCTAATCACAGAAAAGCAAGTACTAACTGTGAGAGATGATGGTAACTAGATAATAACTTATAGTGAGCAGTATGTGGATGAAAGCAAGCACAGTTTCCACCTACCATCTTAAATTTGTCTCCAGAGGCCCTTTGAAACAGAAACAGCAGAGACATCACTGCTTTCGCCTTCCTTTCCTCTGTAGGGCAAGGGTGAACTTAATGTCTTTGGAAATTTGTGATATTAAGACAATTCCTTAGACCATCAGCTGAATGGGGAGGGGGCACAGTGTGCAGCAATCTAGCACAATCAGCAACCTAGCAATCTTTAAGAGGTCTTAGACAAAAACAGTGGGTGCAAATTTTGGCAGACACAATGATCACAGCAGTTCACTTGCACAGCAATGTTGGTTTGTTGCCAAGAAGGAGGGTTTTATGCTGTTATTTGCTGCTATATATCATCCAATAAGATATTGTACTCCAGGGCTGATGATGGTTCTAAATGCTAGTGAGCAAGCTCCATACTAGTGGAGGCTTTGGTACAAAGCCTCAGCAGAGACTTTCACAGACAGAATCAGGAAACTAGATTCCGAACTTTGCAGTTAGGAAAGGTGTGCAAAAACTTGATTTCCAAAATACTGAGAACACAATTGCCTCCAGAAATGTTTGTAAAAATAAAACAGAGTCATTCTTTCCTATCAGGTGTTAAGCACCTTTTGATTCATTTGTTTTGCCCCATCATGTCACCATCTCTTCCTTTTGCTGCCTCTAACCTGCAGTGATTTTGACAAGGCTGCATTTGCCCATTAGATGTTCTAAGAACCCCTCAACCAATTAGCACAGCAGTTATGAAGCCAGACCAAAAATCCACCAGTACAACACACGAACTCTTTAAACAATTAATATAATTCACTGTCCAATGAGAATCAAATAAAAGTCACTTCAAAGACAAGACACAAAGGATTTCTATAGCCCTAGATTGCATAATGTCTGGCAGCAAGTCAGTGTCAATGACAGAATGAAAACTCCGTTCCAGTCAATGAAAAAGAGAATCCTCTTGAATTCCTCATACAGTTCCCATTCCTAACATGTGACGATGTAATAAATCCTACCCAAGAAAACAGGGAAAAAAAACCCCACCAAAAACGAGGAGCTTCTTTCTTTATAGTGGGATAAATCAGTATGAGGATGTACCCAGGTTTGTGTCCAGGAGGCAAACACAAATTTTTTAATTGGATCGTTTTTCTTGGGGCAAGTGTCTCATCCAGCTGGGCTCACCATTCTGCAGCAATCATAGAGGAATGATCTGCTTTCAGTCAGTATGACATTTCTTCTGTGTATGACTTATTAGCATGAAGTTTCAGCCTAGAGCTAAAAATAGAAGTTTAACCTCTACTAAGCACCATCTTCCAGCTAAGCAGTATTTTAGACCTTTTAGCTATAAGTAGATCTGATTTTTATTAAAGCATAAGAGTACAAGAGTATCAAATCTAATTGCAGTAGGCTGGGTGACATTACTTTTTTTCCCAGTACATTTCAGTAACGTACTGAGCAATTGCAAAATCCTGTCAAAATTAAAACAAATCAGCAGTAGAAGGAGAGTTGTCTTCTAGGAAAAAAAAATTAGTCAGAGTTTTTAATGGGCATTTTAATTCTGTCCAGAGCTTCTTTCTAGATGTTTCACAGACATTGGTATAGCTAAAATAGATGGCATGAAAATATAATCAAGTAACTTCAGAAAAAGGCACAAAATTGTTCATCTTTCAAAATGTAAAAGACAAAGTAATGCATTCAAAAATATTGGTTCCAGGGAGCTGTAAAATCAACCATATGAAAAGAACTCCATCAAAAAAACAGCTAATAAAATCACTGTGATATATTAAGTTATAAGGGAGGATATTTTTATCATTTTCTGAGAGGCTGTTAATAAATTGCACAGATATACAGTGAAAGAACTGTTGTGATTGCAAAAGCTACAGTAAAAAGGAATAGAGTGTCAGAGACACCAACATTTTGCTTACCTGTAAATGTTAAAAAATTGGAGAAGCTGCATTTCTGCTCGTGCCCTCCAAATGAGTTAAATGAGGTGGAGTTGTAAAGGGAGCTGACCTCTCAGGGCTGGCCATTCCAGTGGCCACGTGCTATAACCAGATGGTATTTCTCACCCTATAAAACAAAAGCCCATGGACCTGCTGGGTACAGGTGCTGTGCTGCCAGGCTGTAGCAGTGTCATCCCAGGACACACAGGACTCGTTGCCCAGACACAGAACTTGTCTGCCAAGACAGGATGGCAACGGCAGCTGTCAGCCTGAGCCAGCTCCATCAGGTCCCTCCTGTTTCTTACTGAGAACTGCTCATATTATTCCATGATATTTTTCCATCGTTCACCAAGTTGCCAGTTTCAAACAGATCTTTGCTGTGCCTTTCCATGCCACATCTTGACAAGAGGGATTCCAGCATGGGGATGATTCTTGCTTGGCCCGCAGTGATCCTGTATGTAAAAATATTACCCTGTCACACTCCTTCATACAGTTTGAAGGATGCTTGCATTCTAAACAGAGTCTACACATTCTTTTGTGTCTCTATATGAGATCTTCTGACATCTTTATATCCCTGTACCTCCCACATGACTTTCCCTTTTGTTCATAATATTGTTCCATGAGAAGTAATTCCAACTCTTTTTGTTTATTTTCAGATTTGGAAAAGATGCTTTCTGAGACCATTTTTGTGATCTTTCAATCAATGGTGAAATTTTTCAACTCACAATTTATTTCCTCAGAACAGGGTACAGTTCAAATTCCACCATATTACATATTGCCATCTGTATTTTTACGCTAACGTTGCCAAATACTCAGATTTTACTGAACCTGAAAAATGTTGCTCTGCTCTTAGCTCCAGGAGCTGTTAATCCTCACAAGAGCTTCTCATCTCTATCACAGAAATTATGGCTTCTAAATAATAAATTTTTCACTTGTTTCAAGCCTGTATTTGCATCTTCTCACTTGCCTTCAATAAATATTGGAGGCAGCCAACCTCCCAGCCTTCTCAATCTTCTTCAGGTACCTCTCTTTTCAGCAAACACAAACAACCTGCAAAGTCTGGGTGATGCAGCCTATGTGACATATCCCTTTTCTGCTTATTTCCATTTTGCTGTGCGTAAACAGGTAATGCACTATCCAGTTTTGCATCTAATTGGAAAAACAAAAATGAGAAGATAATTTCCTCTTTCTGCCTTCCTCTAGTAATCAAGCCCATGTATTTGTTGCTGATGATACCCTAGCTATTAATTTACATTTTAGCAAACACATAACTTCATTGTATATTCTCAGGCACAGGTTCCTTGCTCTTCAAAATTAATAATTTACAGAATTGATGAAATAGGCTTCTATTAGCCTTTGATATTCCAATCATTTTGCTGTGATTTCCTTTAGGATTAATTAAATGAAACCACACCCAACCACATGACCTATCTCCCTTGTTTCTTTGATCCCTATTGATATTGCCATTGAAACTGCCTCATCTGATATTCAACAGAAAGGAACGGCCCTAAAGTCCTCACTTTCTCCACTATCACTCTTCAGTGGAAATGATGCATCTACCTTTGAAGGTTTTTGACGTAGAATTTTCCAAAGTATGATACAAGGAGGTCAAACATTGCAGTGTGTGCTTTCCACTTCAGCACTTCTGGGGGACATGATCAAATCTGGGGGAGATGTTAGTCTTCATTTTCAAGATAACTTTCTTTTTATTTTTGGTTATATGAAATTATCTAAAAAATCTAAAGTTACATTCTTAAGAATTTGTTGTTACTATCAGTTTTGGTGCAGCTACCAGAAGTGGATGTGGCAGGGATTCACATTTTTCAGTAACATGTTTTATCCTAAATTTCAATGCAATTTTTCATAAAACGTATTTCCTGTAGAACTTAATGCACTTTATATGCACCATTGCTTCTACTGAATTCCTTAAATTCTGAAAGAAGAGCTCCCTTCCCTTGTAACAGTTTCCAATTGAGACAAAAGACACTGCAGGTAAGTAGAATGAATGATGAGAAAAAAGTACAAGGTATATTTCCTTTTCTTTTTTTTAAGCATGTTATGTCTTCAAAGGTTTTCCTGAAGCCCAGAATGGCTCTGTCTTCTTAAAGAAGACATCCTTCAATTTTAGTGGCACCACAGCATTCATCTTTTTGAACTTAAGCTTGTGGTTTCTAGAAGCTTGTACCATCACATGAAGTTTGACAGGTTTTAGGAAATTCTAGTTACGGTAGACAGGAGAATTGAAACCGTTTCATCTCAGGTGAAAAATGAGGAAGTTTAAATCATGGGCTTTGAAAGCACCACAGGGGGAAATCTCCAGATATACTTGATTTGACATCTCAATAAAAGAGAAGAAGCCATTGCAATGTAAAATGAAGTGCATGAAAGAAGGTCAGCACTGCTACCTTTCAATTAAACTTGTACTTCTGAAAGGTTGAGGTGAAGGACCTCAAGGCCTCTCATATCAACTTTTGATGCTGAACTGAGTGTCCATATTGAAGTCTGGTCTCAGAAAAGAAATAACTGGACATTGTCTTTTAACACATGACTGATACCACAGATTAAAAAATAATAAAGGGTCTGATTCACTATTGATTTTTTGCCTTTTTGGCTACACTCTGAGCTGTTGCAAATCAGCTTAGCCTATTGGTGTCAGTGGAGTTATGCCTTCTTTGACCTCCTGCAAGGTCCATCCAGCAAGGACTTACATTTATGAAAAAGAAAAATTAATGGAAATTAAAGCAAATGAAAGTGAAGGACCTCTTATTCCACCAAAACCAGAAGCAAACGCTCCTTTGTCTGGCAAGAGAAAAGTCTCCCTGCCTTCGCTGATGGGTGGAGCAAGGATTGCCATTTCTGCCGCAGACTAAATTAGCAATGAATCAAACACTCATTTAAAGAGATTTTCCACAGCTATTTTGATTTGGAAGATTTGCCATGGGAGGATATAATGGCTGTAATAGCCTTTTTTAGCAGTGCTCAGTGCAGCAAATACTCTGCAGCAGAAGGTGCTGAACCCAAGTGGTTTCTTCCCTTGTTTTCCATTAGTATCACAGCCTTACCCATCCCTGACTGTGACTACAACACAAGCAAATTGGTTCAAAACTTGGCTTCCTGTTTCATCACACACCAGAAATCTGTGTATAAAATTCAAGTATTTTTTAATTTTAATGAATTTAATGAATTTAGGAATGACTGGAATATCTTTAATGAATTGCTCAGAAAAATAGAGGGGGAAATGCATATATAAATATTACATTCATATAAATAGATACTTTCAAAATTTGCTTGCACTTATTTGATATCTGACTTTCAGAGTATAGCAGTTGGCTTTTCATTCACACATGAACTCATATTCATGCCCACATGAGTACCCCACATATACAAACATAAATCCCTCAGACTCATTTAATGTGATTTATAAATACTTCACTGTAATTACTATAGCTAATATACTGAAAATCAGAAGAGAAAATGTCTGCTATGCAAGAACTAACTAAAAATTGGTGAACTGTAGGTAAGAAGTAAAAAGTCTTTTTTTCATCTTATGAGACTATGTAAGACAAATAGTAAATTTCAGATGGATGGTATGTCTTTGCTTGAGGGAAACACATGACGACAGAAAGCAAGATTATGGAGCACTATGGAAATAAAATCACATTTTTAGTAAAAGTAAATTATTTCATTTATAGGTGCTGTTGATTACATTCTTTCTGTGGAATAATATTATAGTGAAAAAAATTGTATGCAAAAATTCTTGCTTTTCATAATATTACAAAATATTATAAATTAATGTAATATACAGTATATTTTTACACAATTATATAATTGTTTCTTCAGATAAAATAGCTTCTATTATTGGAAATTAAAAACACCAGTTTAAATATTAAATTTCAGACAAGAACATAGTGTATTTTTGAGTTATAGCAGTTTTGAAAGTAAAAGGTTGTTTCTGATGTTTCAACAAGAAAAGTCTTCCTTTTCTACTGACAAGTAGTCCTGGTTTTCAGCATCATTTTCCATGGGGAAAGTCAGATCAGGAAAAGATATATCTGAGACTGGCATTTCATGTCCTAGTTCACCACAGGTAATCATGAGTAATTGCTGCAATCAGAGATATCACCATCATGGCATGACACATCATGACCTACAATGTAATACCTTATAGCAGGATGTAGGGGAAACTTGATTTGATAGAGAGTTTTCATCTGCTAATGACAAATTAGGGGACACTCTGAATTATTCATCTGTAATTCCTGCATATGCTTAAATCGACTTTGATGCCATGCAAGTTTCAAACTTAATACAAGTGAGCTTTTTGCTTTTATATGTAACTAACATCAGAGAAATGAAGTAATAAAAATCTACTGAAATCAAGAAAAGTTTGAATTTCATGACAGTTTGCAATGCCTGCTAAGCAGACCAGATTCAGACAACGACTTACCAGATTTCCTTAAAGAAAGTTTTAAAAAATGAAAAAACAGAGAAGCTTCACAGTTGTTTGTTTGCTCTGCTAACTTGAACATAATTAAATTATATATAGATGCTCCAATGAAAATATATGACTTCCAATGCAATTGTACAGGTTGCTATTTACTGTATTCATTCATGCTGATAGATGCAGAAAATATAATGGATTTAAGGGAAGACAAATGCCTGTTTAATAAAACAAACCGATTACCACCAGGAGTCAATATATTTTTATATTGATGTGTTCATTAGCACTGGAACATTCTATTTAAAAACCAATCAACATACCTTCATACCAGGATTAAAAATCAGCTTTGTTAGAGCAGCTCAGCAATAGGAATCAATACAGCCTCTGGTTCTGTAAATCTGGGATGACAGACAGAGCTTTCCTCCTCTCAAGATTGCCTGAATGGTGCACCAGTTCAGCTAAAAGGGTTCGTGAGTGCTCTGAGCCATTACCCTCTGTAAGGGTGAGATTCATCACCACCTAGCCAAAAGTAATTGTCTGATGAAAAGCTATATCCAGTGAAATCTAATGAAAATCTAGGCTGTGTTAACAACGGAGGAGGACAGAATTCTCCAGAGAGTACCTTGCTCCTCCTACTGTTGACACAGCTCAGAAGAATCTAAACTGACATCTTAAAGTTTCCACATTTTTCCAATGTTATGGACCTTTCCTAAATGTCCAGTCTGGGCTTTTTGAGGGGCACTATACACAGTCTTTCCTGTTTGATGTGCTGCTTCCAGTACTGTGGAGATGTGTTTGGGGAACATAACCTGAAAAGAATTCAGAAGGAAGGACTTTTTCCCCACGAGTAAAGTGAAAAAATGGAAGAGGTTGCCAAGAAATGTAATGTAGTCTCCAACCCTAGGTGTTTCCAAGGCTTAACTCTGTAATCCCCAGAGTATCCTAACCTGACCTAACAACTGACTCTGCTGTGGCAGGCAGTTGATCTAGAGACTTCCTGAGGCCCCTTCCAACAGGAATTATCCCTTGGTTCCATGGTATTTACCCATTATTATCTTGGCACTGAGCTGGCTCCCCTGATGGTACTTCAGGGAGTTCAGAGTGAAATTGAGTCTACTCAGTTGGAGTTTTGCCTTTAATTGCAGTTCAGAAGTGTCAAAAATTTCATACCAGATCTTGCTGAGGAAGGTGTGGTGACCTTTTGGGGACTTCAAACGTATTAACAATACAGAGATAAACCACAGTAATTTGATTTAACTCACTTTCTTGCTCAGTCCATCTTTAGGAAACACCCTCAACTTCAGAAGCCTACAGATGTTCTGTGATGAGCCCCGCACAAGAAAATACAGAACTTTGAAATCAAATTTCAATTTCTACAGATGACTGTCAGTTTTTTGAGAATTCTTTACTTTGGTAAAATTCTAAAATTCTGTCCTAAATTCTAGATTCTGCTTGACTGCCAACAGCCAGGGTAGTGGAGAAAACCCATTAATTACCTCTTCTCCTTCTCTCCAGTGATCAGAAGCAACAACAGCTTCCATGTTGCCTTAACACATGTTAGGTCTTAGACACCTGGAAGGGAGAGGGTGGAATGTGGGACAAGGATGTACTGAAAAGATAATGCAGCAGGTGTCTGGGTATTGGATAGTGCTGTTCCCTCTCTAGGATTTCAGTGTCAGCACATGGCATGGCACTGCAGCTCTCTGGGAAGTGGGCTGCCCAAGCCTGTGGCTGCTGCAGGCCCTGGGAATACACCATCAAATCTGCATGCTTGAAAAGGCAGAACAACTGGAAAGAATACATGCGGATCTAGGAGGCAAAATCAGTTTAGCAAGATTAAAAAAACAATAAGGCATTTGTATCAATAAGAACACGCCTTATAATTATGCTAACCAGACTAAGAATTATAGGGCCAGCAGTCTTTATTTCAGACATTAGATGATCACCAGCTGGGGACAGACAGAAATTGCATTTCATGGTAAAATACCGCACAATCAGGTGCATTGTGTGGGTATTTTACCTTCCTGTGAAACATCTGGTGTGAGCCACTGTCAGAGACAGGATGTCAGACTAGCTGGACCATTTATCTGTTCTGGTGCATAATTCGTATGCTTCTTTAGCTTACAGGCTTTTCAGATTGCTTGAGAACATTTATGAAATTGTAGGGCAGGGAAGAGAGATGTTATTTCTAATTGAACAACTTGCTATGTCTCACCACCTGTTGTTTGTACATAAGATGATAGGGTTCCAATCACAAGATTAATGCACAATTCAGACTGGAAAAATATCAGCAAATCTGTCTGATTCTCCTATTTTAAACCCTTTCATGATCTTCAGAAATATTTCACAGTGCCAAAAACAATTTCAAAAATAAACCATAGGATTTTATAAAAAGCCTTCAAAAAGCTGCATCCGTCATTTGCATATGCAAAACTTTGACTGCAGATCCATGAATTAGACTGGTTATGTAATTTTTGTAAAATTTATGGGGGTTATGATTAAATGGATTTTTTATTTTTACTTTACACGACAGGAACATTCAACACTGACATGCTGAACAAAAGTGTAGAGGTTAAAATCTGATTCCCACAAAAACTTTCTCCAACATTATATTTTGCTCCACATTAATTGCTCCAAACCTTTTTGTTCCTTAATGATTCCCACTCAGAAAATTTTTACTTTCTTTTAGAAAACAACAGCAGAAAAACTTACTAAAGTTGAAGAAATTCCATAGCTATGATTTTAATATTAAAACTTCATTAGCTGCCTGGGCTTTTTGCAGTAGTCATGGCTGATTATTCCTGCTAGGATATCCATTTGTGTGCCTGAACCTTTCTTCCCAAGACTTTACAACAGTGTCAGAAGCTAAAGAGGTGTTTTTTTTATTTAAATAAATAAATAAGACCTGGTTGATGTCCTGTTCTCATGTTAATAACACTTTCAGACAGACACTTTTGGGAAGAAAGTACTCTTTTCCTAGTTTATAAACACCTAAATGTTTTTTTGAAGTTAAATGAAAATTGGTTTCTAATTCATAAAATAATAATTTAAAATATATTTTCTACGTTTAAGGCATGAATCTTTCATTAGTATATTTTCTTTTTTTCAGTCAATTTTATGAGCAGATCAAAAACTCTACTAGGGAAATCTTTGAAAAGAGATCTCTAAATCAACCTTTGAGGGCAAATGAATAAAACACTGAGTAGAAGATCTACCATTTTGAAGATGGACAAGAAATACTTCATATCTCATGGATGAAAAATAATTTCTGGTTGTGCTTGATAAAGTATTCAATAACACAATTTTTTATATTAAAAATAAACTTCTTTTGTTTGGTTTTTCAGCTAGTCAAAGAAAGGCTCTTGGGTTTTGGCTACTGTTGGAAGAATACATAGCATAACATCAAAAACCTCATGTTTAACATTCAGAAGGAGGAAAAAATATCTATTACCAACCTGTAAAAGTTTGTAAAATTCCTTAAAGAAACATACCCTGAAGTGGCATAAAATACTGAAGTCAGCAGGATGGCTGATTTCACATAACTGAGCACAGAAACGAAGAAAAATGTGTTACCCCAAAGCCATCAAAATCCTGCTAAATAGTTCTTCTTTGTAGTCTTAGGAATCCAAAAGCTCCATGAATACAACCTAGCAGATTCTCCTTTAACACACCTATGAAAATGCACAGATTCAGATATATTCAAATGTTACCTTTATTCACGCCCGTTCATGTATAAATGCATATATGCAAGCTTTCAAAAATAAAAAATAGTAATTTTGCATACATCCCTGCATTATTTATATGTTGGAAACATTTTTCCAAACATTTGTTTCCTGACTTTTATTTATGATGTTTGCAGAGATTACTTTTCACCACAAGATCAACTGTAATACTGTCGAAGGCCATGGATAATGCAAAAAAAAATACAATGTTATTTAAAAACATATGTATTCAAATTCCTGTTTGTTTACCATTTAGCCAGAGAGTCCATCAAAAAGCCATTTATAACCCTTGCTATCCCTGAGAAAGATGAATATCTTCTGATTTCTGTAAGTGCATTATACATTATAGAGTTGAAAGCTCTGTACATTTAGCATCAGCACATCTATCCAAGTGCTTAAGCAAGGATTTCAGATTTTGCCTGTTGCATAATGATTAGAAGGTGCCCAACTTTCTGCTGAGATCCTGGAACTGCAGTCTGTGCTAATGAGGCAGCCCTAAAAGAGGGAATGTTGTTGCATTTGGGATGTTGGAATATAGCCTGGACATTTTCTTCATTATCCTTTTCATTCCAAGAATGATTGAGGTTGGATGAGACCTCTGAAAGTTGCCTGGTCCATGCTGCTTCCCTGCTCTGCTGGCATCCCAGCTACTGCCTACACAAAAGTCCAGCTAATCTCAGTTTGGAGCAAAAGTTCATGAGTCAAGAGCCACAGCCAAATTGCCATACCATCCCCACAGGCTGCTGGATGGTCTGGGGTTGTTTTCTGTCTGATGGCATGCCAGGTTGGGAGGGTTAGCACCCAGGGAATCCCATACATGGGATACAGGTCAAGTTTACCTCCAATTGCTCCAATAAATTTTCTGCCTTCACAACACACAATTCCCAACACACCACCATTGCCCAAGGAGGCTCCTCTCTTCAGCCCTAATAGGGCAGAAAACATCTGAAATTGTCACCTTATTTTAAGGCAAATTGGGAAGATCCATCAAAGTGCAGTGACTTTCTGCCATTACCAACTTCGATTTGAGCAAAGGAACTAATGTTGAGAGGATCTAGTTCTCATTGCCAGATATTTAGGCTTAAGTAATCACTCTTTTAAAGTTCTTTGGAATAACTGGGATCTCCGGGAAGTGCACATGAGCAGTAACTCTGCTGAAAGCCCCAGACATTCTGGTGCAAAACCAGGATGGGAGTGAGAGCAAGCTGGCACACACTGTCACCATTTGCCAGCCTGAACAGCAATCAGCCAGACAATACAAATACGTTAAAAACTTGGAGCTTGTAGAGCTTTTATTCTTCTCCTGATTTAACCTGCAGTTAAACAACCCTTGCAATGCTATCTGCCTTTAAAGACAGCTGATGTGCCAGGAGATTTCGTGTCAGCTCAGGCAATAGCACACTCACAGCATAATAAGGGGGACAAAAGAGTTCACTGTCAGGGGTGGCTGCTCAAATACATGTGCTTTCTGCTGTGTTTGACTAACAGGAATACTGACTGATAAACATGCTTCATTTTCTTCCTTGGAAAGCCAAAGATTAGCTGCAGCAAAGGTGAGTGTTACCTGCATTAATAAAACTTCCCAATCCTTCAGTCTTCTGAAGAAGCAATTCAATGGTTTCATTGCTTTTCCCATCAGGGACTGCTGATAGCAAACACCATGCTCTCTTTTGCAACACAAAAATGTGGAACCTGCCATGCAGTTTAAACGGTATTAAAAAAACCCAAAGTGGAAAAAAATTTAGGTGTTTCTGCCTCAAAAAGCAGGCAGGCAAATATGGCAATTTCTTAGTGAACAATTCTACTTACTGAGTATAGTCGGCAGGATCTGCTTATTACAGTAAGTAAAATTCTTTTTTATTGCTTTTTCTTCCTGTTATCCTGCTGCTCCAATGCAGTTAAGAGAGACGACTCTGAATCCTGCTCCATTTTGTGCAACATAAACAGAATTTATGCCACAATTATGAAGTCAGATTCTGCCTCCAGTTATTCCTTGTAATTCCCATGATGGAAGAAAGTTGAGTACAGCTGCCTCCAGAATCTTTACTGACAACAGCAAAACAAGACCCAAGAAGAATCCAGCTTGACTTCCAGGCACGAGGTTGAGTTTTTCTCAGCAGCACTGCTAGAGCCTGGTGGTGAATGCTTTATTGTAAAGAGCAAGGGCAGCTGTATCAGTGGGGGTGGCATTGCACACAGCTTTGTAGGGTAGGAACTTACTGCAGAAGAGAAAGATTCAAACTCTCTAAAGAGAGTTTTCCAAGAAGTATATATATGTTTTTACACTGGTAAATGGGAGTTTACAGATACTTCTATTCTCCATTCTGAAAATATAATGTATATTTCCAACTATTTTTGTTTACCTCTGTCTGTGAGGTATAATACAGAGCTTGTCAGTACAGGGAAGTAGTCCAGAATGTCCATTGCAGAATAAACTGCCATGAAACATCTTTGTGACCCTAAAGAGGTTATTTGTTCCCTGATCACCTCTGGATTAAGACCCAGTTTCTTTTCCTCTCCAGCACCTCACTTTCAAAATGTTTACAACAGTCCTAAAAGACAGGAAAACTTTCATTTAATATATGTCCTTATATTAGGTATGCAAGAATTAGTAATGGTTGGCTTCTCAGACACTTAATATGAAGAGAGAGGAAGCATAAAACCAGTACAAAACTCTCTCTGGAGAAGACTATTTTTCTATTATCTGTAGAGGGCACTTCTAGCTTAAGTGCTTCAGCAAGGCCTAAAGTTAGACATTATGAAAATAGATTAGATTGTTCCTGTGAGCAGCTGCCCTGGAAGGGTTTGTTCTACAACACCTGGCATCCCTCAGAGACAAAACCAGTGTCCACAGGTGTGAGTCCTGTCCATGCTATCATGCTACTCAGTGGACACATCAGGTTATGTCTTATTCCTGAAATTCAGCATTGGTGACCATGAGACCTTGCAGCTGATGGCTCAGGAGCTGATAATCTGTGTGATGAGTAACTCACTGAGAGGAAGGATTCCAGGAAGGATTCCAGGAAGGAAAGGAAGGAAGGAAGGAAAGGAAGGAAGGAAAGGAAGGAAGGAAGGAAAGGAAGGAAGGAAGGAAGG
>JAOTQP010000001.1:77705209-77746658 GCA_026413545.1 Cichladusa arquata
AAGAAAGAAAGAAAGAAAGAAAGAAAGAAAGAAAGAAAGAAAGAAAGAAAGAAAGAAAGAAAGAAAGAAAGAAAGAACGAGGAAGAAAAAAAAGAAAAAAGAACGAAAGAACAAGAAAAAAAGTAAGAGAAAGAAAGAAGGAATGAAAGAATGAGAAAGAAAGAAAAAGAAAGAACGAAATAAAGAAAGAATGCATATTCAGAGTAACCCTGCCAAATCCGAGCTGGGGCTGGCACAAAGAGGTAGGGAGGGAGGATCTCTCATATGTAGAGGGCAAGACTATCTTTCTGGGTTCCAGCCAGACTTGGATCTGCTTAAGGCAATGGTGAAACCACCTTCAGAAATTCTGGAAGAGAGTCAAGCCAAAATGCCCAGCTTTTGAGAAAGGTCAATGTGTCATTTTAAATTCCTCCTAGCTCCTTCTTTACATATAAAGCCTTTCACTCCAATAAGCTTTTTCTTTTCTTACGATGAAAAAAAAAAAAAATGGTGTGGAACAAAGCATTATGAAGAGGGGAGGACAACAATTTTAAAAGCCTGAGATGACTCCTACCCAGAAAATTCTAGCCTGGTGGACCATCCAAGGATTAAAAAGCAACAAATGAAAGAAGTTAAAAACTATAAGAGCTCATGAGCAAACTGCTTCGTGCCACCAATATGTGTGGGGTTTTTACTGCCTTGGCTCCAGCACACAACTGCAGAGCTGTGCAACCCACACTGCTACCTCCTCCCCACTGTGCCAACACCTCACTGAAGAGATTCAGAAAACAATCCAATGAAAAACAAAAGATTAACAGCCTGAGCTTTCTCACCAAAATCTACATCTCCAGAAGAGCCACCACGTCCAACAATGTGGTGTTTGGGCAGTCATGTGTACGTGCAAATCACTGTGGAAAACAAAAGAGGAGTGGGATCAAAACTCCTACTAAAGGGATCCAGGCATAATCCAACAAAATTAGCTGATTTAGGAACTAGTACTTTTATGAGCCACCAGAAGTCTGAATGAGCCCACAGTTCATCCCAGTCTGCATCAGTGTTCACACAAGCTGACACTGGAAAAGTCAGAGTTCCTCCATATGGCTCCTTCACAGACAACTCTTGGGCTGGATGCCTGGGGGATGTTTGTCCATCTTTCTGAAGCAGTTCTAGAACTTTTTAAATCATAAGGAAAAATAAATCAGTAAGTGATAATTAAATGCATTCTTGATATATTCACTATTATTAGAGGGCTTTAAACAAATTTGGAAGAGAAAAACATTTCATGACTGACATGGTGATGGCTTGATATCTCACAGCAAAGGATGAGGGTTTGCAGAGGCTCTCCTAACTTGGAAAGTATCAGGTGTTTTTTTCAGAAACCTAGAAACATTTATGAAGAGTTTTTTTGTGATGGATTTTGTCTGTGAAACCTCCCAGAACCTAAGAGTTTGGATCATTATAGCCTGTCTCCAAAGGGACTTTGGAAAAGTCCTAGATTTCAGTCTTCTGAAACACTCTATCACTTCTAGAACTAACTTCTTCTTTTGTTCTCTCTCCTCCCAGCTTTCACCTACATCCTTAATTTTCTTTTTTTTCCCCTAATCTTTCTCATTTTTCCAGTTTCAATGACAACTTTTTCTATTTATACTGCTGGCATGTTCCCATTTCCCCTTGATTCCACTTCACAAACTGAAGATCTGTTCATCCATAAAGCGCACAACATAAATTGCCCCCAACCCTCTCATCTCAACAATTCCCAGCCTAAACATCCTCTGGCCAAAGCATTTGGCTCATTCCTCTCTTAGTCTTCCACTTTCCTAAAGCTCCTCCAGTTTTCTCCTTTCCTCTATTTCTCACTTGTTTCTACAGCATTACAATTGCTATGGAATTTGTGCTGCTGCCAAGGTCCATCACAAAATCAAGGGGTATGCCAGGGAGGTCAGACATCCAAGGAGGTCAGACATCCTCAGATGAACATTATTCTTCATTTTCCTGACTCCCTCCACAATGGCATCTGTTAGTCCTCTGTGCTTTCAATATCTCTGTCCCATCCTCAGGTTTCATGCCATGAGCTCACTGGACATGTCATGAGGTGCCACTCAGAAAAACCTACAAGTGTGATGTTTGCTCTTTGGGGGAAGCTCTCTCTCTGAGCAACAGACCTGCTGTCAGGGCTGCAGGCCAAGCTGTCCTGACAGTTTTCCTACCTGTGAATTAACACACAGGTCTACTATGGAAAAGCAGCTGTGTAATTGGTGAGGTCCTGCAGTTTGGCTGTTCAGCGGTGTCAAGGCACTTGGGGCACATCTTGTATTTATCACTGCTCCCTGCAGGTAGCACAGAAACATCACTTTAAATTGACAGAACACGACAGTGAACACAAAATCAATGCCAGATATGCCCAGACATTAGTGGACTCCTTACACTACTTTATAAGAGTAGGGAATAAAAGATATTTTTTCCTTTCCTTTAGTTTGTTCTTTTAAAATGGCACAACCTCATCAGTAACTAAAGGTGAAATGATTAGGTTCATTTCTGTGGATGCAAAAGAAGGACACTCCAGTTTTCACAGATCCCAATCTGAGATCAATTCTATGACTTTTCCGCTTTGGGATTACATGTGTGGACTCACTCTCATTGTATTAAAATAATCACCAGAAAACCCTGATAACACTCTAAAGGTGGCAAAAAATAACTATTTTCTCCATCTAGAAACAAAACATGGTGATGTGATCTACAACAGGAAGTTATCTACACTGCCAAAAGAGATCCAGAAGTAAAAGCTAATTTTTAGATGCCAAACTGGATAGTCCCTCAAGGGGTCTGCTTTCCAGAAAAGTTCTGAATCTATAGAAAAATTGCTTCTGTAAGGAGCAGTCACTAAGTCAACAAGTGAGACAACTAAGAAGCACCAGGGTCTAGTGAAAATCATTGTTGTGTTCCTATATTCCTCTAAATAAAACAGATGTTTTCCCAAGAAATAAAATTAATGTCCATTATTTTTTTCTGGAGGGTAAGCAATTTGGCCTTGAACTTCTAAATACATTTACACTGCCTCCCAAACACTTTGTATCATACTGGATGCAAGAAAACAATTTTTGAAATAGCTTTTTGCACAGGTACTCTGATTACATTTTGCTTTCTTTGATCATTTTGTTGCTATGCTATTGATTTTTTCATCAAAACAGAGACACAGTTCCCAACATACATGTTTAAAAGTATAGAAGTCATCCCCCTTTGTAATTAGTTCTATCTTTGCTGGCTCCATTTAATGAAATCTCAAGGGCCAATTGCTACATTTCGTATTCAGTCAAAACTCCCATTAATCCATATATGTTACCATAATAATTTGTTGTGAAAATAGCAGTGATATCACGTTATAATTTTCTAATATTATTACATGAAAGAGGAAAGAGAGGAGATAGGTTGTACAGAAAATAAGCTTTTATCGTAAACCAAAACCATCCATAATAATTAGTGATATCTGGGAAACTTTAATGATTACCGAAAGTAAATTGATTAATTTTAATTAATGTCTCTTCTTTACAGTGGCATCATTCAGTCTGCAGAATGGATGTTTTCCCTATTGATTTTCTTCCCAGGGACTGCCTCTGTCCCCCTCACTCTCATCCCCAACAATTCCAAGTTTTATTTGTCAGTTTGACCAAAGTATGGCTTTCAGTGATTTCACATCCAAGGCTCATTCATCAGAGCATCTAATAAAAGTGTTGAACTCTTTTATTGATAGGCAGTGGCACAAAATATGGGGCTGGGGAGAGATCAACCACCTCTGACTTTCCTTCCTCAGCTGTCTTAAGAAGTAACAGAGTACTGTTACCCAGTGACAGAGGGGCCTTGGTTTGTGCCCTCAATAAAATGAATCCTGCTGGCAAATAAACCCAAAGATGGCTATTCTTCTTCTGAAAAGTATTGTCCATCACAGACTTCCAGAAATTCTCAGTGGTCAGTGCAGCTTGCAGCTACGGTTTGCTGATTGCTTTATATGTCAGAATGAAAACTATCAAATACACAATCTGTGGGATGTCACTGGCCATCACAATTTATAGCACTGCAAATACAGCTCAGGCTGGGTCTACATCTTCTGCTTCAGAAAGAGGAGCTGTCTTGATTCCAGGGACAAAAAGGCAGCCTCAGCAAATCCAGCAGCACAGATGTATATCTCGGTAGAGAGAGGGCCAGGAAGTGCCAGGATTAGAAGTGGCCAGCAGATTCCAGAAAATCCTATTACTGTGTAGAAAATTCTAGTTTCAATTTTAAAAAATGTGGTTTGTTCTTTTTTCCCCAAGAGTCAACTTCCTGTGGCACATAACATCTTCATTTATTTTTTTTTTTTTTAATAATTGCAAGCATATTCTATTACTCATATGATAGTGATCTGGAGCTACTCAAACAGTGATACTATGGTCCATCACAAAAGATGAAGTAATTTATAGAAATTTATCGCTGATACTGGAGCACAAGGTCACACAGGAGTATTTTATCTAAAAAACATTTTGGTAGAACTGGTTTTTTTTTTTTTTTTTCAGTATTCAGCTATTTACCAAGAAAATTAACCTGTCCGTGAGTAAAAAAAAAAAAAAAAAAAAAAAAAAAAAAAATCCCAAAACCTTAAATTCATGTCAAATTGCAAGTGAGGTATATTCATTCCACAGACTGGACTGCTGAGCATCAGTATGGGTGCCTCATATAGTATCAACACTCACAAGTTCAGTAGAAACTCTTCAGCCTATTTAGTGCTACAACCATATTACTTAAAAATCCCTTAAAAACACCTATGAATGTGGGAGAAGTTGCACAACTGGAACACTGCAATCACTGAATCAGACCACTGAGGGCTGCAAGCTTTTCAGAAGGGATAGGCTGGAAAGCAGGGGTGGAGTATTGTGCTCTGTGTTAAGGAATGAAGACTGTGAAAAGCTGCCTCTGGAAAACAGACACAAGATCAAAGCCTGTGGGTTAAAAGGAAGGACAGAACCCACAAGGAGTGGCTCCACTACAGACAGACAGACCAGGGGGGCCTGCTGGTGAGGCTTTCTCACTTCAGCTATAGGCAGCATCACACAGATAAGCTCTCACTCTGTCAGATTTCAACCACCTGTTGAGAAAGCAGCAGAGCTGGCTGTAAGGAATCCAGAAGGCTCCCAAAGTGCATAGAGGATCCATCCTGAACTGCATCAAAAGAGGAGTGGCCAGCAGGTCAAGGGAAGTGATTCTACCCCTCTATTCTGATTTTGTGACACCCCATCTTTAGTTCTGCCTCCAGCTCTGAGGTTCTTGGCACAGGAAAGATGTGGACCTGTTGGAGCGAATCCACAGGAGAGCCACAAAGACCCTCAGAGGGCTGGAGACTTTCTCAGACAGTCCAAGAGAGGTGAGACTGCTCAGCTTGAAGAAGAGATGGTGCCAAGAAGACCTCATTGTGGCCTTCCTTCCAGTACTTAAAGGAGACTTATAAAAATGAGGGAGACCAACTTTTTACATGGACAGACAGTAACAGGACAATAAGGAATGGTTTTAAACAAAAAGAGGATTTTGATTAGATTTTAGAAAGAAATTATTTACAGTGAGGATGCTGAGGCACTGGAACAGGTTGCCCAGAGAAGTTGTGGATGTCCAACCCCCAGAAGTGCTCAAGGCCAGGTTGGATGGGGCTCTGAGGAAACTGGTCTAGTAAAAGGTGTCCCTGCCCATGGTAGGGGTTTGGAGCTGGATCGTCTTTAAGGTCCCTTCCAACTCAAGCCTTCTACAATTCTATGATTCTGTAAACCTTTTCAGAAACAAAATTATAGCTGAAGAATTGCTTTCTAGCCAAGAAATGGTTCTAAAGCTTGGATGAGTTTTAAAGTAGAATCATTTCCATTTATCTCTGTAAAGGACAGTGGAAAGGCAGAATCATTATACTAGAGGGATGAGAGAAATACAGTTAAAAAGTGTTACAATTGCATAAGCCATATCAGGGGATTCCTAATGAGTTGGAAGTCTAACACTAATCACAACACTAATAGAAACAAGGACATCACAAGCAGCAGTATGCAACCTTTTGTCTTCAGTCTACAACAAAAATGATTAAGCATGAGCAGACATTTAGCTAAACTGGTTTAAATAAGGTGACAGTAGTACAAGCCAGTGCAAAAACAGGTTAATGAACACTAGGATAAATTAGGTGTATCTGAATCATCAGGAATTTATGAAATTCACAGTAGGCTACTTAAGAATATAGCAAGGGTATTCTCTTTGCCATTAATAATTATATGTGAAAATGAATGAAAAGTGAGGGTAGTCCCAGAGGACTGTAAATCAGCTATCAGTATAAACAAGAAAGGAGGGAAAAGATCTAGGGAATTGTGAACAAGTTAACCTAACAAAGATTCTCAGAAAAATATTGCATTAACATTATTAAGATTAACTATCAATTATAAACACTTAGCAGATAACATGTGCTGTGAAGAAAAAGTCAGAAACAACAAAGTTAAGTTCCTTTGGTGGCCCAGTGGAATGGGGAGGGGATAAACAGAAGCTGTGAAAAAAATGCAATAAAGTAAAAACTTTGAACATTGAACAATATAATAATCTTAAGAGCAAATTAAAGAAGCAAGTTCTGAATAAGATAGGTACACATGTAATGGAAAAATATGCATTGAGACACTAGTTCACAACTCAGTTGGAGAGTGAGGACCCTTGGTGAATCCTCAGGCAAACGGGTCTGGATGTATTAGTATTGGCACTTTTGGTATTTTCACTGGCAACCTCGATGAATGTGTTTGCTAGGCCTATAGAGCTATAGAGAGCTGTGAGCTGTTGGAAAGAATAGTCCTGAAAAGTATCTTGTCAAATAAAAGCTTCCCAGAAAACATCAAGACTGAAATACATAAACCCAAATGCAAAATTATTCAAAGAGAAATATGTACATGAAAAAATTAATAATAGAAAATACATATCAGCATAGTGGACTCAAATGAAATGAAACAATACAATGCTTCTGAAAAGGAGGATAAACTTAATTATCAGCTTTCCTAGTAAGTATTTCCAAAGTAAAAAGACAGAAGACAATTACTGGTTGTGACTGAAGCACAAGATGAAACTGCTCTATTCAGCTGGGGGCTTACTCTCAAAGAAATGAAAGGAAAAAAATGAAAAGAATGAAAAGAGATCAGCAAGAATGATGTGGGTTAAAAACCAGTATCAGTGATGAAAGTTTGAAGGATCTGAGCTGCAATATGTAAGTAAGAAAACTGACAGCAGCTTTCAAAGAAATAAGAGCCCATCACAAGGATGATTTCAGTCAATAATTAAACCTACTGTAGGACTAGGCATAATCAAGTTAGTTTCCAGGCAGCAGATTGAGGTTGGATTTGAGGAGACAGCTAACTAGATATGTAGGGAAATAAACAGAATTAAGACATTGGAAAGAATTGGAAAAACAAGCAAGATAGATCATGTCCTAAAGAGGACGCTTTTTCTGGTTCCATTGTGAAGAGGGAAAATTCAAGTAAACCACTTTAAACCTTGTCTAACAAGGTTTACAAACATTTTCTATTCTTTCACAAGTCTACTATCTAAATGCTGAAGTAGCAGGTAAGGAGCTCATCCTCAAACTCGTCTTCCCCCTCCACAGGGCTGTACAGAGAGCACACCTGGAAAATACTTTGTTGCAGAAAGTTTTATATGCAGCAAAGCAAGGGATTGCATCTGCAATTCTGCCTCCTGCCTTTCCCTCACAGCTCTGAGCCTTTCACCCAAGCTGCTGTGGCAGGGTTTTTCCCAGGGCACAGGTTTCACCTTGCTCTTATGCTGCTGCCCTCAGGTTGCTATTTTCACAGTCCTGCATCTGCAAAACCCAATATTCTTGTTGTATCAGACTTCCCAGGGGAGGCAATGCATGTAACACACATCTTCTTTCTCTCTCTTTCCTTCCTCCCTTCCTTTGTAGGTTTTAGTTTATATTGGAGAAATATTCCAGGTGGAAGTGTGAGTCAAAGTGCTAGGGAGAAAGTACGGGGAAAATTCACCGTGTCATCTTTATTGTCATCACCTGCTGCACTGTAACTTTCACTGTTACAATTGATGTCTGCCATCAGCCATGGACACCCTAGTAAAGTTTTGTATATGTAAGCCTGTCTCAGCATCCTTTGTCCAAAATTTTAGATTATAGAAAAAGAGAAATTGCTTAGTGTAAGCAAAAACTGTCACCTGAGATGCTGAAATTTTTATTAGTAGAACCCAGGCCTTTTTTCCTGTAGACAAAACAAGAAAAAAAACCATAATGGCAAATGGGTAATGAAAACATCCAATTTTCTGCTCCTAATAATGATCCTTATCTATAACTGCTAGAGAAAAAACAGTTACAGCAAATTTTTTGTCAGCCCTACAGAAAACTAGAAAAATCTGTGAGCTTTAGCCATTTCAGACAACAGTTGCAGCTCCTCGGTTTATAGCAGTTCTACAGAATCTCTCACACTCATGGCTGGGCCAAAACTTGTTTAAAAACATATGAGAAGAGAAAGGGTGAGTAAGACAGAGAAAAGCTGCTTTGAGAAGACTCAGCCAAGGGAAGCAGTGCTCTCAGTTCCAGTGTGGTGAAGGAGATTGTGACGGGTGCCCCTCCTCTCCTTCACTGCGATCAGGATGGTGAGCACTCGGTACAAGCATCATGGTCTGATGTCTCTGAAGATAAAGAGATTAGCAGCCACAAAGGTAAATGTTGCTTCCTTCAGCCCAGGTGTCATGATATCAGTATTTTACCAGAATCCCCATATGGGCTCGGAAGGGAAAAAGGCCCCATTCTTTCGCTGTATTTGTTAATGACTTAGATCTGATTTCTGGCACAACTAAATTCAATCATGATCTTCAGTCCCATCTGCTTGTTGTGCAGACATGAATTATACAGTCTCTTCATCCAAGAAATAGATCTTTATGTCTTGACTAATTCAACATTCAGGAGATTTGGTAAACATATCTACTGGGAGAGAAATAATATCAAAAACTTAGGAGACTGACTTATAAAGAAAAGCTGAAGAAATCAGCCTTAGTTTTGCCAGCAAACAAAAAGTGCAGCAGAAACATGGTAACAGACTTCTTGCTGTGTAAAAAGCTGTGATGAGGAAGGCAGTGAAAATTTGTTCTCTACATTTATTGTAGATTTGACAAAGAAATAAACCTCTGAATTTCCACATGGTGTTGCAGGTTACATAATAGAAAAAGCTTTCTGTTCATTGACCAAAACTTTAAAGAACACAGCTGAGAGTCACTTTTCAGGCTTGGGGAAGGGGTACTGAGTTCTGTCTGAGCAGGGATGAATTGGGAGACCTCTTGAGAATCTCCTCTTACAGCTATAAATCTTCCGTGATGTAAGTTGGAATAGTACCAGAGACTAATAAACTGATTCCTCCCTTTTCACTCTTGCTCTCGTTCTTTTTCTTGCTCTAGCTCTGTGCCTTTCTCATGTATAGCATTTGAAATTTAAAGAAAAAAAAAAGTGAAAAAGTTATAATAAAATGTTCTAACCATTCAGCAAAGCCCAGGGGAGACTTAAGAGTCCCTTTCACATCTCCAGTGTAAGAGCATACTGTACAGTCTTTAAAGGAATGATTGATAGTCTGAAGTTCAAGACATTCAGGAAATATCTGTGATTTACAGAAAAATAATACCTACATTCTTCTTTTATATTAAAGAATTCTGCATATGCTGTGAGCTGCTCAGATGCTGAGGTAGGGTGACAAGCTTGCAGCTAAAGCGAATCCCAATCTTCTGTGAAGCCAACAGCAAGTTTTTTGACAGTAATATGACAGGTTGTTTCATTTAATGTCATTTTTGTATTCTGCTAGAAGATTTGGACATGTACTGGTAGGATTTTTTAGCTATTAGGTCAGGGTGATGCAACTTCATGTCTTTGGCAAAGGCTTATTGTCAGTGATTTTCAAGTATTTCTGTACTACAACTACTTCATATCTTGTAGCTGCTTCTAGAGTATGCAACAGTGCTTTAAGTCAGGAACTAAGAAGAATTTAGTGCCCTATTTATCTCCTTCAAGGCACCATTAGCTTTGTATTAGGGCTATTACACCAGACTAGCAATACTCTGCTGTCAGGGAATCAATGCTTGTGTTGACAGCCTGGGGGTATACTCACCACTCTCCTTGGTAATGCTGGCTCATTCCCAAATTATATTTATATAGACTCCTGTCACTTACTTGGTGTTTTCCAGATGCCATTTATAGCTAACAGTACTTCATGTGGCACCTGAGGTAATTGTTACTCACTAATCTAATCAGAAAGACACTCACTGTGTACAGTTTCACTGTAACATCAATTCTTGATTACAGAAGTGAAATACATCTACAGCAGCTTCAATCTACATGTTTCAGTCCCCTGTCTTTTGCCTGGGTTTTTCAGAGGACGAGTTTGAACTGCACATTTAAGGTCATTCACTTAAATGAATTTATGAGTGGTAGAACATGGAATATACCAAGGAAAAAAGACTAAAATGTATTCCTAAGAGGAACTCCATCTTTGAATATTTCTGCAAGGTTCAACTGGTGGTATAGGCATAGAGCTGGACATACTGATCAATAATTGCAATGGATAGAGTTACAGGTTATGATATCTGACAGCTTTCTGGGAGGCAGGAATATGTGGAAAGAAGTTAAAGAACTTCTGTCTCTAATTTCTTTAGGTAGCCAGCTTTAGTAGATGTGATCAATTCAAGGCTTTGACAGCATTAACTGAAGCTAAATTCTACTCTATGCAAATAGGTCACCTAAATCTGGATTAAGTGACTGAAAGGAAGAGTCATGCCAATGACTTCTGTTGGGCACCAAGTGGGGATATGTTGCTTAGAGGCTGAATAAAGCTGAACTGTTTGATTGGTTTTATTCCAAAACAAAGAACATCTTAACATTCTTCTCAAGACTTTTTTTACCTGTGGGGCAAATAGTTACAAAACTGCCATTACTAGATTTTATTTGAATACTGACTTCTTTAGAAGCTCTGAAAAAATATCTTCAAGTACAGCAGCCTTTCACTGATTCAGTTCTTTGCTCATCTTTTATACTGGCAGAGTCCTGAAACTAAGGAAGACATCTGACAGCTTGGCTTGTTTTGATGAGCAATTTGTAGACTCTTCTCCAACAGGATCTATTTACCAGCATGTTTGTGTTCTTGGCAGGCTGTATGGCTATCACATTTTCATCTACTTGCACCACACTGCTGGCATCTTGGTTCACAGAACGCCCAAGAAAACAAGCAACAGAAGCTTGATTTTTTTAAAAGTTAATATTTTCCATGATGTATTACTGTTTTATCCTGGCCATGCTTGCAGATTTTAGGAATAAGATTTCTGGGCACTGGTTTTACCTCCATCCCTGTCTTTAGAATGCTTAAGTTTTGATTATCCAGGAGGAAGTCTCATACTTTCTTTAGACATTTGTTTAAAGCCCTAGAAATTTTCAGTTACTGCTGATGTCTTCAAAACCTTGAAAAGCCCACTTCAGTTAATCAAGAAATTTTGTGATGTTAATTAAGTAAGAAACCTTGTGATGTTTTCATACTCACTACAGATTCTAGCAAGGCTTAACTACTGATGCCTTACCCTGATAATACGTGTAATGATATATTGATATAACTTCCCAGTGTGTGTGTCTTTGTTCAGCTGTTTTATCATGCAATATAATATGAAGATCAGACATTTGGCACACTCATCAGAAATTTTTTCTCTCTTTTTCTTTTCTTGTATTATAGAATAGTCATTGGTTATCCAAAGTTATGTTAAAGAAGAGTTGTCTCATGTAGCTAATATCAGCCTCATAAACGCTGTGACCACATTTGGGGTAGCAGTAGAGGAGGGGAATGAGTAGAAGAGATCCCCAGAAATCTGTTAGTATGGTTCAATTAAAAGCAAGGTTTTCAGATAGTTTTCTAAGGCAAAATAACTAAAAACACAGTAGTAGAAGAAGAATAGGACACAAAAAACCCAGAGTTTTATCAAAATTACACTATCCAAAACTGTTTTCTTACATTTGAAAAAATAACTACCAAGACAAAGAAGCTAAATCCCATCTAACTGAAGCTGAGGAAAGCCATGCCTGTGATGATGCACTGAAATTGTACTAGGAGTTAGTACAAAACACTGCAAATAACATTAGAGAAAAAATAGAAAGAGAAATAATCACATGTTGGGTTGGAGTGAGTCACCAGTACAGTTCCTAGAGGAAAAGTCTTGGAAAATTATTATTGAATTACTTTACTTATTTATAACAAAGAACAGCCACGAAAATCCACTTATATAAAGTATTAAGTAAAGTTTTCAATAATGAATTTGATAGAGATGTGCTCATGAAACTTGATGATACAAAAGTTGGGAGGCACTGCCAATACAGAATTTTGCTGCTCATGCACTCTCTGACCTTGTAAACTGGAATAATAGTAATAATAAAAAATCTAATAAGACCAATAGCAAGGTCATTCCCTTATGGACTATTATCTTGAACTTTAGCTTTATAATGAGTTCTCATCAGCTGTAAATGGCAGAGCAAGACTTTAGTATATCTGTTCATCACAAGATGTCCACATACCAGGATGTGGTGGTCCTGGAAAATATAAATGTGTTAGCTGCATAAGTCAGGTGAAGTATTTCTAATAGGCAGTTGTCTCTTGTGCAGCTTCTAGGAGTACTATAAGGATAGAATTTCTTCTCCATGACCGTGATATATCCCCAGGGGTAGGTTAGTGATGAGTTAATGAGGAAGTTTCATCCGGAAGAGTATGCAAAATGTTCAATAAAGATAAATTCAAATAGGGCCAGGCTAAGGCAGGACTTATCAGTGTGCAGAGACCATCTCCTTAGTGAATACTTGACATGCTTGACATGTTTAGGCTAATGGGACAAGGCCTGAACAAGAAAATGAGAACTCTTCATAAATATATCAGGGACATAAATACTAGAAAAGAACTATGAAGGGAAGGCACAATGTTAGCATCAAAAAAAGGTACTAATGGGCTCTGGAAGACTCAAACCAGGAAAAAAAAATGAGACTCTAGAACATCCCCCAAGGAGAAATAGTGGGTGGAAACAGCCTACCCAATCAGTTTATAAAAGACTGATAAAATGTTTATTTGAAATAGCAGGGAACTGTGCCTAGCCGTCCCTTTCCCCTTCTGTGCTCTGATGTAGCCCACTTTTGTAGTGAAAGAGAATAAATCTTTCCTTAATAAATAAGGATCAAAAAAACTAATACAGAGATCAAGCTTTTTTTTCAGAACTGAGAGATAATGTTGTGCTATTACCCAGTGACAGTACATTTTCACTAATAGGGTTAATTATTCCATTACCATTGGTTATCATTAACATTAATTATTGATGCCAAAGAATGATCATCAAGACATTCCAGCCAAAATCAAGGCTCCACTATTCTCAGAGACTGAGAATAAAAATAGCAGAAGACAGTCTGGGTTTGTCAGGGCTTTTTGGAGAACTGCAGCCTTACTTCCCAGCTATTTCCTCAGGGTGACCATGGCATGTGTGTGTGATACCCACCCCCAGTAAGGAGCACATTAATTTAATAGTGCTCTCATTATGCCAAGTCAGGTGAGGTCTCAGTTCTAGCAGAGTCAGAAAGGATAGAAAAATCTGGGAGGGAGAAAACTGTTTCAGGATTCCTGTCTCTGAAATTTTATTCCTAAAAAATAATATAGAGACACAAGGACAGGCACAGTAAAACAAACCAGAGTGAATTTGACAGCAGTCAGAAGAAACAAAAGAAATGGTGGAGGAAAGAAAAATTAGTTGCTTTCCTGCTCTTGTTTCCCAGGTTCTGTTAATCTGTAGTGAGAGAATATATTAAGTCTTAAGACAACCAGTAAATATGAGCCTAATAGACTTTATTGAACCATAAATTTGTCCAGTCGCTTCTGGAGCTCATGTGAGGTTTGGCCTTCATAACATTTTATGGCAATTGTTTCTATAGCTTAACTAAATTATTCCTTTTCCTTATTTTCAAATCTCTTGCCTTCTATTTGAATTTGTGATTTTCATATTACAAGAAACCCTCAATGGCCATTGCATCTTCATTATCTTGACATGCTTGAGGCTTTACAGATAAATTGAGGTACAGGGAGGCAATTTGCCCAAAGTCACTGAGAAAGCCTTTAACAAAGTAAAGGACAGGACACAGATATGTTGGGCTCCCAAATAAAAACCACACTGCCATTAAAGTCTCCTTCCACACATTACATCCAGATGGCCACAGATGTTGTCCAGAGCCATCACATTTCCTCAAGGATACTGTTAATTGACAACCTGAAATGGGCAATCTCATAGTTCTGTTAGATCAAGTATTTAATAATGTTCCTTTTTAGAAACACCAGTCCAGCTAAAAATCCTAGTAATATCTTTTAACTTACTTACAGCAGCACAAAAGCTATGCATGAAATTCATAGTCTGAGATGTGTGGAGAACCAAATGTGTTTAAAGTGAGGCAATGGGTAAAGCCGCCTTTTTAGGTTATAAACCACACTAATTTACATCCACATGCAGTTGGGCCTGGGTTCAACCCCTCTTTGAATTTCACCTGCCAGTTCATTCTGCTGTGACCCACCATTAAATGCATATGAAGCTGCAAGAATGTCCTTAATGTGCTGTGCTGAACAGGGACCAATATTGAAATCAAAGCCAAAAGTAGCACATCATGCAGGTGACCAAAAGCTGAGTTTTTTGTCCCCAGGCTTATCAGAAAACACATTAGTATTTTCAGTTTTTTGCCATGTGGGGATATTGAACCTAGTGAAACTTTAGTACTGATACAGATACATGGGACTACCTTTCTGTGCTGTTAGGATGTGGAATTCTGAAATGAAATAAAGCTTAATGAATGTCTACAAAAGGTCTCAAATAAGTACTGCTGCACTGTCAAATCAATGTTGTTTCCTTTGGACTGCAGCTGGGAATTTCAGCTTTGTTTGCTCTACAACAAAGGGTGTCACTGTCAGCCTTTCACACCCAGATACACACACATACCTGGGCTCACATACACTGCACATTACATCTCCAGCATAGCTAAAAAATGTCTCTGACTGCCTGACAGTTGTACTCATGTGCAATGAGGAGTAGATCTCGCTCTCTCAAGTTCATTAAAATGATGAGATGGTTCACTAGGAGATAGGAAAAACTGGGCAAAAGAAATGAGAAATAACCAAGAAGCAGCACAAAACACTGAAAAACCACCTTTTTTACTGACAACTTCCCAGTAAGCATTTTTCCAGCAGTTTTAGATTTGGTTTGCCACATCTGATCAAAACAGTAGCTATTTTTTTCTTGCAGTGTGGTTTCCTTTTTTGCACTTGGTGAACATTAGTGTCCAGAAAGATAGACAGAACAGCATGGTACACTGCCAATATTTTACAGGAATATCTGACAACAGGTTTCTCCTAGCCTGAATAAATTTCAGATGTGCCTGCCTTGCAGAAACAAGGGGACAATCATGCAGAAATTGTTCTCCCTGCTTTTACTGCTTTAACAAACACAAAGCTGTAGAAGCAGCATTTGGAAGACATATACAAATCAGGCTGTCTGCAAATGTTGATTAATGTCCTTCTATAAAAATAAAACCCCAACACTGATTAGCTACATCACAGTGTGTTTCACACATGTATTAAGACAAGGTCAGGAGACCCTGTTATGGATGGGATAAACTTTTAGAAGTTGCTGCTGATTGCAGTCACATTCAGTTTAACAATGCTGCTCCTCATAAATATCTTAATGAGTCTCAGGACAGTCTTGTTGCCCTGTGAGATTAGTAATATCCAGAAAGAGCAAGTTCCATGCTCAGCAGGGAAATAGGTTCAAGCCTCCTTCCAGTTTAATGGGCTGCTTAAAAAACATCTCCTAGGATGCTCCCTTGCTCCTGTTGCCACCCCAAAACTGAGTTGGCTCATGAGATAAAGAGGAGATTGTAGGGAAGGACGCTGTGTGTGGCAGAGAAAACTGGAGTTTCTTAAAAATTAATGCTGAAAATAAAATTGCATTTTAGACTTGCTATACAGTTCAATAAAGACAGCACAGGCAAATATGCTTTATAAAATGAACCCACAGAAATTTAAGAAAAGTATCATATTTGCTAGAAGGAAATTCACATAAAGACTTTGCTGCATCTGTTAATTTTGTGCCAAGAGATCCAACATATTCAGAGCAGATAATTTTGAAATTGAGAGGAATATTATATCTCTGCTCTGAAAGTCTGGACAATACAGAAACACAAGCACTCTGGCAAATCTCTCCAGCTTCCTCATTCCATTTTATAGATAAGTAGCTAAAATAACTTCTCAGAAATCAGAAAATTCCCAAGAGACAAGATTTTACCCACATTTTCTTAATCCTACACCTTACCTCAACAATACCAATCTTTCTCACAGGATTTTCTGGTGTTTTATTATAATGTATTTTTAAATACAAACAGAATGGTTGGGGTTGGCAGAGACCTCTAGAGCTAATCTAGTCCAACTCTCTTGTAAAACAGGTTCACCTACAGCAGGCTGCACAGGATTCTGCTCAGGCATGTTTTGAACATCTCCAGAGAAAAAGACTCCACAACATCACTGTACAGCCTATCCCAACACTCTGTCACCATCACAGTAAAGATGTTTTTTCCTCATATCCAGATGGAGCTTCATGCGTTTCAGTTTCTTTCTATTGCCCTTTGTTCTGTGGCTGGACACCACTGAAAAGAGTCTGGCCAGTTAATTTAATGCCAGCATCACAAATAGTGCTCCATGTTTTTGAAACTCCTGACCATAAATCTGGGATAACTTTAACACTAGGAACCTTTCAAAAACAAAGAGAATACATTGTTGACTATGATCACAAGAAGACTGCTGCAACTAAAGATTATGCCTTTTTAAAAGCAGACTGCTGCTAGAACCATGATATACTTTAAAAGGAGAGCAGAATAGCTTCATGGACTGCTCTACTTGTCCAACCAAAGTATGGGAAGTGGAAAATTACTTTCCCAACAGACAAAAATTAACAGAGACATCCTTAAACAAGAGCTTTTGTTAGACAGTATGGAAACCTTATTAGCACAGAGATAGCCTTATTTAATCATAGTTAATAAATTATCAGTAGATACAATGAAAAAATTATGATTTTAAAATATATCCAGATTTGTAATGCCTACAAAAGTGAAGTAAATAGCATTTTAAAGTTTAAATATAATTGTTAATTCTCAATAGATGGTGCTATTATCTAAGTTAATATCTCATCTGATTATGCATATGAGCACAAGGCAAGGGTCTTCAGCTGTGAGAAGGGTCTTTATGGTGTCCTTGTTTATGGTACATGCTTGCAGGAGGACTTGCATTTGCTTTCTACTCCAGGGTAATGACCATAAACATATGCAGGTATTCCAGTTACACAACTCCCCCTAAAAGCCGACAAATTTCAGGTATTTTTGTTAAAAGTCAAGCTATTTGAAACAGAATTGTTGTCTCCTGACAATTGCATACCTCTCACCATTTCTTCTCCATAGTTGCAAGTGTTTGATATCTGGAGCCCATTATAAGTGTAAAATTCCTTTTCCCAGCATGGCAGAACATGCCAGGCTGCTCCTACATGGCTCATTTCTATGAAGGAAGGATGCAGCAGCCTTTTCAATGACTTAACTTATTAGAAAGCAGCTATGTGTTTCCTCTGCCTACAGACTGGACACAGCACCCATCCCTCCCAGGGCAAATTTTCTGGTAGTTCCATGATTGCTGTTCTGGTTACAGTACCCCATCATTTCAGCAATGCTCTTCCAAACACCTCCAGGCAAATAACCCAAAAAAGGCACTGTAATCTGAATTTAGGCCTGGATTTTTTGTGATTTAGATCTCTCCAATGGAATCATCTAAGTCTACCGTCTAGGTTCTAGGACTCGGAAAACTTGAAAAAGATAAAGAAATAACAGGATCATTCAGGAAGTGAAGCATCAATGAGAAAGCCACCATCAATTTCCCCATTAAAAAAGAGTAAATATTTGCTCATTCACTAATGGTTGAAATGTTCTTTCCTTTAATGACAACTCCCGAGTATAAATTAAATTAAACCATTAGCTAATTCCCTATTTTATATCCTATTTCCATCACATTTACTACTATTTGATTGCCTACTCTATGTTATCTGAAATACTATATACGTATTGATTTGTGGACTTTAATATAAGATGAAGGGCACACTAAAAATCTAGCTAAATGAAACCACAAAGGAATAATTAGACTATTAGGAATTGTCCTTCATCTCCTTTGAGTATTTAAGGGAAAACAAATTTTAAATATATTATCAGTAAGTCTCTGAATTTTAGGAAATAGTCATAACTGTAATTGTTAATCAATACAATAAGAAATCGCAAACATGGCAACAGTTGCTGGTAACACTAATAAGGTGAGGTCTGGTCTTAAGTGAGGTTTGGAGTCTGGCCTGCTGGCTCACCCTGAAGGCCACATTCTGGGAACAGCCCCCCAGGATCCTAGAGCAGTGATGCTGAGCGTGGCAGAGTCGATGCCGTGCCCACGACACCTCAGACTGCCTGCCCAAGGAAATCTGAACCCTCCAGACCAATGAGGCTCTTTGAGTTGGGCTCCTCACACAGGCTGGGCTTGGACTCACAAAGTCCTGCTACATTTCAGACAGAATGATGCCCCAGGTATAACTCAGAGAAATTACTGAGCAGGCATTAGTCACAAGAAGTTTTTTTACTCTTTCGAAGAGGTTCTTGGTACTAAGGCACTCCCAGCTGTTCCTCACACAGCTTGGTAAGTTGCTGTGGGTTTGAATCCACAAAACCAAAGGGAATTCAGCTGCAGTACTCCAAATTATTTCCAGCATTCAGCCCACCATAATTTGCATTTTCCAGGGATAAAAGCCAACATTACTGAGTTTTCTACTGAAGTTACTTCTGTTTGGTATGCTCAGAGTTTCACTCTTGGAAATTACCCTTTTAAACTATTTTGCCAAAATTATAAGTAGTTTGTGGTTCTTGAATGAACTAAAATGAAAGACACTGACAGTGAGGATTATGTTCTGTTTGGTGAGTTAAGCTCACAAAAAACATAACATTTCAAATTTTCCACATACTTATCTGGAGAGTTAAATCAGAGTTTTGCAGACCATTTTTCATACCAAAGCAGTGACTTCTGTCTGGCTTGAAGCATGCCAAGAAAGCTGCAAGAAAATTAAAGCCTGGGTAAAACCCTGTCAGGTGCATTTTACTGAAAGATTTGGGATCATCTGCAGCAATCCAATTATGACTGAGCATCCATTAGAACAAATAGTTAAGAAGTTGTGTGCCCATTTGTATTACTAACTACAAACATTTTAAAATATTGTTTCTATAAGACTCCATGTGTAAATGTCCTGGTGAAATCAAGAATTTTCTAAAAATAATCCACTTCCAAAGGACAAAAAAGTGACAGAAGGACTCCTTAGACAATGAATCTGGCACTGCTTAGCACTGGAAAAAGATTCTTTTTTCCAAAGCCTAAGGAAACATGAACAAAGCTCTAAAATTTTGAAACCAACAGAACAAACATCAACTGCTTTGAATGTTCCTCTAACAGACAAATAGCTAAAGTAATAAACTCCAAAATGGAGAGATATGAGCAGTTTGTGAAAATCTCTGATGTAATAAAAGAGCTACTAAACTATATGGGCAACGGCTGTCAGGGTTTTGGATTTGGAAATTAGGCAGTTTTCTGATCTCCTAGCCATTCCTTTTTTTAACAATCTGAACTGCTTTCAAGAAGTAACCAACTGCATTATTCTTGAGCAATATGAGATGATTTTATGAAGCTAAATGTAAGCAATGGATTAAGAAGCATGAAATTGTCTATTCTTGGGCTGAGGTATTTCATAACTGAAAGAAGGTGAGGCAACAGGAAGACTTCTCATGCAGCCTGCAGAAATTTAAATTATTTCATCATGGGTGCAAGTTGTAAATTAGAGAGAAACATTTGTATTAGAAGGGGAGCTGGGATCTCCCTTGTTTTTCAAGATATTTTTCTTTCCCAGTCAACTCAGGGCAAAAAAAAACTTCTCAAGAAGAGGGAAACTGCAATAAAAGTCTGAATGCCTGACTCTCGTCTCCTCCCTTGCTAAGTTATCTTCTGTTTAGTATTGATACTAAACTAAAGTTTTATGGAAGTTAAATTGATTTTTTAATATTTTATGAAATATCCTTTCTATGGGACTTTAAAATGTTATTAGGCTGAACTCTCTTTCACTTCTGACCTTTCACAGACATTGCGCCTTGCATTGATTTTTCAGCTCTTTGATACTGGCTGAGCTACAATAGTTCCAGCAAATAGGGGAAGAGGGGGAATCAAATGCCATTGCATTAAAGAACTGAAAAAAAAATCTAAGTTAGATTACCAACAATTCAACTTCCCTATCTTCCCCCCTCAGCACACGAGACCTTCAGAGATAAGTCACCAAGTAAATGTTTTCTCTTCCATTCACCCCAGATTCAGCAGCCTTAACATGCTTCCAGCCCCCTTTATCAGCCACTGTTGGCATTAAAAACTGTATTAAAATACATATCTTAGCTGAGTCAATAGGCAATACTAAAAGCTCTCTTTCTCAACTAAATGATTTTCTGTCAGCTGGCTTGTCAGGCTTCTGAGAGAGCAGCAGGGGATCATTTGTAAATAATTATGTTGCACCAGTGATAAATTAAATCCACTTGAATCAATAGCATTTAGATTTTTAAAAGGATATAGCCAAGACACTATCAATTAGAACAAATCCTGACTCAGTAGGCTCAGTTTTCACATCAGATTCTTACTTGAGCCAGTCTCCTAGAGGACTGTGTGGGGTATTTTTATCTCCAAATTTGACAGCTGATGGACGGATACAAATACTCAACATATTAATTCCTTGCTCTTTTTATGATTGACATGAAGTACAGCATTTGTTTTCAGCACCCACAAATAAGATGCCAGTGCCAGCTGAGATCTCAAAAAATACCTGGGACACACACAAAGTGATGGGAATCTCCCAAATGATTGGCAGATCTGTGCCCTGGCAAGAGATCCTTGCACTTCCCAAGAGACACTAAGTGTTCCTATGCTGCCCACTGATTCAAGCTGCTCATGCCATCCTAAAATTGAATCTCAAATAGATCTAATGAAAGGAGCTTACAGTGGGTAACTCAGACTCTACCATCTAAATCTTATGTACCTAAAATCAGCAATTTGTTTTTTCTACTGGCCAAATTCTCCATCTAAAGCTGTTTTAGCAGTACTGAATTCTCTGTGGTACTTGGATTAAGAATTTACAGAAGTTACTCAGAAAACTTCATCAAGTATCATCCATGGGATATGACGTAGAACACCACCAAGAGGATTTACAGCTCAGAATCTGGTGATCCAAGCTGGTATTCAGGGGGTTTTCTTCCCATTTCTCAAGAGACAAACACTAATTACGTTAATGAAGGCACTAAAGGAGAATTTGTAGATATTGCAATTTGTTTCTTGGTTAAAATTCAGTGACTGGGTTTGTTTTTGTTTAGGAAGACACACTTTAATACAGACTCTCAATTCCTGCAGCCACATCTTAGAAACAGCCTCCAATCATAAACTCAGGCAGAAGTGCTGTCGTGTTGCTTTTATTATCTGATTTCAACTGTTGCCTTATGACTGAGAATTCGGAAAGGATGAGCAGGTAGATTAGAGTTGCACTACCTTCAGTTTAGCCTCCAGAAGATCTGAAGGGTGACCAAGTCACAAGGAATACCCTCTTAATCTTCCACTGGTACATTTTGGGAACCCAGGCGGATGCACACCAGCAGGATTGCCATAAACTGCACGCTGTGCTACAGTAATCCTTTTATTTATGTTTCCAGATCCCCCATCCTACCCAGTCACGTTAACAGAGGTGAAGAACACAGCTTTTAATCTCCCAGTTTGTGTGCCACTCTAGTATGAGTAAGCAAGCAGCAAAAACCTTCAAGGTTGAATTAATCATATATTTTGAAACCCTTCACAGACTCAGTTCAGGCTGTGTCCAGGAGCATGAGATTACTTTGACAATATAATCTCCTACAGGATAAAGGTCAGCAGCACTTGCTTCTTTCAAGAGGAATTTTGCCCCAGGGAGAAGTTCAGGCTCAGGTCCATTATAATTGCCATGAATATGAGTAACATGGTGTCGATAGGATTTTCCTTGTAATGCTATTCACCATCCCCAACCAGGGAAATACTTTACAGAACAAACCTAGTCTGTCAAGCCTACCAGCTGCTCATAGCTTCTTAGCTTGCAAATTTTAAAATGCTTTAGTTTGAGACACGCCATTGTAAACACATCAGCTGAGAGAAGCAGTTAAAACTGTGTTTTAAAACTTCATTTTGAATTTCTTGATTCTTATAAATTTTATTATAACCATAGAAAAATTTAGCTTAAAAGGGACCTTGCAAGGTCATTTGGTCCTATCCCCTGCTCAGAGCAGAAACAGCGTCAAAAATAGATTTAATTTATCAAGGTAAATCCTCCAGAATTTTTAATAACATTTGGGCTTGGTTTTTCAGACAGAACATGTACTTTGGTACATATCAAGAACAGACCATAAATTAATTCATGTCTACACTAGGTCACTTGTTGTAAAATATATTTGACCTATATATTTAATGATGAATTGGAGTGTGCTCACAAGTATCTCTTCTTAGGAAAGGGAGCCTAGCCCAGGTGTAGCCATCTCCACCTACTCAGATGGATACAATCCCAAGAACCAATTGCAACCATTCAGTAACAGCAGCAGCAGCTACATCACCTGTGTTAAAAGGAGAAATCTAGATGGCAAAATAACACCATCAGCATTTTTCTACAGAATATTCCCAGCAACTGTTCACCCAAGGAATTGTTTTAACATGCCAAGTAGCTGATAATCTTTTAAAATTCAAATTTGACTATGTGGTTCTTACATTCCTAAATACATTATTGCTCTCTTAAGTACAAGGGCCTGAACTATTCATGGTTTATTTCACATTTATTAAATAGTAGAAGAGCAATAACATAATCCTGCAGCTTCTTATACTTCTTATTGAGACCTGAAGTGGACTCAAAGTAGCCAAACATTTATTTAATTTAAAACAAACAAACAAACAAAAAAAAGCCAACCAAACAAACAGCAAACCATGCAGGATGTCCATATGTATGGTTTGTTTCTCAGAGTGCACATCATTTCCAGAACATCCACTGGCATAATATATTGTGATGGCATTAATCTAAAACCTAGTGGAGCTGAATTCACTGAGCATCGTAGATGATCAGACTATTTGTAAATTTGTTTGCCAAACAGTCTACAATTAAATCATGTTACTCCAGCCCTTAGAAGCAAGGAATCATTAAATAAACTGTGGCTTTAAAAATTATTTTATTAAATAAATGTTTTCTGTATTTCATATCACATACTGCCGAAAAGAAAAAGCCAGATTCCCCTCAAGAAATGTGGTTTGATGTGTTTAGGAAAAGATAAAGGCACTTCAGAAAAGCTGGTACAATGAACTCCATGAGGCACACTGGTATAAAACACACCCACTCAGCAAAGAGGCACCAAGAAAATTGCAGCTCCACTGAATCTCTGCATTTCTCAGCCTGGGAAGTCTCTAAGAACTGCAATTCTGATCAAATTCAGTGCAGAACAGAACTGATTTGCAATCAAGCAGACTCGCCATCCATATGCTTAAGCTCCAATTGCCTGAAAGAAAAAGGTGAAAGGATGCCTGTTGCCAGCTGGGGTTAAACCATTCAGTGCCTCATTTTCATGCTATCAGAGCAGAGTGAAACCAATTGGGCATATTGCCTTGCACTTCCATGTAAACCCTTCACACAATCAGCAAAACCTCCTTACAGGTCTGAATCTCTACACAAATACTATTCAAAATGATCAATTGCAACACATTACAAGCCAGCAAAATGGAAAGATGACCTTGACTCATGATTTTTTCTTCTTAGAAATTTCCAAGGCAATTATAACATGCATTACGACAAATTATAAAGACCTTAGAGCAGATGTGGAAAGTAAACCTCCTCTGCTCTCATGTGTTTGTTTAGGATTTTTACAGTGAAAGATAGCAAAATACATTCAACTTCCTCTAGTGTCACTATGATTTAAACATCAAGCACACTTGTCTGAATAAAAGAACTGGCAGTGACTTCAAATAATCTGATTCATTAATTTATATAATCAGAGGGTCTTAAACAGCTTTGAGTTTGATAGCAAGAAAATATTTTTTGCTCTGCAGAATTATTTTAATTCTTCATCAACCTGTAATCTTACATTTTTATGTTACTATTATTAACAAAATTAAATTTAAAAAAAAAAAAAAAAAAAGAGAACCTGCAATCCACAGTCATCAGTACCACAATATTTCATTGAGGTTTTTGCTGTATTAAGAGAGTTCTGCATATGGTCCCACAGGACCTGGAACCCTCTGCCCTTGTATTTACCTGTGATACTGTGGAAAGCATTACATGCTTATGTGTTCTTATCACTGATTTGAAGAAGAGATAGACACCTGCAGAAAAAGCTGTCAGGTAGAGGCAGAACATGGACAGCACATAAACCTTACAAATCCCTCTTTTCTAGGGCTTGTTAGAGGGACATCATTCCTGCTCTATTATTCTTGTGCAGCCAGAATTGCCCCAGGGTTGCATGTCCCCTGCACTGCCACAGGACACAAATCTTATCCATGCAAGACCTGGGGTGGTTCTGTGAGATGATCAAGGTCTTCAGTGTTCTGCCAAAGTCCTCTATCTGCAAGACTCACTATTTTCTAATCCTTGCCAAGTTAAAAGCCATAGTTGCTGGAAAATACTTGGCCTAGGAGGTTTTTCAAAAGGTGCTGGCACCCTTAAACAAGGATTTGGTAACATGTTTTGCACACTATCATTTTTCCCACTCCTTCTAGGATATTTCGCCAAAAAAAAAAAAAATTTGATCATTTTTACATAGTAGAAATAACCCATCTTTGACCTTTTTGTTCGAGCAGAGGCAAAGGACATTAGGGAAAGGGTAGAAGTGAGTGCTCTTTTCCTTCTTTGTAAAATATGGAGGCAGTTGCTTTCCTCAGTTCCCACCAAATTAATTCTATTACTATCCCAAAGTGAAGTATTCTAGTATTTAAACTTACATCAGTTGAAGCTGCCAATATGTGGCATCATTGAGAAAAGAGGCCTGAGGGTACTGTTGAAATACTTAGTTTCATGCCATAAAAAACATTTCATTTAGGGAATACCTACATCTCCCATGAACTACTGGAACTATCGTTGGCTTTACAAGTAGCAATTATGGAAATTATGTAATCAGGAAGCATTAACACAAAATCACAGAATTAATGTATGCAAACATGATTAGTTGGAGTCACTCAGGACAATTTGTTTGATTAGTCCCAAGTATTTAGCAAAAATAATTTGTTTCTGTCCACACTTTGCAGTATGTCTGTACCAATTGCAGCCTCTGTCATGGACTGGTGAACAAAATCAAATCTAATGATGAAGGGCAGGGTATTCTTTATTCTTCAAAATAACTAATTCTCTATCAGTGCTAGATTGCACTCACAGCTCATCTTCAAGGACCTTTTGAATGAAAGTTGATGCAGCATAATTTCTAAGACATCTGAGCTCCGTGAGCTGCAAATAGTATGAATATAAAATGTTCATTTCCCTACTTTATGTTTAGAAAAATTTCAAGAAATACTTCCTTTGCCACAGAAAATAAAACACTAGGTCATTTTTATTGTTTTCTGCTTCAAGAATAGCAGGTACCTGATAGAAAACTACCCTGAGTTCCATTTCTGCTCATCCATCTACAGCTCACAATCTATTGTATGGCTTTTATTTATTGGCATTGTATGTCAATGTCAAATATGTTTGGAGGCTATTTAAGCTTTTATTATGCTATGCTTCTATAGGATTAAAAAAACCCAATCTTTGTTTTAACATGTCTGTATGATTAGTTGATGTGCCAGCGGTAACACTGAGCAGCATCAATGTATGTCCCCAGGTTGAAACAGATGTTTTTGTCTTCTGCTTTCCTTTAGTGTTTATCTAGAAAAAATTGAATATTACAAACATTGAAGTGTCGCTGTTCGTGTCTGCATTGTAGCAATAAGGGTCTCTCAGCATTTCAACTTCTGGCCTTCACTTGGTCTTAAAAAGACATGGTAAATTTAACTCATTTTTGTTTTGGGGTTTTTTTTTTTTTACATATAAGCATTTAAAAAGCAAAGTTAAATTGCAAGGATGGGAATATTAATTTAATTTATTATTAGAATAGAATAGAATAGAAAAAAATAGAATAGTCTATTCAGTAAAGTCAGAAGCAACCTAGAATTATCCAGTCCCATTGCCTGACCAATTAAATTTAAATTATGTTGTTAAGCACTTTGTTCAAATGCCTCTGAAACACTGGCAGATTTAGGGTGTCAACCACCTCTCTGGGAAGCCTGTTCAATTCTGTGACCCTCCTCTTAGTAAATAAATGTTTCCTGATGTCCACATCTATACTGCTTCCATTGTACAAACATAATTAGTACTGTAAGGACTTTCAACTCTATGCAATATATAGCCAGGAGGTAAAAGCTTTTTGAGAGAGAAAGGTTCAACTTTGTCTTTCCATTTCATTAAAAAAAAAAAAAAAAAATCAAGGAAAATCCTGTTTCCATCCAAATCAATAAAAAAACCACAATTTTCTAATTAATGTGAAAACTTTGTTTAGTATTTTTGGGAGTACACACAAAAAAAGGTTGAAGGTTCATCCCATACAGATTTTTTCCCTTGTGTCTCTCTGATTAGATTCAATTCATTTTGTCTGGGTCAGTTGTATTTAATAAGTAACAGCCTAAGTCCTTCAAGTCAAATGCTCAGATACTGACATGCCTGCGAATAAATGGCATAAATAAGAGCATGATTATCTGCCTGAGGTTTAGAGACACAAATACATATTTCAGCATCCAAAATAATTCTGCAAAACAGCAGCAGTTATTATTCAAGATATTGATTTTAATGAGAAACGAAAGCCTTACGGTCTCTGAAAATCAGGACACTTATTCAGGTGTTATGGTTATTAGCCAACACCTTCAAAATTGGCTGCCTAAATTTAGGAACAGAAATCAATATTTAAGCATCAGCCGCAGCAGTTCATTTTTTTTCAGAGGTATTAACCACTTGCAACTGCTAGTAATTTTATTTTTGTAAATCTATAGGCTACTGTGTTTTTTTTGTTTTGGGTTTTTTTTTTTTCCCAGAAATTACTGAAGACTTACTGTGATTTGACTTTGGATGTCCAACTTCTGTGATATGTTCAAGGACCAGATTTCTCAAGAACCATTATTTCTAATCAGGCATATCTAAGTTGTACTGGACTGGATACCTGAAATCTGTCATCTTTTCTTAAAATCTTGGGGTTTTGAAGTAAAATTCAGGGTTTTTAAAATATTTCAGCATTACAATTGTAATTGTGGTGCTTTTCCCAAATTTATATGAATGGTGATTTTGCCTTGCACGAGCTTCTGAATGTGTTCTGGAAACCCAAGATGGATGTGTGGGAGCAGCTGTGGGGTGAGGTCAGCCAAGCCAACACAGCATCATCCCAGAGCACCCAGCCAGAAGAGCAGGGAGGGAACAGGGATGGTGCTACAGCCCAGGGACAGACAGAGAAGCTGCAGCTATGGCCAGGTCTGAGGGGATGCCTTGGAAGGACAGGGTGGGAATGGAGCATGGCCAGGAACAGACATTGCTGTGACCCAGTGTGGAAGGGACAGCCACCAGATCCCAGGATTTGCTGCACTGATCAGGGCTTCCCTTAAGCACAGCCACCAAACCCTGGGCAGGGAGGGGAACTTCTAGGACTGTCAATGCCCTCCAGAGCCTCTGAGCAGCTTCATTTCCCTCCAGATATTGTACAGTCAGCAGATGGAAACAAAACACTTCTATGGGGCCATAGTGGTGTATTTTAGATGGCTATCTTCCAATCAGACAAGTCTACCCAGATAAATGAGGAATCTTGTATAAATCTAACAATTAAGTACCTAAATAATGAAGCATTAATCTCTTCCCCTATTTATTTTTAGTGGAAGCAAGGGTTTATCAGACCCATAATATTTTGTCTTCAAATTTTCTCACTGTCACCCTTACATGACAGCAGCTACACCTTCTCTTAAATGTTAGAAATAAAAAAGCTATTTCTTCATCAAAACTGACTTAAATTATCCTATAAACCATCAGAATGGGGTGTGCCTAGCCTTCAAATTTGGGTTATTAATCCATAAGGTTTTTCTTTTAGCAATTCCTATGAAAATACAGAAAAAAAATGGTGTTACATAGGCAGCAATGACAGGCTATAATTCAGATCAAATATAGTTACATAAACCAGCATGAGGGGAAAAAGGTTATAATTCCACACATACTTTTAACTCAACTGATTTTCACAATGTCAGGATTTGAAAAGAGAAGGAAATAAATGCCTGTTTCATTTGATTGTGTAAAATTTCTCAGATACAAACTTGAGATAAGCATGCTTACTATCTCAGCACCAGAGAGAGACCAAACAAATAAATGAAGCTTCTGAAATAATAGTATTAGGATACCTGGTAAAATCTACCTGCTCCAGCTGCTTCTATTATGTCAGAACAACTGCAGCATTGGGAGAGAGTGAACATATACCTCAAGAAAGAAGAAGCAACTTACTGTAACACTTGTCTAAACCATGATCTAAACAATCAGATTTCCCTTTGAGTAGCCGTGTGCAGGGCTGATGAACTGATTAAACTTGTCCCTAGGAAACTTTAGGGTTACACTAAAGGTCAATTTAACCTGCAGGACTTTTCCTGCACCTGAGATTACAGTGATCAGCATTTCTATTATTAGTTGATTGTGTCAGCACTGGAAGCACCATGGGTACCATAGCCACAAGGATGAAACAGACAATAAGGAAGAAAACTTCACAATTAATGAAGAACTAATTTAATGAAGGTGCTGAAAAAGCCAGTGCTGCATGTGTAAAGGGCAGGGAGAAGAAGAGACTGCAATGGGTCGTTGCAGACCTCTGCTTTTCCTTTATCTCTTTGATGACTTATTTAATATATTAATTAATACAGATTGTCTACTGAGCTGCCTACATTCACATTTAATACTGAAATTTAATGTAAACTTATTTTACATTTCTTGTCTTGCATCATAACACCAAGTCTACCTATACATATGAAATGCAGCTGGCATTTGGAGCCCTACACAGCCCAGTCCAGCTGAGCAGCACTATCAGATTGCAGAATCATGGAATATCCTGAGTTGGAAGGGACCCACGAGGATGATCGAGTCCATCTCCTGGCCTTGCTCAGGACATCCCAAAGAATCACACCTGTGCCTGAGAGTATTGCCCAAACGCTTCTCAAACTCTGTCAGGATTGGTGCTGTGACCACTGCCCTAAGGAGCCTGTCCCATGTGTCTGAAAGACAGAAATTTTGTGACAAGTTCTTAACAATAATTCTGAGTTAAAGATGTTCACAACAGCCTGATTGTAAAGGTGTTGAGCACTCATGAACATAAGGTAAATACAAGAGGGCTCAATACTGCTGGTGACCAGAGAGCTTTTGTTTTCTAGAATATAAGAGAGATTTAAACGTAACTGATGAGTTCTGTTTGAGTTCCCCTTAGCAAGTGTCACTCTCATAGTAGCAGAACAGATGGGTAAGCACAGAAAACAGTGAGCAGGAAACTCTGGAGAGCAGTTATTCTTGGGAGAGGTAGGAGGAGAAAAAACAGTTTGGGGCTCGGGATCCGGGAGCAAAAAGACCTTTGGGAGCTTTGGGCTGTATGATTAGAGTCACTCTTTAAGTGCTGGTCCAGGACTTTGGGCAGGTTTGAGTCTTGTCTGGCCAAGATGAGGCTGCTTTAATGATTTGCTGTGTGTCTGCTATCCGAAGGAAGGTCAGCAGAGTGCAAGTGGAACTGGGGTGACACATTTTTTGCTCCTGATGAGGAGGCAACCCTCTCCCAGACCCAGGCAAAGTTTACAAGTAGTGGCTGATTAACCAAGGGAATGCTCTGTACAGCAGGGTTTGCTCTTGGGACCTGGACTGCAGTGAGCACAAGGTGCAGCTTATCACCTTGCTGCTTTTTTCATAGGGTTTTAGTTGTTTTCTCTCATGTTCTCAAGTATTTCTAACAAGCTGCTAACTACTTTTACTAAAGTAAAAGGAAATGTAATATTAATTACTTCTTCAAAGGAGAAGCTAAACTAATACAAGCTTCCAAAAAAAACCTTATTTGCTGTTCCTAGCATAAGTAAACATGGATTACCTGCCCAAGTGGCAAGTCTGTTCTGTTGAGGTGAGGAGAGGTGAAGTGGAGAAACAAACAGAAGGGTCCTGTCTGAAGCCTATGGAGCTGTCAGATCATTCCCATCTCAGTGGTGTCACTCTTTGTGCTGATTTGTCTGTGGGAGGGCAACTTCAGCAGATCCCATGAGATTCCCACCTGTACTTGGGGTGCACAAAATGAAAAACCATTGTCATTATCCATGTTGTTCACATTAATGCAAGGAGGGGCAAGGTAGGTGTTCTGGAGGCTCAGTTTGGGGTGTCAGGACTTTACTGAGAGCATTCTTTGAAATACTGCCAGCTCCAGGCATGAAACCAAAGACACAGGCAAAAATCCACCATCTCTGTGAGTGAAAGAGATGATAGGCATTTTAGGAACTGGGAAAACAAGAACAAGAAAATTTAAATGCATTTTAATCATAATACAGCCAGGGTGCTGGCACTAAAACTCACTACATCAGGAAGGAGTGCTTACAGTAGGAGCAGAAGATAAGCTGACAGCATAAGAGCTCCTCTTTCAGACTTATGTGACCTTTGGGCTGGTTGCTGCTAATGCTCAGTGCACCTCTGAGAAACATGGCAGAATAATTTCAGCATAAGCACAATAAATAAGGAAGGTGAATTAGCCACTTTCAGTGCCATTCCACTAGTTCATGACAGTTTCAGGTGACAGGGTGAGGGCAGAACTTGCAAATGTTTCTACAGCAGTACCAAAAACTTAAACCCAAAAAGATAGAAGAACTAAAATGCTCAGACCAAATGAAAATCTAGTAAGTGCCAAGGAGTGGGAAGGTTGCAATTAAATTATCTTTAAGGTCAATTCAAATCCTAATCATTCTATGATTCTATAACAGGCATCTCTGACACATGATGGAGAAGAAAATCCAGAAAAATACCATGTTATAAGTAACCAAACTTACAGGGAAAATATGGGTAGCAGGCAAAGGCAGAGGAGCTGCTTGCGTGGAACGAATAATATTAAACATAAAAGTATAAAAATACTATGACAAAATTGTCAGGGAACCTAAGAGAAGTCCACAGGACATTTTTTTTCATAATATACTCCAGCACATAGATACTCAGCTTGAATAGATGGAACTATATAAAAATGAGTTAAGCAGAAAATGGATGGATGGCATGAGAGGGTCAGAGAATAGTTTAAAAAAGGCAGAAAGACCAAGAGAAGCCTGAAGAATATCAAAAGAAGTACATCAGAAATTAAGATAAAATGTGACATTATTCAAAAAGAAACAGAAATTCAAGAAAACAACTTGCATAGCTTAATAGGAAAGACACTGGCAAATTGACTGGTATTTAAAAAATAGGACATTGGTTCAAATAAGGAGAACAGAAAGCCTATTAAACAGGATGGGTCAAATGTAAAGCAAAAAAACAGATAATTTAAAAATAAATTGAAAAATGCTTATCCTCTTAAAATCCAGAATCAGAGCAGTTACAGCAGAACGATGGCAAAGATGTAAAAGGAGCACCTTTTGTGGGGACAGTAAGTGGAAGCTTATTTAACTTCCTTGCACTGATTTTCACTGTTGAAGACAACTGGGAGCTTTTGAGACCAGACACCTTTGAAGTAGATTGGTCAGAAGAGCAAGAGGAATTTGAAGTAAACATCCAGGAGTCTCAGCCCAAGCAGACAGATTTGGTTTCCATAAGTCATTGGGAGCAGATGGTGTTAACCCATGAGTCTTGGAGGAGCTCAAACTTCAGTTCTGACTGCATTTGCATTAATACGTGCTCTGTAGAGTACTTTAATTTGCTTTGTCTTATAAATGGCTTCTGCAGAGTATCCATGTAGATAATTTAGAGTTGTGTGGCCTATAGCATTTAGCTGTACAGGCTGTCACTCGTCCCCTTGTCAGACTCAACCTAGTTCTGTGCAAGGTCCTTCAAGACCTCATCCTCTCCATAGGAGTTTGAAGGAATTAGGAGAAAACCTGCCTCTGAAGGTGTACAGTAAATTCTCCCTTGCTCAAACCACTTACATGCAAGATCCAACTTCCTGAGTGCCAACTCTTCTGTGTTTTACCTTGAACTTAGCAGGAACTCATTAAACTCTGAAAAAATCCATTATGCTATCTTGTCTCTTGGCTCCAAATGGGAAATGTACGTTGACAGGCAATGTCCCATCACATCATTTCTTAGTGGTAGTTATGATTGCTATACACAGCTATGAATGTGCAAAAATGCACTTAATATCACTATATTAAGGAAGTAGTAATAATACATTACATAAAGTAATTGCATAACACATATATAATGCTGACAAATTTATTTAAGTAAATTAAGAATACTGCAGAGGAGTTATTTTCCAGCTAACTTGGATTAAAATGATCACTGTTGGAAGTCTAATTTAAATTTTTATGATTAGATTATGATAACCATTGTGAACTCAGCACTAAAAGTATATAGCCCTAAAAGTCCATGCAAGCACCAATTAATCTATCCTGAAATTCTCTGAGCAAGAAAATGTGTTTACCATGGAATATTTTATTACCTCTTCATTTAAAAAAGGTACTTCCTCACAGGGGAGAGATTTCACAGACTGGACACTGAAGAATGCTGATGATGCCACAAGACTCCTCACTAATTGGACTCACAAGCAAGAAAATCTTGGTTATTGTCTGTCACTTGGCTATGGAGACCCACAAGCCTCAGCCTGAAAAAGCTGTGGTCGTAGATTTCCCACTCCTGATTCCATCTCAGTGACTAATTACCGGTCACTTCCCATTCAGAAGGAAAAAAACACTGTTTTACTTTTATTTGCTAGCAATGCACCATATATTTAAGTAAATATTGATTTTCTAATCAGAGAGATAAAGTACCACAGAATGGCAATTTTGAAACGGTGGTAGTGCACATAGTGACACATGCTCCATTGACCTGTCCCTCCTCCCCTGTGCCAAGGCTTGTTGTCAGTCTGGATAGACCAGTTTCCAAATATCTGACTTTTTATCTTTATCTGATTGCACTTCAAACCTCACATACTTCTTCACATCATTGTCTACTCTCCTCTTGTCATTCTTTGACTTTGAGACAGACCTTCCTCCCCTCTTCACGTCACCTTTTATGAAATTAAGTAGTAAATTTGTTGTGCAGGAGCAACCTTTTGTTCTCATCCATGTCCTGCCTGTGTCAGTATAAACACATCCATAGGTTTTATTATGTGGCTCAGCTTATTCACAGGTAGACATATAACCTATCAGGCAAGTTGTGCTGACAGCAAACAAAACCTGTTTCAAATATTGGTAAATTCCTTCAAAGGTTAGCAGAAATGTTATAGCTTCAACATTCACACAGAAAAAGAATATCAAACATTTCCCCAAACAGGGATTTTGCAGCAGTAACTTCCTATGTCTGAGTCTAAATATGAAACAAAAATGCTTTCATGAAGAGGAAATGGAACATAAAATTAAATTCAGAAAGCCAATAATTAGACAACAGAAACTCCCTTTAATCCAGCAACCTCCCCTGGCCCTATAAAGTCTCTGGCCCTGTAAAGTACTTTTGAGTGTATTTTCTCATCCTTTTTAATAGGCTAAATTTCATAGCTCCATTCCTCACAACAGAATGAATTTTTACCAGAACAAGTGAAACATTCTCAGTGCATGGTCAACACCAAAATGAAGGAGGGTTGTAGATGGGGCCTCAGCCTTCTGTTCTCTACAGGTAATATAACAGAAGACCTTTCCTAAACAGTCTTCAGACCACAGGGCTACCTGACTATATCTGTAAAATCACACACACACATTTTTTCATCACAGTTGCAGATGAAACACACTTCATTGCTCTACACTGTAGCAACATTTTCTTCTATCTTTCACTTACAAATCATTTCACATTTCACCAGCAGCACCATTAAGGCGCTTCCCTGAGCAGGTTGAAGTGGGTTGGTCACTGGATGGGTTCATAGTAATCCAGGTTCCTGTCAAAGCCAACAAGGGCTTACACTGTGACCATGGCAGGTTTATTTAGTGGGTAAAGAGCTCCATGTCTCTGGGTTCAGCTATGAAAAAGTTGTCTGAGCCAGGATCCTGCTCAGGAGCTTTGGGCTAAGACTCCATCTCTGCTTTTCTGCAGGGAGGCTTAGAAAGGGAAACATCTGAACTTGCACTTGTAGGGCTGATTTTTAACAACTCCCAGCCCAGATATAGGTCTTGCTGGAAGTAGAAAGACAAAAGTAAAGTCAACATTGGCATATCACAACCTGCTCTGTTTGATGAACAAACATAAGTAAGGCATTAGCAGAGAGAAATTAGAACCTAAGGATAATGTTAGCCATTGCAAAATAAAAATCCTTTATCTATCTTGATAGATAGGGATCTTAACTCAGCACTGACAGTACTGGTACTACATGCTGGCAAAGTCTTTACAGTTGCTTAATTCTCTCGGAGCTTAGGAGCCACAGTTTTTTAAGGAAGCCAGAACTCACACTCCATTTGAAATTCACCCTATTTGCTTTCAGCTGCCTCAACTCACTAACAAAAACCCCAGATTTAACTTTAAAAATACTAAGACTAAGCAATGAGCTAAAACAAACTTGTTTGTGACATGCCCTTCCCTTCCAGAATGTTTTACCATTTTCTTTTTTTAATTTTTTTTTTTTTTTCCATTTTAGAGCTTGTAAATTAGTAGGATAGAAAACATCTGTGGCTGGATAAAATGGAAAGGTAGATACATGAGACTACTATTACCTCCTTTGGGACAGAAGAAGCAATGAGGCTATCATGAGATGCTATTCCATCCACTAGGTAAGTGACAAAAAAATGGGCATCCAAAGCCCAAAGTCAATCTGAAAAAGTATGCAATTTCTACTTCCTAAAATCTGCAGTCATAATGCAATAAAAAGACCAATTGTATAAGCACATTCACTAAATGCTTCTGCTCTGATGATGAGCTGCCTGTTGTGTACAAAGTCTATTTAGACAACAGTGCTGTTACTTGATGTAGCTGTTATTCTGCAGAATTTCAAACCCAGTAAGGCAGAGAAGGTAGTTCAAGTTCATATATTCACAGATTCATAGATAATGCTGATAACCTATTCTGATTTCTGTGTGAGAACAACTTACTTCACTGGGGAAATTAAAAAGAGCAGTTGAGAATCAAGGTCCACATTATCATTCTAGGAGCACTAACAAGGACATGTAAGTATGATATCACTATGTCTTAATGTAGCTATGTATCAGCTGAGTGTCAGCTGCACTAAAGCACACAGGAGTTTTATTTTCTAATGATGCCATTGATTTTTTGTAGTAATACCAGTAGCAGTAGCTGTAAAAGGACAGAAGGTCTCGTATTTGACCAGGGTCAGGCTAGGCCAGACAAAAAACAACACAGAGAAGTCAAACCCTTGTCTGAAAGAGTTTTTAGATTAATAAAAGGGAAGAAAGAGGAATGCAATATGAATGCAAGCAAGTTACCAGGAGAACCAGTGCAAATTCACTTAGCAGCAAGGCAGAATCAGGATGTGACAAGGACCAGTCAAACCTGGCTGGTGTGATGGGTGCTCTACAGCTGGTGAACACTACCAGACATCTGCCCCACTGCCCACATGTGAATTCAGCTCAGTTCCACTGTGAAGGTACAGGAACAAACACGCTCCTTGCTTTCAGCAAGAGCTAGGGAAGCAGCATGAGCTCCACAGGGTCTTGAATAAAACCTTATCTGGGTGAAACAGAGCACCCCCAGCTTCTATGCTCAGCAGTATCAAACAACTGGAATAAATTACTATAGCACTGCTTTGCACAGAAAAGGAAAAGATCGTAACTGTTATGACTCTAAGGATTTTTAGATTAAAAATTAAGTTATACAATAAGCAGAAAATATTAAAAGTACACATGGGAACCATCTGCTTGGAGAGCAGGTGGATGTCTGACCTCTGTAAGGTTTCAGTGACAAAGCTGGTATACTATAGTTACCATTGATCTCACTGTCACTGTGTTATTAAAGAGCTGTAATGCAGTAATCATGTCACAGCAGCTAGGAAGCAAGGTGGCATCTCATGTGTATAAGGGGTTTCAGAATATACTTGATCATACACTTAGCTTATAATCTGCTCTGTGCCTCAGACTTGGTCTTATTAAATTGAGCAGGAAAAATATTGAGATGCTTGGACAGGTGTGAGGGAGCAATGACTGGTCTGGTGACCTTCACCATGCACCTGGGAAGGATATAACTAAATAAATGTGGAAAAAAAGTCACAATGTCTACTGGAGGATTCTAACTTAGGTATGTATGTGTAATGCCATGTCATTTTGATGCCTTAAGTTTTAGCTTTTATATTTTTCAGATTCTGTATGAGAAGGATAGCACAGCACTTCATGGTTTGTCACCCTACTTTATAATGAAATGACAGTCCACCTAAGAGAAGGGTTTCTCATGATGACAGAGTTGCTTCTACACAGTGAACCAGTAGGAGACATGAAGATATATTTTAGTCTTATCCTTAAAGTACTCCAGTTATCACCACTGTCTTTTTAAGCCAAAAACCTGTAATAATCACATTGTTGAAATTAATGTCTGTCCTTACATCCAACTCCCTTACACAGATCAGCCTGAAAGGTGCTAGCCTCCAATTTGGGTTTTCTGATTAGAGATTTTTACTGCTGTAGACTGAGTGATAAATTATGTTTAAAGTGTCATTAAGTACTTCTTCTAACAATGATAGATGACAATACTTAATAGTTACAGAGCGAAGAAAAGCTAAGCAGAACCCTGCTTTGATCCCAACTAATTCAAATATAGGAGCTTGCCTTTCCATGACAGCACCTTTCTGGGAGGATTCAGAGCTGAATTGTGGACATGTGTGCTGCAGTGCTTCTAAAGCCAGCTTTGCCTCAAAGTTACACAACATTGTAAATAAATCAGAATTCTTCTTCCATCCACTTTCTGCTTACCATATATATAACAACACTACCTGCTCATAATGACAAAAGAAACATTTTCACAAATGTTTCTTCATGTCCCTGGTGTTTCATGCATTAAAGATGCTCCAAAATATCCTGCTTCTATTAATTTATTCTTAAATTTGCACATTCATTCAATTCTCATCTGTTCATCTCTACTATGTCATGCATTTCTCTTTCTGAGGCTGAATTGTTCTTGTCATCTGTACTGAAGTAATTTGTTTCTCCCTGTCAGAGGTGAGGGAATAAGTTGGAGTATGCAATGAGAAGACAGACACTGCTAATTAAAATAATTATTAATATAGTTTCACTATTTTATATAATGCACAGTACTTATATAGCATATAATAACCAATATAAAAGGATGCTTCAGAAAGTGTGGGGAGAAGGTAAGAATGTCAGACCCTAAAATCCATACAAGAGATGGCTCAGGGGGGTTTGTCCAATTTTCCAAGCCCCTTCATTTATGGTAACTTACCCTCAAACTCTGCTCATGTCTCATAATGTGAATACAATCATACTGAAAGTTAAAAATAAAAATTACAAAAAAATAGTATGTGAGATTACTATTCCATGTCTCCCTAGAATGGAGTTGCCAGAGAAATATTTCATTTTCATTAGACCAGGCTTTTTATGATAAGAGTTAATCCATAGTTTTAATCTATACAGGTTTACCTGGCATTGAGATATTGAACTTTATTCTATTCACAGAGTTAAGTGTCAATAACTGAAGAAAAGTTCTTAGTTCTATTCATTCCCTTCTAAGGGGCTGTCACCTGAACTTAGTGTTTGTATAAGTGCATCTACAATTAATGTGTCCTGGAAGAATGCAGAATAATTACAAGCAAAACAGAAACCATAGGAAGAAGGTTGAACACCTACACTTAAACAGAATTCTGATACTCATCAAGTAGGGAAAAGTTCTTGCAAGACCATATATGAGTTCTGGGGAAAAAACAAAATTATTTGCCATGTCTAGGTTAAGGAATAGTTAATAGAGAATGAGGGGGTTGCTATCCTGCTAAAAAGTGATGCCAATAGATGGCTTCTGTCAAATTAATTTTTAAAAAACCAAAAACCTAAAACACCTTGGTCAGTAGTTAACTTGACCCTTTAGCAAGAACTAAACTCTAATACATAATAGATCCCTTCCTGAGAATTTTGCCATTAACTTCAAGCAGGAGGAGAGCTTGTTCTCCTCCACTATTTTGCTTAAACCAACTTTTCTTTGACTCCTCTGGCTGCACCTTGTTTTAGCAAAGCTTGTTCCTGTCCACTTTTGCTACCACTGGTGTCACAAGCCCCCTGACCTGGTGCTCTGCAGTATCTTTGTCACTCTATTTCTGATTCCCATAAAGCTGTGGCCATCACCATATTTTACCAGTCCTTTCTGCTCTCGGAGCTGCCAACATGATGCTTCACTGAGGGAAGCAGAAAATTCACATGACACTGTAGAATGACTCAGCCAGCATGTGTCCTTCGAGTACCTGCAGCAGATGGATGCTGAAAGGGATCCAAAGGAACATGCTGAAGATGCAGCCCTGCAAGTCACATTAGATGCAGGATATAATGGGGCATGGTGGCTTAGGGGCTCATAAATAACTGCTATACCTCCTTCACCACTACATTTTGGTTCCACAACCCAGAAGTCTATTAAAGATAAGTAATTATCACCACACCTCCCCAGGAAGCATTCTCCACAAAATGGCCCTCAGACAGATTAATGCTTCCTTTTTCTGCAATAAAGTCTTGATTTTAAGGTTTTTTTTCATACGATTAAGGAGCACTGTAAAACATTTTTATTATCTTTTTGCTCAGACTGAGAGACAATTATTGTGTTGTTTGTATATGCAGCAACCTATTCAAGTATTAGTCATTTTCCTTGTTATTAGCTTCTGCTTTAAATTGCTTGATAAAAAATTATGGCCACATTTGTGATCCCACAGTGTTTGTTTTCTTTTTTTATGGCATGGCAACACAAATGAAAAGCGACAGCTAATGGCCTGGGGAGGAAGACATGTGGTCTCAACAGGAAGGCTGCAATGACAGGTATGAACACTCATTAAAGGGGTAGGGTGAGAGCACATTGATTTTCCAAAGAAAAGTACTTTTTTATCCTTCCAAAGATATCTTCCTGTAATTATCTGGTGCTGTGTTCATTCGATACGTGCTAATTGGAACAAGTTTTTATTTGCACAGGTGGCAGCTCAGGCTATCCTCTCACAGTGTAACAACACCAAGTTACACAAAGCAGAGAATATGCAGCACAGCTCCTGCCCTTCACAGGACCACAACTTTATGTACCAGCAGCCAGAGGTGGCCAAGTGGCTGACAAGACTGTCACCAGGGTCCCAAATTGCTAAGGATATATTTGTGAACACAACAAGCAGGATTATGTCTATTCTAGTAAATGAAAGGGCCCAGGGACCATTCCCCAGCCTGGAGGCCCACTAGCACAGCACAATTTCATCCTTTTGGCTAAACTCTCATCTTCAGAAACAGAGTGACTGCATTCAGGCTGTTCACTGGGAGCTGTCCCTGGTTTGTGCTGCCTCCCCAGACCTACCTGTGCATATTCTTGGAAAGCAGTACCTGCAGCAGGTCAATGCTCTGCTGGGACTGGCTAACAGCTAAACAGTGAACACAGCCCTTGCACGTGCTCACAGCCTGGCACTGTTTAGTTTACAGGATATAGGCATAACCATGGAAACTCCTCTGAATAATTGTGCAGAAGAGGCTCATGGATTAAAAATAAACCCAGCACTATAGATTTGCAACGTGAAGCGCACTTACAGAGATTTGTAAGAATATGATGGATTGTGGCTGCAAAGTGCTGCTTACACTGTGAATATGAATTATATCTGTGTTATGCTAGCATCAAAACAGTTTTTAGAAATTATAGGTCCTCTTATGTACTGGATAAGAGAACTTAATTGCTTAATGGTGACTTTTAAGAAATCAAGATGTGTCTCAAGAAATAGTAAACAGCAGTGGCCTTGCTTTTATGCCCTGCTTCAGTGATAAGGAGTGAACAGCCTCATAGGTAGGAAGTCAACACACTGTAGTGCCCAGATTTCTGCTCAGACAGCACAAGTTTTTCCAATACCCTGTGCCTGTAGCCTCTGCACACACACATCAGCTATGCCCTCACATCCTCCCACTGACCCTGCCAGTATGGCCAGGGGGTTTATAATGACAGACTAAGCTGAACTTGTGTATGACAGGAGTCCCAGCACTGCCCTGCTTCAAAGCCTGTGGTCAGAGCTCAGCTAGAGCAAACCTTTGCATATACAGGTGCCTTTGCTGCAGATTTCTGGTGATGGAGGGTAGCTATGCACTCAGGTGCCAGCCTTGATGCACTGCATCTGATAACTAATCACAGGTTGCTCAGATCCTTTCTGCAGCCACCCATTAGATCAACATGCTGTATCCAAGCCTGCAATCTTTCTTAGCAATGCTTTGAAAATTCCCCATCTAGCCAGATCAATTAAACAACAGGTCTATTTGCTGATTTCTGTTGATCTTTAACCAGTATTATCTCTGCAGGCATCCTCAGTACTTAACTTCACACATAGTGTTCCTGCAATTAGATGTACAGCTTTCCCTTTTGATTTTAAGCATACATATAAATCAATATTCTCATTCACAAATAGTTATACAGGCACAAACAATATCCTTTTAGTGTGAAAAGCCTACTATTACCAAGTTTACACATGCTTACATCTGTAAGCTAACTGATGAATCATTAGTCACACTTCATACTGAGGGATGTTTCTTCTGGGAGTTCCATTAAACCCCACGTTTGGATCTTTGAACCTCCTTGCAGTTAGACAATTTTTTGTTTAATGGCAACACTAGAACCACATTAATTCCATAAGCAAGATTGGCAGCCAACACCACAGTGTGTCAGAATAATTCACAGGGGGGTCTAAACTAATCTAAAAGTAGGGTCTCCACTGAATTCAGATCAGGCTGCTCAGGGATTTATCCTGCTGGGTCTTGAAAGCCTCCAAGAACATTCTACACTCTTTAAAGAGTTACCATGTGGAAAAAACTTTTCCTTCTGTCAGTATCTCCCCATTCTCTGCCATGCTCCCACCTGCACCACTACAAAAGTGGATAGGATAGGATAGGATAGGATAGGATAGGATAGGATAGGATAGGATAGGATAGGATAGGATAGGATAGGA
>JAOTQP010000001.1:77748912-77776504 GCA_026413545.1 Cichladusa arquata
TAGGATAGGATAGGATAGGATAGGATAGGATAGGATAGGATAGGATAGGATAGGATAGGATAGGATAGGATAGGACCAACCAATAACCATCATCTAGTTCAGCAACCTGACCAATTCAGGGTTGACCAATTCAGGGTTAAAGCGTGCTGTTAAGGGCATGCTGTTATCCAATGCCTCCTAAACACTCATGACCATCATGGGGAATCAACCACTTCTCTAGGAAGCCTGTTCCAGAGTTTGGTCACTCTATTGGCAAAGAAATGCTTCCTTCCTAATGTTCAGTGTAAGCCTCCCCTGGCTCAGCTCTGAACCATTCCCACATGTCCTGTATCTGGATAGTAGGGAGAAAATCAGCAGTGAAAAAGCCAAGAGCCATCTCCTCATCTCCTCAGAACAGGGAGCTGCTGTTAGGTCTCCCTAAAGCTGTCACTGCTCCACTGCTGGGTTGAATAAACCCAGCTCTCCAGTCTCTCTTCCCAGGTCAGGTACTCCATCCATCACCACATTGGTGGCCACCCTTGAGGTGATTCACTTCAGCTTACTGATGTTTTTCTTCATTAGAGGGGACAAAACAGTACTCACTGTTCTAGGTGTAGTCTAACAAGCACCAAGTAGAAAAGAAATAAACCCTTCCCTGTGTGCTCTGGCTCTGACCCTGTTCCTACAGCCCAGTGTACTGGTGCCCTCTCTGCCAACCAGCCTCCCTAGGGTTCTATGCTCAGCTTTACCACCAGCAGGAACTGCAGGGAGAGTCCTGCAGAGCTGCTCCCAGGCAGGCAGTGCCTGCCCTCTGGTATTGCAGGGGCTCATCCTTCCCCCAACAGCAGTTGGCAGTTCTTCTTATAGAGCTCCAGGAGGTTCATGTCAGCCCACACTTTCAAACCTCTGGGTAGCAAACCTGCCTGAAAACATAACTGTTTACCTCAATTTGTTATCATCCATAAAGCTGATGAGATATTGTCTGCCTTCTGTCCCAGATCACTAACAGACCCCAAGGTCAGCGCAGAAGGAGGGGCAGGAGGTGCTCCAGGCACCAGAGTTGAGATTCCCCTGCAGCCCCTGGTGCAGACCATGGTAAGGCAGCTGGGCCCCTGCAGCCCAGAGAGGTCCACATTGAACACAACTCATTAATTACTGAGCCTGATGACCCAGGCAGTGACCCAATCTTACAGCTCACCCACCAGCCTGTAATGTCCCAACTTGGATAGCTGGAAGGAAGGTGTCACAAACAATGCCAAAACATTGCTAAACTCAAGGTAGGTATCATCATACCTCTCTCTCATGAGCAATTCTAGGCTTTTATTTTTTAAAGAATCAAAATATTCCCTTTAGCCACAGCATGTTTAGCATCCCATATTCCTTTCAGAGTTCTTGCTCTGAGATTAGATTTCCCCTCAGCCTGTAGCCATGTCATTATTTGATCCTCAGTATAATCTCAATAACTTTAACACTGGCCATGTTTAAAACATGCATTGCTGGCTGGAACCCAATTCACTGAAATATCAAGACCACTGTGTTTCCATGGCCTGCTGTTTTATTCTTCCTAGCATGTTACATAGCATTTATTACGGAGCTGCCAATCAGACAAAGAAATGGATGTGCTCACCTTTTTGTCACTGCTATCATCTGCTCTGGATAATGCAGCCTTTACAAGAATCACCAGGAGCTACAGTTTAATGAGGTTTTGCTTTAGTTTATCCAGAAGCACATCAGATGCTACACAGTAGCATCACTGAACCTGAATACAACACAGACTGGAGACTTTCTACTAAATATGTAGTTAATTCTTTCAGCTAACAGCCTCTCTGTTGGCAGTAGTACCATTCATATTTTTCTACTTTGTGCTCTGCCTAGAAGTTATGATCTGTGAGCTTACTTCTCTCCTATTCCTACAGTTTTGTCCCGTTTGCTTTGTTCACTGTGAAACCAGAAGAGGAGACGTTTTCCTCTAATGCAAATAAAGGAGAGATATTCTGTGTTAAAGAAGTGTTTATAGGCAGGATGCTAAAGACAAGTCCTATCTTTTCCTTCTCATTTCCAATTTAACTGTATGATTTATATATGTATATATAGATATACACTGTTGACACTGAGTAATGATTGCAGTAGCTTTTCCATCCCAAACAAAATTTCCAGGGAAACATGTGATCTGCTAAAACAGAATTCATCACCCTCCAAACTTGGATCTTAGGTCAAGAAGTGTCACTTAATAACCTTTCACATCAAATCAAATGAGAATGTCAAGAAAAATGTCATTTCAAGAGCAGAACTTATACTTGTTCATTTGAATGACATTTATAATGCACAAGAAAAAAATAGTTTCCTGTTTCATTCTCCATGAATGTCTTTATCTTCAGCTTTATGAGATTTCTGATGGTTCTGATTTAGTCTGGGTGGTGTGGGCTGACCCTGGCTGGGCCTAAGGTGCCCACCAACACTCACATTGATGGCATTTGTCTTCCTAAGTCACCACTGCCCGTGATGGAATCCTGCTCCCCTGGAGATGTGGAGATGGCTGAACACCTGCCTGCCCATGAGAAGAGGTGAATAAATTCCTTGTTTTGCTCTGCTTACATGTAAGGCTTTTTCTTTACATATTAAATGGTCTTTATCCCAGTCCACAAGTTTTCATACTTTTACCCTTCCAAGTCTCTCCCCCATGGGAAAAAGCAAATGGCTGGATGGGGGTTAGCTGCCTGACAGGGTTAAACCATGACACTCTTCAGTGATTTAAATTCTGCATTCTATTCTAGTGTTTTCTCTAAATCCCACCAAGAACTTTTGTGTCCAGAACAAAATAATGAATTTTTACATTTCCACTATGACACCGCTGGGGCAGAGGAACTGCTCCTTTCCCTCTCAATAAAATAAAATAAAACCAGAGCACAGAACAGTTTCCAATTCAAAGATATGTCTGAACTTTCTCCATTTTCACATAAGATGCCTGAGTATATGGCTTCACTAACTTAATTCCCATTTGCTTTGCTGTAATATACCCTTTGTAAATGTTAGAAGTCCATCTGCTTGTTTTTCCATCAGAGCCTTGGCATAGTTCCAGCTGCAGATGTGGCAGCTCTGGTGTAAAATGAGCAACAGTTTAAACAGTCTCATTTCCAGACCAAATGTGAAAGCTTTTTCCCTTAAAGGAAAAAATATATATCCCAAATCAGTATTTTGTTAACAGGTCCATAAATAAGAGCACTAAACAGGGCAGGCCCATCAGAAATGGACCAAAACCATGAATCTGGGAGCCTTCTTAGAGGGATCTCCTGCTCTCAGTAACTTACAGAATCATATTTCTTCACCTCTAATTCCAGAGATATTTGATGAGGAGAAAACTAAGACTAGACTTCAGATGTGAAGGACAACCCCAACGGTGTGTGTCTGTAGGGGATAGTTTTAGTCATATTTTGCCACGTGAAAAAGCAAACTTCACAGTGCACACCCCCATTCTGTGGAGAAGTAAAATCCTATTTTACTGAAGTAAAATCATTTCAGAGAAGGATGATGTCATTGACAGGACTGGAATATTTGTACATATTCAAACTCACTGTAAAATCAAGCAACTTGAATTTTTTTTTGTAGTTGTGCATTGGAAACCACCAATGCTGGGGGAAGGAAGGATCCAAGCTTTGCAAGGTGCTGGGCATGCCTCTCATCTTCCAAAAACTTTTTTTCATTTAGGTGAAACTCCACCAATGTAAAACCTCTTCCCTCAGCCACATGGGATGCCGTGAAGAGGCAACTGATAATCCAGCTCTGAGCTGCATTCCTCAGGAGCTTTAAGATGGCATGAATCAGAAAATAACTCTTGCAGTAAAGCTTCACTGATACAAAACTTGAGCCACAAGGACCTCAGAATACATAGACAGGACTATTCAGCCATAATTACATCCACAAAAGCCCGTGGCCCCACTACATTTGCCCTTTCTGACAGGAGCATCTTTGTACCTTCCGTGTCTCTCCCATCTCTGCCAAGCAAGTCATAAAAATTCAAAAGCCTTTCAGGGTGAATGCAGGGTCCTGTGTAAAGCTCTCTACATGGCACAGGGCAGCAGAACAGGAACAAAATAAATTTCATGGGGAGAAGAAACAGTTTCATGGGGAGAGCGTGATGTTCTGGTGCAAGCAACACTCCTGGACAGAAACAGGAAGAGAACAGCACTGACCTGCCCTAGGGACAGAATCTTCACTGCTCCAGTACTGCCCACTTGGCTGAGTAAAAGCTAGAAAAATAACCATGCACTCCAAAATGGTGTACTAGTCCAGAGCACTGTGTAAAGCAGTCTAGGAAATATTAAGGAGAGCAATTTCATCTCAACTTAAACCCTTCCCTCTACTCACTATTTACAGTCCTCACTTTCTCTGTGTTGTGTGCTGGTTTCAAGTCTCCAGGTGTTACTCCAGGCTTTGTGAAAGCCTGCTTTCCTCCAAAGCTCTGCTTACAGCACTTTTCCAGAACAGCAGCTAAAGCCTCTTCTTGGTATGCACCTTAGAAGAGATGTTTTCCATTATTTTTAAGATTATTCACATCTACCTCTACCCCCTCCATCTCTCATTCTTCTGGGAAGCCCCAGCCCCACTGGTAACTCTCTAGAGGTTCAGCTATGTTCATAAGGCCAGTTCCAAAGAACCATCCCTGATACACAACTTTCTCAGAAACCCACCTCTCCTTCCCTATTTAACCTAGGCTAGTTAGAGGTAAAATCTCTGTAACTTTTCCTCCCAAACAATACCCCTTCTGTATGCACTGAAAGCACTCAGCTCCTCCACAGCAGAGACTGACCCAAAAGGGCCCTTTCCAGAGTCTGTCAGATGTTTCAGCTCCATCAGATGGCTTTATTGGCCACTGAGGGTTTTATAGACCTTCAACATGGTACATTTTTTACGCTTTTATGTCCTCTTATAAATAAGACAATGGTCATTTTCTATTGTTTTAGAATGGCTTCCTGTCTGGTAAAGATCAGGGAACAAACTGGGTTGCATAACTCACAGTTTCTAGAGAATCATTGGACCAACAGAGCAGGAATACCAAAGACAGAGACTGCTTGAGCTCTGCCATGAATAAAAAATGGCCCTTAATTCTGGCAGCACACACAAGCATCACTTTTCAAATACAAAATTCCTCCCACCAGATACTGAAAATTGGACAAAAGCCAACAGCATTAAACAGAAGACAGCACTTGTTCTTTCTTCAAACAAGGTCTGATTTGGATGAAGTGGAGTACAGTCCTGGTAAATCTCCCTTAGGTCTGGAGATGTAATATGTCATCAGAAGGGTGAGAGGGAGAGGGCAGGAGAAACTGCACCTAAAAGAGCCTCTAGATATTGTGGTCAGGATCATGCAGCTGAAGATCAGACAGTCAATCTGGAAATAGCAATAGAGAAGAAATGCAAGGGAGCACAGTGAGAGGTGGTGGGCTATTAGAGTTAATAAAAAGAAGTCTTTTGACAGAGCAGGGGGACTTCTACTAACTGCAGATTAAAGCCCACCTTGCTGCTCTGAAGAGATGAAGCTGGTTAACTTGCTGTACATTCCAGCAGACAGACTACATGCCAGGCAGAGAGTTTGACTAGGCAGCAATATAATCTTTTTGCTTTCATTACTGAAATATTGGTGGAAAAGGATATTTTATATATATATATCTATGCAGAAAAAGAAATTATATTTTCATATATATATGCTGCATATTTTTTTCCTTGAAAAAAATTCTTGCCTACAAAGAAACAGTTAACAACAGCAAGGGGAAAAAGGTGTGCTTCTGGTTTTGTATTTGACACATGCTAACATTGCAAGACAACAGACAGTTGAGTTGAAAATCAAATGTGTTCTGAGCACATTCTGGAGTTTAAAGTTCAGAGGAATAGAGGCTAGCATAGAAAATAAATAGGGTTTTACAGAGGTAAAGGCAGGAAGTAACCTGGTGGAGAAGTTTGAGATCAGCTTTGTCACCAAAGCTTTCCCATGAAAAAGATCAGAGATATAGAGGTCTGGATGAACCCTATGGATGTCAAAGGAAAAAAAGCACTCTTTGAAGAAAAAAAGGAAGAATGTAGCATCTACCTCAATAGTATGATTAATCTTCAGGTACAAACTCCGCTCACGTGAAGCTTCCTTGAGGGCTATGTTTCATTTGAGTCCCTGTCAATATTCTCCCTCAGAATATTCTGTGATTTTCCCCCAAAATGCAGTGCCACCCAAGCAGATGAGAAAGAAGTAGATAGAAGCAGGAGAACCCAATTGGTCCTGCAATTCCAGACATGCACATCCCCAGTGAGCTCCAGGTCAGACTGCATCTTCTTTCTTTTGATTGTCATTTCACTATTTCATGGTCACTTCTCCCTCCATCTTCCCTTGCTCACAGCCTGGAAAAGTTCCATTTTTGTGGGGTTTTATCCCCACGTTTTCTCACACAGTGATACAATCATATTGTTCACTTTTTTCCCTTCTTCATCCCTTCAGAGGTTTCCATAACATTTCTGCTGGACACTGTTGGGCTGCCTTGTGAAATTATCTTTGTTTCCAGACTAACAAATGGAAAAGGTGGTTCTGTGACTGCAGAATACACTGTAAAACAGAAAAGTTCATTAAACCCCATTTAGAAAAGTCAGAAAAGTAGAGCACGAGCCTCTCCTTAGGGTGACAACAGCCCCTGGGATTTTATGATCCACTGAAAATGAAAATAAACCCTTTTGTTTGGAATATGGGATTTATGGTCTTTCCTTGCTTACCTCAGGGGAAGTTTGTGTCAGAATACAAATCTGAGCCCATCTTTCCCTGAGACCCTTCTCTCCCTGGACCAATCTCCTTTAATGACCTATCCAAGGAAGAATTTTTCATGCACATGGCCGTTGCTTCCCCTGCCTTACCTGTGTTCTGCTAGATAAAAAATGAAACATTTAACAGCAGACAGGGCAATACTTTAGACATGGATGGGATTTATTTTAAAACAGCACTACTTCTTTGTTAAATATCATGTTGAAATCCTCAGTCCTTTTTTCTTTTTTTCTTCCTGTAAGTTTTGCCTATCCTATGCATTTTTAACAACTGGAAAAATGCTGTGTTTTTTAGCATATATAACTTAGGTAACATGAGACAGCTTTGTTTTAACCAAGCACCCACCCAGACTATTACATGAAACACCAGGATTCAGATAAAGAAAATTTAAAGTAGGCAATTTTGAAAAAAAATAACCTGGCAAAAATTGCCCTGTTTTTTTTTTTTTAAAGTAATTTTCCCCTGCATTATTCAGGATATAATTCAATAAAATCTGTACAAAACCAAAATGCAATAACTAGGATGATGCAATACTTTTGTAACAACCAAGCATATACTAACTATACTTAAACACAAACAATTTCTGCTGGAAAACTACATTTTTTAGGGCAGTTATAATTCTCTAGGCTTTCATTCAGAATAAATGTTAGGGAGCATATCAAAGTAAATGCCTGAATAAATAAGCACAACTAGCACTAAAATATGAATATTATTCAGTCTAATTTCCTTTGATTTTGGCATAAAAAATTTTGAAAGTCACAAAGTAGATCACAGTTGTGTGTCACCTGATTGTATCTAATATAAATCTAGATAAAAGGTTGTATCATTTTTAATATATCAGCTTACTTAGAATGCTTTCTGGATGCTGACACATCAGCTAGATTGCAATGATCAATAAAAGCAAAGAAAATGCTGAGCTATTAGAATCTTTATAATTCCCCTAGTCAATTTTTCACACAGTACTTAGTACCCAAGTTTTATGTCTAAACTTGCCCACTAAAAATGTAATTCATATGATAATGAAATGTCAAATAAGTCTTGAGCTAGAGATCTAGATATTTAAAGTATCTGATTTCATTAGGAAGCCACTTCTCAAAGATATAAGGAATGATCAGATGCTCTACTCATCTTCTGTCAGCATTCAAATGGAAGTGCATTTGTTTAACTAGAATTTAGCTTCCTCCTCATAAGTCACTCTCCAAGAGCACTAACATCTCATTACCGATTTACACTTACACATTATATTATCCTGTAATGAAGATGAAGCCTATTAGAACAGACAGTTCACTGCAAGTTCAGATGTTGAAGAAAAACAGTGATGGATTGCCTGGAAGAAGGAAAAAAATCTGTTTTGCAGATGTTAGTCTTGTTGACTTGGCATCCTGCAAGTCTTGGGCAAATTTGTATCAGACAAATTCTCTAATACATCTCTGGTTTTAACCTGGAACCTGCCCGGAATGCAAACTCTGTTAGAACTGTCACATGTTGCCAGAGGGAAAATTGGATCTTTTGTACATCAGACTGGTAAATCAAATCAAAAAGACACATATTTATGCCACTAGATATATTAAATACCTCAACAAATTTTATTTAATTATAATTATTCTGGACACTGGAGCAAAAGAAAAAAAAAAGAAAAAAAAAAAGAAAAAAAAAAAAGAAAAAAAATAATTATGAGATAGTTTTGTTCAAAATAAAAAAGGTGCTGGTACAGCATATAACCCGAAAATGCTCTGGTTTCCAGCACAGAATGCATAAAGCACTTCACAAAACCTATGCAACAAAAATGAGAATTTACTGCAACAAAAATGAGAATTTACTGCAACAAAAATGTAAGTTCAGTGATAACATCAGCAATGTAGAGAGCATTTAACTTATCCAGGGAATTGTAACCAGACACTTGGAGCTAACAGGAGTCCCTTCAGCTGTCAATAGTGAGAATAATAACATGAACTGAGATATGCTTTCAATCCAAAGAAGATGAAACTGTAGGAAAAGTAAAGTCTCATAAGTAGGATCATGTAGAAACCTGTTTAGACCATCACCTTAGAGCTGGAAATTATAGAAATTACTGAGCTGAGTTTGTTTTGACTTGCATTGTCATCTGAGGCTGCAGCCAGGGTGGCACTGATGTGTCCTAAATGCAAACGTTCAGAATATTTCTGACAATTAAATGGACGTCTCATAGCCTCACATCAATTATTTTCTCTGGGTGTTCTCCAATATAACCTTTCTTTGAATTCCTGCAAGCTGACATCATGGGTATAATCACAGACTCTTTTTAATGCCAAAGTCCCAAAACATTTCAGAGCTGATGAGGGATTATGATGTCTGAGCTCGGGGGCTTTGCTGCAGTTCTGTGCGCTGGTTTCATAACCTGCGATGATGCTGTACATTGTTTTCTTTTTCTTTTTTTTTTTTTTTTTTTTTTTTTTAAATAATCACATCCAAGCAGTCACAGAAGGTCATTTGATTCATTACCTGCAATCTTACAAGAAGAAGAATATTCAAAGTACAGTCCCTAATTTTAGGCAATCACCTTCTTATATGTTAATCAGTCTCTGGTGCCTTTGTGGGATGGTGCATTTTTAAGTCTTACATGATACATGAGACAACATACATCCTCTTGAAAAACTGACTGAAAAGCACAGACCCTCCCTTATCCAAAAACAAGGGAATTATGCATAGCATAATGTCTCTCCTTAGGCTAAATTATTTTCATTGCAAACACATGGATTATGATAGCAATGCTGACCACATAAAATGTCATCTAATTTTAGCATCAAGAAACCAATGTGCATGTTATAAAATGGCCGCTCTTCATTTACTGGTTTTTGCTAATGGTCATGACAGGGCAGGAAGGTTTTCCTTTGCCTGTCAAAATAGAGTTTGCAGTTAGTGAGAAAAATAATTCTTTCACCTGGAAGGTAATTTGATAACCACTATGTCACAAGAAATAGAAAGACCTGGAGAGCTTAAAATTTCTAAATTAATTAGGATTCTTTCATTATGAGAACTTATTCTTTGCCCCCAGCAAACAGAATTGATCCTTCATTCACTTTTCAGCTAATTAGAAATCAGCACTGAGCTTCTTACTGATACAATGCTCTTTCTTTTGGATTCTTTGTATATCCATCTTAATTAGCAGTGGCACAGAAAAGCACAGAAACAGTTGACACTCCCACTAAAGAATTTTCAGCCCAGCTTGGTGGAAGGCAGGCATTTCCCTAGCATATACCTCTCCAGGGAAGACAGATGTGGACATCCATTCTGGATTTAGGTCTCCTATGATTTCCAGACTTCCTTGTTGCAGAAAAGTGTTTGGCATTACAGAAATTGGCTGACTGTCCATGTTCTAGCATCTGCTCCCAACAGGGTTAATACCACAGAGATAGGAAAGAAAAAGGTAAAAACCAAAAAACCACAAAAACACAAAAGCGTCTTGATGATTGCACCTTGCTCCAGTTGTGTATGGATCAAAGGGGATAAACATGCAGGCTGTAACACCATTTGTTCACAGGCAGTGCAAACACTACTGATATGGCACCATCTGATCTGCAGCATTCCATCTGCCAGCTGCAAGAACGAAAAAGGGAGAGCAATTAAGAATATTAATCAGGGCTTGAAGTGCTGCATGATTCATGATTCATGTGAAGAAAGACCAAGATATATCAAAAGATAATGTGTTTACTTAAAATAAAATAGAAGCATGATTTCTTTAGTCCTGCATATTTAATGCAGTACATTTTTTCCCCTGACTGCACTGAACTTTTTCCCAGATCTCTTGCACTCACTTTGAATAGTCAAGCACTTAGCTCGATCTATCTCAGTCTAATTCAAGCTGCTGATTACTGATTATTTAGAAGCACTGAGTTAACATTAGACTATCAGCAGCTAGATTATTTCCCTGGTGATCTTCATTCTGGTATTTAATAATTTCATTTCATCAATTCCAATTATACTTTTCTACTAACCAAAAATAAAAAAAAAAAAAAAAGAAAAAAAAGAAAAAAAAGTAAAAATTTCTATTAGATACCTGGGTAAATGTACAAAGTATAACTGAGAATTAATCCTTGCTGTGAAATTGCTTGGGAATATTAGCAAAACTAATCTACAAGCTTCATAGAGAAAAATATCTTTTCTGTACAGCAGAGGTATTTCTATAAAGAATTTTAGCTTCTGCTGAGGAGCTATCTCCCCATGGATAAGTGAAGAACAACACTGTAAAGATACTTAAAGTGCTTAAAGATGCAGATTGGTCCCCATTGGGATTTCATAAATCTTTAATAGGCCTATGTGCAAGTAGAAACCACAGTTCAAAAGCTAAGGAAATACACCATCTATTCAGAAATCCACCCAAGAAAACAGCCTTCTGTTTATATGAAAGCCCCAGAAACAAAATCTTTTTTATTGCTGCTTGTCAGGCTACATGGCCTTCTTGCTTAGACTGGCACTGGTACACAACAGGCACCACCAAAGCAGGGCTCTTCTGCACACACATCCCAAAGCTGGACAAAAGAAAGGTTCTGTGCAACTGTCCTGGCCAGCAGCCTGCCTCCAGACCAGCACCATCCCCTGTGCATATCAGGGAATTGGAGGAAGTGTCCATTGTGAATAACAAACCCAGGATACTCATGGAGGTTATTTGCTGCTCCTCAGAAAGCTGGCCTCCAGAAAAAAAGCTGCAATGGCCACAGCTAGGGAACCAAAAAGTAGCTCAAACTAAGGTACTTATTGAAGCTGTTCCACTTCCAAATTAAGATCAGATTCCTGAGTTGAAGGTCCACATTATTTTGATTCAGTGTCTTTCCAGAAACAAGCAGGACTCAAGGTTTTAATACATCAGGTATTAAGGCAACTCTCAGTTTGGAGCATAAAAATGATAAAAATTATTTTATGCATTTTTTAAGGTAGACTTTATTGTTTTGGGTTTTTTTTCCTTGGATTTTAGGTCACACAACAGTTTCACCTGTCAGAACAAATTAAGACAATGATGTATGTAATTTTCACAGTAAAAAAAATTCCTAGCTTTGAAGTAGGCAAGAAAGAGCCTTTAGGAAATTAAAGAACCTCACATAGAGGCCTTTAAAAAGATTAACCTATGAAAAGTGCTCAAAAGCTCTGCAGTAGAAGCTTGACAACCCTAGGCTGCCTTTGATAACCATCCAAACGGAGGCTTTAGATGATTTGGAATCATTTAAAGAAGGTCTGCATGCCATCTTTAGCAATAAAGTAAGAACCACGGCACTTGATATCTTCTGTCATTAAAAGCTGGAGTGTAACATTAAGCAGGTTGAAAGCAGATGGCACACTAAAATTGAATGTGTAGGTGAAAAAAAAAGTAGGGCTAGCTGGAGAAAAGCACATAGAATTACAACCTTTTGTGAGCAGACAACACAGCAGTGGGAAAAAATACAGACAGTATGGAATGCATTTATATGTGCCAGTTTCAAAAATGATCAGAGCTTTTGCAAGAATGCATGAAGTTTAACTCTACAAAATGCAAGGGACAGGCTGGGTATGATGACTGCCTTATTCAAGTTACCTGTCAGGAGGGGTTGAGCACCTGGATGGCCTGTTCTTTGCCCAAAGAAAGAAAATCTACATCAAAGCAACGTTTCTCTTTTTTACTGAAATTCACATATAAGGGACAACTCTTTGGAAAAGTTCAATAAAGACTGATAAAATAACAAACTTGATACAAAAAGCCTTCTGTACTGGACTCTCTGAAAACAAAACTTCATTTTAACTTCTCTGGTCACATTTTGTTTGCTGCACTTCCCATCACTGCCTTTCTCATAGCCTCCAATATAGGTCTGTATTAACCTCTTCTTCAAGCACAATAAAAAATCTCAGAAGTTAAATCATTGCATGTTCTCAAAAAGGAGCTGTGTCCAAATGGTTGACATTCATCATCTGCCCTTCATCAGTCAGAAACTTCTGTCTCAAACACCAGCAGTGTCCAGAGTTTAAATAGTTTGAAACCATAAGGCTGAGCACACCAGAGTAAAAATCCTGAGTACATATTTAGAAAAAAACTTCTGCTCTGAAATACTTAGCGGACACCTCAGGAAAATGTCAATACCTGTCCCACAGAGTGGTCCCCTGGTGTTGGAGGGACAGGCCTGAGGCTGAGGGAATGGTTTCTGTTCATGCCACATGGTCTAGAGCAGGTAATCCAGAACACCTTGTACTATGCAAAATCACGAGGAGTTTGTCTGTCATGCAAATTTAGACATCATGTTTCTCAGTTTGGAAAGTCCCATGTGATACACAGTATCTCCCAGAGTGAAATCTCAATTTCTATATCCATATATATGCACATGAAGTAATTTGGGCATAACGCTGCAACTGAAAGTAAAATACAGCTTAATTGTTGAGCAAAGAACCATGGCAAAATTTCCCATTTAGGAATTTAATCTTAGTAGGTCCTTATATTCTGAATGCCTTTATTTTCTTATTTCCCTACAGCTGTTTTGGGTTTTCCTCTTAAAGAGGTTGCAGACGTACAAGAGGATACAGATCTAACAACAGATCTAGGGGAGAACATCCTGACTTCCCAGCTGCAAACAGGCACCTTAATGGCAGTCTGAGGTAGAAGGAAATTCTTATGCCACTATCAAGATCTCTTCTGTCAGTAGCTCTCATAGTGCTGTCAGATTAGAGTCCCCCTCATTAACTGTCAGCCACTATCTATTTTTCAGTGGAAGAGAGAAGGAAGGAATAATAATCCTCGTATATACTGAATGGCCTGTAGGAGAAAAATGTCACTTAATGACATTTGTACAGCAGATAATACCAGACAAAATAAAGGGCAGTAATGTTTTGGGTTTGGTTTTTTTTTCTTCTTTTTTTCTTTTTTCTTTTTCTTTTTCTCCAGAACTCCTAGAATAAATGTTTGTTCCTGTTCTCTCTGAAACTGGCTTTGCAGGTGACTTGGAGGTTTTATTTCAGAAATTACTCATAGATCACTGGAGGGATAAAAGAGTCCCTTTTGAAGTTCCAAGCACACTAGAATATCTTCCTTTGCACTTTGTGACCGACTGCAGTTTTCTTTCATCCTCAGGCAATGGACAAATTAAAAGACAATCCTGGTCCTCGTGTTTTCCCTCTAATCACTGTGCACAGGCTTGCTCTCAGCTGTGCCAGACTTTACCATTACTGCACCTCAGTTGCTTTCCTCTAGATGAAGTGGGGAGGAAAACAATTGTCTAAAGAGTTTTGTCTTTCAGAGGACGTTTTTCTTTCCTTCAAGAAAATTTTGAGTGCCACTTGCTGAACTTTGAACTTAGAGCATCCTTAGCACCCTGGCAGAAGCATAAGATACCCCTGGCCCTTCAGGAAGAAGGTGTTTCCTTCTTCCAGGTTTTATTTCCACCATGGAATTCTTGTGTTTTTCTGCCTCAGAAAATAACTAGAGATACAGAATTAAGATTTTTTAAAAATAAGGGAAAAATGGAAGAAAACTGCATATCCACAACATATTTAAAACTGTACACAGACAGCATTTGTCACTGAATATTTGTGATCTTATCTTTTAGAATAGCTGAGAAGACTTAGAGATTTCCACCTCCCCTCTCCACTCAGCATATGGACAGCTCTAATACTCATGAAAAAGACATGCAAAGGCCACAACCAACATCATGGCTTTCTAAAATCACCTTCACTGATTCTACCTAGCCTGGCAGCAGAGATAAGAGGGCAGCTGGAAAGGATAAGAACCAGCCAAAGTCTCAAGAGGAGTCACCATGTTCCTAAATCAGAGCTTAAGAAGATTCCAGTAAAAGATTCAAGGCATAAAGTTAGACTAACTATCACCTTCGTGGCAAATTCTATGCTGCATCTTTCTTAATTGTTCTTGCCAGAAAAGTAACTAGTAATGTGCCTGATATGGTCTGGAAAAGCCTTGCTATTTTGTACATGGAGTCCAGTAGTCATACAGGTAGCAAGTTTTCACTTCATCTATATTCAAAGACTTTCAAAAACAGATATTGCTATATATCTTTACAAGACAGGCCTTAAATGTAAGCTGTTTTAGCCAACAGTATCGAGAAAATATGAAATAGATTTTTCTCTTTTTTCTTCTTAGCTTGGGCAGCATTTATTCTTCTTTTCCCTCAGCAGTGCTGTCTGAAGCATATTTTTTTATCTTTGTTTTGATCTCCATGTGAAATCTGCCCAAGACATACATGCTCCCAAATCACAGCAGAAATCACCTGTGTTCATGCAAGAGCAGGGAGAACATGAGCCACATCACTGGCCTTTCTAATGAACTAGAAACTAGAACTGTCAAGACACTTTTCAAAGTTGTAGAAAATTAGAACATTTCATTAATTATTATGAAATGCTTATAGAAAGCGGAGGGGGAACCCTAAAAACCACAATATCTTCAGTCTTAGGTTACATGGGGAAATAGCATAATGGACCTCAAATCAAGAGGAAAAAAAAATGGAAAAAAGTTACAAAAGATGTCCACCTTGTAGCTCACTACCTTGCACATTGCCCACCTGTTATATTGCAGTGTGCTCAAGAAAAGACAAACAATGGGAAGTCCAACAGACAGTCAAGAACCACAGCTATGACAGACAAACTACCAAGGTACATTCTTAGGATTATTTCTAAAGTTGTTGGTGCCATCACACTCCTGGTGTTGGACCAGCCTCCACAACATGGATGTGTGAATGCAGAGATTAACGACAGCCATGAAGGTGGCTCATCCCCAAAAGACCAAACAAGCCCACCATGGTGCTTGTTCCTGGACAATAAAGGCCATAGCTGACCTGAGGATTATGCCACAAGACTGACATTTGGCAGTTGTCACCTGAAACAGACCTGACCTTGCAGTTAATCCAATATAAAAATAGTTTCATAGTTTTCAAATAGTTCTGTATATCTGTTTCTAAACATAGTAATCCCTTTTTTAATACTGTTCTAATATATTCCTGCCATGCTTGTGCATCCATATTTTTCTACTGTTAAAAGAAATTACCCATTAAGTGGCAAATAACAAAGCATTACATTCCTTCTCCTATCAGTCTTTAAAAACAGTCCTGTGCCTTTCTGTGAAATTTTATTCAGAAGTTTCATGGATACCACGAGGGAAGGGAGCATCGTGGGCCTGGGTAGGTAACACCACGTGTCAGTTAAGAAGAGAAATTTTCCACTGACAAGTATTGGCCAGTGATGGACAAAAGGCAAACTGGAGCCTTGTGGAACCTGAAGGGCCTCCTGTGAGTTAGAAACACCTATATGAGGCATCATTTTTCTTTTCTTTAGCAGGAAGGAGAATATCATCTATTAATATACCCTTGATGGTGGCAAGAGCAGCCCACAGCAATGCACACAGGCAGGAAGAGGCACTCACTTGGGCAGCATTCATATAGTTCAGCGTGGGAAAAGATGCTCTGCACCATAAGGAGACTCTTAATTGCCATAAATATACAGTCAGAAGGAGTGTGAGGGAAAATTCCTTGAACTCTCTCCAATCAAGGTACTACAGTGAGTTCACTATAGAAAAAAACAAATGCAGTCTTCGTGCCTTGAGAAAATAGAAACTTACCATCTTTGACTCCTGATCATCTTCTGAAAAAAATTCTGGAGACCTTAAAAAATCTAAAATACATCAAGCTGAGGAGCAATTCTGAGAGCACCAAAAGACAGATTTATTTGTCAGAGTAAGTTTTGGAACCTTTAAAATTTAAACAGCATTTTTTTTCCCCATAGTAGTTGTAAGATAAAGAATTCAGGGACTCAAGATAAAATAGTATCTTGGAAAACAAGCTCTATTCTTATTAAGAGTCAGCAATTGTGACTATCAAGTTATACAAATTTAAAAATACAACTGTAAAGATGTGTTTTTAAAAAGGCTATTGTAGAAATGTTAACACATGACAGCATCCACAAAAACAGGAGTGCTGTAAATCAAGTGACACATCATAAATCTAAGAAGACAATTTATGAAAACCTTGCTAAAAATCAGTGTGTCATTCTTTTCATTTCAATGTCACCATTATCCTGCAAATATAGAACACTTAGAGATAATATTTTCAGCAGGAAAAAAATTGTGGCCTCAGAACGTTACTAAGAAAAGATGACAGATTGGATAGAATTAGGTTAAGGGGAAAAATAAACTCTGGAGGGCAAAACCTATGCAGGCTTGTAATAAAAACATGCAAATCTCACAAATTTCACTACGGCTGAACCCTCACTTGAGAATATCAGTGGTGCTACAACTGAATGTCGTGCTTTTGTGTTGGCCCAAAGAAGAAACTTCTCTCATTTTACACTTTAGTTTGGTTCCAGTAAAAGCACAGCCCTTGATTAAACCTGCTTTGAGAGTGTGGATTTCAGAGAAACCCAGACTCTGTGCCACATGACTGATGTGTGATTCCTCACTATGTGCATCCCACCACACTGGTCTCTCCACACTCAGAGTCCCTTTTGGAACTAAACTTCCACATTGATTTACTTATGCTGAAAGAGTTGCAGCGCTCTGGTTCAATCCTTCTGAACAAACACATAATGAGCAATGTTTTTCACAAACTTGCTGCAACTCCTGTGACCATCTGAAAACTGATTTACAATATCACAGATTGGGCAACATAATCATGGTAGCTAAAGATAATAAATAATTATTGTTGCCATCTGGATGCTTTGAGAAGCATCCTTCTGAAGTTTGAGCTTCAGTTTCTACTGGAGTAGAGCTGGTACAAAAGCAAAGAGCAACAACAAGTTAAATTTACTTTAACAGAAGAATAGTTGCTAATTCGTAATCTACAAGGGGAAGCACTAACATTAGTCTAAATGCAATTTACACAGAAATATTCATGAAATTTTGTAGCTATTTTTCAGCTTGTCAAGCATATTGATGCAGCAGAATAGTTTCCTGATTATCAGTACTTTTACTTTCAACAGTATACATCACATCCACTGAGAGCCAAAGGTTTGTTTTGATACCTTTTCCCTACCTCTACCAATCCGGTTATCCCTCGAGCCGACAGTGGCAATGCGTATTTAGTGCATTTCCCTGCCTTGCTGCACTGGCTGTGGTTTGCAGGACGGGCTGATAATATCTCAGGAAATGTTTGGAGCACCTTTAGCACCGTGCTGCTCCCAGGCATGGCAGGGGAGGGCTGAGCTCTGCCCTGATGCGCAGCGCTGAGCAGCAGCCCACTGCTATTAGTCACACGCTGCAGCACGGGAGAGCAGAGACAGGTGCTGGGGGATGACAGCTTTGGAAGCAGGCAGAGGTGGCCTTTCCTTTTGCTGTTCTGTGGCTACCCCTGCAGGCAAGGAAGACACAATCTTCCCAAGACAGAAGTGCTTAGGGAGTACACGGCACTCAGATGCGTGAGCAGGGATTCACCCAGCGCTCCTCAGAGCTGCAGCTGATGTCTCTGGGGCATCAAGCCAGAGAAGGAGTGAATTAGATTATGTGGGAAGCTGCAGGTCAAGAGATGAGCCGCAGCTATGGGAAGGGACTATGTTACAGTCCGATTTTGAGGGAAATACTGGGTGTGAATATGATGTTTTATCCCTGCCAACAGATTTAAGAAAAGTCATGGGAGAGAAAAGAATGTGTACAGCACACAGAGGATATGCTCTTGTTCCACAAAAACGAAAAGAAGCAACCCAGTTTCTGTCACCTCACATTGATTTTATGACCATCAGTGCAGTGTCAATTTACTTAGGAGAAGTGATCAAAGGCCATAACTTCAGAAAATGTTTTTGTGAAACAGCCTAATTCCCTGTTACGGCTGTTTATACCATAGGGGTTTACCAAAACAGTGAGTCATCATTAACCCTCCAATTTATTTCAATTACTTGATCAAATGCAGCATAAATAATCCAATTAGTATATTCGGATTCAAGAAGGCCCGCATAATGCTTTCAAAAAGAAAAAGAAAAGAAAATAGGAAGAACAGAGAGATTTCTGCCTGAAAGTAGCACTCGCTGAGTGAAGGGCTGTTTGGCTTTGATTTTGCTAGGATGACAATTGTATTGCTATGAGCTTTCACAAGTAGGACACTGCAAAGTTTAACTTCCCTTAATCCAAAATAATGCCCTGATACACTCCCAAGTGAGAACATGCCTTCTCCAGGTGCCTGCCAGAGCTGACTTTGGACACTTTCAGGTTCTTGGGGCTCTCCTGTGGAGGGTCAGGAGCTGAACTTTGATGATCTTTGTGGGTCCCTTCCAACACAGGGTATTCTATGATTCTATAATGTAGGTCCCCTCACAGATTCATCTGTCCTGTTCACCATGTTAATTTTGCAGGCAGCACCAGCAGTAGAAAGCTCTGCCACAGGAGCAAGCAGGGAGCAAGCACTGTGATAGTTTGACCATGTTGGCATAACCAATTTCTTTTATAAGAAGAAACAGGTTCACACTCCAGTTCTTACTTCATTTCCACATCCCCACGGGCTCTGGATCATGTGTGAAGGAAGACAGAAGAAACTTTTACCAGGCAAGCAGCAGAGATACTGAGCCAGGCAAAGGCCAGCCCGTTGTGGAGACAAGTGATGAGTCTTCCCCTGCAGCTCCCAAGCCAGGGCTCTGAAGCATGTGCCAGGAGGTGCCACATGGGATTTCATAGGCTGTTCACTATGCACAGGTTGTACAAAGGAGATTGTCTTTAAAGAATGATTATAGTGTTGGCCATGACAGGAAAGAAATGGGCTAATACAGGAGCAAAATTGGGACTCAACCTAAAAAACCTTGTTCAGCTGGAAGTGAGAGTTGCCCCCCTGTCACCCCTCGTTGTACACTGAGGAGGTTTTATTTTTTAACTCCTGATTTTTTAATGTGCAAATCAGATCTTTGGCATCCTAAGGGCCACTCAGGCCACCCCTAACTTCTCACACCCATGCTAGCAAGTTTGGCAAGGCTGTCCCAGGGGTGCAAAGTGACAGGCATAGTTTAGCTGTCCCTGGCACTGGGCATGGCATGTCTGCATGCATGTCTGCATGGCCACTGGTTTCTATAGCTGCAAGCCACAGTGGGGTACTGGTTACACAGCAATGGTAAAACGAGCTTCCTACCTTTGCCAGCAAAGCTGCTGTACCTCTGGTGGCTACTGACAAAAGCCAGGAACACCTGGCATGCTAATGCCCAATACTCACTTTTTAGAAAGCTGTTTAACTTGCATTTTTTAAGACAAGTTTGTCTACTTCACATTGCTCACTTGGAATCAGGATTTCATCCTATTTGAGTCAACGACAGTATTTCTACTCATAGCAGGGGGGCAACGTTCCAGTGCAGCATTAGGTCTGTCTCTAAGGAGCATCCCTTAGATAATTTATGATGAAAAACTTGCACCACATTTACTGGAAGAGAGAGAGCTGGAAGCCTACAGAGCTATTGGACAGGGCTGCCTCTTAATGTCCTTGATGCTGAGTGTAGGTCTACCAGCATAGTGCAAAGCAACGTAGAGCTGCCTGAAATAACTGAGCATCAGAACAAATATACTCTCCACCACAGAGATTCCTGCTTCACCTAATTAACACTGCTGAGAAACAGGGCTGATTAACCTGGGCAGAGCGCCACAAAACCATGGCTATCCTGCTTCCAGCACTTCAGCAAACTCATTAGCACTGTCTTGGGCATCGTTGCACAGAAATGAATTTGTGAATGAAGACCTGAAGAAGGGAAGCCATCTGATAAATGCCCCAGCTCTCGCTGGTCCTGATCAGGAGCCGTTCAAAAACTGGGAGGTGGGGGAGCACACCTGAATCACACCCTGCATGGGAGTTTTGCAAAATGGAAGGCTTGTTCCCCTTGCCTCTCCTGGCAAAATGTAGGTCCAGGTTCATGCTCCATGTTCTTTCACATGAAAGCAAAGAAGATCATCCCTCATGACAAGGGTTTGGAACTACATGATCTTTAAGATCCCTTTCCAATCCCCAACTTATTATTTCCTGTATCATCAGAGGAAAAGCCTCCCTCTAATAGAGCACTTTTCCTTCCTAATGATGAACATGATCTAATACCCATAGCTGACCTAAAAACAGAAACTAAGAAATATTGTGTGTGCTTCCATTATAGCCACTGAAGTAGTTATGGTCCCATTTCATGGAAGGAATATGTAGTTGATAATAACCTTATGAAAATGAAATGGTGCTGTCACTAATTCCATTTAATGTTCCAACAACATCCAAATTAGATGTGCTTATTAGTTCATAACATTGCTTGTTATAATTCTTAATCTCAGATAAATCTCTCGACAATGAGGAGCTAATATAATGAGCTAGTATGAAAACAAAACAGTTTGGAAACAAATATTCTTAATGGCAATCATGTGTGTATCATGGCTGCAAACTGCCCAATGCTCTTGCCCTTTTGTCACTTTTTCCTAGTTTTCTGTGGCAAGCTCTCAGATTTCCCTATAAATGCCTTGCCATATCACCATTACTCTATTTGAAAGGAAATTTGGGGAAATTAGCTTCCTTTGACATATTGCACTGTCTCTTATAGATTGTTAAGATGTTCTGAAATTTCAGCATGCTGTTGTTCTAGAGTAGTTCACCTGGACATCATTCAGTGATTAATAGGAGAGTTAAAAAACCAGTCATATATGAAGATAAATCTCTGCAGTTAAGCAATGCTGTCAACAAAATTAACAGCTTTCTGTCACACTTTCCCTCGTATGAGCTCAGTTTGATTGGGGAAGGAAGAAGGAAGGAATCAAGCTATGATTCCACCAAAAAAAACCTTTGATTTTCCCCATGTTTTTGTCAAATAGAAAAGGGTGCATTTAGAAAGAGAAGGTTATCATGCTCAAGGAATGGTCCATTATATATAAAACAATAAATTAGTAGGAAGGTTAATGCTTCTGACAAATTAGACTCTTTAAACTTTGCTGGAAAGGATTCATTCATAGCTGAGAAAGATAAAGCAAGAGGCTGCTGTTGTAATGTCCTCTGGCTAGTCTCCATCAGTATTGCCAAATGATTTATTCAGATCACTGACAGCATTGAATCTCTAATGATCCATGTAAGTGAGTTAAGATTAGTAGACCAAATAGATTTAAAACAACAGAGAAAGCTTTCCACTGCACATGCTCATCTCAAATCAGCTGTTTCATGTTTCTGGACCTGTGTTTAGCTTTATAACCTTGTATTTTGGACTAAAAAAGGACTTGTGTAATTTCTTCAGACTTTATCTGTTGGTGTCTCCACAGATAACAATTTCTTTAATTCTAAAGTCTAAGAAACTTTCTCCTTTCCCCTAACCATGTTTCTGAGCATAATGATCACTTGCTCCATCAAATCCAAACCAGATTACTGTATTTGAATCTGACCACAGTTCACTCTTCCAGCTCTGCAGGAAACACCTGCCATCTTTCTTCATAGATGATGTCATGGCAATGACTTCAATGAGTTTAGATTCTCGTTATTTCAGTGCTCTTTCTATCAATATCAGATTAGTAAGGGCAACTACAGACCTGTGAATCACCAGATTTATGTTCAGCTTCAGGAAATTAAGATCACAGAGCTCAAAAAAAAGGTACAAAATGGCTGTGAATGTAGTATCTTTGGGAAATAAAACACAAAACCTCCTGTATCCTACTGATATGCAAGGCTTCCAAAAGACAGTAGACAAGAAAATGGAAAATAAATTGACCAAAGGCTATTAAAGATACTAATCACAGAGTCACAGAATGGATTGTGTTGGAAGGAACCTTAAAGATCATCCAGTTCCAATCCTCTTGCCCTGGGTCACCTTCTAGCAAATCTGGTTGCTTAAAGCCCCATCCAAGCTGTTCTTGAACACTTCCAGGGATGAGGCACCCACAAGTTCTCTAGGCAACCTGTGCCAATCTCTTACCACTTTCACAGTAAAGATTTTTTTTCCTGAAGTCTGATCTAAACCTATTCTCTTTCACTTTAAAGCCATTCCCCCTTGTGCTGTCATTATGTGCCCTTGTGAAAGTCCCTCTCCAGATTTCTTTTAAGCTCCTTTAGATACTGAAGGACTGCTCTAAGGTCTCCCCAGAGCCTTCTCTTCTGCAGGCTGAGCAGCCTCAACTCTCTTTCTGTCTTCTTAGGAGATACTTATGTCATTTAGGTTTTTGAATCCTAAGAGATTGTATGGCTGCAGGCATCTTACCCTCTTCTATCACTGCTGTTGACCACTGTCAAACACAGGATGAGCAGCCAGATTCACCCCTGATCTGACACAGCATTGACACTTCTATGTTTTAACCTGGAAGAGAAAATGGCACAAATTTAGAATATGACTCCTTGAGGGAAAGCTGCAAAATCACTTTCTTCCTCGCAGCCCAGCAGGAAGAGTGCCACGAACAGCTCCACCTACCTCAGCTGTCCTCTCCAGCCTAGCCCTCCTCTCCACCCCATGCTGCTTTCTTTCACTCCAAAGGCTTTCAAACAACCTGCATGAACTGCAAAGCAAATCAACTACGAGCTAGTTTTTAATGATGGCCATAATTTAAAACAGAAACAAATCAAAAACCCTGTCAGTAATATTACCTAAAAAGGGAGAAAAATAGATAAAGTCTCAGTGAAATCACCCAGCATCTCCAGTTCAACTCAGGCTCTGTGTTGATGTGCAGCAGAATAATATCCTTGAGTAGGTTTTGAATTGCTCATGACAGAGGTACATATCTGTCAGTTGGTGCTGTTATTCTTGTCACTTACCCTGTCTCCCTGTTCTCTCTATGCAGCAAATGATGCCAGTCAATTGTCTGCCTCTTTCACAACAGTTTGTGTGTCTTCCTTCAGACATGCAAAGAGGTTCTTAAACAACTTTCTGAATTTTTTTTTGCATAAATTTCTGCGCTTTGGGGACAAGGTTTCGGAGCTGAGGCACTTTTTTCTCCCTGTGTACCAGTTTATCAGGGCACAGATATACTTCTGTCAAGCTTTATAGTAACGCTCAGAGAGTGGTCAGGAATAAAAAATTGAAAGAATAAGGATATCATTTGCATTAAGAGTGTGGTTTTGTTCTTTGCATTTCAACCTTTTTTTCTGTGGGCTTTTTTTTCTTCTGTCTCCATAGGTCATAAACAACCCAATGAAAACAGAACTGTCCTTATCGACCTGAATAGCAACTAGCATAGTGAGCCATCACCTGATTGTGGTTTCCTTGTCTTCATACCACCTTTTCCCACTGAAGATCTCATTATATAAATATTACAATTATGTCAACATCTATATGAATCTTAAACTGAAAATATTCCCACTTTTTACTATCCATCCAATTTACTGAAAAAAAAACCCCTCTGTATTGTAGTCAACTTTTTGCCTGTGGAATTGAAGCTAGGTATGTGTATTTGCATAACATTCTCATTATCAGTGGAACCTACAGATTGACTTTTAATGCAATTTAACAATAGTTTGAAAGACAATTAAGTTTCTACAAATTTCACGAAAATAAATGGATGGCCAGAAGCAGGGGAAAGATCCTATTTATGCTGCAGCCAAAGGGAAGTACACCAGCATATAGACATACCTCGAACAGAACCCAAAGAGAAAAGGTTCAGATGAAGATCATCTTTTCTCTCCCTTCCCTTCATCAGCCAAGAGATACAAATCCAAAGGACACCAGGCCCCATATTTCCATTGGTCATAAAATTACTCTTCTGCCTTCTACTTCAGTTAGCATTGCAAAGTCCAGCACTTAGCATGCAGAAGCAGGAGAAAAGATGGAAGATATTTTGGCTCATACTTCCCTATACATGTATAACATTAAAGCCTAAGGATGATGTATGAATGAGATTTAACATAGATAGTCCAGAGCAGTTACATTATTTACTTTCCTGCTGTTTATGGAAGTGGATCTCGGTTGCCCCCAACCTTCTAACTGCCCTGTAATGTGAGCGCTAAATTGATCGTGATTACAGTTATGCATGAAATTTCAGCATGTTGTTTATAGACTAAGCTGTTGGTATTAAGAAACACCTTTCTTCTTGTAAGGAGGTGAATGCATTATGAGTTGCAGACACAGCCCTTTAGCAAGCTCCAGTTGAAGATTCCCAGTTTGATTTATTTAGGGATTAAAGCTTCAGTTTTCCACATATGAAAACTAAAAAGGAAAATCCTGCACACCATTACTCATATGAATATCACTTATTTTTCTTTTTTCATTATTTGAATGTCTCACAGGCAATTAGTAATCTGCACCAGAGCAAAGATTCTATATGGCCAGATTGTGCATTATTAATTTATGCAGAGTACCATTTACTCACTTAACTAGTCATGCTGATTTCAGGAGGACTACTCACAGGAGTAAAAGTTATTTTGCTTATAGAGTTCTAAATTTCTATCCCAGGAGTATCATGTTTCTGGAAGGAACTGTTAATCTTCATTTTTTTCCTTGCTTTAGGCAGAAAACTGAACTGAGAGTGTAAGCTATCTTAATTAAATCTGATCTGAAGCTTTGCTTTTCTAGTTAGTTCATGCATTCTGATGTGTAAGCTATACCCTAATCAGTCCTCAACATAGACTTCTGGGCGATGATATCTAAATATAACAATTAGTGCAGAAAGGAAAAAAAATTAGTTCAGACTAGACAATATAAGAGAAAGATAAACTCCAGGTGGCACAGTTATTTTTTGAAAGACAAAAGCTGCATTCCTCACTGAGAGTCAGTGCTCATAAATTAGAATTCTATTTAAAATGTGTCAATGACATTTTCATATCTATTTATTTTAATGTCTATCCGCATTTAAAAATTAGTTGAGGTTGTATTGCTATTACAAAGGTTAAATGAAGAGATTATGAGTTGCACAGATGTTTATGGTTTGGGTTGATAGCTCTGGGACATCCCATTCTGGAGGCATTGTGTTCCAGTTCATTTTAACAGTAATTAGAAATACCCCCGTAACGAGGTGCTTGCTGCTGAAAACAACTTCATTAGTTTGGGTGATTTTATTGGTTTCCTTTAGGGTGAGGAATGAGTGTTAATAGTTGTAATTTAATAGGAAAATTACCGAAGCAAGGAAGATTCCACTGAACCTTAAATGAGGCATTAGACAGGCTTTCCTTTTCCAAATAATGAAATACAAAGGAAGAGCAGCAACCTTAAGAATTATCACATGAATGGATTTACCCTAGAACAGATGAACAATTTTGTTTAAATATTTTAGATATCACTTGGAGCTTATACAGAAAACATCTATTAGCTTAACAAATTCTGAGGACATTTGGCTGCCTGCTTGAGCATTTGTACACGTTTTGACTCTGAACCAAAAACTTGCCTGTCAGAAAGGCTGTGCTGCCTTTCAGAGAGCAAGAAGGATTTTCTTCCCCTAGCAACGTGATATTACTCAGCATGGAGAATCTTCCTTAAGGTATCACCAGTTCCCACCAGGCCAAGCTGCCCCAGTTATGCTGGATCCCATCCTCTTAGGGGATGATGGATTGACGGTAAACTTGCTAGGCTGCCTGAGTTGAGCTAAGTGTTGCCTACTCTCAGCCTAGGGAACTTTTTCCTTCCTGGGTGGACACGTATTACTGAATTGGGTCTGGCTGAGGTGGAGTTCATTTTCCCCACAGCAGCCCCCCACAGTGCTGTGCTTTGCATTGAAAGGAGCTGATAACACCCGGCTGATTTGGCTGCTGCTGAGCAGTGCTGGCAAAGTGTTGGGGCTGTCTCTCCAACATTCCCTCACCAGGAGGCTGGGAGTGGGCAAAATCTTGGGAGGGGACACAAACAGGACAGCTGACCCCAACTGACCAAAGGGACATTCCATACCATATGATGTCTGCCCAGCAACAAAGTTAAGAGAAAGTGGGGAGGCTGTGGCATTCATTACTATGAATGATGTTTGTCTCCTGGAGCAATCACTACATGTACTGAAGGCCTTCTCCCTGGGAGTGGCAGGGCATCATCTGATGATAGGAAGTAAAGAATAAATCCTCTGCTTGCCTTTGCTTTGGCATACAGTCTTTGCTTTTGCTTTGTTAAACAGCTTTTATCTTGACCCATAAGGTTTTTGTAACATCTTATTCTCTCCCCGCCACTGCCCTGCTAAGGAGGGGAGTGATGGAGTGGTTTGGTGGGTACCCATAGCCCAGCTCCACCACAGTCCTAAATCCCACCTTAACCTAGTCTCTGTCCTCCAGCTCCTACTGAAAGTCAGTATGATCTCCAGCAGCTTGTCTGGAGACCTTTTCTGACTCTCTTTTCTGCCTTCCCTCCCTCCTCTCTAGTCTCCCTCCCTCTTTAGCTCCTCACAGATCTCTAAGGCCTCTCTGATGGAATGCTGGTCTCATTAAGAAGAGCTAGACAGAATCAGGGTGCTCTGTGATGATGCTGTCTGTGACCTGCTGAGTAGCTAATTCAGGGTTCTAGCCAGAGAAAACCATCTTCCTTGATAAGTTAATCCAAAACCACAAAAGCACACACTGCCTCTGAAGAGATTATCCACTACATCACAGCCAAGGTCAGGGCAGAGGATAAGCACGTGCCCAGAAGGAAGTTGGCTACCAGAGGTCAATGGAAGCAACAAACTCTCATCAAAACCAGAGAGAGCAACTGCTCAGGTTTCACAATAGCTTTGCCTCTCTTTCTGCCTTCCTGCATTAAGTCCCTGCCAAAGCAGTTCCCTTGCCCAAAGTGAGCTTATATTTCCTTTAGAAATGCCAGCCCCTTATCTACTAAATGAAGCCACCTGTGTCAGCCTTTTTGACCTTGAGAAACTAAAAAAATGTGGTTCTGGAAGGAGGAGAGAAATGTCATGGGAAGAAAGGTGCTATTAATAACTCCATCAGAGTTTAGAAGACTTTAAGTAGGTTTGAAGACCACTTACTTCTGCATCTGAACACCAGCTGTGGGAGAGGAGAGGAGAGGAGA
>JAOTQP010000001.1:77776662-77816726 GCA_026413545.1 Cichladusa arquata
GAGAGGAGAGGAGAGGAGAGGAGAGGAGAGGAGAGGAGTTTTATTTCTTACAATAGATGCCTCTATTGCAGCATTTGATGTTTTCACAATGTGAAGTACTTGGTGTTTTCAAGAGCTTTCCAATGACAGATATGACTGAAATTGTGTTAAAGAAGTTCACTTCGTATAAGATGACATATACAAAAAATAATTTTAAAATAGAACGTACAAAAAAAGGTGTAAATAGAAAAGGAAATCAAGTGGAAAACAGCCCCTGAGTAGAGACTATGAACACAAATTCAGATAAAACATTTATAGACACCAGCAAGAACTACCATGTAATGCAATAAGAATTTGAAAAGGGACACATGAGGGGTCAAGAGTATCCTGACACTACAGATACCAGAAGTAACTCAAAATAAACTAAGAAAGACATCTGAGTTAGAAAGTCATAGAGCTCAATGCAGAGCTTCCCTTGCTATAAAACAGCCAAAGGCCAGCCCTGGAAAAGGGGGATGTAGCATAATGGTTACACTTCTCAAGAGTTAATGAATGTAAGAAGATGCCCACAGAATGAACAAAGAGGATGATAACCAGCAAAAATGTATTAATAATGCGTTTTTGTTTTTTTTTCTGGTAGGAAAAAAAACATGAAAGAAAATACAAAGCCAAGAATTATCACATCTTTGTCACAAACTGAAAAACAGGGGCGAAAAAGCAGTTACCTTAATGGATATGATTCAAAGAGTCATTGAGAAGATGGCTAAAACACTGGCAAAATTTTCTCACACAACCTTTGCTAATATTTCTTCTCTGTAACAGATAAAAAGCAAGTAGCATAAAACTAGAAAACAAATGAGCGACAAAATTTTTCTGTTGCTAATATTTAACATTCTTCAAAGATTATAAAAAAGCCATGTTCAACTGTACTCATTGATTATTCTGTTTATTGCAATCTAGTAAATACTTTTCTATTCTGGGAACGATCCAGCCACATGTTTGAAATTAAGATCTCTCATTGTGATGATTGTAGTCTAATGCTGCTGCTTATTCTGACAGTACTGTTAAGTACTGGTAGAGTTCATACCCCTGGACTTCTATTCATTAAACAGACTTTCAGAGCCCTTCTTCTGTGAAAGCAGGAAGAAAAAAATCAACTCAGTTTTCCACACAGAGAAATTACTTAAAGAAAGAAATCCAAGAAATGGTCTCAAATTGAGCTTAATTAAAGTTTCCATAAAGAAGCTTTTTGCCATCTATAAATAACACAGCTAGGGAAGATGAAGTATATGGATATTATCTTTGATCTTTGCTGAAATCAAGAAAATAAAACCAGATGTGTGCATTACTCTCCTTAGAAAATCCTTCTAGCCTAGACAAGATAAATTCAATAATTCATGTCCAGCATCAAGAAAGGGAAAAAAGAAATTAATCTTCCTAATATTGAAATGCACAGCAGCCTGATAAGCAGAGCACAGGAATTTATTGGACAGATGCTTATTCTTCCAGCACGAGCGACCTCTGGAAATCCTAAAGGGCCTGAAGAGACCAGAAAAGCAGACAGCATTCAGCTGAAGGTAAAGCTCTAAGAACAAAACACCTGGTGATGCTTCCAAGTGTATAAATAAAAGCTTTCTCTGTCAGGCAGCTCCTAAGTGGGAAAGAAAAAGATCTCTCACTTCCTTTTGTTTCTTCCTTCCCTGAATGAAGTATCTGGGCTTGGCAGCAGAACCCTTGGAGATACACAGAAACAGCTCAAACAGGGCCCAGAAAAGGGGGAGGGTGTCTCAGCAATGAGCAATCTCAATTTCCCTCGAGCCCACCATACTCCATGAATATGTTGTACCCAAGTTTTTGATCTCTACTTTAAGGATTTACTGAAGGCAAAAGATAGGGTCCCATCAAATCTCCAGCACAGATCAGAAAAAAAAAACTTGCTGACTATATGACTTGTTCATTTCCTACAATCAGCCACTTCAGTGCCCTCCTGTATACTTTCACGCCAAAAACCACAGAAATAATCCTCTCCACAGCTCCTGATTCCTGAAATAATGTGTCTGGAGATTTTCCCATCTTCAGTGGTTTACAGAGATTTCGAAAATCTACCTTAAAAATTATCTTCTGCAAATTCTTTGAGTCTACAACATAAAGTGAAGAGATTTCAGATAGATGACTTTTAAATTACAAAATGACAGTTTACTAGCACTAGCAAGTTTACTTGACTTCTTATGCATAATCTCCTAGGTGAGTAAAAAAGAATGGTTCCCCAGAAACAGTTTGCAGTCTCCAAAGGAGAGGCTGTGAAGACACAACCAAATAAAGACCTGAGAAATGTGGTCTCATTTCACAGCTGACCCAGATTGCAACAGGAGGTCATACTAGAGACCTCTACAGTCTCTTAAAAAAAAAATTAATCTGTGTTCCCATTCTGGATTATTACATAGGTCTAAAAAGTGACAATACCTAGAAGGAAAAGAATATATATATTAAAGACCTTTGAATTAAATATTTTACTCCCAAGGTTCCAAAATGATGAAGGTTTGAGTTGATAGCAGCATTGATAAATTCTTGGCCCGTTTCAGCAGTTTTCTCTAGTCAGTTGTTATTTGCCATGGTTAGAAACAAGACACTGGACAAATGGACCTTTGGTCTGGCATAGTAGGGCTTTTGAGATGCCTGACATAAGGGAAAACGAGGCATTGTTTATCTGTCAGACCAGGCAGTAATATGTTGTCAGAGGTTTCCATGGAAGCAGCACAGCACAGTTCAGTGTCGAGCACGCTGCATAAATAATGCTTTTAGAATACTCAAGCTGCAGATTATTAGAAAGACAGAAGAAAGTTCACATCACAAATCATGCTATATGGCAGGGAGGTAATCAAAAGACAAACTGCTGCCTCAATGCCAGCAAACTCACAAGGATTTCAAAATGTTAAATGTAAGTTTACAGCTGCAACTAAATCCATCTCTTCAGTGCAGGAGTACAAGAACAGAAAATACTCTCAAAAATGTTTAAGAGCATTCCAATTTAACAGTTTCAAAGGTCACACCTATTCAGTGTTTTAGTCTGGATGAAAATTCATGTTTGAAGCAATCACCTTCACCCCCAAGCTCCAGCAGGCACAGCAGAGCAGCTGGATTCCTTGCCAAGGAAGCCAAGGAGGAGCTGCACCTCCTGCACACTGACCATAGGTGACTGCCTGGCTCCTGGGGTGGGCCAGTGTAAAACCTCTGAAATGTGCATGGTATGAACATCAGTACCTCTGCAGCAGCTCCACAGGCTATTGACCCCTACTGCTTCATGCTACTGCTCCACTCTGTGGCTGATACAAACACAGCCAGAGATGACGAACAGTTAAAATTGAAGCTCAGAAAGAAACGGGGCTCCCCTAATAGGATTCGGGGATTAGTCTTTCTTGGATCCTCAGAAATCTGGGGGACTTTGAGAATTCCCCTTTAGGCTGCTTGCTGATTATGAATAGTCTGGTAACTACCCCACGGATGGCTATGCTCCTCACCCTGCTGCAAATCTCTGTATGTTACTAGTGACAACAAACCCCACAAGCAGGAGCCTTCTCTGCCAGTAGCTTGCAGCCAACTCCTCTTTACAAAGCAGGTGCTCATGATTCAGGGCACATCTTAGAAGCCACTCTGTAATTGTCCTTTGTTGGCTTCCTCATACATATATATAAATGCACTGCTTGAGGGAATGAAGAAAGAGAAGAGCTGTGATTAATATTAATATTTATACAATCACTATAAGTTTCGCTCAAATCAGTAAATTGCAGATGCTGAATGTTTGGGAAATTCCTCACCCTTCAATCTCCAATCATTTCTTCAGCTGACTGTATTTATCAAACTCCACAAAACAAAGTACAACAGATCTGGTAAACTCTGACAGCACTGGAGATCTGACAGAGGAAAGCAGGATGGGAGGCGGAGAGTCAGGGAAATAAGACCCATTTGCACATTCCTGGGAGCACTGAGATGTGGTGGTGAGGGGACACCCTAGAGTAACCAGGAGAAGCCCAAAGCAAAGCCTGAGCCAGCTGACCCAGCAAACCCTCAAAAAGTCCTTTCTACCTCTACCCAAGCTGCCAACAAAAATGGAGCAAGACTAATCAGCACAGGATTAGATGAACTGTTTAAGTCAACTGGATTTATCATTTACCATCAACTCAAAGGTCTTCTTTCAATATTCATTAACTCAGCAGTGGCTGGGGGTGTTTATCATGTCTGACATTATAGCAACCTTCATCATAACTGAAGGTTTAATGTGTGAAATGATAACTTACAAATGTTTCAGGCAAATACTTAGAGGTCAGTCATTTATTCCATCTTGATTTTACCCTTCAAATTATTCTCACTTGTAATAACACTACACAAAAAGTTACTCTCAGTCGTGTGGAGCAAGACTATAGCCAAAACATACAATTTAACACATAAAATTTTTAATTTTTGGAGGAAGTAAAGGTAAATGCAAAAAAAAAAATCAGTTTCAGGACACTGAAATTATTTTCTTTTTCTCGAGCTATGAGCACAAGCTTCATATGAAGCAAAATATCCCTTAAAAATACTAGGTAAAGCTGCATCTGGGCTATTTTAGACTTACAGAAACAATATAAAGTGCTATACTATTTTACTGCAAGTACCAGTAATGTACTGGTGACATTTGTTGTCACAGATCTCAGTACCTCTGAACAAAAGATGGTTGAAAAACAAAATATCTTGCTAGAATGATAATTATTGACAAAATTGTAATGGCTGTGATTTCAGATCATGAACACATGATCACATCAGAAATGTAAATCCCTGAACCAAATCACAACAGGGGCTTGAACCTGAATCTGTTAGTCCATTCTTGAATTCTCAAATGATCAGGCTAGCAAGTATCCTCAGCTGATCTTCTCTAATGTGCTTGAGTTTTCAGAGATACTTGCAGAGCATCTTCATTCTGCAATGGAAGCACTGTTCTAAAATTCTTATTACTTCTAAAGAACTGGAAATGCTCTCTAACAGTCAGATTCTTTTTTCCCCAAATAGATATCAGTAAGAGCTTGCTTTTAAGAGAGCTCTGCAGTATTAGGGATTCAGCTGGAGAAGTTTAAAAGAAATATCATTGGTAGTGCAGAACTTTTTTTATGCTGTCATAAAGCCAGGAGAAGTCAATTAGGTCTAGTACTTCATTAACGATGTTCACAAATCACATTTATGGCAAGTCTCATATCTATTGCTCTGTTAGAATATGCCATTTGGAAAGACTGGTTTTGACACCCTTATATGATGGCACTGCAGCTACTGCTGGGGCAATTAATTTTTACTTGTGCTCTGGAGAAACCAAGCAAAACTTTCTAAGGCATTTGGCCAATTACACGCTCTTTAGGGCAATGAAGCCTTTGCAAGAAGCTTGGCTTTATATTACCACTACGATCAAAGCTTTAATGAAATTGCTTCATGACAGAAGCCACTGGACTATTGAGAAAAAGCTACAAAAATAAATTAATGCACAATTGTGAATCTGCAAAAAGACATATCTTTCAGGTTTCTGACTTTTTATTAATGTGCTCCACCAAGCAGCCTCCCCCGTGTACAGTTCTAGCAGATATTACAAGAACACCTTTTCTTTTTGATAAATGATAAAGGCCATCCATGGGATCTTCATAATGGGAGTGTTGTATTCCCTTTGTTTTATTACAGTATTTCCAGAGGAAAGGTGTTACTCTGTTCTCATGGGGAAAACTTGGAAGATCTGGAGCTCCTTTATGGATGCACCGGCATAAAAATCTACAGAGGAACCTGGGGAATTGCAGGCTGTTCTGCAGCTCTGATACAGCACATCCTCCCTAATATATGTGTCAGAGCATTGTAAAAAAAATAGCAGTGAAGTTTAAACAGAGCAATAAAAACTGTAGTTTAGGAAGAGGCAAAACTTTGAAGATTCTTCCTGACTACAGCTCTGCTGTACACACAGATCTCACACACGTGTACAGCAAACGCAGCAGGGCGCTGAGCTTGCACAAATTCTTGGCTGCAGCCTCGTCTGTGAAGTGTTTTTGAGTCACAGAGGATGTTAATGAGTTTCTTTGAAATGCAAGTAGAGGGAGTAAGGCATGTGCAGCAGACAGACCCACTGCAGCAACCTCCCCTGGAGGCCAGTGAGCCTCAGGCCACCCCAGCACAGTCAGAGGTTCCCAATTCTCTCACAGTAATTTGCAGGACCCTGAGCCCAGCCAGTGAGATACCTTGAGCTACCCACCACAGGTCAAGCCCCTCCCTAGGCAGGGGACTGTAGTAAGCTTGCAAAAAGGGAGAACAGGGGGATAGACAAAATCTGGGGAGGCAAAACCTACAGGGAGGAGAAGGAAGTTCTCTTTTGAAAGCACATCTTCACTGTTGTTTTTAACTCTGCTTTTTCTGAATACAGCTTTTTTTTTTTTTTTTAAGATCCTCAAAGACAAAATACAAGGGTAAAATCTTTGTGAAAACATTTCGTCAACAGTACAGAGAAGAACCAGACTCCAGTGCAAAGCCTTCACCTGCACTAAGCCTCCTGTACTATGTGCTGAGCAACATAGCTACCTGTGAAGGCACTCAAGTGTGGTATAACTCAGAAAACACTCCAGTGTCTGCACAAGGAGTCCAGAGGCACCTTACCCCTTGTCTGACTTTCCTGAGGTCCTGATGGGAGCTCTGGATAGGCAAGTTGCTGATTTGGATCTTGATATGAATCTGCACTTTGGTGATAGCAAAATCCACCTTGCCTGACTGTCAGTACAGATAACAAATGGAGGAATTAATCATCTTAGAGACTGCAACCTCAAATGCAAAAATAAATCACAGCTTGTGAGAATCAACACAGACAAGTGATTGAGGGCAACCAAAAAACCACAGCTGAAATGCAAAGAGTAAATTCATCCCATTACCTTGCTGGCTGAAGGATCCCAACACGTCGGGCTGCAGAGACATGCAACACAAGGACGCAGGCCCTGTCAGGTTTTCACACTGTTTTTCTCAGGGTCTTGGCATTCCTAGCTGCAAGGTCACATGAGCAATCTGCCATCTAACCCGTTCTTCCCAATATAGCTCATGGTCAGTACTCTCTAACACAGACAAGAAATTTCATTTGTTTTAGTTTTGGTTTTTTTTATGTTTTATCCAGGATCCAAAATATCCATGTTCTCTTTCACAGTTGTGTTTTACTTGTATTTGATTGGTTTGCCTTTACCAAGAAGAATGCAGAAAGGTGTATGTGAAGATTTTTAAATATTCTTTCTTTTGAAATATCATTTTATGGTAGTTTATTTACAGAATGACTTACACATAAGTTCATGTTTACTTGTTGCTGTTATGCTTTTCATTTTCAGGCCAGGAGAGGAGTGCAAGGAAGAAAGGTCAAGGTGGGATGGTAGAGAAATGGTCACCTGTGGCAACTCCTGGGGACCTAGCATCTTGTCAGGATACCAAGGCTTGTTACAGAGTAGAAACAAGGAATCAGAAGTGCAGTCCTCATGACAGATTATGTTAAAAGATAAAAAGGCTGATTCCTGTACAGCTGAGAGACACAGCAGCCCAGGGATCAGGGAAGAGCTTTTGAAGTCTAGACAGGAGCTCTTATCCCTGCTCCACCACTCTTGGGTGACCCCAGTGAAGTGTTGATTTGCTAATCTTCAGCTGGGCAAGCTTGCTGCAGTATTTACTGTTAAATATCTGCAGACAAGAAGAGCACAACAGCTGAAGAGCACAACATAGCAATAAGTGCCAAATTAAACCCTGCAGGGTTCCCAGGAGTTCATCCCTTGGCTTTGCACTGATTTTCAGTGAGTCTGTCCCATGCTAGAGGAAAGGTAGAACATGGAGCAGGACTCAGCAACACATATAGCACAGCCTGAGGGATGCTCATGCTATTAAGCATGAGCTTTAGCCAAATGAGCCCCATTTTCAGAAGGTGCATTTCCTGGAAAAGCACAAGCCACTGCAGCAGCCAAGCAAGGTCACATGTGTTTCAGGGAAGCTACTGCAGTGTCTGGGCTTCCTGGAAGACTCATAAAAACCACCATCCAGATACAGAAAATAATATTGTTTAATGGACCAAAGGTTATCAGTGGTCCTCAGTGTGCAGTTGATAGGGATCATGGCTTGTTGCAGGCCAGAGAGATGTCCCTGAGAGTGGACCACAGAGGCTTGGTGCAGGAGAGCTGCTCAAGTGACCACAGAGGTCAATTCAGGCTCATCAGCTCCATGGTACCGGCCGCCACTGGGACAGTAAGAAATCCCTCTCCTTTCTGGAGCTGGATCCTCTCCTAATGGTAATGAGACACTCAGAAAGAAAGCATTTACTTAGACAAACATCATCATCTGTCTAAGCCATGGCAATAATAAAGCTTCTGTTGCCAGAATTCACTTACATTGAGTGATGACTCTTAATGCATTTTTCCCATGAATTCCCCTGGTACCTTAACTTTACGGAGAGCAAATAACTGTCCCATCTCTAAGGAAATCCATATTAATCTTACAAATCTGCAGGACAGAAGAGAGGCAACTACTGGCCCCACTTCTGCAGACCTTTGCAGCTCCTGCAGACGCTGCCACAAAACAGCCCCAGGGCAGGCAGCCACTCTCTTTGTGTTGGTGCCGGTATTCATCTAGACAAAGCCCCCGAGGCAGGCAGGCTGGCAAGCCAAGGCACTGACTTCAGCATGTGTGAAGCAGGCTGTCGATTCAACATGCTGTTGCCACAAGCTTACCAATGGCAGTTTAAATGACAGGCTCTTCAATTATTTTCAATGAGGAAAAAAAGGAAAAATCCAGCCAGTGCATTTAATTCTCTTTTCATGAGACCTAGGCTGATGCATAGCACGGGTAAACAAGCCACAGCATATCATCTAGCTGGTCAAGCTGTCTGGGATGCCTGAGATGATCAAGTGCTTAAAGCAGGAGCTACCTCTGGTCCATGGGGTCACAGACTGCGTGGTGGCTGCAGGTCTGCAAAGAAGAAAGCTGGTCACCAGCTCCCCTTCAGCGTGCCTGAACTAATGGGTACTGTCCTCCTAACTCCAACACCCACTCAGGACAAGTCTGTGAGGAAGCATCAAGAGGGAAGGAAGCCCCAGTGACAAAAGTTTAAAAAGACCCTCTAGGAGGTGAAGTGTCTTACCTTCACTTGGAAATTCATCTTTTACCACATTTCTAAGACTTTTCCTGGGAATAAGAAATGTTATTTTTTGCAGCCAGCTCTACCGAATTAATGAAAACCTTCAACTTCCCAGGACCCTGGGGTCCCCTAGGAGCAATCGTCCCAATTAACATGCTCTTGATTGCTTGTCATTAGGCTTTTAGAGTGTGAAAAAGTGTTGCAGAGAAATCACAGTTCAGCCACCTAGCTAATCCAGTGGAACATTTTTATTGTTGCATCTGAGTGAAAAAGCCATAAAACTGAGAGAGAGAAACTGTGCTGAATCTTTCCAGCTCTTTGAGCAAGTACCCCCCAAAGATTTTGCACGATTTCCCCTCTCCCAGCTGTAATTTAAATAGCCCAAAAACCTATGGCTTGTGTAGGAGTTTGTTATATGCTTTATTCTCTCATAACTTACACTTGAGGCCTGGCGGTGCAGAAAGTGTTGGCGAATTAAAGGCTCAAGGCACACCAGGGAGGCTCTTCAAATAATCCCAGGGTGAATCACAAGCTGAACCCAATTATTAATGGAGATAATAATTGTGAAGATGAGGCAGAGTCTCTCTGCCTTTAACCCCTCTGCCTGCAGAGCCTGCACACACAGACTTTTGTCTCTGCCCAAGGGCTGCCTTAAGCATTGCTTAGCGTGGATGTGATCATCAAACAGGCTCACAGGAATCTGCAGCACAACCTTCCCATTAAAAATCACGAGGTGTTTTGAATCTTCTGTTATGTGGGCACTGGCCCAGCCTCAACTGTGACTAGCTCTCTCAGTTGAGGTAGACCAGGTGTACAGACCAAAATAGGAGTCATCTGAGGAATAAATGGGTACATTCCAGGTTACTGGGGAGCCCAAAACCAGACACTGCTCCAGGCACCACTCATAAATCCCAAACAGAGGAAAAGAGTAATGGTCCTCAACCTGCTGGCTGTGTTTTCATTATGGCAGTCCAGGATATGGTTCTGAATCGTTCTTCACCACAAGGGCATGTTGCTGGCTCTTGTTCAACTTGTCCATCAGGACTCTCTGCTCTACAAACAGAGCTGTACACACCACCCAGTCCACACTGTCTGCTTGGTTTTGTAGATGTATGCTGGCAGGTTCAGGACTTAATCCTGCCTGTTACTGTGTTAGATAAGCCTCCAAATGAAGCACTTTTTGATATTGTATTATATCCAGCTCTGAGGTGACCAACATAAGAAGTATGTGGACCTCTTAAGTGGGTCCAGAGGAAGGTCATTAATATAACCAAAGGGCTGGCACACCTCTCCTATGAAGAGAGGCTGGGAGAGTTGGGGTAGCACAGAAAAGGAAAGACTCCAGGGACACCTTCTAGCACCTTCCAGTACCTCAAGGGGCTACAAGAGATCTGGTGATTTTTTACAAGGCGTGAAGTAAGAGGACAAGGGGGAATGGCTTTTAACTGGATAGAGGGCAGGTTTAGATTAGATGTTGCTGTGAGGACAGTCAGACTGGCACAGGTTGCTCAGAGAAGTGGTGGATGCACCATTCCTGGAAGTGTTCAAGGCCAGGGTGGATGAACAACCTGCTCTACTGGAATGTGCCCCTGCCTGCTGCAGGAGGATTGGAACTGGATGATCTTCAAGGTTCCTTCCAACTCAAAGCATTCTGTGATTGTATGATTCTATGATTCTATGATAGACACTGCTATCCACTGAAATAATAAGGGCAGGGTGGAAAGCATGCTTCAGAGCAAGGCTAACCAGGCTGCTTGAGGATACACACTGGAGAGAACTCCAGTGACTGGATGGACAGGGAACTTCCACCACGCTGTTGCAGCTGCAGGTCCCCCCTGCCATTCCCAATGATCAGAACTGATGAGAAGAATCCTTCTAGATGTCACTGGGGCATTGTGAGTGGACTGTATGGAAACATCTGTTTACTGCAGGCAGAGCAATCCTGACATGTTGTGAGGGGCCACATCAGGTTCCCATTGTTTGTTTCTTATAAGGACCACACAATTGACTGGATCAAAGCCAGAAAAGGAACCAGAGAATTATTTCTGCTCTCTCAGTAATTGCTGAACATTCATATTACATAATGTCAGTCCCTAATATTTCTAAAAATAAACAACATGCAGTAAGGCTTATAAGGCAAAATTAAAAACCTGACATAAAGGATCTTTACTCTTTTTTGTGGATGCCACAGCAGGGGAATAGACTCCAGTCAAGAATGTTTGTATTTCCTTTTCAGTCCCTTGGGTTAACACAGATGAAAAAGAAGCAACCACCAATGCCAAACACACTCCATATTACACCTACCACACTGGATGCAGCCCTCCTCTGGACTCACTTAAGAGGTCCACATCCTTCTTATGCTGATGACCACAGAGGCTGGCACAATATCACAAAGTGCTGCATTTGGAGGGTTATCTAACACAAGCAGGCACAGATCACTGTGTCTGGCATCTGCCCACAGTGAACAAAATGTCTAAACTGCAGTAGCCCCAGCTGCCCACTGATCCAGCAACCCCATGCAGAAAGATGACTTCTCTGTGCAGCACAGAGCCAGGAGAAGCACATTCTTGTTCCACCTTTCTGCAGCTCTTCAGCCCCAGCAGATAAAGGGCAACAAAGGCAATGACTTCTGATCCTTGCCTGTTTTCAATGAAGTTTATCTAGACTGGGCAAAAACCGTGGTTTAAATGATCCTAAACTCTCCCAAACAGAGCTAAGCATTTATGAACTGTTTCTCTGAGTTTTTTTACACAGTATTCACTGAGCATGACACCATGCAACTCCTAGTGATTCATATTTACTCATTTGGACGCTACACACACACACACCTTTTCCTACCATTAACCCTCAGCACGCATGAAGACATTCATTTGTACCTTTAGATATGTATCTAATATCATATACCTAGGACTGTTGAATTTCAAAGGGACCATTAACATGCAGCGAGAGCATGGCATGGTTTCAATGTTTAGGCCTCTAGCAAGCTTAAATTTATTTTTACTAGTGTAAACATAGCCTCATGGCATTTCCTGAGACAGGCACTCCTCAGAGGCTGAGGCTGACAGCAAAAGGTCTACAGGTAACAGTCACGAATCACAACATAGGGAATTGTGATTAGACATCAGAGAAACATTTTGGACACGAAAGTGGTCAATCATCAGCACAGGCTGATGCACAGAGAGGTTGTGGAACATTTCTGTTTGCAGATACTCACAACTTGACAAGATCCTGGACCTGCTGTGGGAAGGGACTTGACAAGACCAGGAACCTCCCAGCCTATATCATTCTACTTCTCTATGATTCTGTGACAAACCTTCCTAAAACTACCATAAAGAAAACTGCTTTAAATCTAAGTACAACTAAATCATCTTCCATTAAGTATTTAGTGACTTAGAGGTACAACCAGATTTTTTTCATCCTTTCAGATTCCTTCCACCATTTCATTTAAAAAGATATTTCAGTTACATGCTCCTTTCCCTGTCTGTACATCTGAAAAAAATCTTGACTCTACAGTTCAGTTCCAAACAGTAGATTTCAGAACCAAGCCCTCAGTTATGACTGTGGACACTTTTTAAATTTATTTTGGCTATTTTTGCCTTGCTTCACAGAGAGTGTGCTGCTACTTTAAGGAAGATAAAAGATGTTACCCAGCAATGGTGCACGACACTTTCTAGTCACTTCTACAGGGACACACAGCACTCTAGTAAAGAGCACATTGATAGGTAGAAAGTCACATGGATGAAGCATCTAATGCATCTAATGGATGATGCATTCTAATTCTTCCCTGCATTTTAATTTCTACAAAGGTAGCAAGAAGAGACCCAAGTTGGTGTAACAGAACTATATGCAGGAAGCTGTTCAGATTCAGACTTCCCAAACTCCCAGGACTGCTGCATGAGTCTTTCTCCATCCTGTGAAGGCCCCAGGTGTAAGATTTTTCACAGGGTCTTCTGAACAAAGTGACTAACACCATTTAAACCCATCAGCTTTTACGGAAGAGTTTACTCACTCTGTATTACATTTTCTGCATAATGTACATGACAATCCTATGGGAAAGGGGGGAGTTGTAAATGGTCACCAGCTCCTCCAGCTTTCAGACAAGCTCAGCCAGCCTTAGACCACCTCTGAGAAACCAGATCTTAAATACTGGCAGTGGGACCACACAGACACCCAAGCAATCTGTTCCAGTGCTTAAATATCTTTATAGTTAGAAAGTTTCTCTTAATATCTAATCTAAATCTCCCTGGCTACAAATTAATCTGATTACTTCTCATCATTCTCTCAAAGACATGGAGAACCATTGATCACCAGCCTCCTTATACATTAATTAAGGTTTGAAAACTCCATTCCTGTTATCCATTTTTCCTTCTCTTTTACAGAAGAGATGATTCCTCCAGCTTTTTCTCATAGGGCACATTTCCCCCTGTTGAGAATCTTTTAACTTATTCTGCATTTTCTTAAAATATGACATCCAAAACATTCCTCCAACACAGATTTTGTAAATGTGAAGTAAATTAAATTAGCTAACATCACGTTTCACCTAGGATGTGGCTGTCAATGCATTCAGGAGAGACATAAATACTTTCTAAGCCAATATTATATTGTTGACCCATCTCCAGTTTATGGTCTGGAGACATCAAATTGTTTTGCACAGCATTGTAGAGTTACTACTTTCCCCTGCACTGTACTGAAGCTTTATTCCCTAAAACAGATTCTTCAGATCGGTCTTCATAAAATTCCCTTTTTGTGATTTTAAACAATATTTATTGTCTGAAGTGGATTCATTCCATTTTAAGCCATTCTTCCAAAATGCTTGAGGTCCCTGTCAGATTGTTGTTCTAATAGCTATATAATGTTTTTCTTATATTCCTTGCTATCTGCACTGTACTTCACACTCTTCTCTTATTTTGACCACAACAATGGCAGTCATTTACCACCAGAAATATTTGTTACAAATTTATGTGAGGTTCTTTGACTCCTGGATCTTTAAGAAGTTCTAATACAGCCACAAGTTTCCTGCTATATATCTGCTTTTCTCCCTGGATGCAAAATTGATTGGTGAGCTGCTTCTTTATCTTCTTTCCTTTCGGATTAGGAATTACAAGGTTTTGGGATAGCTTTCCCCAGATACTTTCTGATTTCAATTCATGTTATATTAATAATTCTGCCCATTTCAATCAAATCAAATGCATGAAAATTTGTTCCAGCAGATTTCCAAACCCACAGTTGGGTAGTGGGTGTCCAGCTAGGTTGCTTTATCCAGAGGAGTTTCATTCCTGGCTGACACCATTACCAGTCTTGCCCTTGGAGTGCTCCTCACCTTTTTAACACACTTCTCACACTTCATGACCTGATCAAGTCCTTCCCAGTAAACTCTTCCTGTGTTTATGCTTCCATTATTTTTCCCTTCATCCACATGTTGTCTTATCACTTCCTGAACATTCAAGTAAGCATGGACAGGCCTCCTTTCTGTTTTATTGGAATAACTATGATATAAAGCACAGATTTTACAGACTGCATCTCATGTTTGTATTTGTGCAAGTAAAGACACATGTACAGAAAGGTGTGTGATTCTACCTGACTCAGTGGAACGAGCTGTGAAAATCACCAGAAGATGATAAGCCAGTTCTTAAAAATCATTTCCAGCAAACTACAGCCCTCTTCCACTGCTAGCCTCCTTCTCCTTCTCCTTCTCCTTCTCCTTCTCCTTCTCCTTCTCCTTCTCCTTCTCCTTCTCCTTCTCCTTCACCCTGTCTACTCAAGATCCTCACTGAGAGAAAAATTATTATTCTGGCTGAAAAACTATACTCCAGCAATATTCATCTTACAGTCTATATGTGGTTTGAAGTTTAAAGTGGAACACACTATTCACAGCAGCCTTCATATACAGTTATGGACTATAGTTTCAATAAACATTTTTTTAGTATATATTTTACCTATACAGTCATACACTTACAAACAAAATTATTGTGATTTTCCTTCACTGCAATGGTGCTAAATATGTATTAACCACTGGTAACACAGAAGAAGGGAGGGTTGGCTCGTGTTCAGTGCATGTCACTACTGCTGAAATAAGTTCAATGGGCTCTACTGGGCTTTCTTATGAAGTTACTGCTGCATGTGAACAAAGGTACTACAGCCTTTCCCGAACAGCAAGAGTAATCAGCGTGTACAGAGCTTTTATCCAAGGAATATCAAATTGGTTACCCAATGTTAATTAACTCTCAGGGTGTTCCTGTGTGATACATTACTGTTATTCACAAACAAAATAAACTTTTCTAGTTGACAACAAGCTGACTGAAGAAATTAACATCATCCATATGTATAATGCATGAATACACTCATTCAACAACTCTCAGCTTTCCAAAAAGCTCAAGATAGTCACATATTTATGGATTTATTTTAAGCTAAGAGACAATATTAATTAAAAATGTTTGCTGATGGCCCCGCCACTCCATCCCAAGGTTTAAAACCATAGCCAGAGCTGTGACTTCTCATGTTGGAAGAGTAGTTTTCCCATCCTGCAGAGTAGATGCACATGTTCCTTGTAGAGAAAGAAGGCCATGCCCTGCAGCTCTGCTGCGGCTGCAGCCAGCACATACAACCTCCTGCTGCTGTAGGCACTAGCATGTCTTTCCCGTGCTCCCACCCTGTCAAGGCACTGGGAACAACCCAAGGTCAGCAGACCAGGGGACTTGTGGGGTGTCCTGCCTCTCCACGGTTCACAGACCTCAGTTACTCCAGCAGGGTAATGGCAAAATGTGTGGCCACTTGAAACTCAACCGATCCAGCAGTGCCCATATAGACATGCTGAAGCACAAGCCCTAAATAATGTTATTTTTGTTTGAAGCATAAATTATCAGCCCCAAGGAAGCTTGTCTCTACTACCAAAGATATGTAATAACTGCTGACAGTCTCATATGATTTATAGCTTTATTTTGACATCTAAAGGACTATTTTCAATTATTTCTTCCCGGACAATTATGCTTATTCTAGCCCCATAATGCATTGTGTCAGTCATCTCTGGACATAAAACACTTTAATAGTGTACAGTAAGCTTTTTTCTTCCACACAAAATATCTTTGGACCTATAATTACATTTCATAAAATTTCAGTACCATAATTTAGCAGTCCCTTTCCTAATGTTAGGTCTGCATTTGTACAAAATAAAAAAAAGCCATATATATGCTTTATCTCTAAAGCTTTAATTTATTTCTTGTCTATACAAAGTGTCAAAAAACTGGTCAAAGTGGTGTGTTACGAGGCAAGAATTAAGCTAATATAATACCTTGACAAGGCCATTCTACAGCTGGCAGAAGTGCAGGGTTAGCCCAGGTTTGAAATTAGTTAACTTCACCACGTAACTTTCCTCATAGTAGATCAATAATCTTGCCCTGTATTATATATATATATATCCCACATTATCCAGTGCCAAACTATTTTACAGCATTTTAGAAGAAGAAAAAGCTGATGATTATGGCTATGCCAGTATTCTGCCAGTCTGTTCTGATGCAGATTTCTTTTATAAAGCCCAGCAAATGACCAGGTGTCTCCAGGAGCAGGATAACAACACAGGGTTTGTAAAAGCAGCTATAGCAAGGAGCAGAGCAGACTCAGATCCCTCAGAAGTGTTCCTATACCGCAGTCAAAGAAGCAGCACTCAAGGCAAGGCCATGCAGATAGGGAAGTAGACATTCATTTTTGAAGAAACAGATTTGCCTCACCCACACTCATTCTCTCAGAATTCTCTCATTCCTTTATGGCTGTAAGAACAGAGATGTTTGTGTATTCAAGTACCTTGTCCTCGATGCCTTATGGTGACATAGAGAGTGAGGGACACCAGCTGGAAAGTTGTTACCCAGTCTTCTGGATTCATCATGAGTGGTGATGAAATGCATGAACATTGGAGCCTTTGCAGTCTCTCTTGATGAAAAAGGCTCATATCCAGTGTGAGTTGTTTTGCACCACCTTTGTGTCTGTGATGAAGTCTGTGGTCATGGAGCAATTATCACTGCTTCCAACATTTCAAATTTTACTTACATCATTCCTCTACTTCATCTTTTTCTCAGTCTTTTTGACCTGCCATGTATACACCATTACTTTAAATACTACACACATGTTCTGTAGATATGATTTAAAAATTTAAACACCTCAGAATGTCCTAGTGGCAGTAAGGGTCTCACCTTAACATGTAAGGCAAGAGCCCAGTCTCACCCAAATGCCATCATTCATAGCTTCCAGGTACAGGAGCTGGACCCAGGATATGGAAAGTATTCATTGTAAGAACAAGTAAAGCCATACAGGTACAGTGGAATGAGTTTGAGATATATTGCTCTATCCATTGCCTCAAAGGAAAAAATTTCATTAATCCATGGCTCACACTGCTGAATAGGGGTTAAATCAGAGATATGAGCCTAAATTTTCTACGAACAGACAGAACTTCATAGGAAGACAAGTTGCACTGGAATTATTGGTTGCACAGGTACATTGGATGTTGAAAAGGAACTTTCAAGAGGTATGGTTAGGGACTTAAAATAAGTGTGGCTTAGTTGATCTTGGTTCTGTTCATTTATTGGCTCCAGATCACACTTTTGGGTACTTGGAAAACAGTAATTCTTCTGGTACTCAGAAAATCAAGGGTATAATTACGATATGAAGCTTGTACAATCACTTTAGAACATTTCAAAGGCAAACCATTTATAAGGACAATGCTTCTTCCTGTTTTAAGGATTGTTACTAAGCAGTTCAGTCCCCCTTGCTCCACAATTCTCAATTATTCCCATGCACATTGGTAATAAGATTTGAGATCATTAACCTGTAAATCATTGGTTCAAATCTTGAAGAGTTCATTAGTGACTAGAAGGCATTAGTATCTAATGACTGGTCTCATTCCAGTGGACAAATAGTTGCTGCCACAGCTGGCATTAGTCAATAATTGCAGTTCAGACCTAGGAAAGGTACCAGGTCCAGATTTCACTTCTGCCAATTTGACATCCCTGCCAGTTCAAATTATTAAGCTTTGAAAATAATTTTTTCCCGTATTTTCAGGAGAAGCTCCTGGAACATTTGTTGGGAAATTACAGAACAGTATTTTAAAAAACCAAAACAAACACCAAAAAAGCCACAAAGCACCTTGTAATGTTTGAATCCACTTTTCTAGACATTTCTCTCTTATAACTCAATCACTGTGAAAAAAATCACTGTCTGAAAAAAAGCAAAAGAACAAGAAATGCGTTTTCCACAGCTGGGACATTTTATAATGTCTCTCTCTCTCCCCTGTGTGTATTTCTCTGCTTCATCAAAATTTGGAAATCACAGTGGTTCTGCTAATGTGCAGAACCGCTCTACAGAGTATTTACAGGAAGCCTCATCCATCCTGCAGCAAGCCTGTGATGATGGGACCCAAGGGCTATAAGGACTCTTGTATGCCACAGAGGTCAGACCCTTGCAATCCAGACTAGTCCAACACAAGTATTTCCAGGCACATAACACTTCCAACAGCATCCAGAAAACTTGAATTGGAAGTCAGAACAGATTTCTGAGAAAAAAATGCACCACTATTGCTCAGTTTCTTCTAATTTAAGCATTCACTACTGGGAACATAGCACTGTTTTAGAATAAGTTTTGCTCATTTTCTTTAGCAAGACCAGAAGCACAAAGACCAAAAATAACAAAAGGTGCAACATAGAAGCAAGGCAGGAGAAATTAGGTATATCATGAATGACCAAAGCACTACTAAGACAGGGAGGTTTTCTAGATGAAAACAGGCAGCAGACCCCAGGTGCCAGACCTTTATGGGCTGCCATCTGACTACACATGTACAGCCGCTCTCATGTATTTACAATAAATTATTATATGAGTCATAAGCCACACACTGACCTTTGCAGTCCATTAATTTCATTCTTTCCTCCTGTTCAATTAGTGCAAGACCTTGAGTCATTGTGGGTAACCCCAGAAGAATTGTAACTAAAAATTAATACAAAGGCAATGCGTGGTGTGCAAAGCTCTGAACCACTTTTGTCACCACGTGTTTATGATAATGAAACTGTGATGAAGATTTTATCGCTGAGTAAAATACCTTTGAATGTACAGTCACTGACCTGCAAAGTGTTCATATGGTGAATGTATTAGGACATTTGCCTAAATATCTCTCTCACAGCTGAGAAATAAGCCAGGCCAGTTTTGAATAGGATTTAACAGACTAATCACCACCTACAAGTTTTGCGAATTGCAAATCCTCACACCTCCTGCTGCAAACAAGGCTTAGATATTCAGCATGTAAAATCCAATTAATAAATAATTTTAGGATGCATGTGTTTTAAGCTACTACATGGCAAAAGCATTAAATCAGGTCCTCATTTCTTCTGCACCTGTAATATAGGTCTGGGTTAGCAGACATTGAAAATGCCACTCCAGCAAGGACTAGTTGTAGAAGTAACCAAATGAACTGAAACAGCATTTGCTTTTACCCCTCTTACCTGTCAGCCCATCAATCACAATAACCCTGTGCTGATAAGAACCATGCCGTGCAGCAATGCAGAGAGAGGAAATATTTTAGTGTGGGCTCCATCCTGAAAATCCTCAACACACTCAGTTATGAAGACACATAATCAAGTCTCACTTATCTTCTGTGCAAAGGTTAAAAACATCTAATAGAATAAAAAGGAAATAATTTAGTTATTCATTATTTACCATATGGCTGATCTGGCTCACTTGATAAAACAGCAGCAAGAGAGAAGAGAGCCAGGGCAGAGTCGGAGATGTGTTCTCCTCCACCTCACCGGTTGTCACCCCCAAGGGTGAATTTTGTGGTGCTTGTGGGATTTGTCAGCTGTCCTTGCAACCCTCCTGCCTGTGTGGTGGGCAAGAACAGTGAAGGCCACATGCCCACTGCCCAATGTGCCCTGAACCTACAGACCAGCCAAAGCCCCTTCTGGATCTGCTCCTACCTGGCTTTGCTCCCTGACATCCTGGGCTCCGCCTGTACCAGGGTTAGGCTATGTGAGCAATATTGCTCTGAACCTGACAGAATTAGGTACTGAAGGACATAGAAGGCATAAGCAGTTGCTGTCCATATTTTACCTCACCTGCATAAAAATAGATCACTCCGCTTTCCAAAGCAAGCAGTTAATCTTCATAAGCATAACCTATATTTTCTGAAGGAGGAAGAAAGAATGCACTCTGCAAGTTTGTTATCTTTGGCATATTTTTCCTAAGCTGACTGATTGCATTAATAAGACATAAGAAGACACATATATTAAAAATCCTGCATTTAAATCTTACTTTGTTTGATCTACCACAAACTGACAAATCCAAAAATTTCAAAGTTATAGATGACACTTTATTTCAGGAAAGGAATAGGAATCTAAGACAGAGACTGAGGGAGCAGAACTGTCTCTAGTTAAAATTCTTAAGTTGCATTAAATCAGGCAATTAACATTACAATCCAGAGGCATGAAGGCCGATTGTTTTCTCTGAATTTGTTTCCTTGGGGCTTGACAGTGACACTCAGACACAGCTCTCAATAGAGGGTAACATTTAGCTATGCCACATTAGGAAGGAGCCTTGGGAGGCAATCACAGGTTCCTATTTTGTCTTGCTCAGAGGGGAAAGCATTTCACTGCATGATTGAAAAACACTTGCTTATTCCTTTTTTCTCCACTTCTCCACTCCAGTTGTGTCTAATGTCAGAGAGTTAAGCACTTCAGAGGAATGTTCATTCCCCCATCATAACAAGGATGAACTTCTGGGAGGGACCTCAAGATACCCTTTATAGATAGAAAAATTATTTCCAGACTTTCCATTTCTGCTATGAAAATAAAACCAATAAATGCATTTCTACATGCCCATCCTAGAGCAGGTACCATAGCCTGCCACCTGAGCCACTAAAATAAACCAGAGAAACAGTAGGTCTAGCAAATAAAAACATCAAACTGCTTTTAAAAAACTATATAGAAATCTTCTGGGGAAAGGCATGCCTGATCACACGGAAAATAAAAATGATACATGATGCCAGTAGTGGCTTATCTGCAAAACATGTTATCAAAGCAAACCAGATAGACTGTACAGAACAGCCAGTCCTTGTCCCTCTGACTTGACTTCAGATTTTCTGTGCAAGCTTATGAACCATGTATAATGAGACCAGATTAGCTCCAATTTCCATGCTTTCTCTGGCCATAAACCTTACAAGACACTACAAGTGAGGGAGAATTTGGGCATAATACATATCAAACTCAAACAAGGCATTTTTCCATGCAGCCACCCAATTCTGTGATCTTTTAATGTCATATATTAACTTACATTTCATTCTTTGGTTAAAGCAAGAGCTTTAACCTTTACAGTGGTATTTATAAAGAACAAAGGAAATCTCCTCTCCCCCAAATTTTTATTGAAGCACATATAGTCATACTGATGAAACTGCTTCTCCCAAAGTTAGCAAGAATACTCACAGGTAACAATTTGCAGAATGAGGTCAGAAAAGATGCTAAGTGACATCAAAAATTAATATACGCGCATCAAAAATGCTCATCTTGAAAGGATGGTCCATAAAGACCAAGGGAATGGAGTTGCATGTGTTCTGTCCAGAATCCCAATATGAACAACACAAATCATGCATGCCAAGAAAAACTGATCATTCAAGACCCTTTTTTTTCAAAGAGGGTAAATAGCCCACTTGAACTCCTAGCAAACTTTCCTGGGGGAAGAGAGAAATGGGGATTTTTAAGTAAGCTATGAAATCATCAAATTTATGACCTGGAGGCCACAGTTCTTGAGCCAGGAGTCCAAACAGATCTGTTGCTTTAACACTACATGTCCCAAACATATGGGAAGTGTCACAGCTCCTAAGAATATAAGGGGTCTCCATGTCAGCTCTTGCTAGGTAATGAAGCCTCTCCAGTGATGTGCTCACAACCAATAAAAGTAATAGATGAATTTCACTTATTTCCCCTATGCATCAGCAGACTTCTACACTTTTATATCTCTGGAATGTATGCATTATTAGATCCTTCTATATACCCCTCACTGTGGTGTTCAAGTGCTGTTCATTTTGAACCAATGCATACTATCCAAAAATCCCAATATACAGCTCTAATTTTGCAGTTTCAGTCCATTATTAATTGTGCCATATGCTTCAAAATTAGCCAGTGAAGCTTTCTTGGCTTTGCTCCCACTCCTCCCCATACTTGGAGAAGTTGTTTAATTATTTTAAATACAATTCAAATGTTTTTCTCAAGGTGGTGGGAAACCTTCTGTGCTTAAGACAGTAAAATTCATAGTAATAGGTCTTTCTCATCTCCTTTAGTTATCAGACTATGAAAAACTTGGTAACCACTTAAAATTCATGTACACATCTCCCAACAAAAGCACACAGCCAGCAACACTGTGTGGACCTTTCTTGATACAGGTGTGCTATCTGCACTGTGAATTGGGTACATTTTAAAATCTGACTGATTATTCCAAACTCATCCTCAAAGTCAATAGGAGGAGCTGCACAGGATGTTTGGAAGAGATTTGCCACAGGGATGGAACATTCACAGACCAGAAGCAGGTACAGAATTCAGAATTATGCTCAAAGTGTTTACAAGACTCAGCTTATCAGCCTCATCCACTCAGTTGACAGCTGCTGCCCCTGCCTACGTTCTCCAGCTTGTGCTTCCTCCTCTCCTCCTGAAACAGCTGTTTACTCCACAGATTGTCCCAACTATTCATCCCAGAGGCAGCAGCTTTTCAGATTTGTCCAGAAGTCTGGCTTTGACCAGTTTCCCCCAAGGGGTCATTTCACAACATAGCCCTGCTTCTGTTTGGTGATTCTTTCTCCTAGGTTGTTAAATAATTTTGTGCGAGCTCTCATCTGCTTTACCCTGAATATCCTTCTTTGCAAGACAGTTGCCTTCGGCAAGGCACCACAGCAGTGAAGGCCCTTATCCACAGAAAAGGTGACTCAGGGCAACAGCAGGGAAAGCTTCCTCCTACTGCCTGAATTTTAATACTACCCTGGAGAGTTTCCTGATGTTGTTGCACTCTTGTCAAAAACAGCGGTCAGCAGCTGATCACTTGCTAGCACAGATGGACCCCAGGAATTTGTAGCCAAAAGCTATTGCTGAATCCATTCATTGGTATGTCTTCAGTTTGCAATCCATGCTCAAACTTTTGCATTCCAGCAGCTTTTGCTCCATATCACTTAGATCAGCTAGTACCAACAGCTGGCCTGAAGTTCAAAACTCAGGTCCAGATGAATCAGTGCAGACTATGGCAATTTCTCTCCTGCACACTGAAGTCTTGAACACTGGACTGAAACAAAACAGTTCATCAATTTGCTTCCAGCATATAACAGTGTGTATCTGGACATTATACCAAATTTCTTGTGTACTTGAAGCAGTGCTGCAGCCTGGCAGGGAGGCTCTGCTGAAAGTGCACAGTCAGGGACAGACTGGGAAAGACTCTCACAAGTCAGCTGAATGCATGGAGAGAAGGTGAGCTCGCAGGTCCCTGGGGGTGGCAGGCAGCACAAGTTTTCCCCAAAACAGTGTTGGGGAACACATCTACCTGATGCTAGTACAAGAAAGAAACAGCCATCTATCCAATGCTTTCCCACTTAAGATATTATTGTAAATTATTATGGAGCAGTTTCTGCTCTGACAAAACAAGTCAGACATCCAACATCTCTTCTTCCACATTAGCTCTACCCATAAGTGAGAACTAAGGAAGATGGTTCCTTGTTGGACTCAGGACAGCCATTAATGCTCCAGTGACTGACCAGAGTAAAACTTCCTTGTGTTTGTTTTACTTTGTTTACACAGGAAAAAGGAAGGGAAGTCTGTTACGTTTCTTAAAGAACAGGTTTATCTGGGTTTGTTTTACTTAGAGTGCTGTGCATTAGAAATAGTGCCATTTAGCTCTGTGGTGCTATCCCAAGGTAAAACTCTCATGAAATCAAAACCACGGACATGTATCTAGAATAAAGGTATCAAAGATCCCTCTCTTCACAGCAAGTACTGCTGAAAGTGAGGTTTAGCACAAGGCTATATCTGGAGCTCTATGCAAATTCCAACAGAAGTCTTAGGAGTGTTTTTTCTTCTTTTTCTTCTTGCATATTATGCATGCCATTCATCTATAAGATCCCAAAATAATCTAAAAGTCTAAATACAGGACTAGCTAGAATTCTGAATACAAAGCAGTAATTAAAACCCAACAAAACCAGTGCTTAGTCTAAACTGTGAATCCCAGAAATCAGGATGCTCAGTTTAAGTTCCCTTGACAACCCCTTCACGCCTTGATTCATAATGTGTGCACGGAAAAGGTGGATATGGATTTAAAGTTGTCATGACAACTTTGCTTCTAAATTATCTATCTTTTGTAAATTGACTACTTTGGGCTACATGCTGTTCAGCACAGCTCTTGACAGAGGGTGAGTTTTTAGAAGCAGCTTGATAGATCAATAATTTGGCTTTAATTTTAACAAGAATGTATTTATGCATATATACAGCCAGAGAAAAAAAAGACTAAACATATGATGAATGCAAGCATCAGCTAAACTAGAATATTTTGTGTCTTCAGTCAATACAGTAATGTTAGCAAGATTTTTTATTTTACTTTTAGCATCACTGAACCTTCTTATAGAAAAAAACAATCAGGTAAATGCCTGTACTGTCAAAAATCACATATTCATAATTTCCTATCTACAGTCGACAACATAATCATTTGTTTTGTTAGAAGGAAAACTGCCCTTTTTTTTGTTACAAAAACTGCCTCCTCCTGGAGGAAAACAGGCTTTCAAACACTACATGGAGACTTTGCTGCAGTGGGAACTGCACATCAAATCTCGTTGCCTCGTGTTAAATATTATTTCCTCAAATATGGACTTAGCCTCTGGACTTCAAAACAGAACTAGTCTCACAGATCACTCTGCTTGCCTCTTATTCTTACTGAGAGCACAGCTTTCACTACCTCCACAATCTTTCTAAAGTTACAGAAAGCAAAACACAACACAAAAAAGCCTTTACTTTTTGTCCTGTGTTCTTGAAAGTTCCCACTGAAAAAGAAAAAAAGTGCTCATTTGATCTTGTAAAAGATTTCTCTTGCAAATTATGATTTCAAGTAGTAAAGTAATCTTTAAAAAAGGTATTTCCTGAAAAATACTTTCAAAATCATAACTCTGAGTCAGACAAGAGCTTAAATCCAGTGTCTGTGCAGAGTAGAAAGCTCAAATTGCTTTCTAATTTGGCTTTTCCTATCGGCTCCTGAAAATGTCACCAAGACCTGATGATAAAAGAAACTCAGAGAAGAACTACAAACCTACTATTTTCCCTTCCCTCTCGTTCACTTCAAAAATATAATCTTCATCCAGGAGAGCCTTTGCCAGAATAGGAGCTCGGCTTTAAGACCAGTGTGTGTATCTAGTACAAGTCATAGTCCATGACAGCTATGTCTGGCCACTGCAGTAATGCACTTAACGGGGAAATAACAACCACAACAGCACCACAATATTCACAAACATCAGCAAATTCTGCAACCATTCCAGATTTTCTCCTTTAATGGAGAGTTTACTCTTTTCAAGTAGATCCACAGCTCAAGGTCTCCACCTGCTCTGTGTTAAGACCTACCGAAGTTCACTTTTTCACAGCTCCTTTTTGCTACTAAGTATATGCAGAGCTCCATGGAATCAGAGTAAAGATTTCGTAAGTGCTGCTAAAAGGCTGAATCGCTTCCCCCAGGGGGTCCCTTGTCACTTAACTAATATGTGTAGCTGTTAAAAGCTGTTCAAATGACAGTGCTAAAAACTGAACAAGCACTACAGAGGAAAGGCTGGCTGAAATAACCAAACAATGAAAATAAAATGAATAAAAGAATGGCAAAAAGAAAATCAAATAAAAGCAGGGGAAATATAAAGGGCAAGGACATAGGCAGAGCTGACAGTGATCCGAAATCAGCTTTCCCCTTCCTTCTCTACTTTTCCTTCCTCCTTCCCCCTCCCCATTTCCTAACTCCTCCACTCCACTTACACAATTCTTTCGTCTCTACTGACAGTTTAGCATTACAAATCCTCATGCTGAATCTCATGAAGTCAAGTGGGCTCAGTGAAGATCACTGGGCTCAGCTTACTCCTGGTATTAATCTCCTCCAAATCCATGGAGTTACATGAGGGATGAGCTGGAACCAGTGACGTTTTCTGAGTTTTCTGATATCCAGCTTTGGAGCTCTGTAACTCCAGACTGATGATACACAATGAAGGGCTCTCTGAACACAGCAGAGGAGAAAGAAAAATATATGAGATCCTTGGATGGTTTTCATCATACTAGTTGTATTACATCTGTCATATATCAGAACTGTTCCCATGTTTCCTGCACAAGATTCATAACAGCTCTAAAACCCAACCATACTTCACCAAGTTGGAAAACAAATTTCCCCATAGATGGAGAAATATATTTTTGAGGTAAAACAGCAAGGAACACAGTGTCCTTTAGAGCAATTTAACAAAAGAAATTACAGTATTCCTGGAAAGCATTTTGCAATCTCTGGGGTTTTTTTATCTAAAAAGTCTCTACAGTTGTTTATTCATGAAGTGATAATCCTCTCTTTGTCTCAGTGAAAATTTCTTCCTGGGAGATAAAAAATAGCCTGTATGAACCTGCTGTACTGCTTTTGAGCAGTAATAACCAACTCACACCAAGGCTGTATTTTTTTATTATTTGTACTGTAATAATGCTGGGAGCCCCTTGCTGGCACTGGATGTCACTGTGTTGAAATTGAATATATACAGGATAAGACACACCCACTGATATGACCAATCAGATGCACTGCAGGGGGACAAATAATCAGAAAATAAGACTGCCAAAAGCCTCAAGGGGTCATCTGATCCATAGGGGATGCATGGCAGATGCACTTATTGCTGATCAGCGATTGCTCTCAGTGATTTCACCTGTTTTACAAATGGAAAATAACAGATTGCATTGTGCCCATGAAGCCAGTTGCCTGGTTGCAGCATTTAACTCAAAGTTTAGCCCAAAGCACCCAAGTCCTGGTCAACAGAGACCATGAAAATATTTTATCTTACCTGAATTTGGGAGTGCCTAATGAAAACAATCATAAACCTGCTATCTGTACCTGCTACTACAAAACAGTGAGTTCAAATAATGAAAATCTAGCTACCTGTTACCATTTTTTATTTGCTCTTCTGCACACAGGAATATCTAAATAAAAGCACAAAACACACAAATAGCTGTATATCCTCATATCCACACAATTTAGCACACTGCATTAGATATTTACTTTGCCTGCACTATCAGTAAAACACACTATTCCATGCCATATATTTGAAAGGCCCACTACACAAAAATTCAGACAAGATAAAATACCAAGATCAAAAGCACTCTATATCTGACAAAGACTTTTTACATACTCCAATGCATCTTTCCCCATGTATTCTGTGAAGCAGTATACACATGTAACATCAGACAAGCCCATCCTTTCAGTCAGTTATTGCAGATACTGAGTTTTCTGTTTCAATGCAGAAGAAAAAATAGTTCCAAGTTTCTGACACTGGCTTTTCTATCTCCATGTTATCATCATTTCTCTAGGCTGAAGCATAATCACCCTCTTTTTCAGGTTACTGTTTCTACCTTCTATTTCAAATAAGTTTCATACATGATGCAACTGAGGCAAGATTAATATGACTTTCCTTTTTAATATAAATCTTTTGATTTGTTGCTGAATGGACTGCTCTCAGTATTGCTATCTAACTGCAAGGGACAATGTTGTTTATCATTTCCCCTCGAAAGCAGCCATCCAGATCTAGATATTACAGTACTTAGAATTTAGAAATCATGAAATATAAATGTGTTCCTAGAATAAGAATTAAATGAATGTTTATTTTACATCTGAAGTACCTTTTACATTTACTTCCCATCTATGACACGTAGATAAAAATCCCCACTAAAATAGACAGCTAACGCTGAAAAAATCCTCTGAACAAGATACATAGAAGTTCAAAATTAGTGAAATGCAGATCTTAAGAAATAAAAATGTAACTATTACAATTAGTTACAAAACTAATGGAGAATTTCATCCCTTAGGAATTGCTGGGGCTTTTGAAGCCCCAACTGCCTGACAAAGTCTAAATCTTGCTTGGAAGAAAAAAAAATGGAAAATCCTTCATAATATGTTGAAGAATCGTTTGAAATTATTGCTTAAAAACATTTTTACATCACATAAAATATAGTCTAAACTGTAAATCTGCTTACAAGCTTACTCACATTAAAATTCAGTTTTCAACCATGGCTTTTTTTCGCGGTTTGGAAATGAAAGGACATCCCATAACTTTTGAATTTCCTATTAGGTAAGGAAAACTGGTTCCAGTTTTCAAAGAATTTCAGAAGAAACTTACATTTTTTTAGCTAAATGTTTCCTTCTGCTAGCCACACTCTCCTCTAGACACACACTCCAACAGCAAAGCTGACTATTAAAACACTCAACATACTTAAACACAGCTGAAGTTAAGGAAGGAATGTCCTTTGCTGCTGAAAGCACATTGGGAGCTTGAAGAACATAAAATCTTTCCCATGCCACAGAACTGAATTATCCCATACTTTTGCACAGACTGGTGTCATCTTAATGACTGAATAGGCCAAGCCTATTTACACCAGCTGAGATGTTGATGTTGTGCACATACCTACTTTAGCTTGAACCAAGCTACACTGCAATGACGCTCTAAGATGAACTTTCCTCTTCTTTTTCCTTAAAGAGAGGAGACCCACCAGACTTGCAAATGTTCAAAACAGATTACATTAGACCATGTCTCAGAATCCTAAAATTACTAAAGTAGAACAGGACATCCAGATTCATGGGGCAACAGAATAAAGTAGCGATGAGGCCCCCTCCTTACTGCTTCAGCAGATGTCCTTTAGCTCTACCACAGGTTCTCAAATGTCAAAGAAGTGCCACTTTTGGAAAAGGACAGGACAAATAAAAACTTCTACCTACAATCTAAAATCATCACCATTACAGATGTCAGCTATGTCCTGGGCTGTATTCCCAGCAGCCTGGCCAGCAGGTCAAGGGAGGGGGTGATTCTCCCCTTCTATTCAGCTCTGCTGAGACCCCACTTGTAGATCAGATGTTAGGGATGGTTCAGCAAGGGACAGGAGGGGGAGATTTAGCGAAGAGATAGGGAAGGAGGGTCAGAAAGCGGTAGAAGGTTCAGTTTGTCCTGGAGAAAATAGAGCTTGGGTCACACAAAGGCAAGGGAGGATGAAGCTGAGGCCTGTGCACGTCAAAGGGAGGGAAGGAGATGCTGGGCCAAAGGAGAAAAGGAGAGGCTGGGGTACACAGCACCCCAGCTCAGCCCTTGGTCCATCCCACTAATCAGCTGCTGCCCAGTGGTGTTCCCAGAGCCTGGGGCCCAGAGTGCTCTCCCTCCAGGATGGCTACAAGACAATGCTAAGACTGGTCCTTAGCACACAAGACCACTTCCTGGACAGGAGTCTTTCAGCCACGTGAGCTCATCCCTACCATTAGACAAATTATCCTCCATGCCAGATCCTCCCTCAGCCTCTGATTACTGCACAATTCCAATTGAAATTACCCCCTCAGGGGTCTCGTGTTCCCCCATGGCCACCTAGGAAACCAGCAGTCCCCAAACTCCTGCCACTACTCCAGAGCACCTGGCTCCTCTGTCCCTGCTGGCCTGGGGGAGCAGGGCCCCACTTTCTGTTTCTGTGCTTGGACAAGAGCCCTGCATGACCCCAGCCACGGAAGGGAAGGCGATTCTGCACCACCACACAGCTCACCTCCATTGTCCTGGCCCCCTGCACCCTGGCACTGGGCATCACTGCCAACAGCCGGGCTCATCCCCTCGGCAGGCTCCTCCAGGTGTTTCTCCCGTCCATACCGCTGGGACACCAGAGGCTACCCCAGTTCTGGGGTACCAGCCGTGCCTGGTGCCAGCCCGTCCCCACTGCGGGGGCCACAGAGGCAAGGGGCTCAGGAGGGGCTGCAACATCACCACGGAAATCAGGGCTGGCAGCTGATGGAAACCCGCGCTCTCTGCGGGACGGGGAGACTCTGAGGGTGCTACGGACGGCAGGATAGAGGAGGAGGAGGATGAGGATGCTCTTCACCCCCCAGCCCGCGGCAGCGCTGCCTTGTATCAGAACCTGCGGGGCCGCCCCCACCCTCATCTCGTCTGCATGGCGGCGTCCTGTCAGCCGCCCCAGCCTGTGCAAAGGCCGGGATGCCGTGCAGGAGGCTGGGATCCGAGCAGAGCCGGCTGCGGTGGGTGCCCAGTGCCGGGAGCAGTGCCAGAGCCGGAACCGGAGCCAGAAGCAGAAGCAGAACCAGAACCACAACCAGAACCAGAACCAGAACCAGAACCAGAACCAGAACCAGAACCAGAACCAGAACCACAGCCAGAGCCGGCCCCGGCCTCAGCCCCCGCCCCGCGCGCGCTTCTTCTCCTTCCCGACGGCGCCCCCCAGCGGCTGCGGCGCGTGAGGCGCCTCAGGCGGCGGCACCGGCGGGGCGGCGGCCCGCGGGCCTCTTTCCAACTCTTCCCCGTTATTCCGCTGGGTTTAGCTCCAAGGGAGTCGGCACGACCCAGCTGCCTTCAGAATCCTGAAGGCTTCAGCAGGGTAGCCCGGCATGCCGGTCCCTCGCAGGCTCTCAGCCTCCAGGAGCTCCCTCGCGCGGTGTCTCCACGCAAGAGAAGAGCCCCCGACCCACGGGAAGCGCCCTCCATCCAAGGGGAGAGTACACACACACATCCCGCCCCGCTGGGGCTCCACTCACTCCCGGGTCACCCCCGGTCCGTAGCCAAACACGATCATATCAGTCCTGGCCTACTGCGGGGCTTTGCCTTCTGCCCCACCACAGAAAAAGCGCCAGGATCTCTATGGAATTTGTAGCAATTTTTGCCCAAGACTCAAGCGTCCTGACTACTGCTGATTTATTTTTTTTTCCCCCCGAGGTTTGGAATTACTTTTTGGAAGGCTCGTGGTTCTTAGAAAAAGCTGGTACATAGGTGGACAGTACAGAGGTGAAAGTGACAGTTTAGCTGTGGGAAAGATCTTTTTTAAAAAGGGCCATTCAGCAGCACTTTCAAAAAAATCGCTGGGCTTGGAAGCTGTCTAATTTTCCTAAGAAATCTAACCACCTTCACCACCTCTCTCATCCCAAACAAATCAGTTTATTAAGTTTTTTCATGCTTAAAACATGAAGTGTTCTGAGGCAGACACACTAGTCACATGGAAAGCTGATTCGCCCAGACAAGAAGGATTGCACAGTTGTGCAACCACAGAATTACGAATAAGAACTGTACTTTCCAAAAGTTGTTTGCTATTTGATTTAAGTATTGTTTTGTCTTGCACCACTTACTAGCTATGCATTTTTTGTTAGAGTACTGAAAGAAAGGTGTGATCAAAATCAAAGTGAACTTGCTAAGAATTTCTACTCAATTGACTGAAAATATTTGTGCTGTCCTCACCAACACTTTGTTTGACATCTCTCCTTCTAGCAAAACAAATTATGTCTGTCAGCAAAAGCATTGGGTGTGCTGGCCCAATTTTATATTTTTTATTTTTTTAAAGTGTGATGTCTTATTACTCTGTCTGAACCTGAATCTCCCAGTTGATTTAAAAAATGCGTATAACTCTGGGAAATCTGTTTCAGCACTGATGAGAAATGGCACCATCCATTTATAGGATGTTTGTTGTTGACATGGATACCTTTGTGAGTGCAAAGGAAAATGAAAAAAGAGAGCCAGAATATCTTCTGATAGTTTGTCTTCCCTGCATCGATTATCCTAAGTTATTAGAAACAAGTATTTCTCTTTTTCATAGTGTATCAAATGAAAAATTAATGTTGCAAAACCACCAGCAACTGACAGAGGCCTGGTTTGATTAACAAGAGAATTACAGTTTTGATCCCAGATGCTGTAGCTTATGCACATTGCTGGCTCAAGTGTCAGCAGCTTCTGACCTCAAAGCTGTATCCAGCAAGCCATCTGGATCAGACTCACAGCCCATTTAACATGAGCTAGGAACATTTATCAGGTCAATAAAGCTTTCAAAGCAGCAGCCATCTCAGAGTATGGAGCTTATTGTGGAACCAGTCTCAGCACTGGAAGATGCCAGAAGATGTTAGCCCCTTTCCTCGTGTATCGTGAAAGAAGCTCTCCTTGGGGTGAAAGGCATGTCAGACAGCACAAATAAGACTTAAGCAGGTGACTAGGATCAATGAACAGAAATATGTCTGTGCCTGATAAGGTTTATTCACTGTTCAGAATGGGGTCTGCCAGCACAGATCAGCACAGGAGACAAGCCAGATGGCAGATGTCATTGCTCAGGCATAAAAGCCCTTACAGAACAACCTTGGTTCCACCTTCACTGATATCATGCATTATCAAGCAGCAGAAATTTGATCTGGGTCAGACAAGAGCACGTGACTGTATTTATGTCATGTTAGGAGAAAAATGATAAGGTATTTACATCAACTCCTTGCCACTTGGAAAAGATAGTCAATACTCAGTCCACTGTAAAAGAAGAATGACATGAGACAGTTTCTGCTCTGGAACAGAGTCTACTGGCACAAAGTTATCCCTTCAAAAGGGAAAAGCATTCCATTTGAATTGGCAGGATGAGCTTGCATCAGTTATGTACTTGTCCCATGTGTCTGTCTTGTTTTCATCTGATTTAGTCTCTTAAAATGAAGTTGCATGCTACAGCATCAGTGTCATGTGTGCCCAGCATTTTATAAGAGTCTTTATTCATCACTGGAAACTCTAGCTAGGAGGTATTACTTTTAGGAGGCATATAGAATTTATCTCATCTACCTTCAGATGTCAATAAACTAGGCATCTACATCAAAGCCAGCCATCAGAGCCTAACATGGCAGCAAAAAGAAAAAAAAAAAGGAACACATTGAACAAAACTTGCCAGGTTTAGTTTAGAAGCCCTTTTCACATGATTACTTCAACCCTGGGAGCCACCATTCATCTGAAGGAGAACCAGATGAAATGTAGTCATCTCTGATATTTATATAGTCAAGTGAATGCCACACAAGTAAATTAGAACAAAACCACCAGTTCTTCTAGCGTGTCTCTGGCTGTTTACTGTCAGGTGGCTGCAACTTTTCCATGGTTGTTGAACTTGGCTGTATTTTATCCCTCAAATGAAAGTCAACCCTTCTTCCCATAAGCTTATAATTCACCTTAAAGGATTACCAGAAATATTTCATCACCTGCTCTGGTGTTTAAACACTTCTTAAAAATCTGCTAGACATGAAAAAATGAGAGGGGGAGATCATTCAGGGAACTCTATCAGGAGACTAAGTGGACTGTGAAATGCTCAAATATATGGTAATTGTCAACTTAATAGAGTATGTATTCTGTTCTGATTGGTAGTGGGGAGTAATTTAAACAATTAGAAAGATTCCAGTTTGTCAGTACAGTAATCCCACAAATGCATTTTAAAAATGTCATGCCAGGACATTGGAAATTATAATTACTGAAGAAGATCACTGAATGTATCCTTGATTTTTTTCTATTGAATAACTAGAAGCACAAATCAACTTTTTTAGGGGACTAGTGATCTGTGTTTCACCAGTTAGCCAATGCCTGCTGAAACCACTTTCAAGGTGGTCAACGATCAGGACATTAAATGTTCCAAATACCCAGGCATTTAAAGTTACTCAGATGCGTTTCCTAACATTATGCTATGACTATAAGAAATAGTTCCAGGATCTTTGTCCTCTTGCTTGCTTGCATTTTTACAAGAGGCAGGCAGTCTGTGGACCTGCCTGTAAAGACAGCTGCAGACAGATGGAAGCTCTCTCTGTCCGTGTGCTGAGCTGGGCACACGCAAGCTAAACGCTGCTCAGCAGTTGTGTAGCTGTATTAGCACAGCAGTGTCAACACAGCTACACGACTTCTGGAGCACAACAGATGAGGCACAGCACTGTGCAAACACAGCCAAACAGCTCCTGGATAGTGTTTGGTATAGCCCAGTAAAAATTACTTTTTTTGCCATTCCTACTAAAAGGCCATGTTTTTTTATTGACCTGACAGAATAGGGTGTCAGGGTTTGTTTGGGCTTGTCCTGGCCTAAGCTGATAATGAGCTTGTTTTATTTAACTGGAGGAGGAAATGTCCAGCAGTTGGGTTTGCTTTGAGTTAGCTCTAGTTTATAGTGATAACAAGTAGATTTTCTGTGTAGATTAAACTACCTGTGATCCTAGAATAAAATACAGCTTGCAAGAATGCAAACACAGGGTGTACTAGAGGTCCCAGACTGTAAACACAAATCCCAATGGTCAGTCAGTGGTCCCTACAGGCAGACAACTGTCTAAACCACTTCAGATATAACAAAGGGACTGCAAAATTAAGTAATTGAGGACTAAAGAAAATAAAGTCCGTGTAATGCAGGCTGTATTAAGAAAATAGTGAAACATAAACCCAAAGTGACCCTAAAATAGATGGAGAAGGGATCTCCAGCCATCAAACTTTGCTGGATAAGAGCTGAGGTAGCTGCTGACATTTCCACCAACCCCCGTGCTGTCAGCCCCAGGACTGAAAGGGACATCTAACTTCCCTGTAGATATTTGCTGTGTAAACATCTATGTTTGATCTAGCCATTCTGGGCTCACTTTCTAGTCACTTGAGTAAACCAGGTACTTTTAGGGCATGAATTACCTAATCTGTTTTTGGCTGACAGGAATTGCACCCTAGAATAATTCATCTTCCTACATTGATTATAAAATGGTTCAAGGCAACTAATTCAGAGAGGGAGAATTACAAGGACTTCCACCTGTGAGAATATGATTCCTACCTTCTGTATTCATGCCATTCTGCTCATCCCTGACTTCTTTATTTACAGATTATTTCACTGAGCAATTACTCATTGGACTGAAATCCCTTAGAAAGCATGGCCCCAGGATTTAATTACAAAACAACACCATTGGAAGTACGGATCACTCATTTGGAAGAATCTTGCATTGTACCAATAATAACAACAACAGAACTAATAAACAAAGGCCATAATTTCAAAGGCATTGCTGGAAGAAATAGATGGGAACTATAGAAAAATCAATGCCTTTCCAGGAGGCAATTCAGCATCTTCCTGAATTAGGTTCTTATTAGGAAAATAAAATTTACATTAGGGGATGAGGAAGCTCAGCTACAAGCAAAGGTTAAGGCACAACTACATAAGTAGAGGGAGAGCTTTGGCAGCAAGTCCCATAGGAAACGAGGAGGATTTCATGCATCTCATCCCTATTTTACACTAACCAGCACATTCTTAGGGCATCATAAAGGACAGGCCTACCCTGAGCTTGGGGCTTCCCAGCAGAGAGTTCTTTCCTGATCCCCCAACAGTGAGTCTGCCTTCATCCTGAAAGGAATCGACCATGTGAGGCACATGTTACCACACCGGTCTCTGGAGGAGACAGCTTGGCTCTGTGCACTTTTACAGCCCCATAAATGACAATACTAACAATTTGCTAACTTCTAATAAAGACCAGCTTCTTGGGAATTGCTGATACCCCTACTTCTATGGGAAACGAATCTCCCTGGAAGCTTTGCTCTGCTGCTTTCTGAGCACATGAAAGTGCTGCTGAAATTCCTAATTGCAAATTAGACTTTTGACAGGAGAAGGCAGAGCAGACTGGTTGAAATAACCTTAAAGTGCTTTTCTCTTCCTGATGGCAGAAGAGTTCATAATCCAGACAAATTAACTGATTGGAACAAACAGCATTAAGGCAACACTGTGCGATGTTGTGGCTGGCAGCTGGTGGCCAGACACTAGAACATACTTAACCAATTAGTGCTGTCCCCTGCACCAGCCAAAATGCAGATTTAGAACGACTGAGATGTGATCTGGGACATTTTGTGGTCTGCATACAGCAGCTTTACCAGGTGGGCCAGAAAAGTGAGGTTCTCAGTGGATGAGTTAGCTGAGGCTGTAATAAGCCTAAATCTGCTGGAAGTCAGTCTTTGCATATCTTATTGGCTGAAGCACTCCAGGTTTAGCTGAGCTGTCTTTTTCAGCTTTATAACACTTCAAGGAGATTTTAGAGGCATTTTGTGATTACTGATGCCTTTTCATACTTTAAAAAAAAGGCTGAGGATCTTTCAGAATATTATTTTTCTGACACTGTAACAGTTACACTTTCAGAATAATTATTCTTGGTACTTATACAGTACCTTCCATCAGCTTTCATAACAAGTTCAAAGAATTAACAAACTAGAGGTTAATTTCAAACTCAGCTTCAGTGACTCAGCAGTCCTAAGAAACCACAGTCATTTGTCTGTGTTCTCTGCCTACAGCTTTAAGTGCTTAAGTCACTTATATCTGAAGAATATAGAGACTTGGGGGAGAGCTGGGAAGGGATCACAGATCTCATGACACTTAGCCATGTATCTTTGCCAAAACACTGTGCTTCATCTTAAGCCTCAGTGATATGAATGAAACATTTTTTTCCTAGTATAGCATGGGAATGCTGGCTTGCTAACACCCTGGCAGCACAGTGTGCACAATGAAGAGTCCATGGATCTGAGAGCAGCATTTTTTCTCCCTAATGGCCCATGGCTTGGGAAAATTATTTGCCTTGGGTTTCTATCTGTCCTCAAGGAAGGAACACAGTGGCAATGACATTGTTAAAATTAATCTGTGTATTCACTGAGTACATTACTTTAATTTCAGTTCTGAGATTAATGAACCTCATTTTTGATGCACAGACACATGATTCATTTTGAATGTTTTTGCTGCCTAGATATCCCTATAGTTACCTACCCAGTGTGACCCCACTATCCAAACACTTCAGAATTATTAATGAATTATGCTTTCAACATAGAGCCATAAGGAATACTCAAATGTATTCCCTTTGCAAAAAGAAATCAAACTAGAATGCTGAAATCCTAATTTCACTGATTCTTAATGCCTTGAACCTGGAACACATTTCCTCTTAAATCAAAAGCATTCTACCTGATTTTAGTTGTGTATATTACAGTAAGGTGACTCATGCCTTAGAAATGCCTTTCTCTTGTTTGAATCGACTATGAAAGCCTGGACAGCTCAGCAGAGAGGGAAAAAAAAATCTCTGCAGGGAAGGTGCTTGAAGTTAGGTTAAAAAAATACTAGTCAGTGAGTGGGAGAGAGGCTGTGGCACTGTGCCGCACATGCACTTGCAGACAGGAAGGAATCAAAAGTGTGAGACATCACAGGTTTCAGGAGAACTCCCAAAAGAAACTCTCCAGAGTATTCTGGCCAATTTACATACTGCACTACCTGAAATTAAGGGGAAAAAAAAGGCTCTGGTAACGTCACACATCATTGAAATGAACTCCCTTAGGAGTTTGGCTTGGCTTTTCAGCAGTGTGAAATCTGTTTTCACTTTCTAAACAAAATATTACAACAAAAATAGAAGTAGAGGCAGGAAAAGGTGAGGTCTGTGAGCTTGGAGCTATCCATTTGAATCAGAAGACTGTACTCAGTGGGCTTGCTAAAAATATATTCATTAAATCTATTTAGCATTTTTGCTATTTTTGAAGTGTTTATCTACAAAGCAAAATATTTCAAAACTGTTTCCAATTTACCTTTTGAGCTAACTTTAAAGCAGGAGAAAACAATACTCAATAAATTGCTTTCCAATAATAAAACAAGTTTACTGATGTTTCCCAGATGCCTGTCTCTGACTAAACTCAAAAGAATCCAACCTAATCATAGAGTCTACTACTTGTGCTCCAGAGTCCCTTACCAGCACTCCCTAGGGTTATGCTACCCTTCTTGGTACTTCTCAGACTGCTCCTGACTGTGCCACACAAAGCAACAGCAGTGGGTAATAGTCAGTGTCCTGTACAAGGCTGGGTAGTCTCTCAGTGGCATCCCTGATAGGAGCCACCAGTAAGCAGCACACCTCTCCAAAGTGTGCCTCAGGTCTCTAGATTGGTGTCTCCACAGCTCTTATCTTTCTAGTATGAGGGGCCCAAAACAGCACACGGGATTCCAGGTGCAGCCCCAGCAGTGTCCAGGACCACTGCCCTGCTCCTGCTGGCCACACCACTGCTGATCCAGGCCAGGATGCCATTGGCCTTCTTGGCCACCTGGGCACACCCTGGATCGTGTTCAGCTGCTGTCACCAGCACTTCCACGGCCTTTTCTGCCAGACAGCTTTCCAGCCTCTGCCCCCAGCCTGTAGCACTGCCTGGGGTTGTTGTGACCCAGGTGCACTTGGCCTTGTTGAGCCTCATAAAAATGGTCTCAGTCCATCAATCCAGCCTGTCCAGAGCTCTTTGCAGAGCCTTTCTGCCCTCCAGCAGATCAACACTCCTGTCCAACTTGGTGTCATCTGCAAACTGACTGAGGATGCACTAGAGCCCCTTGTCTAGATCCTTGGTACACATATTAAATAGGACTGGCTCCAGTACTGAGCCAAATAATTCTATTTCATTTAGCCTCCATTTGACAGACCAGCCATTTGACTGGATTGAGTTAGACCGAGATGGGCATTATCTTACATACATAATGAAAAATATTTTCAGTTATTACTGAAACTGCTAAGATCCAAATAATAACTTTAAATGACTGAGAAGGAACTTTAACCTACCATGACTCACTGCTCCGTCCAGCTGAGCACCTTCACATCCTGTCCACCTCTAAACTGGGGGAAGCAGACACTGCTTGCTCTTTCCCAGCCATCTGCCTCTGTGCTATATTCATTACTGCAATGTTTAAAACCATATGTAAAATTTACTGTTAACCCCTGCATATTGTGTAGCCTTATCAATGATCCTTTCCTTTCCTTTCCTTTCCTTTCCTTTCCTTTCCTTTCCTTTCCTTTCCTTTCCTTTCCGTTTTGCTAGTCCTGACATCTCATCAGGGTTTAAGCATATGAACAGTATACTTCAGGCTACTGCTTTGCAGATCTGATGATGCAGCCTTCATGCAGGCTGTAGCTGTTTATCCTGAGTGGGCTCAGTGCAGGGCTGGGTTTAGGTTTAGGCAAGACAAAGCCTGTGAGTGCCTCAGGAGTTAGTTTTACAGTGTATTCCCTGCTGGTTTTTTAAGCTCTTTCATATGCAGAGGTCAATACTTTTGTAGAGATTATCCTTTTAAATCAACGTCAGCTGACTTAAACTCAGATCAGCTTACACAGTCTGATGGTATTGGAAGCTGCAGGAGGAATGTGTGCAAGCAGGGAATTTCATACTGAAAGTTGGCCATTAGTGTAGATCCAGGCTCTGTTAAAGCATTTTGAAGCTTCTTTAGTGTCTACATAGGACATGACAGTGGATTTACAACATGCTGTGACAGCCCCTCCAGCAGGACAGTGCCATTAATCTTCAAGCAGACTACTGACATCAGCACTGATTTTGTGTTCAGATCCCCAAAACCAGGATCTTGTGCCCAGCAGGACTGTGATGGAATAAGCTTGTTTCAGAGCCATAGGCCTTGATCTCAGCCTGGACTCCCCTACTTCATATTTAATCATAATACTTTTCACTGCTCCTCTGCAGGCTGTGATGTGGTGACTGAAGACATAGTCAAGCATTTAAGCACATGATTAACCTAAAGTGCTTGAAGGGAATTGTTGATTTCAGGAGAGCTGCTTGTATACTTGGAGTTAAAATGCACTCAGGTGCTTCACAGTTCAGTTAATTATCATTAAATACCTGCAACACAGCAACGTGGAGATGACACAACCACAGGTGTACTGCAGAATACAACCCCTGGAGCAGTAATAGCAAATCTTGGCTTTAGGTGCACCTTTAAAGTACATATTTCAGCATTAAGCCAAGAGGATATTTTGCTGTTAGAGAAGACCACAATAGGCTCAATATGCAAAACAAATGTTGGTAGTTAATTACAAAGTACTGAAAACTTTATAAGGGAAGGGGCCAGTCATGAATAAAATAAAATAAAATAAAATAAAATAAAATAAAATAAAA